>CALNVZ010003425.1:19059419-19140005 GCA_940671915.1 Paracentrotus lividus | reverse complement strand
CGCCCCTAATTATGCTAAGATTCACATACACTACACACAAAAATACATGTGTGGGACATCCTACGTGTATTAATCAATCAAAATACTATTTTAGAGTTTCTTATATCTTAATACTAACATATTCCAATATTTACAATGTATGTGATGAAATTTAGTTTTTAAAGTAGTGAGAAATAAAATTTTCAAACTATTCTGTACAAACTCAATAGGAAATACATGTGTAAAACTGTCCTGTTCATAGTAGAGTTTTAACTGAATACGAGGAAAATGATTAGATACTTCTTATTTTGCCAATCTGTTGCCTAGAACATAGGTATGATATCATATCAAACACATAATTCTCAGAAGCCCGGAACACAAATATTTTGATCAAATTCAAAATTGAGATTTTACATGTGTAAAGTCTATGGAAGATGTAAAGGGAGGAATTAACGGAGAAACCATAACACTTGCCGTGGTGTGAGTTCTTAGCATAACAGCAGCGGTTAGAGCTAACTCTCGAACACCTGAAACGTCTTTCTTTTATATTCAGCCGTTATCAGGAAGTCAATTTCGAGCTACAGGATGTGACGATTGTGCTCCTCTCGACCTTAAGGGAGTAGGTGTGTATCAACTAGTAAAACCCTTCTTCCGAACGGTAATACTTCTGTGGGTTCCGAGAAAAACTTTTCTCCCGTTCATACCGTTTTTCATCATCTTTCACTCGACGGGGGTAATGTTCTGCTTACCCCAGAGGGATTTGGATCAGCTATTTCAGCTATCCCAGCTTTTTCAGCTATCCCAGCTATTTCAAATTCTTATCGATGGATAGTCATTTTCAGCGGTTCTTCTGTCATCACCTCCTTTATTTTTCTATCTCTTAAGAGTCCCTACTCAAACCTCGGGTCTCTAAATTGAGTGGTCGCGAGGACATCAGGTCCTAGCTTACCCTCCTTCACACCACCGTCTCTAGGTTCTGCCTGGATAGATCTTCCAAAGGTTCTCCCTGATTTGTATATGTCGGGGAAAACGCTAATTTTATTGCTCGTTCCTCTTCTATCAACGAGCCACTTAGGTTGGAATTATAGAGATATTCATCTTTTCTCTTTCGACATGCTTTGAACGAAAATCAGACAGATTTTCCGGTCTGTTTAAAATTTTCCTACGTCCCTTTAGTCAAATTTCATCGTTGCGCACTGACAGAATGTGGCGCCGTTGAAGACATCTTTGATTCCTGAAAAATGTCCAAATTGGTTATATCAATGGAATCTTTCGGACCAGTACTGGGAGTACTATCTCGAGATAGATGCGGACCCGAGGACCAAGGTACCTAGTTTATCCTAGGGACCTCGATGTGAGGGTACCGGCCTTTCGGGGACATGTTTTTAAAGGATTTTCCCGTGGAAAGTGTATGCTTATCAATAATGGGTGAACGTTTCTGCGATGGAAGGAAACTTTTCTCTTGTTCCTATCATTGCTACGGCGTCATCCTTATTATCTAAAACTGTAGGTGTTGTACCTCCCCAGTACAAATCGGTGCTGGTCGTATAGCAAAGTAGGCAAATATATCATTCTTTTGAAGTAAATCATAAAAATTATCACTAATTTTATTATTTACAATAAAGAATTATATATTTGCCTACAATCCCTCCCTCCGTCCCCCGTTCCATCACTACTTAAAGTTTTAGGGTGGTATGAGACAAGAGGAAGTTTGTTGGGAGTGTTTTGGCTGAGTGCCCTCATCATGAGAGGGCGCCCTTCTCACAGGGGAGGGGAAGATAGGAGACAATAGAGCAAAAGTTTTCGGGGTTAAAGTATCGGTTGGTTGGGCGATTCGAGGACGAATAGCAAAGTAGGCAAATATATAATTCTTTATTGTAAATAATAAAATTAGTGATAATTTTTATGATTTTTCACATGAGCATGTTTTCAAATTTTCAATTTGGTTAAACATTTAAAAGAAAATATTTTCCCCTTTTTTTTAAGGGGGAAAGGGCTTAGTCAGCAAGATTTCATATGAACTTGCAGACTCGTGTCTTTCATTACACCTAGAAAATTGTAAATAAATGCAGAGGTAATTTAAGAATGATATAAATCTATTCCTCTTTTAGTCTTTAATATCATGCAATCATCTATTTCAAAAACATCATTATTGATGCATTGCAGGGTCAGCATTACAAATCATTCCTCTCATTTCTGGTTATCAGAAAACATTGAGGCTGTAGTCCATCAATCTCTCCTTTCGCCCAAAATCTTTTTTAACCTATTACACACCAAGCCCAAGATATTGCTGCTGTTGTCTTTGGGGGATATATGTTAGTCAACTCAGATGAGGTTCAGTGGGTTAAAGCTTGACTTACGATGTTGGTTGGCCCCATAGGGTTGATACCCTAGATCTGATATGCCTGCCCTCTTCCCCCTTGGTGATGGCCCAAACCTGAAGAGTGATTCAATACAACTTGAGACTTTTCAGTGTCAAAGTACTGAGTCTGTTTATTAGGCAAGGGTTTATGTTGGGAATGATCCAATCAAAAAGTTGTAATATGCTAATTTAACAACATTTCAAGCTGTTTATGAAGGCTTCTTTGTTTACTTGCTTGCCAAGTAAGAGTATGCCATGTAAAACTATGTGTAAGTGCATGGACCTATAACTTTAGGTCCATGGCCAGTGTAATTTGAAGCTGTTTAGGACCAGTCTGGTTGTGTTCAGGCATATTCTTATCGAATTTAAGTTACATGAGGGCAAGTCCAAGCTATTTTGCAACTCTGTCCCACGCGTTACTGACAAATAATTTAGCATAACTTAATTATGAAATGATACATCTCAATTATTTTTCATGTTTTGGGTAAAGGTACAGAACCCTTCACCAAAACCTGAAAAATAATCGAGATGTATCATTTCATAATTAAGTTATGCTAAATAATTTGTCAGTAACGCGTGGGACAGAGTTGCAAAATAGCTTGGACTTGCCCATGAATCATGATAGACGAAATTACAAAATACAGATACATGTATAAAGAGAAACAAAGTTGGCATTCATGGTCCCCCATACCTGGTCGTAAAAGTAGCCATCTTTCAGATATCCATTCAGAGGAAAATTTAAACGTCAAAAAAGGTATGTTTTGAAAGGTGATCAGCCTCTATTTTATGACCATGAGCATTGTGAATGCAAGCTGCCATAGCTGCGCTGAAGTTAGTTTTTTTTAAAGCTTCAAATTTTTTATCCCAAAGGGGGCACTGCTGATTGTGTTTGTATTCTGTGTTTTGTATCATGATTCATGTTGCTGTTTAAATGATAAAATTGACCACAAACACATCCTAGGGCTAGTCTGGTATTGAATTCAATCGTTGTCTTCCACCCACTAATAAATTACCCACATAACAATATTACAAGCTGTATATCAAGGATTTCACCTGTTTAAGAGAATGAAATAAGAAGTACTGGCAAGTTCAAAGACCTGCACATTAAACTCCTCATATTTAAGTGGATTTCAAGCTGTTTTACTCAGTGAGCTGGCCCTCCTTTCCACCTGCTCGTAAAGGGAAATGCTAGAGTGCAAATGGGAGGTTGCATGGTGTTTCCTAACTTCCAAACTAACCATTTAGTTAACTCTTTGCTCGCAAAATAAATAAGCATGATAGGAAAGAGGGGCACTGTTGCAGGGGCACCAAAAGAGCCCAAGGGAAAAAAAATTGTCACATATTACCTTCGTAAATGAAAAATGATGTATTTTATATCATTTCATATTTTCATCAACTTGACAGGAATCATTTCCTTCAAAACATTGTCTAATCATGTTGTTTACTGGCCCACAATTAGAAAACTATAAAGAAAATTTGTCCCCTTCCCAAGGATCATGTCCCCTGTGGTCATGACATGCAGGATCCATATTTCATCATCTGAATTGGGCATAAGGTCCACAGGCCATTTGATTAGAGAATTGTGCACAATGGCTTTTAAACTGTTGCAAACTAGTCCCAAATAATACTTGGGCTTGGGTATATCGTCGGCTGAGAACCAGAAGGGTGCTTTTGCAGATCAAAGATGTTCCGTTGAGAACCAGAAGGGCACTGTTACCATTGAGTTTGTGCAGCAATAGCGCCCTTCTGGTTCTCAACGGAAAATCTTTAAGATGCAATGACGCCCTTCTGGTTCATCTTCAACAGGACTAAACATGTGGACTGAAGGGACCAGGTGCTTCCTTTGTTAAGCCTATGGGAATGAGATAATTCAATGGTCGACCTATTGATCAGTAATAAACCCAGGATCCTAATTAGTAGACCAATTGTCATCCATTATGAATCTCTATTTTGTTTCCAGGTCTCCAGATAACAGGTGGAGTCTCTGTATTCAATGGGGACTGGAGGATAGACTATCCAGGGAACTACTCTGCCGCTGGGACTAACGTGATGTACACAAGATCTGCAAGAAGCCAGAGCAGTAGAGGTGAACAGATTCTCATTATGGGTCCGACTACCGTTGATCTCGATGTAAAGGTAATTAACAGAATCAAATTAATTGCCAATTTTGCAAACCAACGCAGCATAATAGGCTCAAGCATAGGAAGTGCGTCGGTTTGTGCCTGTAAAACCACCAGTGAATTATCAATTTTCTCGAACTTGCAATCATTAATGAAACTCTTGAAGTGATATACTTCTATTTATAGTTCTCAGAGGACCATTCGGAAGCGATGAAAACAAGGTACAAGGTAATGCTATAGTAATATGAACATTTATCTGGGGCTATCCAAATATGTTCATCAATCCAATACCATTATTGATTGTCCTTAAAATTAACTGAGCTATCGTGAGAAAGCGCTGTATAAATATCTTTTTTTTTTTTTTTTACTTACATGTACATACTCTGTGTAAGCTTCTCCTTATACTTGTCATTATCCTTTCCTTGTTTTGTTACAACTTTGTTTATTATAAAACTTGTAATTGATTAGTATTTTCCTGTGATACGCATCTTTTTCTCTCATCATCTTCCCCGTTGATTCGGCTTTTGTTCCCCAATGTTCCGATGATCTTTCGTTTCCATCTCACCTCTTGTCTCATCCCACGCATTCCATTATTTAAAAAACAATTTAGCGCACCTCAAGGAAACCTTCCGACAAAGATACTGCCAGAACATTCCGCTTGCACATGCCAATTACAAGCTTTGATAGAGTGATCTAATCTATTATCTATTTATACAAATGTTCATGACAGGCTCAAATCTGATTTGTAGGAAGAAACCATAGGGGAAATCTTATTTTCAACATGTCATCAAGCTTAGAGCTCATGTAGGATTATTGGTTCCTGTTTATGCCATGATTCTCAGTGACATTTAAATGGGGATCTAAATAGGGGTACCGGTCGCTGTTTAGGGTTGTAGTACACCTGTAGGTTGTGACAGAAATAGCAGCGATTTGCACCATTCCATGAAATTGTGGATTGAACATCTCTGTCAATGACGAGAACTTCATCTTTTTCTTACCTATAATTCACATAATGATGTGATGCAAAATTCATAAGGGGGTAAAAGCATGTGCTTACAGCTAGTAGGGCATTAGCACATACTTTTATCTTGAATGAACGCCCTACTGGCTCTCCACAGACAATAGTTAGAGCTGTCATTGCAGATTATCATATAATTCAAATGTTTCATTGTTCATAGATGTCTCACTTCCTGCTCTATGACACATTTGGTATCTTCTGTTGAGAGGCAAAAAGATGTTAGCCATATTCAAATGCATATGAACCAATGCCCTTCTCACAAAGGATGAAACATGAATTTTTTTTAGGCCCCCTAACACCATTCAGTTACTATCAAAAGTTATGGTGACTAACTTAATTTTGATGTTTAGTTGCAAGGAAATGACTTTTTTTTTAAAGATGAAAGAAATACATTGATATGGATTACACCAACATTACACACCTATATTTCTTTTACATGTGTATACATTTTCAATTGAAAAGAAAAATAGAATACTGTTTTGGGGCTTCTCAAAAGCTGATTGAAAAGTTTGAAATGAAATTTCAAGTTTGGGGTAACTTGTTTTTGAAATGCCCTGCATTATTTTTTTCTTTTTGATTGAATGAGTAGACATATAACACTGATTATGTTTTGTTATCTCTACTTAAACAGATGATTTATCAGGAGAGGAATCCCGGAATATCCTATGAGTATGTCATTCCTAACCCTCCAGGAGAGAAGGACGAGCCTGCCCCACCAGGGCGCCAAGACGAGGAGGAAGGTGGGAAGCAGACATCACAGCAGGTTAGTCAGGAAGACGTTCCTTGTCATATCAGGGAAATAGTCAAATTATATCCCACCGCTGCCACCAGTTTTGCGTACTGCAATTTTGATCTGACCAGAGAAATATAGCTCAAAACTATTAAAGTAGGAAAATAAAAGGGCGATATAATGTGTTTTACATACATTTGTTTGTACCTGATAGGAGTTTAGTTGTTCCTTGTCATATCATCAGAGAAATTGTCAAATTATGCACTCTATCCACAGCTTCGATTTTATTTTCCTGTTACAATCTAGATTAAAGTTTATTATGACTAATATAGAAACATGTGGATGAACTTGCCAACTATACAGGTTTTTTTTTAGGGGAAGAGCAGCTTATCAGACCTTAAAATATATATAAAGCTGAATTGACATGCTTGGAGACAGTGTGACTCCTTATCTTGATATATTGTCACTATTTATACATAAAAATGTTATGATAATGCAATCTTGTATAAATTTCCTCTATTGAGTTATATTGAGTTTTAGACACAAAAAGGGATCTTTCTTAAACTAATATTAACCTCTTCATAAGGGATTGCATATGTATGTACTTTTGTCATGCTGATCACGTTCAGTCACTATATCATTTGCTGTATAGGATATGAGAGGATACTGAGAAAATCCAGCATCAAATCCTTTCAGTTCTTAACCTGTGTAGGACAACATTTCCTTTTGTTGTTTGGTATTGAGAGAGGCATTGAATGCTACGAAAACTGCCATTCTTCATTATACAGAGGACGTGCTTGTGGTATGACAAAGGATTTGTAATGGACTTGTTTAATCTGTTGCTAAAGAGAAAGTCTTGGTTATGATTTTTTTAATATATGTTTGACAAAGTCCACTTTCTGTTAAAGTTATAGCCTGAATATGATTCAGCATGAAGTCTAAAGCATTTATATTCAGTAATAATAACATATTGTTTCCAAATCTTTGAAAAAGTAATTCTTAATGAAAAAGCACACCTTTTCTTCATTCTTAAAGAACACAAGTATAGAACTTACTTTAACTTTAAACAGAGGTTGAATGTGTTTCAAAGTTTAAGGAAGGTATTAAGTTTCCTACCTGTTCTCTATTCTTACAGACATCAAGGGGGCGTCCTAGAACGACCCAACCTCCACCAACAACAACTAAAAGACCAACAACTCCTCCAACGACCACTGCAAGGACTACAACACGTCGCACCCAAAGACCAAAAACAACTGCACCCACATCACCCCCACCTCCTCCACCACCATCAACCACAAATCCACCCCTCCAGGAAGAACAGGGTAAAGGTGAGAAGGACATGAGCATCTCCAGTGGTGTCATGCCAGGAAACGGAATGGGTGATAAAGAACAACCTGAAGGATTTGCAGGAGTCATGCATACTATATCAGAATCGGATCAGGGGTATGAAGAGAACCAGGGTCTTGAGGCAGGTCCAGAGGGTACATACTACAAACCTGAAGGATCTTCTGTATCTGGAGGAAGTCCTGTAGCAGGGTCAGGGCCAAGAAACAATCCTAGTCTTCCAAATGGGCAAAGGGCTCCTTTAGAAACTGTGCGTGGAGAGAGTAGACCATCTATTCCTGGTGGATCGTGGACGGGAAGTGGGCGGGACACCCTAAGTGAGACATCTGGAAATATACCACAAACTCAGACTCAGATTCTTCGTGGTGGAGTAGGGGGAACTCCAAGTCAACAAGGTCAAGGAGATACAAGCGAACGGGTGCCGCATGTCTATGTATCAAATCCTCAGCCTGGACGTGGCCCATCTCAAGGAAATCCAGGAAGCGATGCATCCAGAACAGGTCCCAATGGCCAAAGAGAGACTAATCCATCTCGTCCTTTCTATGGATACTACCCCACTGAATACAACCCTCCTGAAACCACAGTTCCAGAAAGAGATGCCATTCCTCCAGTATCCAGCAATTCTCAGGTAGCATCTCAATCCTCATTCAATCGACCCACAGGGAACAATCCTCCTTCAAATCCACAAGGTTCTTCCAGCAATGGCAGGCCAAATGGTTATAATCCAAATCTTCCAATTGGTAGAGAAACACCCGTCAACAGTGGACCTAGAGGATCATCAAATCCAAGTTTAGGAACAACCACCCAATCAGATGTTACAAGTAGTAGGTTCACTCCTGTTCAGGGAGCAAATACCAACCCTCAGTCTAGGTTACCTACAGGAGTGAATCCAAGTCAAACTGGAGGTCCAAATCCAAGTACAGTTGGACAGGGTAGCAGTAATCTAGGCCGGGGAACAAATTACAACCCTCAGTCTAGGTTACCTACAGGAGTAAATCCAAGTCAAACAGGAGGACCAAATCCAGGAACAGTGAGAGAAGGCAGCAGTGACCCTGTCATTGGTCCCATCTATGCTGTTCGTCCTAGACCAGGCTATGACCGTGGTGCTGAACCAAGTGGTGACATAGTATACAATCCGAACTATAGACCACCAACGGATACAGGTTTACCTATAAATGGAGGTCCAGGTGTACCATCTAGAGGCTCACCTGCAGTCCCCTCTGGGCAAGGATTTCCCACAAATGGCCAGGGTACACCTCCGCGAAATTATGACGACCAACAAGTCGGAATCGGTCAGGGGCTACCAAATGTTGGGCAAGGGCTTCCTACCCAAGGGCAAGGGGTGCCACCTCAAACTGGACCAAATCGTTACCCATTCCGACCAAACCCAGATGCCCTTCCAGATCTGCCTCAACAGGCTGGTTCCAACCTTCCTCAGACCAGCGGGCAGATCGGCATCTATCCCAGGCCTGGACAACAACAACAACCATCAGGACCTGGACCAGTCTTTGGACAGGAGACCCCTGAGACCAACTACAGCCCCCTCAACAGCGGAGTCCCAAGACCAGTGGTTCCCATTGGGGGCGAGGAGTTTGATTCTTATAATCCCAGTGAGGACTACAGCTCCAGCGTTCCGGAGGAGGGCCAAGGCAATCAGGCTACGTTGGGCGGTGGGATTCCGGGAGAACCTGATCCTGTGGTGAATCCAGAGGGCATTTATATCTGGATGGAGACCGGTGTCACTGAGTGCTCTGTCTCTTGTGCTGGAGGTAAGTGACAAATTTTGATTCTCAATACCTCTGTTCTACTCTCAAACCAAACTTAGACCATTGTGCGATTATACTCCAATAGGAGGTCTGCATAGTATTGGACGAAGAAGACCGACTCTAAACCAGCCAGTGATTTTCCCAATAGTGTTGATGTTTTCCTTTTGTTGATATCATTTGGTATAGATTCTGTTTAATGGGTGTGGCATGAGAGCATTAAGTGTGTGTGGGCTTTTGTGAATTGTCAGTGATGTAATACCAGAGGTGTTCTTTGATCCCTCCAGTGCTTGTAGGTTTTTGGACAACTGTCACTGATAAACCTTCTCAGATAAAACTTAACTTATTTATTTAGTCTAATGTTTGGCATTTAATGACTGTGGAACAATGAATGTTGAGCACTCGTTACAATACATCATTTTTGCAATGTCATTACATGTATATATGAAGACACAAATCATTTGAATTTTTCTTTGCACGGTTCCTTATACTACAATGTAAAAGTCCCTCAAATTACCTTATTTTCAAACCTTGATTTATTTCGGAAGCTTACCCTTTATCGATAATCTTATCAGATTCATTCTTTAGAGCAGAATCATATTACATTTCACCACACCAACAGGCATACTGCTCTCCGCTTATGAATGCGCCAAGGATTTCTTCTGATTATCTAAAGATTTACAATTTGTATTTCATGAAGTTTGGCCAAACTTGCAGGACAATTTACTATTCCTTTTGCAATCCTCGAAGACACTTGTTGATTTTGGAGCAGATAGCCTTATTTTTTCCGGAGAATATCATACATCTTCAAAATAAGAGGCGAAACGCACTTCAAGCCAACTAAAACAGGAAAGAAATATTGCAAAATCACCTTGTTGATAGAAAATGACTTTCAAAGTATTTTAAAAGTTATTCCTTGTCAGGAATATTTTTTGTCAAGGCTATCAACAAATATCTTATGGAAGAAATAATTAAGAGTTCTTGTAACCTATATATATACTCATTGATTGTGTAATTAATATTTTGATTTGCCCTTTCAGTGTTCATTCTTCTAATTTGTGCATGGGAATAAGTAAAGGGATGCCGATTTAGATAGTTGCTAGTGAAGAAAGATTAACTTTAAAAACAGAAACAGAAATATGTATGTTCTCAGGATGTTGATATTTGGTATTTCCTCTTTTTAAGTTATCCAAAGATGATTTATTGGACCATCATATATTTTAGGAAGTTCTTGCTAACAGTTTGTTTCCACTGTGGGGTATTATCTTAGCTTTGCAATCTTTACGTTCATACATGAGTGGAAATATATATTTAGATGATTCTTTGATTGATATGTACAAGTTTTTCTTAATTAAAGAATTACTAACTCTATATTTTATTCTTTAACCATCTTTCAGTTTATTGATTACATACAAATTAAACAGAATATGCTGAGTGATAAAGTTAAACAGGAAATATAGACAAAAAGCCGTGCACAAGCGAATAATTCACTGACCTTTTGAACATGGCCCTTTCAAAGTAATCCAAACATGAAAAATAACTATATAAAACAAAATATACAAATGTGTGTTTGTTAGGATGTTTTTGCTTTAAATATTATTCATTTAACACTGCAGAACATTTTACATTATGCCGATGTGCAACATATAGGCCTATAGCTAAAGTTGGGGTGATATTTGAGAATGTTGAGCACTCTTGGGTGGTGGATTTGAGCATCTACTACAAGAAACCTGTTGCAAATAAGAGGGAACCCAGAGGAACAATATTATGCTATATTTCTTCCAATAATTGGTGATATAATGCTCCGAAAACATTTCTAAATAATTTTAGAATGAATTCCACCTGTTGAATCTGTTTATTATTCTTTCTGCAAAGAACCATGTGTGAGAGCCTATGGCAAGATCATAATCGCACTATGAAAACTCCATATTTCAAGCAGACATGGGCCACCAACACAAAAAATACAATTACCTGCTACATGTGACTGTAATAACAATTGCAACTTTCACACACAAAATCAAAAGTGGTTTAGCTATGCAGTAGATTTTCTTAAATTACAGATCAGATCCGTTTAATATTTAAAAAAAAACCCCCAAAACAGACTTTTAAATTTGTTTTGATCTTGAAGTAAATAAAGAATCAGGATCTGCCTCCCGTTTAAAAGTATTATTCTAATGCTAATTCTATTTCTACTATGCTAATTATAATTTTTATTATATGCTTGGCAAATTCCAAGAACAAGCTGAAATGAAACATCGGCAGCCTGAACTTGTCTTTTTTCTTACACATTTCATTATTATTATTTATTCCATAGGGAAATTTTGCCCTTTTTGTGTATGCCCATTTCTCTATCCAATCTTCTTTCAGAGAGTTTTGGGATAATTTTTGTTGTGTCTGAAGAAGGATTTAAAAAACCTCTATTGAAACACGGCTCTATTGCCCTTGGGGAAGTAGGAACATTCTTTCTTATAAACCACAAACAGAAAAGAAAAGAAATTACAACAAACATATTAGTTTTGACTTTTCTATTGGTCTGTAATTTGTTTGTTCACAATTTGTCGGGAGGGTATATGTATGTGGTCAGGTTAGGTTGCCATTGGCATTGAGTGTACTAGAAGTAGTTTAAAGTTTCCTTTAACTTGGAGGTTTGCTTGGGATAAAGATTTTAATAGGTTCAACAAAAATAATTGTTGTTTTCCTTGCTTATTGCCCTAATGCCAGTAATCATTTTTTGTCCATCTCTCTGTTACACTCAACTAACACCAATTAGATTACTTTCCTCTTTACATTGTTTTATGTTCGCCTCTATTTTATGCCTCTTTCCCATTCATTTGTTTTAATTTAATTTTTTTCCCTTCAATTTCTTAATAATATTGTTTCTTTAAAACCATAATTTCATTTTTTTTTCCTCCCCTTCTCTCTCTCTCTCTCTTTCTCTCTCTCTTTCTCTTTCTCTCATTCTCATTCTCTCCACCCTTTTGTTCTCTGACTTTCTAAATATCCATTCTATCTCTGTCTCATTTGTCTCTCTCTTTTCATGCTACTGTACAGTATGTACATGCATTATATTTATGAATTATCTTTTTTCAAGACTATCTCTCCTGATTGTCTCAAGCTGGCAGCTACAACCATGTAGGCCGATAGTGATCATTTTTCAATCCTTCCAATATCAATGTACTATGGAATGCTTGGATCTGCATCATATTTGATTGTTTTACAGCACAACAAACATACGATATGATCAGGCAATTCTAGCCAGTGACTGTGTACATTTGTTTGCTTTCTCAGTATGATTTAAAAGGTCACATCAAATGTTTAATTTGGAAAATGGACTTTGTTTATGAAAATGTCTCCCCTGGCTTGTGGATTAATTGGAGCAAAGACAGGTATATTACCCTAAAATATCATGGTCATCAGGCATCAATCAATGACATGTCAAATTAGTATATTTAGGTTAATTTTTCATAAACTTATATGGTCAAATGACCTAGAGGTCTTCTAAGATATCTACTAGTTTTAAGTTCTTTGGTTGAAAATTAGCTGAGAAATTGAGATGGAAACATTGAACAGTATACCATGTGCCCCCCCCAAAAAAAAATGGCTGCCAATTGAATAAAAAATACATGATTCTAAAATTTATGGAAAGCCTATAGACTCAACTATAATATAACACCCCCAAAAAAGTTCCATCTGTTATGCAATTTTGTAGAAGAACTAGAGAAATCCATTATTTATATTTCACTTGAATTGAAAGTTCAAAGTCATGCTGTTTATGAACTTTTTCAGATTCATAACTCACTAAGACACCCACCAACATTCATCAACTGCCATTTAAGAGTCGGTTATGATTGATTCTCAGATTTGGAAATCATGGGACGAAAGTGAGAAACGATTTATGTCGCGTTTAAACGTGACCTTTTATCTGCCTCTTCATCCTGATACCTTGCCGTTCTCAGTGAGTCCCATTTTGAATGTCAGTCATAATTAGGCTCAATATTCCCTAGAATTGATACATCACTCAACATGGCTAGAGGCAGGTTGAATTTTGAAAGGATATTTCAATAGATCTTCTGAAGTTTGTAGTCATTTTTTTTTCCAGAATCAAGGAACTCCCACTCAGAAGAGATGATTTTTCTATTTTATCCCAGAAGTGAAATGGCAAAATAATATTTGCCATTTCTGTAAGTTTTTCTAAAACATTTGCTCCTGGAATTCATTGTTGTTGTTTTGTTTTTGTTCTTTGTTTTTATATTTTATTAACCCTATGGGAATGAGATAATTCGGTAGTCAAAAGCAAAGCTTCCGATACAACATGATTCAATTGGTGATTGATTGATGATATCAAAATTAGAGATATTCAGGAACAGAAAAAGTAAACAATTTGATTTATCTTTCACTTATATTTCTAAATTTCTGGATTGGAAATAGTTTGCAACTTTTATGGCAAAGCAAATTACATGACCCTATTCAAAGAATGCTATCTGAGAAAGAATTATACGAGATAGATATGAGTTATTAAGTGAAATTTTGATTTTGAACTGTGTAAGTTAGCACCTTTTTTGTTTCTCCTGTAAAATAAAAACAATACTCTACACTGTATAGAGAGATGTGGAAAGTGATCATAATTTGTCTGCATTTTATGTCAAAGTCATTTGTCAAAATGTGTGAAAGACAGCCATCAATATTCCTATCATGGCATGGGAAAGTTTTTCAGTTTTATTATTTCAATAGTTTTAAAAGTCTCAATATCGTGAGAGTCCTGATTTTGTATTGATGATCTTGTTTGTGCAGGAAAAAATGTATGTTTAACTGATCATAATCAGCTGATCATCGCAATAACAAGCAAAGATATACAATTAAACTGTCTAGATATCAGACAAAATTAGGGTTCACATAATTTCAAAATTTTACCAGTGTATGTGGAACCTTATCCCAGCATCTGTTTAACCGATCTTCATCAGTCCGTCGTCGCAATAATAAGCAAAAATTTCAGATTAAACCCTCGAGATGTCAGAGAACATTAGAAGTAACATTACTCCAAACTTTGCCCAGCGTATCAGATTGCCTGTATGTTTGTCAGCAATCTCTACTCTAACCCTAATCTCTAAATGCTATCATTCTAGCCTGTGGGTGGCAAAATACTAAACAATTGAATTTTTCTAAAAGAAAGACAATTATTATGAAAATTGATGGACTGTTTGAATGTCAAGAGGAGGACAGGTAATATTCCATAGGGAGGGAGATACATATCAACAGGATTAATGTTTATAGGTTCATGGTTCAAGTTCAGCTGGGTGCCTAAATATGTCATATCATCACAAATGTTTCAGATGCACGTTTTTAAATGTTTTGACTTTGATAACAATTTTGTGATGTTATGTTGAACTCCACCCCTTCCTGAATATAAAACAAACATATAATGAAAACAAAGCTATGTGTGCAAACACTTCAAAATTAAATCTGAACCTCTGAACCCCCTTTGTAAAAAAAAGTAATAATAAAACAATTAAATAGAGCCTTGGTTGAGATATAAGAAAGAAAAATGTAATACTTGTAACATGGATCTCTCATGGAGTATGAGGTAGGCCTACATGTAGGAAAAGTATAGAGTTGAACATAATGTGTAGTTTAGTAAATATTGACCATCTATTTCATTATTTTGACTCATGTTTGTCAAGAATTGTTGTTCAGTTTTGATAGAAGTGTTTCTAAAATCATCTTGAAATATGGATAAAATTCAACTTATGTGGCAATGACACACTTAATTATATTCTTCTTGTCACTGCATAGAAACTTTTTAATATTGTTATTTGATATTTTTAGAGATTAACATTTCTTTTGAAAACGTTCATTGCTTCTTGTCAGTAGTTCACAGAATGCCTAAGGGTGGTACCTCACTTTGCGGAGATGTCTCCGCGACGGATAAAAAGTATTCGAGACATCTCCTACAGTTTTTAAAAACTGTAAACAAAGCACTATCAAAGAACTGTCTCAAAGTAGTTTCTGCAACACATGAAACGTCTCGGAGAGTCACAGAGTCATTTCACGAGTCACGGAAACTACTTTGAGACAGTTCTTTGAAAGTGCTTTGTTACAATTTTGAAAACTGTCACGGAGACATCTTTAATACTTTTTATCCGTCGCGGAGACATCTCCGTGAAGTTAGATACCACCCTTAGATCTTATCTTGACAATTGAAATTGACCATCACTGGTCAATTGGATGGAATCTTACGAATGCATGTAAAGTTAAAAATAAGATAACCCCTATTAAACTCATATTAGCCTGAAGACATATATTGGATAGCCATCAGCAATATTGATAGCGGTCAGTGTGCTCATCAAACGGATGGCTGATATATATAAAATTACCTGAAGTTATTTACTGACAATTTCTATGACTTCCAACGGGTAATTGGTCAACGAGAGATACATTCCTGTTTGGGGTCGCGCTAGGAGGATAGTTCAGAGGATATTTAGAGAAGGTTGAATTTCAAATTCAAATACAGTAGGGATTTCCATTTCCCCACTGATCGTCTGGCTCTGCCTGAAGATGGAATTTCTTAAAACCATGATTTTAAGATACAATCTACCTCACATTATCTTGAAGTATAAATCTATAGATCTGGACTTCTTTATAGGATTTCTTGAAAATGTCAAAAATTCATATGGCAGCATTATTCCCAAGAAACATCAGTAAATCAGCTTTTTTACCAATTTTTTTTTTATCTGTCTCTCATATCTAGGGCATCCACTGTGTATTTTCTGGTAGATTTATTTATTTAAAATTTATTTAAAAATGAGCATTGTAGTACAAAATTCTTAAGACATGTACATTTATCATTTATCTGAACTGTTGCACAGAGTAACTGGAGTGATAAATAACTAGCTGAATTTCTTTCTAAGGAAATGTCTTGATTAATATCAATCGTACTGAACAATAATATTTGCTCAAAATCAGCCAGCGGTGCTATGTTATCTCATATTTTCATCTCTAAATGTTCTCCACCTGCTATTATCAATTGATTTTAATCAGCCCTGAAATTGATTTCATGTTACTTTGTCGTTTTCACACAATTGAAGCAACTTTCGTCAGTTCCATTTTGCACAAAGCTGATAAATTTCTGTTTGCAAAGAAATATTGTGATACAACAATGTATTACAGGGTTTTATAATATTACAGTAAAGGATCCGGAACAAGTGCCCACCTTCAATTCATATCAAATTCTTTTTCATGAGTATTATGCGAGATTAATAATATCTGTAATTCATTGAGTGTTGAATGTATAGATATTGCTGTTTTTGAAATGTTTATTTGAATTAATGCAAAAAATACAAACCTCCACATGAAAGAAAAAAGAGGGATGTAGAGGGGTGACTGGTGTCCTTAAAGAAGAAAATTTTACTTGATAGTCGCCAAGAGGTCTGCTTATCTACTTCAAAATTTCTCTTAAATAATTCAATGCCCTTATGAGCTCTCCATAGATTTGTCCAGGGATAAATAAAGGCAATCCCCAAATATATGAAACTAGCAGTAAAAGTTCAAAATTGTTTTTGGGATTATAACAATTTCTGTTATTTGAACTGACAATGGTTATAGAGGACAACTGTAATGGGAAAACACAATTGTCTAATGGCTCACAAAATTCCTTTTATTTCTAGTGATATGAAAACTTTTGTTGGTAATCGTATCCTGTCAAACGATGCACCCGAGAGTGGTGTGAACAAGTGATAGAGACAGTTTGGCCGCGGTGATGGCAGATTTGTGTAAAATGATCCCGGTAATACCAGAGCAGTTACATTTCCAAACAAAATATATTATCTTTTGATGGATTGTAGGTTTTAATCTGATCAGAATTATTCTTGTTCAGTGTCCTAGAAAGGAGGTATCAGAAACCTCCTTGGTCCTAGTATTTGAGTTCTATTTCTGCTTTCTGCTAAGAGTGCATCTCTCTCTCGCTCTCTCTCTCTCTCTCTCTTCCTTGTCATTCCTAACTTATTTAGATTATTGCACTTGTACAGGCCTCTACTCTACATGTAAGCCTACACTGTTTCTGATTCATGTATTTTATATTCATGTCTAATGGTTATTACTTAGAACTGTTTCATTGCCCAAGCAAAGAATCTCAGTCTTTTTCTCTGGCTTTGTCCATATCTCCTGTGTTTGTAAAATGATTTTCATATTTTGTTAGCACTTTGCTAATCACTATATCTTTCTTTGCCTGCATGTCATCTCCCCCTTCCCTCTGTCCCTTTTTTAAATCATAATGGCTCTCTCCTATACCTCCAGCACTTAATCCATCTTTAATTGCTTTCTTGTCTCCTCTTTCGGCCTGGTTATCAATGCCCCACCCCTTTTTTTCTCTATCTCACTCTCTTTCTTTTATGCTGTCTTCCACTTGAGCTACATTTACACTGTTTTCCAGCATTGCTATCTTGTCTCTTCTCTCATCCTGGCTATCAGTGCCCTCCCCCTCTCTCTTTCTCTCTCTCTCTCTCTCTCTCATTCTTCCATTTTGTCTTCCACTTGCACTCCATTTACACTGTCCTTCAGTACCATCCATCTCTAATAGCTTTATTGTCTCCTCATTGTGGCTGTCGTCCTCCCTCTTTCTCTTTCTTCCATGTTGTCTTCCACTTTTCCTCCATCATCTTGCACCTCTAATCGCTATCTCGTCTCTTCTCTCCACGCTGTTGGTGCCCTCTTCTCTCACACACTCTCTCCCTCTCTGTTCTCACATTTTGTCTTCTACTTGTCTTCCAGCATGTTGCATCTCTAATCGCTATCTTGTTCCCTCTCTCATCCTGGCTATCAATGCTTCTCTCTCTCTCTCTCTCTCTCTCTCTCCCCTCTCTGTTCTCACATTTTGTCTTCTACTTGTCTTCCAGCATGTTCATTCTAATCGCTATCTTAGTCTCCTCTCTCATCCTGGCTATCAATGCTTCTCTCTCTCTCTCTCTCTCCCCCCTCTCTGTTCTCACATTTTGTCTTCTACTTGTCTTCCAGCAACTTCCATCTTTAAATGCTATCTTGTCTCCTCTCTCATCCTGGCTATCGGTGCCTGTCATCCTCGAGACACAGCTATCAGGTTCACAAATTGTTTTGGCCCTGATTCCTGACTTTCTTGACATCCTATTCCCCAGTGCTGTCATACCATCCTTCCTCCCATGTTGAGCTGATCCGTTTGAATTTGTCATCCATGTGTAATAGATGCAGGAAAATCCCCTTCGAGGAAGGAGATCTGACACCCCCCTCCCCCCCCCCCAAAAAAAAAGAGAAACATAACTCCTCAGAAAAGATAATAGTAATAGTAAAGAATTATCTCTTCGTTTTTGTTGATGAATTTGTCATCCATGTTTAATGGATGCAGAAAAATCCCATTTAAACAAAGATCCTACCCCCACCCTTTTTAATAGAGAAACCCCTACTATTACATTCCAGAAAAGTTAAAAAATAAAGAATTTTTTGTCATCCATATAGATACAGGAAAGTCCCCTTTGAATGAGGTAGATCTTACACCCCTTCCCCCCATGTAAAGATAGAAACATTGAGAAAAATTTTTTATTGTATAATGCTGGAGAAAATGCTTTTGTTCTTCCTCATTTTAATAAAGAAATGCCATATCTCATGGAAAAAGAGAAATATAAAAAAATGCATCGTCTTTCTGTAGATATATTTGTCATCCATGTATAATAGATTCAGAAAAATCCCTTTTTTCTGTATTCAAAGAAACACTTTTTATTTTGACCAAACGACTTAGTTCAGGGATTATGTTTGAGAAAAGAGGGGGGGGGGGAATAAGAGTTTAAACATTCAATAAATATACTATTTTTAAGTTGAGGGAAGGGGTGGAATAGTGGCACATGAAAAGGCAGTTTCATCAGGAAAACCGTAATATTACCGGGGTTGGTTTTGGTAAACATAACGGTAGTGGGATGTTTATTGACTCCCGTCCTGTTGCTGAGGAAATGATACATTATTCCATTAATTTCATCTTCTCCAAACTTCTAATGAGTCCTGACAGTAATGTGAAAGACATTGGGATAAGGTCAACCTTCATCATAGAGGTCAAGTTTGGGGTCGTCATTCTGTGAACCAATCTTATTTCGGAAACCCCATGATGCACCAAAAGTATGAAATAAAATTTGTGTTTAAGAAAGGGGGAAAATAATAAACTGTACCTTTGTAAAGTTTTAACATAACTTTATATAAAAAAAACATCTGGCAAGAGCCAGAGGAGAATCAACCTAAACCAGTAGGCCCTAAGACCTTTTAAGATAATACTATGAATAAATTATAGCATAATTTTGGTTGAACGATGATGCCAAGATTATTTAGTCATATCTTGATTATGATTATAAATTATTTTGAAGTCTGCTGGCATGAAAATGAAGATGCGTGTCTAGGATCCTGATAATATGACGTACATTTAAACCTGTTCAATAATCTCAATCTGGGGTAATTGCATGAAGTATATTATAAAAGAGGAAGCTGACTTCTGGCCCAAAATATTAACCTCATGAAGAGTAGAACTCTATTGCACTTTTGCAAAACATATATAGAACGAATACCTGTCCTTATGCATGCAAGACATTAATCCCTTGAAACCTAAATTATTTATCTCCCAACATTTCCTGGTTTTTGTGACAGCAGGTTTATGCTTATTTGCCTATCTAGACCCAGGGGTAGGAAGTGGACACCAAAGCAAAAGACACTTCCATCAGAAAAGAGTAAAAAGAAGAACAAGAATTATTGTTCTGTCCTGATATAGTGACGGAGCATTTTGTCACAATCATGTTACTAATTAATCTAGTAATGCCAGGAGGAAAACATGCAAGTTAATTTGAAATGTTTTTCAGGTAATGTTTAAAATTCGTTCTGTTAGAACCCTGAAGAAAAGAGGGAGAAGCTGACAAGTTTGACCCATATCTCACCCCCTGATGTTTGATCGAACCGTATCACATACAAAACAGTGATTTGCAAATTGTTACAGTTGTTAATCTGGTTATGAGAAAAGGAAAATCTGCAAATTGAATTAAAATATATTTCAGGTCATGATGAAATTTCATTTTGTAATAAACCAGAAGAAAGTTGTGCGAGGCCGTCAAGTTTGGTCCATTTTCTTACCCCCTGGCGTTATATTAGGGCTCATATACATTGAATCGGCCTGCATCACGTCCAGTGATTTGCAAATCATTTCAGTTATTGATCTAGTTAGGAGGGTCCCAAAATATGCAGATTCTATTAAAATGCTTTTTAGGTCATGTCTAAACTTTATTCTGTTATGAACCTGAAAACTGGAGAGAGAGAGATCGAAGCCGACAAGTTTGACCCATTTCTTACCCCCTGACGGTTAGTTAATTGTGTTGGATGATTATGTACATTGATTAAATTGGCCTGCATCATATATGTACAACCAATGATTTGCAAATTGTTTCAGTTATTAATCTGTGGGACATTTCCTGCACTCACTACTGATCAGAGGGACAGCTCAATCAGGAGGAGAAGAGGGCGATGATTTAGCGGAATCCAAACCGAAGCTACAAGTCCAGATGAGCTGTTATGAGAGCGAGGAAGAGAGAGAGAAGAAAATATTTGGAGTGTAATGGAATGTCCGGGTTAGAACATGACATTTAATGAAAAATTGATGTCAAGTTTCACCATTTGTTATTGTTTAACCATCTTACTAGTAATTCACTTTGAAAGAAGTTAATAAGTAGCCATTATAATGATGTTATAGCTGGCATGAACTATAAACTGTATAAGCTAATATTTTTCTGATTTTGTACTGAATGGGAAAAAATCTTGTGCGTGTATAATTTTGCAATTTTTTTGATTTTTCAAAACTCTAAATAGCCTTATATTACAGTGGAAATTTTTGCGTAGACAGACTTTGGAAATTCGTGAAAATAACCACTTATACAGTACCAACGTTTTTTGATTTAGTGCAAATCAAGCTGTAGCCACACATGCGAGGAGAGATAGAGCTGGTATATGAAAGATGAAACTATTTGGAATAAATGGAACAGCCAGGCCTGCATTTGACATTGATGAGAATTCTTATGTGTCAAGTTGTACTCTTGAAACAATTAATACATCTCAATTTGCTTTATTAGGGACTAATTTGTTCCATGATTGTGTGTGAGCTGGCATAAGCTAGATACCAATAGTGGAAATTAAGCTGAAGCGATACTTCCGCTGAGAGATCGATGAAACTTTAATACATATGAAAGATGAAATTATTTTGAATGTTTGGAACTGTTGGGTCAGCATTTGATAAGCATTCTTATGTGTCATGTTGCAACTTTATAATACATATCAATTTTCTTTAAAACAATTTTGGGGTCATTTACCATCATTTGTTCCATAATTTAGTTTGAGCTGGCATAAACTAGACGCAAATGAGTGGTAAATAAACGATGCAGAGATATGGAATTTATGGAACTGTTAGTTGGTATTCGTTTAAAGTCTGATGGGTCAAGTTACATTGTCGAATTGATTTTTATCTTCAATAATTTTGTTGACTTCACATAAACATTTTGAGGGGAATCTGAAATATATTTTTCATACTTTGAAGCAATAAATCAAAATATCTCTTGAGACTCTTGAAAAATAGCAGGTGGAAGCATTCTTGCTTGTCACTGTTTTAGAAAGTTGCATGTTTTAAAGAAAAATTCATACTGTCAAAACAATCATGTTCTCATAATTGAAATTCTGTCCAATTTCCTATGGGAGAGGAATTACATGAGACATATCAGAAAGTATATCAGAGATAATGTATCAGAAGATATTAAAAGAAATCATTTTATAAGCCTGGGAAAGATCCATACATTCACTGAAAACACATGCTTTATGGTAGGCTATATGAAATGATATGGAGAAGGGAATGTGCAGCCTTCATGTGCATGCTGTAAAACCATTTTGTTTTCTTGAGTGAATATTCTGATTGATTCTAGGTCTCCGTGGGAGAGACAACATAGATAGCAGAATGAAAATGAAGTGGAATTTGCCATTGACATAGTTTTGTCAGTAATGTGCAATGACACTCCAACGCTTAAATGCTCAAGAATTTTCGTGACAAACCTGCATTTTCACCGGGTCAAGACCTGGTAATGGCTTCCCACTTTTCATTGACTAGACTCTCTAGGTCCTCGGTGAGAATCCAGGAGCATCGATTAGATCTAAATAAGATTAGGGATCTTCTCTCGTCCTATCTTAATCAAAACAGTGAGAGTCACGTCCTTGTAATTGCTCCGGGCATTCCACTCTTCCCTTCTACCGGCCAGGGCAGGCAGGGAGGCGGCCATTAGACGGTAAATGACGATGGTGATTTCCAGGGCGATTCATCAGCGGGTCGGTCAGATCGATGATGGGAGTTTGACGTGATGATGAGGATGAAGGGGAAAGGATGTGAATGATCTTGATGAGTGATGAGATCTAACGTCCGATCCTCTCGTCAGTGGTGGGACTCCGGAAGATTTCTCCAGGATGTCCATCATCACCTCCATCAAAAACGAGACAGTGGAAGTTGGTGATGGATGCTCCTTGTCAGAGGTGTGCCAATTATCCCCCTATCAAGGATTGAACGTCATCTATACAGATCACCGATTAAGGCCACCATGATCAAAGCAGGGAATTGTATTTCCCTGATAAAAACTTTCTCACGAATTCCTGAACTCCCATTGGAAGAGTAATGTGAAATTACAGTAGTATTTCACGTCTTGGAGACATCTCTGAGACTTGGAGATGTCTCTGTGACAAAAAAACATCTCATACATATGAACATGTTTGAACATGTCAGTGACTAAGGAGATGTCTCTGAGACATCTCAAGACGTCTCCGAAACATCTTAGTGACGTCTCCGTGACTAGTCTCAAACTACATGTAGTCTGAAACCTGTTTCAAATCCGGCTTGTGGCAAGTGCGATACCACCATTATAATTTTTTAAATTTCAGTCCATATCAGCTCTATTTCTTTCTTTCTATTTTCTTTGACACACTACTTAGGCCTATATGGGGTTTCATTTAACAAAATGTGAAATCAATTGGTTTTATATTAAAGAGGGGCAAAATTTAAAGGTCAGGCAATGAAAACTTGCAATAAGGACCAAAGGACTAGGTAGACCTATCAAATACCTGGTACCCGTATATTTTTCATTTAATAAATTAAAGCTCTCTTTGATTTATCAAAGACTGGGAGACAACTTGGTCAACACCATCTCTACTGGGTAGACATTCTGCATAATACCACAGATTTTCAGGATTTTGAACAGTTTTGTATTTCTTAATGTATTTCTTGAAATTTGACTGTCATTCTATACCATTTGTGGATAAGTTGAATATTTCCTATAATGCAAAAAAAATATTTTTCCTGCCATCCATCCATATGTCTTTTGGTTTAGAACTTTCATATCGCAAAACAACATATCCTATATCCCAAGAAGCAAAGCCGTCCTTACCAAGATAAATATCCAAACGGAAGGCCTATGCTCTCCCGCTGTTTGTCTTTCATTTCCTCCTCGCAATGTTGAACATAGATGTCTTCCGCACTTGTAGGACTAGCAGGACTCCAATTCTGAAGTCACACAAATCCCCATGTATCCCTGCATGGGAGCATAGGGACCTACGTCATCCCTAACCAGTGAGGTCATTAACGTGCTTCTTGTCATGGTTTAGGTACAAGGATAGCTGTGAGCAAGCCAAACCTCATCGTTAAAGGTGAAGGGTAAACTTAGATTATGAAATTAATTTGATTAAGGGGGTTGTGTCTTGGTTAATGCTAGCTGCACCATGCAGTACTGTCAGTCATTTTTTTTTTTTACATTTCTCTCTTGATCTTCCATCTTCTGCACGCACTGTCTTTGCAACCAAATAGTCTCAATTTTCTAATGTTCTACCAAGGTTCTCTTTCTTTTTGTCTTCCCTATATATCTTTTTCTCTCTCCACTTCTCTTTCTTTCTCTTCCTTCTCTGTATTCTTATCTTTTTCTCTTTGCCAAACCCTAAATCTACTTCTTTGGTCATACTTGAAAGACTACTTATCGATCTTCCAGTTTTGTCAATCTTGTGACCCACTTGATAAGAGCCAACCACATTGAAATTATGTTAGAATTAATAAAACCACTTACAGGCTTGGGAAAAACAAGATTTCATGAATGGCACCTGAAAAAAATGTTTTCACCAGTCATCATGTCGCTTGCTATTAATCTAGTCATCTGTCGTCTTGCATTTGTTACATTAGAAGGAAGTCTTCACCTCTTCTGTAACACGATGGATAATGTTACTCATTTATCAGGCTTAATAACATTAGGATCAAAATGTCTGGTTGTATTATATGAAGGAGTTTTGGAGTGGTATCACTATTGTGGATAGGAAAATAAGAGATTATCAGAAAGGAGTTGAGAATTATATCAGGTGGTGGTTGGAGAGTTTTTGGCACTGGTAGGGTCATCAAACAGGGTTGATAGTTGGACAACGAGTGTCTGGTTTTATTATTTGGAGGGATTTTGGAGGGGTATGACAAATGGGGTAATGAGAAGGGTTTCTCGTGAAAAAAAAAGTCAAGAATTTTGTTATTGGTGATAGTTTTATTTATTTATTTTTTTTTTTTGTATTGGTATGATCATCTGGATTGCCCTGGTGCAAGGGTTCATGCCTGGACATCAGCTATCTGGTTTTATCAATGAGTTAATAACTCCCTGATTTTATTAATCGGATGACTTTTGGAGTTGTGACTCTGATTTAAGGAAAATTAATGATTTTCATGAGAAAGGGGAGTTAATGATCATGTCAAATCGTGGTGGGATGGTTAAGTAGTGGTGGTATCATCGGGAAGGGTGCAGGGAGTTCAAACCTGGACACCGCAACGTCAGTTGATCATTTAATCAGCGTGGTTATGCAATTGTATCACCAATGTCAAAGAATAAATAAGGGGTAATGAGAAAAGAAACATTAACCCTGTTACTGGATGATGGAATGTTTTGCTACTATTACTATGTGGTTGGATCATGGTCGAGAGGATGGCTGTGAAAAGGGGTACAAGAAGTTCAAATCCGGACCCCAAATGTCTAGTTGCATCATTTGAAAAGTTCTTAAGTGGTGCCACAACTGTAAAATGAATCATGCTAGTGAATGGGTTGATGTACTGGTAGGGTCATCATCAAGAGGATCGAGGGGTGCGTGAAGTTCGACCCCGGACAGTCACACCAACCATGATACTATGTTCACATCAGGTCCAGATTAAGAGACATGTGTCAAATTGGGGTCACCAAGCAAATTGAATCAGCCCCTCATCTCTTTTTCTCTTCGCCAACCCCAATACCAGATCTAACTCCCATACTAAACCCCACTTCACACTTCCTGCAGTGATGAATCAAATCTGACATGCTCTGATGAGAAATATTGGGGTTAATTTGCATAGAAGCAGTTTTTTTTTCTGAATGAGAGAGATGGTGGGAGGATGGATGGGGTGTTGAATTCTTGATGTAAATGATGTTCATGGAGTCTGACAGAAGACCAGAACTTATTGATTATCAGTTGAGCGCTGATGGAAACTTGCTGGTAGTGCCTGTAGTATTTGCGATGTTCCCACATGATTTTTTTTTTAGTCAGTGTCTTGCATATTTCTGGAATAGAAAGCATCATCACAACTTGAAAGGTTCATTTGTTAGTAAATCAAATTAAAACTGATAGTTAACTGTTATATATATATATTAATAACTGAATCAAACATTATTCTTAAGAAACAAAAAGGGATTTAAAAATCCAGAGTCAAAACAGACTCCACTTTGGTGAGGCCTGTATATTTACAACACTGAATATTTACCATGTTTATGTCACTTGGCAGTATTTTGACATTTTTCTGGGTGGGAATCTTCAGATCTGTTTCAAATGTTTACATTAAAAAAGTAATACATACTGTGTATGAAAATAAACCTGCAGCTGCATATAAACACTGTAGAATACAAAGCTTGCATGTATCTGTCAGAGCTTTCCATGCAGCCTGTGGCTTCAAACTATATTTGGTATCACAGTGGTAAACCTAATTTAAATAAAAAGCAATATATTAAAACTATCCCTTTGATCCATGTCACAACATTTGAATGATTATAGGGAATTACATATATAATATATAGATTTTGATTGCACAAGAGAATACAAGAAAGACTGAAAGAAAAGGAAACAGTGATTTGCTCTGGTATATGTTATCAACAGTTGTTATGTTACATCAGAATGAACAGCAAACAACAACAACAAAATAAACAACAACAACAACAACAAAAAACAAACAAAGATATTGTGTGAGAGGGAAGTATGGTGTGATGGAGAAACTTGTAAAAAACTGCTGTATTTTTATGTGCCCAGTATAAGAGTATGAAAATTTTCTTGGTTCAAATTATTTGTAATCACTTTTTTAAATAAAAATGACAGGGAAACAAAACATTTCTAATTGATCTTTGATGTTTTAATGACGTTACAATATTGCACCCCAATTTCTGTTTATGCCATTCTGCTGGGCACATGACGATTAGTCTTCACGAGAAGTAATTTCAATGAAACTTTTACTTTATTGATTAAAAGTTTTAAAATTAAATTTTTATGCTGTGTACATTAATAGTAGGCCTATATCAATAATCATAACTCATTCCTGCAACACTAGTTGTGTTAAAAAGCTTAGACTGGAAAGGACTGTACATTCTTCACTGAGCCTCTTCAAAGCTGTTGAAAGCTGCGATATAGGAGATGAAGTTTCTCTCACCTTTTCCCTCCCGATTCTTGATCCTTGTCAAGTTTGGCCCAGTTAGCTGCAACTTAAAGGTTCACCTCCTCCCCCCCCCCCCCCCCCCCCTCCCTTCATCACTCACTCAACAGTTAACTATAAACCAGTGGATTGGGACAAGTTGGAAACATGTGTGTTTTGTTTAACCCCCTATTTATTTCACTTTTGTTTTTATTTGAGGGGAGTGATGAATTCAATTTCTGGTATTTGAGTTTATGTCTTTATTGTCATAGCAGTTCACCTTCGTCTCTGTAACAACTAGTATTAAGCTCGTAACTTAGTCGAAAAATGGATATGAAACACCTGTGAGGAGAATTTTAGAACATTTAATAGAATTTGCTTCTTTTTCATGTTTAATTTTTTTACTATCTTCATAAGATGAGAACTTTGGTATTTTCTAGATATTGGAAAAAATAGATTTTAAATTATTGAAAAGTCATTAAAATTATTTTAAAAATGTTACCTAAATTGTTTTATTTTTAAATTAGTATTATTATTTGTATCTTTTGTTATCAATATTATCAATTTTTTCCTCTTTCTCTCTCTCCAGGTGTCCGAGAGACCATTGTCAAATGTATCATCAGTGAGAACTCATTCTACGTTGCTGATGACAGCATGTGTAATAGTGAATTCAAACCAGCTTCCAGGAGAAAAGCATGCAACATTGACCCCTGTCCTCCTGTGTAAGTTCAAATTTGATTCCTCATATATGAGAAATGTTTAACATTAATTTATAAGAAAATTACAAGATTGAAAAGATGTGTATCTAGACTCAATCGCAAAGCCTGCAACTTTAGTCTAAATTTTTCTTTATTGAATCAAGTTCTTTGTGTAAGATTTGAAATGATTTGTCAAATTTGATAAATATTAAAAGCAATTCAAAATTAATGGTATTGACAAAAATGTGAAGACATTTATTATGTTGAGCTAGTCTTCAAATGAAACTTTTGATTTGATTTAATTCCTTGAATATAATAAATGTTAAGCATATTTTTATAAAAAATATTTAGCATTGACAAAATATTTATCTAGACACAATCACAAAACACACATCTTTGTATCACAGATTAAGGTTAGAAAATCCATGATTTAACCATGGTCTTCAGTGTAAGATGTAATTGATTTGTCAAATTTTATACTATAAAACATAATAAAGGAATACTATTGACGAAAATGTGTGTGAAGACATGACTTTAAAAAGCTTAACATGGAACTCATCTTCCGATGTAAATTTAGATTAAATTAGTACCAATTTGGAATTTAATACTCATTACAAAATAGTGTTGGCAAAAAGATATCAAGTCACGATTCCATTTAATTTAAACTTGTCAAGTCTAGTAAGTATTTTAAAGAGGTAAAGTATTGAGAAATCAAAATTTGGTTCTAAAGTAAAAATGATTTTATAAATTATCTTCATCAGTTGGGAGGAAGGGGAATGGAGTTCATGCAGCCGTACCTGCGGGGAGGGCCTTCAGATGAGACCGGTCATCTGTAAACAGAGACTGACCAAATCCTTCACTCGGCCGGTCTCCCCTGACCAGTGTATAGGACTACCCAAGCCTCTGACCACCAGGCCGTGCAACGCTGAGGTGGCTTGCACGTCGTGGAGCCCTGGAATCTGGGGTTCGGTAAGTTGATAATAATAATAATGTTAATGATACCTTTTTATGTTGCATATTACCAAATTATGAGGAACTTCTTAAATTGCTTTACAATATTATTACTCCAGTCATTAAATGTAATTATGATTCAACAATTAAATTTCACACTCTTCACTCTCTTGGGAGGACAGTTCAAGTTCTTTTTAAAATTTAAATCACCAATTTTTCACCAATGTCATTAAAAAGTCACAATAAACATTATTAACAAATGAAATGTTATTGTTAATTCTTTATTAATAAAAAAGGAAGGAGGGAATGGCTCATGGCATCATATCCAATGTAGGTGGATAACTGATTTCTTCATGCATTAACGTTTTGTTTATTTCTACAACAATCAAATTTTATGGTAATATTTTAGTATGTTGAATACTTGAATTGTATCCATTTAGTATGGTTAATATAGGAATGATTTATTACATGCACTCAGCTATACTTTCACAGTTGGTTTGTTTAAATTATTTGGGGTTAAACAAAGATTTCCAGGTTATATTGAAAGCCATTCCTCACTAAAAAAAAATACACACTACCATGATGTTGGTACTGCAGATTGAGTGATGATTTCTATTGATTAAAGAAATCTTTAAATATTTTTCCATTGGTACAGACTATTCATGAACCATTTATACTATTTGCGAGTTACAGAATACAAAATAAAAATGTCAATCATATATAAAATAGACTTTAAAACCCACATTAAAAGCACAACGTTCATTCTTTTCTTCAAAAGATCTGTTACACCTTTGAGTCGCCACTTGGTCAGTAGTTTATGAGCCTCAGACAAGCAAATGGAGATTTTACATCGTTAAAAATAAACATATTCTTGATTGATTTATAAAGGAAAGAGACTGCTGTTGGAGAAAATTGAAGCCAACCTTGTCACTTGATCGGGACACCAGTCTTCCAAAGATTTATTATTTAAACATTTTGTATTTATTTTTATATTACTACTTTGTTTTATCAGCATTGACATTGTCACAGCCTCATGCATCCTTATTTCACATACATTTCAGCAGACAGAACCGTAGAATGGTCTGTGATCAAACTTTATTGCATTGCTGAAAAGTATTTCCTACCCTTTGCAGGAAATTGAATATGAAAAAAAAATTAATACGGAATACTAAAAAGAAAAGGCTAAAAAAGAGCTCCCGTCAACAAAATTATTAAACCCGATGCTATCTTCATGTGCACTATATTTGGCTTTACTTCAAAATAGTTGTTAAAATTGTAGCTCAAGCTGGTGAAGTAAAAAACTCACACTTGAGCTCACTTGATGCTGGCTATATATTTATTTGGATGAAGTAAAATCAAACATGCTCAAACTGTTTGTGGGTGTGAGTAAACCATTTGTTCTCTCACCTGACCCAATCAACTCCAGATGGAGTCCTAGCTAATTGGACCTAGCAAGGAGCTACCCCAAGCCACAAGCAGGATCAAATCAATTTGTGTCTGGCTCAGTGGGGATCAGAGCAAAGTAAATTACTGAACAGTTCAGATATCCCCACGTATCATCAAGTTCAAGATCCCTTGATGCAAAGAAGTTTTTTGTCTCGTTGCAAACGTGCTTCCTCATTTCATATTTCCTTTTCTGAGGCTGTAATTTTAAATCAGACGAGCACTGACAAGCATGTGCCCCCTCCCCCATTGATTGGCCCAAAAAGTAGAATTTCTTTTTGTGAGGGTGGAGATTGAGGTAAAGAAAAAAGAATGTGATATGTTTCAACTCTACAGGGGCCAATGGAAGACTCCCTTCTTGCCAGGGAATGTGTATCCTCATATCTAAAACTAAGAGGAAGAATGATGTAGAATGTTGCATTCCCCCAAATGAATGAGGGCTATGCTACTATTACTTACAGTCTCTATCATCTGCTGAGTTACATTACGAGATTGCCTAGAATATTTTCAGTAAGACTAAAAGTTCCAAATATTTTAAATGGGGGAGGAAAATATAATTTCATTTGAGGTCCAAATTGACAAGATATCACAACTTCTGGTAGAGGTTCAGGTTACTTGTGCAAAAACTGGAATTTTGTGTCAGTTCCTTCATTTCTTGAAGTCCATGTATAAATTTTAAAGGTCCAAACTGAGAACATTTCTTTCAGGCCTTAATTTACAAGAAATTTGTACGTCAAATTCTTGTAGGTGTTCCCAGACACAAGCGAGCTCTATTGAAACAGAGCAGGGTTTAGACAATTTCTTTGTGACCTAGTTTTACAAGATTTAACAATTATAGAGGCTCATATGTAGATTTGTCTGCAATATCATGAGTTCTAAATATGGAAACGGAGAAGAATAAGATATTTTCTTCAAGACTCATGTGTACAAGATATACCAAATTCTAGCTATTCGAACACAAACCAGAATACCTGTCCAGGTTCAAAGACATCCATTGAACCGATTCGTAAAACCCGATTTATTTATATCCAGGTCTCCCAGGGACCTAGCTGTCAATCACACTTAGTCTGTCTATCATAACGACCTGACATCCGACACAAAATGAAAGCGAACCGCCGCCAAGACCGCAAATACCTCTCTTCCCAGGTGCGGTCTGGTCTGTAGCAAGTCTATTTTCTTCTTTTGAGCACACAAACTTTGCTTGTGCTCTGCATTTGCTCAAGTTGTTCACTTTTTATGTAATTTTTTTCGTCAATGGTTTGCAAAGAACTTTTTGCATCATTCTGTTGAGAGTAAAAGAGACATTTTAAGTCTGAAATAAAGAAGAGGATTCAAAGCTGCTCTTGCTCTGACTAGGAAACATGATTAAGGCTTCTTTGTCTTCATTTTTCAGCTTCAGTTCCGAGTCTACCATGTGTAGAGCTCTTCATTTGATTGCAAATTAATATAACATATTTGTGACTTCTCCTTTTTCATCTTGTTCAAAAACTTTCTCTTCTCTTTTCTCTCCATCTTTCTCTCTGTCTCTCTTTCTCTACCAGTCTCTTATCTTTTTTTTTTTTTTTAATCTGTTTTTCTCCTTTCTTTCTCTCTTTCATTTCTCTATTCCTTCTCTTTTCTCTTTTATCTCTCTTTTTCTCTTGTCTCTCCTCACTTTATGTCATTTCTCTTCCCTCTCTTTCTCTCATTATGCTTCCTTCTCCTCTTTCTCTCATTCACTCTCTCACTTTTCTCTGTTTGCTCTCTCATTTTATTGTCTGACAATCATTTCTTGTCAACCCTTTTGCCATAATAATTTTTTCTCACCTGAGGCTTTTAACCTAGAACAAACATTTACCTTTTCCATCCGAGCACTTTATTTTTATCACAAGAAAGTGATTTTCTGCTTTATATCATTACGTTCTTGACAGGTTTATACACGAACACCCTAGTTGTCCCAAATATGATGTCTGTAAATAATGAATTATTAAAGACATTTTAATCCTTTCAAATAAAATAATATTGATAGCTTTATTTTCTTATTCAATATATTTGTTTCCTTTATTTAAGCAGTTGATACTCTTAACAAGAATAAAAATCCCAATATTCCAATATATATGTCTTATGAAGTAATTTATACAACACATTTAAAAGAATCATATTGTTAGCATTTATTTTCTTCTTTTTTACATTCGTAGAGGTGATGATATTCTAGCTTTAATCTTTCTTTATTATTTTTCACCTTTTCATTTCTGATGCAGTGTTCTGCAGAATGTGGTGAGGGTGAGCGGAGGAGAGATTTGAGATGTGTGAACGATGATGGAATCGAGGTACCAGAATCGGAGTGCAGTCATCTTACCAGGCCAGACGAGACACAGACATGTACTGCTGCCCCATGTCAGACATCTTGGTTCACCCATGAATGGCCCACACAGGTAAAAACAAAAATTAAATTGCTCATGGTTTCCCAAATTTACACAATGTCAAGGTAGACCAATATGGTGTGGATTTCAGCTTTAAAGCCAATTTCAGCTTTTCTCTGTACAAAAGTATGGGAGCTCTTGTCACTCACACCCCTGGTAGATAATGGACCAAAATACCTGGTATTTTCCCCCAGATGATCAAGATTATGTAAATTTCTTCATAGAAGTTTAAAAAAAAACTAAAAACAAAACTTACATTTATAAAATAAAAAAGAAACAAATGATCAAATATTGACAAGACCCTTATTTACGACTGGTTGGGTTCTAAAACCCAAATTCTTTTGATGATTCAAAATATCTTTGTAGTCTATACTACTAGGATTTTCCTTGAACACTTTAGCTGATGAAGGAGTCTCAAACTATTGAACATGATCTTGTGAAATCATGATTTTGAAAGCGTTGTCAGTCGGTTCTCTTCTTATAGTGTTCACCAGAGTATAACATTATCAAGTGGTGTTATATGCAGTACTGAGGGTACCACAGCAGGGCCGGTACCTGATAGTTGGAGTATAATCCCCCCCCCCCCCACTCAGGGGTTCATCGATACACGTATGCTCGTTCCAGATTCTTAGAGATACCCCTATCAGTCGGGGAAGCCGTGTCAAAATTACCCCCTATTACAGGCATTTGGAAGGGAAGTTGCACCAAAATTATCCCCCTATTAGAGGGTTTTTGATGATATTCAGGACCTTATTTCAGGATTTGTCTTCAAAGACTTGAAAACAACCCCTAATTAAAGAATAGGTTGGGGGAAAATGCTAAAAGACCTCTATTTCAATGATTTCTCAGGGTTTTTCCCCCGACCTGAACCCCTAAAATATACTCCTTTCTGGAGAAATCGGGAACACAAATACATGTATGGTTGAACGCCTGAGTGGGGGGGGGGGGGGGGGGGGGGACCGGGTGTATAATACAAGTCTATCTGTTCTCTTCTTTATTATAGTGTTCACCAGAGTATAACATTATCAAGAGGTGTAATATGTAGTACTGAGGGTACCACAGCAGGGGCGGTACCTGATGGTCGGTTTCTAATTTTTATCTATCGGTTATCTTTATTGTAATGTTCATCAGATTGCTGTAGGGAGTGGAACTTTATTAACGAGGTGGAGATCGTGCCTCATGGTTGATATATAATATATATTTTACCCTTTTCTTCTTGTAGTGTTCAGCAGATTGTGGTACTGGAACGTTATCAAGGGGTGTTATATGCAGTACTGAGGGTACCCCAGCAGGGGCGGTACCTGATGGTCAGTGCAGCGGTCAAGAGAAACCAGGAGAGGTCAAGACGTGTACCGAGGCACCGTGTGGACCAAAGTGGTTCACTTCAGAATGGAGCAGGGTGAGTAAAACAAAAAATCATGTATTTATTAAAATAAACTAAGAGGTTAGAACGTATGTTCTGTTACATTTTTTATTGGGTTTTGTAAATTTTTTATTTGAATAATTTTTTTTCCCCTTCTTTTTTCTTTCTTTTTTAAAACTTTTGTGATTTTTTTTAAAACTGAGAACAATTACAGGATTGATATTGTGTTATTCAGGATTGTGAATATTTGTAAATATATTATTTTTATCTTAATTAATCTTCTTTCCCCCTTTTTTTTTCTTTTTTTTTTTTTTCTTCTCTTTTCAATGAATCTAGTCAATCATCTAGATAAAAAGGGCATGAACTTTTACACAATGTTAACGTACAATTAGTACATGTACTTGGCAATCTGTCGTGAACATTTAGATTCACAATAAGAATAATGTGGCGCCGCGTATATTAAACAAAAATTATGTTCAAAGACACCAGTGATTGATTAAAGTTGAAAGTTGAACTCATGTAGTAGGGGCATTCCATATAAGCATGCGCTCTGTTGAGTTGACTACATGTACATATGCCTGATAATTATTTGTGTTGTTGACGGCTGATTATCTCTTCCCTCTTGGGCAATTAATCCTCATTTAACTTGGCTCGCTATCAGCATTACACATCATTCTCCACTTACCTCTGAAATTTCTCAATCTGGAAGCCGTACACAGATAAACAACGTGGAGAGAAAAGAAACTTATTTAGAGAAGTAATTGTGCACATGTTTCATTAGGAGATGGTGTTTGTGATTCGCAATAACTTGAGTTGTTTGTAATTAATCTCCATGATGTCTGAAGCCTATGTGGTAGAGGAATACAAAACTGTACTTTCTAAGGTCAAATATTTTTAACATTATTTTAACTAAAACCATTCAAGTTTCAAGAAACTGTAGACTGGAAGTACACATTAAGATGTTTATGAACAAAAGTATTTTTAGTGTGTTCCAGTAAGTTTCTGTCTGACATTAATTGGCTGTTCACACTTGACACCATGTGGTAAACTTCAATCATTTTACATTTTGAGGACTTGTTACAAAGTGAGTTTATATCTGTTTTTGTTGTTGCCTGTTTCGTTGAAGACTTTAAAACAATTAAAACAATACTCCTGTATAACAATATAAACTGTTATTCATCAACAGAAATAAATTAAATTAATCAGATCTGAATATTAGGGGTATTGATAGTTGCTTAACAGGCTTGGTAATATGATACAAGTAGAAGTATTTTGTACTCTGTAGCTAAAAATAAATTTTGTTGTCTGTTCAGAGTTTGTCTGATATGGTCATTCCATATCTAAAAAATTATATCTGAATTAATCAATTTGAATATGTATTGCAGTTAGTACATACTCAATGCATTAACACACATACATTCAGGTAGCCATTTATTTGTTTATTGGAAATTGTAAATCATTTTATACTTGGTACTGCTGCATGCTCTCAACTTGACACCCTAGCTACTCATTGAAGACTATAAAAAGGGATGTACTTGAAGCTTGTTTGATAAACATGCCAACATTACCTTCTCTTTAGGAAGTCAAGCACCCAATTTAGGGATCTATTTTGAGAAGATGTTTCCTCAAAACAAGTCTTCACAGAGTGCAGTGTCCCATTTGGTATGATGCTTGCCTGATGGTGCTGCCAATTTGTGGATTTTAAGTGATGTTGTTGAGGCTTATCGTCTTGAATGCTGAATGATTAATTGTTGTTCTTCATGTATGGCATGATGTCATTATCTGACCATGTCACATTTCTTCCCCTTCCTCTCTTTCTCTCTCCCTCTCTATCTCTCTTTCTACTCATCTTTTCTTTTTCTATACCTCACCTCTCTTTATCTTCATGCCCTGCATTTTTATCTTTCTGCCCCTTCCCCTCTTTTTCTCTCTCTTTGTCTCTCTTTCTGCCCCTTCACTATCTATTTTTCTTTCTGTCTCTCTTTCTGCCCCTTTACTATTTTTCCTCTCTAATCTTTCTCTGTTTCTGTTTGTCCTGCTCCTTAACCCTGTAGACCTCAAAACTACTCGTAACTGCCCTTTAGCTTCTTAAAATGGATTAATCCTGCCTAGCCCTTCCCCCTAATAAAAAAAAACTGCCTGAAATTACTTGCCCTTTCTTCAGCATGTAGCAGTAAATCCATTTAGTTTATCCAGTTTATTAATTGACAGTTTAAAATACATCGTTTTGGCAGGTCGTTGTGAGACGTAAACTCTGTACTCCCAACAAGAACTTGTACCACATCCTTATCAAGTTAGTTGGCATGTATTCATCAAATTTGTACAAATTAATTAAATTTCATGTTTCAATTACGATTTCTCCACAGTGCTCCGTATCATGTGGAACCGGTGAACAAACCAGAAGCATCCTCTGTGTTTCATCCGACCTCTCCCCAAGTATACTCCCGACCTACCAGTGTCCCGTACCACGCCCTGAAACCAGTCGACCATGTGAGGAGACAGAGTGTGCCGGAGTCCATTGGTTCACTTCAGACTGGTCCGAGGTAAGTCATTTTCCCCAATAAATGTTTGTTATATTGAATGGTTGTTTTATTTCAAGTGGCTTTTCAGAAAGCAATATATTGCTTGTAGATATTAAATTGATCAGAGGGCTTTAGGTTTTGAAGTCTTATCTGAGGGACCTCAGGGCCCCTTAACAAAGGTTTGAGATCAATTGCAAACTTGAAATAACTACTCTGATTGGTTGCTGGTTAGTCTTATGAACCAAAAGCCCATGTGACAAGGATCTTGATTTGCTATTGTTATTTTGCGATTGATTGCGAACCTTTGTGGTATGGGGCTCCTGGGCCTTTTATTTATATCAAGGTAAGGAAAACATTGTGAATGCTTTTCAAAGTATGAATGTTGATCAATGATTATCCATGTGCTTATGTCAAAAGGAAGGAAGGAAGTATGTTATGTCCTTGTACGAGAAGAAAGGGGAAGAGAGGATCAGACTAAATGATCCTTACATCAATAATCACAAAGCAAGGGATGAACAATTAAGTGCCTCAAAATGTTCATAAAAAACACACAAACATTTCCTATACTCCCGCAACACTTCCATAAATACATGTACATCACTTCAATACATATAAAAAATACTTCTATGATTGGAGAATAATTCACAGTCCAAAAGAACATTAGGACAACGATGCAAGTGGTGATGCGTTTCTATGGTGATGATACCAGCAAAATTGTGCAGTCTCTGGGGAGGGATGAGGAAACTGCAAACAAGTGGCAAGAGAATTTCACTCCTACTTGTTTACTCCCAAATACATACTTGTTTTTCTGCATGTTTACAGGTTTACTTTTCAATGTTGCGCTTTCTGAAGTTTTCCTTTGATAAAATTTTTGCAGCCAAACGAAATATATCCATAATGTACCAATGCGAAACTTTCCTGATTATGAGTGTTTGAATATGAAAATGATGAGAAAGTTTGGTAACGATCCAGATTAGTAAATCGATCAAACTTTTGATGAAAAAAAATATATTCTAAATCACTTGCAGCATTTATTAGCTCTGTGATTTCCCTTTAAAATTGCAACTTTACTATTACAAGTTCAGATCCACACTCAGTAAATGAATACATTGCCAAATGTTCCTAATGTTTTCAAGATGTTTTTAGAACCTCATCTTATACATGTAGCAAGGAAACAGCTGAAGGAAATGGCTATAGGAAGGAGCTGATAAAAACACCCTAGTTGTTCTATTTTGTATCACTACTGGTAATTTTATTGCGGAGGAGTTATCGTATAGGTTTCTTTATTTTGACTAATACTCACAGTGGGACTTAATTTCAAGGGAAAGTCTCAAAAACTCATTATGAATCATCACATCATCATTTTCAACTATGCCATCTGTGTCAAATAAAATGGTACAGTCGGGGGGGGGGGGATAATTTAGATGTGAAATCTTCTCAAATAGTGTGTGTATGTGGTACCAAATTAAAGCCAGAAGATTTTCATTGGTGATGCACTTTGTTCTGTATAATTTGCTTTCGTTAAACAAAAGTTATGCTAAATTTTGTGCGACGAGTAACAAATCGAAATTACGCACGTCTATTGTTCTATTATGCGAAACCTACACAAAAGCATGGACGTCGTGCAAAAATGGATTTTTCCTAACTGTAGAAAACTGGTCATATCTCAAAAATTACAGCACCAAATGTTATGAATAAAATTGCAGAAGAAAGTATGATTATCCTGCTTTATGAAAATGCCAAACAATACCAGGTTCTGATTAATATTCATACTTTAAAAAAATGTTTTCCGACTGTACCATTTTTTTGGACACAGACTGTGTATATATATAGTTGAGGCTAGCCAAATAATTTTGAAAACTAGCTAAAACTTTCAGCTCTGAGAATGAACCACAACAATGGAACACGTGGTCAGGTCTTGAGTGATCATAATCCTTTTATTTGTCAGAAAAATTATCTTTTATTGTGAAATGTAATAAAGAAGGAAATTGTGTATTTTGGTTGACATCCTCTCTCTTAAGATATTAATCAGTCATGTTTTGCTATGCACACTGTAACTTAAAAAGTTAGTATTTTTATGATTTTTCAAAACCTGGTCTTCATCTACAGCAATGTAAACTCAAGGAAAATGTTTCATACACCTTGAAATATGACTTACATGGATATTTTTAAACTCAACAAATATAGTTGAACATTGGAAACAGCAAATATTAATTCCTTCAATCATGATCTTTCAGTCTTTGGGATTTGTTCTTCCATGAGTGAAAATGGAAGTGGAATAAAGCCATCAGTGTCACATAATCAAATTGAACTGACTTTGAAGAAGTAAATCATATCATATGTTACAACTTGAGAATTGCCTGGTCTTGAATACCCGGAATAGCAAAGGCTTGAAAACAGTGCCCCGAGGGCTGGCGAAACAGAAGTCAGATGTATAAACATATTTGAATTAGTTTGGTTTCTATGAAACAGCGGTTCAGACTGCTATTCTCATTTAAATAGGTGTTTACCGTACAAAAACAGTTGTGACTGTTAACATTTTTATCTTTACAGTATTTAAATCATAATTTGAAATGCTTTTGAACACCATGTCCCTCGATGTTCTATTTTACAAATGCATCATATTCTGTTAATTGTCTTTCAATTGTTTGGGGGGAAAAGGCAATTAGAAGTCAACCACCTCACTAAAAATTGAAATAAATGGACATCATTAAAAGGGGAAAAAGTTCCCATCGTAGGTTTTGAAGTTAATCAGACAGCTGTAGATGTTGCCAATTTGTGACATTTTATGATGGTGTCCTTAATGAGATCACACTGAGTCAACGTAGGCCTGGGAACAACCAGGGATTTCCCCCCTGAAGGCTTGACTAACTATCCTGTCATATTGCATTCATAAAATACACATTGATGCCTCTTTGAACAACATTTGGGAAGATTTCACATTTGAATGTAATTCGAATAGCACACATAGTGTAGATTACACATTCCTCCTTGTTTACAGATTCCAGATCAGAAATAACTCCATAGTCAATATCTTGTTCATTTCAACCTGCTGTAATTTACAATTAATTAGATTGTCATTGTAATGCATAACATTCATGTGAATTTCACATCCATAGTATTTCTTGTGTAATCTACAACCTATCAATAAAGTTTCATCTGATAATTTGTGATCTATATTTATTTCTAAACCAGAAGTTCTAGCAAATTCGCTCAATCTATATGCTTGCCAAAAGCCAATGGTGCTGCACCCAAGAAAATTCAACAAAGAGATGCTAAGTTTTAGTTACACAAGTTTATTTCTTATTCTCTGTAAAAATATTGTTATTTATCATTTGCCTGATTTTGAAATCTCTTTTCTTACGCATCCATTTTTGAAAAGTGGTCAAAATCATTTAACATCATGGTCATTAGGATTTCTTAAGGCCCGATACAATTTATCTGTCATGGGCAGTTCTGTAAAATTGTCAAAAGCTGTCAAGTTCACATCTGTGTCTTTGGCAAATGGTTGTCTAGAGCTGATGTGAACTAATTTTGACCATTTTAATGTGTTCTCATCAAGGTGTTCATGTCATAATTGAAAATCTGCACATTGGTACTGCTTTGAAGAAAAAAAACAACTTGTATTTTGCAAAGTTTAGATTTGATTGGAACTGGTATAGTACATAGGCCTACTTATTCCGCCAAATTTACATCTGTGTATCTGGCAAGCGGTTGTCTGGACCTGATATGAACTGATTATGACCGTTTAACCCGTTGTATACTGATATTTTTTCATAGAGCCGAATGAATCGTGATTGTCAAGCATGCTTGCAAGAAATTCTTTTCATTTACAGATGAAACAAAGATAGCTTTAAATAGATCAATGTCAGATAATTTGAATTATATAAGGTCTTTATATGTTTATGCAATCGTGAGTGAAATAAACGGTCGACAAGAGGGATGTTCTATGTTTCTTCAGCCCGCATATATGCGGGCTTAGTATAAAACGGGTTAATATGTGATCATGATTTTTTTTTTGTCATAAACACATTGAGGACTCTTTTGAAATACATGTGCTTGTATTTTGCAAGGAGATGTATTAATGTAGTTAGCATTGTTATAGAAATTCTCTAAGGATTGCATGTTTTCATGTCTCTGGCAAGCATTATAAATCCGGACCTGATGTTAAATGATTTTGACCACTTTTCAGAAATGGATGAATAAGAAAAGAGATTTCAAAATCAGGCAAATAATAAGGAACAAAATGTTTACAGAGAATAAGAAATAAACTTGTTTAACTATAACTTAGCATCCCATGGATTGGGAAACTAGAAAAGATTTTGCACATGTATGGAAGAAACAAACACTTGTGACTCATGATGAAGGGATTTGAGTAAGGAATGTAATTCAGAATTGCTTCCTTTCATTTCAAACTTATTCAAAGCACATTTGACATTTGATGGCAACAGAGTAACATTTGAGTATAGCTACGAACCAAAAAGGGAGGAAGCACAACTATATATTTTAAAAACACATACAATTATTATAAAAAAATAGTTATACTTGAGTACCCTATGTAGCTTGACAATAAATAGAGATAACTTCAAAATTTTGGAAGTTAATAGCTTGACATTAAATAGAGATGACTTGGAAAGTCCGAAAGTTGATTATGAGTTTGAGGAAATGAACTTAATTTGCTTTGTGAAAAGTGACATATATTTCAAATTTTTGTGACATTTTTGACAACTTCAATCAGGAAGCTTGACAAAACTGAAGATTGATTAGAAGTTTTGGGAAATTTAACTTTGTTGTGAAAAGCAAAGTTAATGAGAGTGAAAGTTTGTTTGACAGATATGACAACTTGAATCAGGATTACAGTAACAAAGCTTGACATTTTTAATCTCAATTCAATATGTTGGTGGTGCCTCTAAAGACAATACCAACAAAATGCAGCCATGCAACATTAGATGACATAATGAATTAGCGGTTATAAAGTGATATGATTTGAGGTTGATGATGAGGTTGTGTAATGATGTATAAAATGTGAGCTGTTGTTACAGGGCCTGGTTCTTGTAACAATTAAGGGGCTACCTGCCAATTTTCAGATTTTGTTGCACCCTAACAGATTTTTTTAAATCAAAAATTGACAAGTAAAAAAATAGCGGGGGTACCTGGAGTGGGCAACAAATAACAAATGGAAAACAGCAATCCTGCATCTTCAAAATATGTCATAATTCAAAATTTGTAATTCATAAATCCAAAACTTATGAACATGGACCCTACAAAAAATAAAAAAATGAACCTCTTTGTAAAACACAATGTGGCAGACCGTTCTTTCATAGTTTTTTAATTATAAAACAATTCATGAATGTACATTACATTACATTTTTATATTAAAATATAGATGCATTTATACCTACTGGTTCTCAGCAGAAGCTTAGCTATATACATGTACTTGTTTAAAAAAAAAAAAAATTGGGCATGCCTTGTAAATTATCAGAAAAAACCTTCCCCATAAATTCCCTAAAAAGCAAGACTCTACCTCTTGATGGATCACGCCTCTCTTTATTTTATCAACCCCCCCCCCCCCCCCCCCCCCCCAAAGCCAGCCAGGCCTCTGAAATTGATACATTAGAGGAAAGGGCTGTAAATTTAATTGTTTCCTTTCATTTGCAACTCAAAAATACAATGAACTTTGAGGATCAGCTGCAAAATTTATTTCTTGGGAAACTGTCCATTCTTGTTTGAAAGTGGCAGATATTCTTAAAGTTTGTGGTATTTGCATGATTGAATTGCATAATTATGAAACAGCCACATTAACAAAACAAGAACTATTATTTAAGATGTATATTTTATGTTATAATTTGTTCAATATACACTAGCATATAGCTGTGTATAGTAATAGCTGAATTTTATCACTTTGCATCTCTTCTACACAATTCAGTATTTAAAGCAAGCACACATGAAGCAGCCTCGTATGATTTTCTGAGCATTCATACCAGTCTTTTACTAATAATATTGTAAGTCTTTCTATTGCAATATGAAAATTCAACAGCTTGTTCTTATGAGTTGTGCATCGTTTGTCTAAATAAATCAGGATATATTTCTAACTAGATCTTTATCGCACGCAGATATCCTCTTGTATATTTCCACAACACACTATTTATAGTTTGTTCCTAGTTTCCAATCACTAGAAATGACACTATACTGCGTTATGATTCCCATTGACTCATTTCCATGGCATTGTGATTGTGAAAGTACATCTGTTTCTGAAGTTTATAATATCATCTAGGTATTTAAATACCTTTTATTTTCATGTGAAACCATGGAAATTAAGTTGACTTGTTTCCTTTGACAGCATTCTGTTTTATTTAATTTGTGAAGTATCACCATGATTGCAGATGATATTTGGGGCAACTGCTTTCGTGATATTACTGTTTTCATAGTCACAGACTTTAGTATTAGCATTTTGTGTGTTTTTTTTTGGTTTTTTTTTACTGTGGTTTAGTGTGGATTTTCGTATTTTTTGGGTGAATTTTAAAACTGATATATCATTTTTATGTTATACTTTATGTGCTTCATTCTTTAGCTTTCATTTGTTGTGTAACTGCAAGAGAATTCCTTGCTGAATTAAACTTTTTAAGTCTGATGCATTTTCCCCCAATCATATTACTTTCAGCTGCAATTTGAGAGGGTTTCAATAGATATGCTTAGATATTATAATGTAAATTGTTTTAAAACTCAAATCAGTTAAAGTCAGTGAAGTATAAAATGAAGTGAACAATATTGTTTATAAACAAAATAAAGTTTAACTTTATTTTCTTGTTTCTTTCTTTAGTGTTCACAGAGCTGTGGCGGAGGCTCTCGAACAAGGCATGTTAAGTGTTTAGACGGTCTAATGCAGCCTAGTACAGAATGTGAAATCGTTTCAAGACCAAGTACAAGACAATCATGCAACGTACAACAATGTCACATAGTTCAAACTAATGGTAAGTAATAAATAAATCAAGAAGTTTGAATCCTTTTTCTAATTCATTGGTCATTGTGCCCAATATCCTCTTCCCATTCTTAAACTTTAGACTGGTTAAGAAAAGTGTGCAGTCAGAGCTTTGATTTTGGGGTGGACTAGACCTTTTAGGAAGCTTGTACGACTTGAGTGATTCTCCTTTAATTTCTCAACCAAATATACTTTTTGTATCAAGTTTCAACAAGGGATCAGACTTGATTCCTTGGATTTATTTTCGGAATTTATTCATCCTGTCCAACAGTCCAGAACAGAGGCGGCTACCTTCAAGTATTTATACCGTGAGAGACAATGACAGAGCAGAATTCCTATGCTCACCTTGTGCTTGTCAGAGCTTTCCTTTTCCTCTTCCTGACATATCATTCAGCATTTCGAGAAGGCAGTTAGTAACCGAAGCACGATCTGATTTGACTTTGAACTGTTGGTCTCTAACCAGATCCTCAAAAGGATGATAGGAATTAAATTTTAATGTTAATTAAAAGTATAATTACCACTGCAGGCCTTCATCGACTCATTACCCCCCCCCCCCCCTTTTTTTTTTATTGTTGAAATGTATTCAAAGTCACTAATTAGAGCCTATCTTTACCCTAATTCTTGAGTGTATTTCGTCTACTGTTGAAAAAAGGATGTTCACTGTATGAAACATATGAGTTAACTTTCTTTCTTTTTTTTTTTGGGGGGGGGCTTTATTGCTTTCTCCTCAGGCATTTTTTATATGGTGAAGTTTGTTGTGTTTCTGTTAGTTTTGAAACAAACTTTTGTTTCAGTAATTTTGTGGAAAGAGATTCATGAATATGAAATTTATTAATTTATGTGATCCACCTACATTATTCCTTTACGGGCTTCATGGTGCTGCACCCTCTTCATTTAAAAAAAAAAAAAAAAGTCTTCCAACAAGCTTACTTATTTGTCACACAAATTCTCTGTTGTTTTAATGACAAGTCTGTTTTCTATTACATCCAAATGCATCTACTTACATTTTTGACACAGGGTAAAGGGGAAGGGGGTAGCAAATAAATATTCTTATATTTTCAATAATTTCCATAAAAGCAATTATATGTCCCCCTCAAAGTCCCCCCTCCCCTCTTGGACCTTCCCTGGATCTACTCATGATTAAAAACAAAAAGTTATTTTATCATTTAAAAGGGAAATTGAAAGTTGTATTATATCTTGGATTTGATACAATTCATGCTTCTTAAAAACAAATTCCTTTGTGCATCATCTTGTTAGAGGAGTCACTCTGATTTGTATCTGTCATCACACCGTATCATCTTCATCATCGATGACTCCGTATCGTTAACGCGAGATCTAATCAGCCGTGATTCCTTCTTTCGGGGCTTTTGGCAGAGGTGTGGCAATAAGGACAAATGTAGGATGCTCTAAAGCCCTCTGGTTATGTCTTCCTCCGGACTGATCTTCTCGTCAATTATCTCTTCAACCCAGCTCCAAGGATGATTGGTGAAAGAAGTCGGATTGTGGGATCTTGAGCTTAGCCAGAAAGCAAATATCTAGAGACCTCTAGCTGTCTCCATCAATGTGAATTCAAACCACAGTTTTGGCTTTCTCAGCACTAATACCCCTCAATATCGTCCAAACACCAAGGAAAATTTGGTGATGGGGAGATGGAGGCTGATTGTGCAATCTCTGTCTGTGCCGGAAAATAAACAGCTAGAGACCTGTAGTTGCCTCTTTCATGAACAGTTTTGGCTTTCTCAACACTGACACCCATCAATATCGTCCAAACATCAGGGATAATTGGTGATTGGAAGATGGAGGTGGATTGTGCAATCTCTATCTCGGCCCAAAATTAAACAGCTAGAAATCTCTAGCTTTCTCTCTCAATGTGAATTCTAACCGCAGTTTGGCTTCCTCAGCACTGATACCCATCGGTATCATCCAAACACCATAGATAATCATTGATGGGAAGATGGAGTTTGATATGTGCAATCTCTATCTCAGCCAGAAAATAAACAGCTAGAGATCTTGAGTTGCCTCTATCATGAACAGTTTTGGCTTTCTCAACACCGATACCCATCAATTTGTCCAAAACCAAAAATGAGGGATAATCGGTTATGGGAAGACAGAGTTGCCTTGTGCAACCTTTATCTCCGCCAGAAAGTAAAGAGATGAAGACCTCTTTCTCTGAATGTAGATCCCAATAGAGTTTTGTCTTTCTCAAAAACGTTCCACGGCCATTCATGTGTTTTGATCTTTTATCTGATGCAGAAAGCGAATGGCTACAGACTAACTGGGGACCTCCAAGTACGTGAGGAGCCTACTGCAGTTTTCCCCTTCTCATAACCAATACCCATCAATTATCAACTAAACCGCACTATACATGTGTAAGGAGGATCTATGATGGGTAGAGTTAATTGAATTGTTTTAAGGCTATTTGCAATCAGCTACAGACTGACTGGAACAAATTTGTTTTCAATGTTTTCAGAATTGGTTGTCTGTCTCAAAGTTGATCCCATCACGTTCCAACCAAACTCCAAGGGTGAACTGTGAAGAGAAGGATTTAGATTGTCCTAACTTTATCTCAGCCAGAAACCAAGTTACAGACCTACTACCCCAAATATTTTTTTGTTTTTGTAAAAGCTTCTTTTTCTTCTTTTTTGAGGGGGTATTGCTTCGATACATATTCTATGATGATAAGAAATTTTAATATGTATGTGTGATAGGAATAACAAACTTTGTAGAAAATATTTTTTTCTTTCTGAGAAAAAAAAGAAGATTGCTTTCACCTTATTGCAGCATATTTTGCTGATAAAGCATTTTCTATAACTGTTGTAGCAATTATTACGAACAATAATGTAATCAAACAAAATTTATTTTCACATCTTTTTAACCAAAGAATGACTGGATCAACAAATGATAATTTAACTTTAAATTTGCAGAGTTGATTTTCTATGCTTGCTTGTAAATGTACAGTCTTTGCATCCAAGATAGATGCCTTGTTAGGACTTGATTTGAATGTGATGACATTTAATATGATCCGTTATCACACCACAAATTAACATTGACAAAGAACAGAGGCTTTCGGAGGTCTGTCCTGTCTTAATTATGGAGGAGAAAGCCCAGAACTCACAAGAGTATTCGCTGCTAATTGTTATCCTAACCGACACTCCCAGCGGAGTGATACAGGAGGGATGACTTAACGCTTGTGGCTTGTACTTCCTGTTCCGTTCCTTCCCATTAACCCCTTTCCATTCACCTTCCTTTCCTAGGTCTGTACAAGCCTGTCCACACATAAAAATTGATCCCAAAGCATCATGCAGAAACAGCATATAGAATAATTGTATTTCGAACAGGGCATAACAAAAACACTTTTATAACTACTATTAAAAAAATTAAGAATTTGGGGGGAGGAGGGGGCTACCTTTTTAGTTTCTGGAAGTTGCCTGAGTGTACAATGGAGTGGTACCATCTGAATGCTGATTGGTAATTTAGATCATGCTCACATTAAACCCAACCCATTTATACAGTTCATGTATGACCATACGTTCAAACACAAAACAATCTACCATTCTCAATATTTAGTTCAAAACTGTGGCCTAGCCATTTCTTTCATTAGGTTGATAAACCTCCACAAAATACAGAGCTCTAAGTTTTGGATTAGTTATTCAAATTTTTGTGTGTGGACAAGACAAGACTAAAAAGCAAATTATAGCCTTAGGGGTATCCTACTTTTTGATGAATCACCCCAAAAATCAACAAAAGAAAGGATATGTTGAGACAGAAGGGGGTGGGGCGAGAGGATCTTCCATCAAAGGGGTTTTGCCCCTTGGATACTTGACTCATTGATATCAGAGTCTGGGAAAAGGATGATTATTTAAAAAGAGAATTATGGATATGTGTTCTGTTGTAGAGCCAAAGATAGGAATGGTTTGGGAAATTTTAGAAGCAAAGTTCAGTGAATTATCTACCCTCCCTCTCTCTCTCTCCTCTCTCTCTCTCTCTCTCTCTCTCTCTTTCTTTTTCTCTATCTGTCTTAATCTCTATCCAACTTTGACCAAACGCTCTGTGACCTTTCCATCGATTCTACCAGTGATCCTCAGTTTGTAATAATTCCTCTATATGTTTGCCTTACATCCAAATTACCCTTGTTTGTTTTTTCAATGCAAATCTTCCCTTAAATTATTCTTATCATTTCAGAGACGAAATAGAGATGAAAGGCAAACTCAATTTTGCAACGTTTTGGCTCCAAACAGCCAAGTTTTATATATTGAAAATATTGAAAACAGTGTATATGCATATGTCTACTGATATACAAAAATATATATGAATAATTATGGGGTCTACCAGGATATCACATTAGTTAATGTCCATGATTGTTTGCGCAATTTTTAAAAACACTTCTGTTTAATCAGTCACGTCACAGACAAGAGTTTATTCTGACTCACAAAGCAAGCATGATATGAGTTCATTAGATGTCTATTATTCTCAACTGCAAAGTTGTTTTTCACTGTACTGAAAAATATCTCCTTAGAATAAGCAAATTGAATTTCACTGGGTGGCACGCCATCATTTGAAACAATTCCAAGTCTACAAGGAATAAGTTAAAAGTGATTCTATGCTAGACACTTTGCTCACAAATTCTGAAAAGATCACAAATCAAACTGTCCACATGATCGTAAATGTTGGCCATAAAATGCTCATAGAAACAAACCATACGAGATCAGCCCCGAAATAGTGTTTTAAGATGGGATGAAAACTGTTAGTATGTTGTATTTGTACCGCAATTTTCAATTTATTGACTTAGAATCTCTTATGAGGTGCAAATTATAGGTTTTAAGACGGATGTTCATGAAACGAACTTTAGATTTACCCCAAATGAAAATTAAGATTCAAGATAAAAACGCTCAATGCGCAAATAGTGCATTCTTCAATTTATTGGGTTATAAATGTGCCACATTTTATGAGGTAAAAATTACTGGATGCTTTTTTGTAAGTCCCTGTTTTCCTGATATATATGACTCTCCTACTCCTTTCTTTTTCTTTTCTTTTTTCCCCCAAGCATGTTGTATGCAGGAATCAAATCAGACACCCCTTATTTTTTTTTGCAAGTCCTCATTTCCTTACAGTTAATGAGTTTTTTACCCTTCATCATCTATTTTATCTATTCCACCCCATATATGAGTTGGCTAGTGTCCCAGTCTGAACTCAGAGGCCAGTAAAAGTGTTGCACGCATCGTGAATTATACCATGCCAGACTCAACTACGTGTGATTTTGATGACCTTCTTAAAAACGAAATTGAATTTGCTGAGCAGAGTGGGATTTGATTTAATGATTGTTTCTTTTAAAAGATTGTAGGAAAATTTTAAACGTTCAATGTGTGTATGTTTATTTTCAGATTTTTTGTTTTTGTTTGTTTTTGTTTTGTTTTATTATATAGCATTTTCTTTTCCTTTTCTTCTGACAACTATCTAAGTTGATCTGTTACATATTTTGAAGATGATTTATATTTAGGAGGTTGGTTTCTAATCAAATCCAAGTCATGTATGTCCCTTGCCCTGCACCAGTAGGATATTGACCTACATGTATTTTCAATTTTACATTTTAACTGAGCACGAGTCTCCAATAATCAAAACATCCCATTAATCTTTCATTGATCCCAGCCGTGTTCCTTTAATGGAAGCATCATGATTGTCATGACAACCAAGATTCTTGAGAACCTGTGGGAGGTGTATGGTATTCTCCAAGCAAACTGAAGATGATTTTTACCACCCCTGTGTTGCTGCTGGAATCATGCCTGATAATCAACCATGAAATTCAGACCAGCTTGCATAATGACTTTACCATCTCATTTTTATGGGACGTGTTGGCTCATATTATCCATGTTTTTTCTATGAGGCATCATTATTTATGTATCCTCACAGCTGCGTTACGTGTTTCAAAGCCAAATGGTCGATACAGCCATGATTATACCCCAGAAACAAAGTTTTGAGGGGTTATACAGGAATTAGGGCCTCCTCCTTTCCTGTCAACTAAAGAGGGCGCCAAATAAACGATTATGACTTTCCTTTCTAAGTTGATATGAGGAAGCCATGCAGACTACTAATTCAATCAAGCAGCCCCCAACCTGGATACGCCACTTAACTCCCCTTCATTAAAGACAAAATTTTTTGGGAAGTTTAGTTTTTAAAATCTTTCTGCAATTGGTATCAAACCATATCATATCTATTGCGATTAGCTTCTTGATTTCTCACATCAATAAAGATGTACATTTTATGGATACAGCATAAAGATGAGATAAGAGGAGATATCATTTAAGTGTATGATGGGTATTGGTATTTAATTATTCATCACTTATTCGTTTATGTTATCCAGTGCCTGCATCCTGAACTGATAATTTTCCTACTATTATTCAAGTTTTTGATCATTATTTATGTTTAATTGTTCATCTTACTCAAGATGCAATGTAAAATTATAAAATGTCTTTCTTTTTTTTTCCCCATTTTTATCCAGTGCCTGCATCCTGTACTGATAAGTTCTCCTACTGTGACAAGATACACCAAGCCAGGCTATGTTCATATTCATACTACCGACAAAAGTGCTGCAGGTCCTGCTTTCAACAGAATAGAAAATAGAGACTTTCACCCCTTCTCCGCTCTTTACAAGTTCTATTGGTATGGAATGTTATATCTAAGATAAGGTAGTCAACCCTTTTTCTGCTTGTCATAAGTTCTATAGGAATGGTGTGTTATATCTAAGATAAGGTAGTAGACTGGTAACAGAACAGAGAATAGAGATTGTCGCCCCTTTTTTTGCTGCTTGTCACAAGTTCTATTTGTATGGGGTGTTATATCTAAGATAAGGTGGTAGACTGGTAACATCAACAGAACAGAAAATAGAGACTGCCTACCCTTTTCTGCTCTTCACAAGTTCTATTAGCACGGAGTGTAATATCTAAGATGAAAGTAGACTGGTGCATTTTATCCAAAGATGCTGCTTATTTTGATATCAAAAGAACAGAAAGAAGAGACTGTTTAGCACTTCTCTTCATTCATTAATATCCAAGATGGTATGAGATTGGTAGCATTCAGTGCATTTTATTTTTTATTTTATTTTTTAATATTTAAAACTAAGGGTACTGGTATATGCTGATTTCTATTCTGAAAATGCAGTATATGCAGCTGTCTATTTTGAAAGATGATTCATAATGTCCACAAGGAAAAGAATGACAATGATATTCTTGCTTTTGTTATTTGTTATGCTGACTTGTAACTTCCACTCTGGGAAATTTTTGTGCAAAAAGTTGAGAGTATATACTAGAACTGCACGAACAGCTTGCTAATCGTCATTTAATATACATGTACATTCACTTTAGCTCCTTTAAAAAAAAACACATTGTTAACAAAAATAAGTGCCTTATACTGTAGCTATCAAAGTAATACTACATAACCCTGATGCTTTTGAAGAAAAAAAATAATGTTCTGATGAAAAGCTTGAAAACTAAAAAAAACAAAAACAACTCTAAATGGGTTAGTGTTGTTGCATTCATGTTTTATTTCTATTTATATAAGCTTATGTACCTTGACATTGTATTAAGATATACACTATGCATGTGAATGAGACATTTCTGGTATCTGAATTGTATTTTAACTGTAAAACATGGTGCTGTTTAAGTTAAGAAGTGTATTTTTAACATATATATTGTCTCTTTCATACAAAATTGTATCGTAACATTACACAAAAGCTTTCTAAAAATCATAGTCGATTTTGGATGAGTATTATCCAAAAGTAATTTTGCGTAGTATTAGAATTGAAATATGGTATATCATTAAATTAGTTTCATTTTGTGCAGTTGTCATTTCTTATTTCTCATGCATGCAATGTGCTAGCATCTTGGTATGGTTGAATTCTCTGTATATTTGCCTAGGGCTTTCTATTGTCATAAACAACACAAATGCACTTATTTCTTTGTTCATGGAAGGAATTGTTAAAATGCCCGATAGTATCTTTTACCACACTTACAAAAATGTATCATAAAGCAAATTGTGTGGTGTCATGGAAAGAAGAAAACATCAAAAATATACATTTCTAGGTAGTTCTGTATGTATGCATTTGCACAAAGAAAATAAAATCACAAAATCAAACTTATTCTGTGGACTTTAAATGTTGGTTTATGCTTACCCCACTGCTAAGAAATCAATGAAAACTGGATAAGCAATCAAGCAACCTATGGCCTAACAAACTATCCCAAGAACTGCAATTTCCCATGAATACTTTGTTTGATTGTACTTCTGTATGTAATATTAGACTAAATTATGAACTGTAATTATTGATAGCCATTTGATCTGTGTAAATCTGTGCTTTAAATTTGTTGTCTAGTCTTACGTTTTAGAAGCATACAAGAGTTTTTTGGGTTTTTTTTAATAGCTAGGGATCTAGAATTTGCTGCCATGTATTTAGTTAAATATATTTTATGTTTTTCGTTCTTTGGGTAAACTTGCTTTTATGAAATTATATCTAGGTGTAAACTTCTATTTTGTTGTAAGTTATATTGCAATTATGTGTATTGTCCATTATCTTATTTATGTATTAATGTACAATATCCATATTGAACATTTCCTTATATATCGATACAAATATATCAATTTAGTTGTTGTTTCTGCTAAATCTTGACTTTTGACTTTCATGATTTATAAAGCTCTTATATTTACAACTCAAACAAATTCAAAACTAACTTTCATTGTAATGACAAGAAAAAGAAGAATTCTATTCAAGTTTGTAGAAAAAAAATTAAATGATTTTTACTCACTATAAGTTTGCAAAAATATATTTTCAGATGTATTTTGGGATAAAATTCATGATGGTACATTAACATATATTCTAATGAAATTAGACAAAAATATTTATACTGGAAAATTTGATGCTTGATTTAAATCATTACGATATGTAATAATGAGAATGATTGATATTTTGTGTCTGCTTTTTTGCATATCATTGTAAATATGGTCATTTTGACCTGAAAATGTATATTATATTCTTGAGAAAATTAAATGCCTCTAATGGTTTTTTTCTTTTCTTACGGAATTCTTCTCTTGTATGTCCTTTTATTTATAGTGTGGTGTTGTTTTTTTTCTTTACCTGGCGACTGGTGGATCCAGGATTTCATATTAGGGAGGGCCCCTCCGAAAATCTTCAGATTTTGTCATGTACGGTTATTAATGTGTGGTTTTCAAATTATGGGGGGGGGGGAGCAACATCCCCCGCGCCATCCCCCGTCTATCTGGACTTGCCACTGATGGCAATTGTAAAATAGTTTTCAGGCAATTCCATGGTTACCAGATTGTGACAAAAAAGTCAAGATTTTAACATTTGAACACAAAGAAAGATTTTACACTTTTAAAACATTTTTTTAGTGATAACTAGTGCCTCCAGGAAAACATGTTTGGATCCCGAATGAACAATTTTGCAAGTTGTATAATTATTTCTAACTCAGTTCACGTAGAAAGGGAAAGAGAGAGAGAGAGAGATCGGATGGATAAACAGGTGGGAAAGGAGAAAGATTGAGAGAGAGAGAGAGAGAGAGAGAGAGGGGGGGGGGAGATGGGACAGAGAGAGCGAGAGAGAGAAAGAATCATACATGTAAGGTAGCAAATTGATGAAGATAAAGATGAACAGGTGAATGACATGATCCTAACGACATTTTATTACAATTCCACAAAACTAGGAATCCAATAAACAAATCTAGGTCACCAGAGACAGGCTTCAAGTAAAAATCACAGCCTATCCTTTTTATGGATGTCATTAGATGTGTAATTGTGACCGAGATCTTCTCATCTTTCATCTTCTTATAATGTACACATTTATTGGCTATCATTCTCCAGATTAATCTCAGATTGAATCATATCTCTTGACCATTGTCTACACTCTAAAAAATAAAAGGGGTAAATCACCCTTCAAAGGGACCGAGGGGTGACAGTGTTTTCAAAAAGTGTTGTAAAGAGAGTCTGCCGTTTCATTTCGTCAGAAAATTCATATTCCTGGTTGATTGATTACTTAATTTTCATGATAACATCTATCCTTCGGAAAATTCGAAATAAAGTCAGAAATTTTATTAAAAGTTGGATGAAGGTTTATAGATTGCAGATCATTCTTTCATTTCCATGGAAATTGCATAATTCAAATAAATGCCCTTTACTAGACAAGTGCACTTCTATGCCCGTTTCATTTTTATGAGTTTTTACAAAAATATAAAATTTCAATTTTTTTTTTTTTTTAATACACCTCCTGAAAAAGTGGACGGAATGGTGATTTCTAGCTTGAGGCTCGAGTAGAAACCTTTGAGCTCCCAAATGATCTTTAACGGTTAAAAAAGGAGAAGATTTGGCTCGTAGACTACAAAACGCATTATATCACATGAAAGTCACAGATATAGCCTATGTTGAGGTATCACGTTTAACATATCAATCGTGATCATACTCAAGGGTGATCGCTATCATCAAAATTTGGTCACAATAGAGAGAAATGAATGATTATGGATAACTTTAGAACAGTCAACGACAGTGCCAGTGTCTGATCTTCTTGCATTTGGCACCAGAACTGACATAATGAGGGGCTCAAAAAAAGTATCAATCTTAGTACCCCCCCCCCCTCCCGATAATATAGCACATTTTTCAGATAGGCCTACAACGGAACGTGTAACACCCTATTTATTAGCCTATCTCTTTTCTAGTTAAAGTTTCTGAGAGATGAAATTAATTATGTGCCTTGCTCTAAGGGATGCGAACTTTAAGTTGATTTTCATACCACCCCACCCTTGTCCCTCGAGGAAGGCATCGTATTTTTGCGTTGAACGACGTTGAGAACAGCTCGAATGCTCGAATGGAGGATTCATAAAATATATATATATATATATATATATATATATATATAATAAATATTAGTTTTTATTTGCACCACTTTACGTTTTCGAAATTTCCTTTATGGCTGAGGGAGAAGGCCGTGTCGGGCGGCGGTGTGCGGCTCCAGTTTCCAATATTAGTTAGCTTTATCGTGACTCTTTTATACTCCTACATGCAACAGAGATTTGTCTCCACAAAGTCTCACTTCCTTGCCCCCCCCCCCCTTCACACACAGCTCGGAGTAATATCATTTAATTTATTACCGCTCATCTGTTACATTGGTCATATCATGTCACATTAATTGTCGAAGGTAGATGTCTTTCTACGGTTAACATTCGTGTCGTGGTGTTACACTGAATGTTAATATTGACTAATTAAATTTCCTATCTTTTAACTCAAATGTTCCAGACGCTTTATTATCTTCTTCACACTAAAAACCCCACTCCTTGGCAAATTTCCAATTCTCAGTATATGTGGAAACCTACATCTTTCCGCAAACCTTTCAAAAACCTAGATTGCAAGGCAAGCGCAACATTCTGCAGGTAGACATTCTTGTAGCATCGCTTTGCTTATATAATGTAGATGATTAATAATCTAGAACAGTACAATTTTCTTTTTACTGAGAGACGTCATAATCACACATAAATATGCAATGTTATAAAAATTGAAAGGACGATTTGGGGCGCATCTGTGTACCCACGGTTAATATATTGACTGAAACTAATAAAATGATAGTCTATAAAAAAAACTTTGCACGCATATATAAGGATATAAATGGGGTTACAGTTGTAAACTTTGCTTTTCTATGAAGAGCATTGTTCATATCTATCAAACGCTGTGAATCCTGAATCATCTCTATCCAAATATTGAATTAAATCGCAGCCTCTGACCTTGTGCAGTTGTTTTATTTAGCCCTTTATTTTCATGTTGAAATATTTCAGTGATTTTAATTTCAAATTTGTCATTAAAGTTAACGTTAAAAACACTTTTCGACCCTATTTTTCCACAAATATGTAGACCTGAACAAATAAAGTGAAGTTCGGTTTTGGTTTTTCTTCTTCTTCTTGAAACAAACAAGGATGGAGGGGCGCACATCCCCAAGGTAAGGTGACATCCCCCTAAAAAAAACATTTCCCTTGACTTAAATGTACTTACTCACTCATTCCATCCATCCCTCAACACACAAAGTCGTTCCCTCGACTCACAAACGTGTTCCCTCGGCTCACTAACTACTAACTTGTTCCCTTGACTTACTAACTCGTTCCCTCAACTCACTAACTTGTTCCCTCAACTCACTAACTTGTTCCCTCAACTCACTAACTTGTTCCCTCAACTCACTAACTTGTTCCTCAACTCACTAACTTGTTCCCGTCAACTCACTAACTTGTTCCTCAACTCACTAACTTGTTCCTCGACTCACTGACTTGTTCCATCGACTCTCTTACTTGTTCCCTCAACTTAGAAATGGTTCCCTCGACTCACTATCTTTTTCCTCGACTCAGTAACTACTAACTTGTTCCCTCAACTTATTAACGTGTTCCCTTGATTCAATAACTACTAAGTTATTCATTCGACTCCACTAATTTTTTTTTATTTTGTTGACTAACTTGCTCCTTCCACCTACAAACATGTTCCCACGACTCACTAACTTGTATTCTTAACTCACTAACTTGTTCCATTGACTCGTTAACTTGTTCCCTAGAATTACTAACTCATTCCCCCGGCTAACTAACTTGTTCGCTCGACTAGCTAACTCTTTTGCTAACTACTTACTTTAACTCATTTACTTGTCTCGAATCACTAACCCATTCCCTCAACTTGATTTCCTCACTATCATATCAAACAAATGTTTACTGAATACTACAGCGTTTAAAGTATAGACCATAAACCTCGATGCCAAAGGAAATCACTTCACAAATGCAATCTATATGCCACATAGTATTTTATTCAGCATAAGAATGAAAATAGACATCACAGCACACTGGCAATATTGTGTATACAAATAAAAGCTTAAGTAGATATTACATGTTCTTTGTATATCTTCTATAAAGTGAAAGACATAATTTATCAAGGTTTTGTATGTGACATTTAAAAATCAAGGTCATAATATTCAAGGTGAAGCACAATATGTAGGAAGAAGAGTATAGTAATGACATGATTGAATAAATGTCATTTTCAATTTATTAAGGTTTTGCTTTTGAAATACAAAAATCACTGTCATAATATTCAAGACAAAGCAAACTATATATATATAGTAAGAAAATTATAGAAATGACATGATTGAATTTACAGTTTAGATATATTATTTTCAATTTATCAAGGATTTGTTTGTAAAATATAAAATTCAGGTTCATAATATTCAAGGTGAAGCACAATTCATAGTAAGAATATTTGAGAATGACGATTGAATACTTTAGACATATAGTTTTAACCAATAAAGATCACATTTTGAGGTCTCTGATTATTTCATCACTTCTCATATAAAATTACATAATGTATCTATTGCTTTATGTTCTTCTCTCTTTTTCTTTCTTTCTGTCTGTCTCTCTCCCTCTCTCTGTCTCTTTCTATCTCTCTTTAAAAATTTAAAATCTATATATCTGTTTGATATGTAAGTCTGATTCTGCTTTAAAAAAAAACATTATTCAAAATTGCCAATGGTAAAAGATAGATTGTTGAAAAACTGACATTGTTTTTGTGATAACGCAAAGTTGTATACCTAATGGTATACATATTTCCTCATGGACTACAACAACTATGATATAATTTCATCTCTAACATTCAGCATTTATCATCAATATTCAGCCTCTTTCTAATAAGATATTAAATATATGAATTGATACCAACATAATGAATGACAATGAACACGTGTCATTTATGATACTTATAATAGCAAATGTAGTTCCAGCCACAGTGCAGTATACATTTGTCTTTGTATCATTATAAATGTTTAATATTTTATGTATTTGAAATTTTTGTTAGTTTTGCTTCAAAAATATGAAAACATATGAAATAACACAGCAAAATGTTCCCAAATGTACATGATGGAAAATAAAATTGTTGCAGTACACATACATGTACATCATCCTTAAACAGAATCAACATCAAAGCTTACATATAATAGCAGTTTCTCTATGAATGCAAAAACTTAGTTGGAATTTCTGCAGGGTTAAAACTCCTATGGCTCTCAGAAGACAATATAAAAATTTGCAAATTTAGAATAAATACAACATATGTTCTTAGTCTGGAAGCAAAGGAAAATGCAGGAAGGAATGTGACAAATAAAATAAAAAAAGAAAAGCAAATCAGGCAATAGAATAAATAAAAATGATCAGGCTTGGTTTCAATATCTCATAGCAGGATCAAGCTGTGTTGGTCAACAATCTTGCTCTTTGGTTCACAACCTGTTTGTCTCATACTCATTTGGTCTACTAAAATGTGGTTCATACCCATTTTGTGTAATATCTATGTGTTAAACTTAACTTTCATATCAATAACAATTGGTCTAATGACAGTTTTCGGCTAATATTGATATAGTCTGGGGACAGTGTAGGCAAAAACATTTAGTCTTGATACAATTTGTCCAACAATTATTTCGTTCTCTGGATTAATCATTACAAGACCAGATGGTATTTGAGAACAACTAATGGAAAAAAAATAAGAGGTGCAAAAAAATTCATGCAACTCGTGTTATAAAGTGAACAGCTATACTTTTCTAATTAAAAAAAAATGTGAGGGCTCGTTTTTTTAATCCCAGAGCAGAAAAATGTAACTGCACAAAAATATCAACTTCGAAGATAGTACAAAAAGTAGACCAATTTCAGTATTTGGACGTACAGGTTGTGGACCAAAGAGAATAGTTAATCAATTTCTATTAAAGCTAAGGTATGGGTCTTGGACAGCCTGCGGTGTAGCCGCTACTATCTTCATGGTCTTGGAGATCGACACTGACATCGTTGATCACCAATGATTCCACGCATCCACTGAATGGTGTGGTGATGATACCAGGCACTAGAGCAATGTTGGCTGCATCTAGGAATTATTAAAAGTGAGGAGGATGTGTAATTAAGAGCTTTTGATATGAAGAAATACAAATTAATCATTTTTTTTCTTCATCTTAATGATAGGGTTGATAAAAACTATAAATATCAATGAAGGTGATTAATACCCCCCCCCCTCTACCTGTATGTGGTACATTTAATGAGACTAGCAAGATTTTACATATTTATTGGAATAATAGGCCATTATCATGGCAACACATTTTGCTAGACATTCAAAAATATATATTGCACATCTTCATCATTCAAAGACTAATATGTGTGTGTCTCCAATTTTTGGCATTACTCAAAAGTTTAGGAAGTACCTCGATATGAAAGACTTTTCATTACTGTATTATAATATTCCATGGCAACATAATATACGACACATTCAAAAAGTGTTTTCCCTATTTTCACCATATGACTGATGTGAGAGTCAAATTTCTTTAGTGACCAAAATATCCTGTACTTTCTAGTAAATTTTCTGGTACATGTAGTTTAATGTCCAAACACAACTTACCAGAGATTCCTCCGACATAGAGGGGGCTATCATTGATGATGGCAAAAGTCTGGCTGCTGACCGGTAGACTGTCTGTAGGGTTATCATCGAGAGTCATCTCAATCAGGCCTCTCTGGACGGTCAGCTGGATAGTGTGTGATGTACCATCACAGAGGTCATATCCACTGGACATCTGACTTGACCGCAGGATCAGGGATGTTGAGGACCCAAGACCTACCACTGCTCTCGCCTGGAGCAAGATGAAATATTGAAGAAATGTAAATATGTGCAATTACAGTTCTTTCATTGCAATACATGATTGGACAGAATTCTAATCAATCAGCAACAAATCTTGCTGTAAACCATCTTTTTTAAAAACCACATGACACATATGTGATGCTGAGAGACAAGTTGCCAGAACAGAGTCAAAGATATTGGCAAACTAATCCCTTTGTTATTACTTTCACTTTATCTTTTTTTGCTCAATTTTTTTATAGAGCACACATGAAACAATGAAAATCCAGAAAATCTAAAAATTTCTTTCCCCCAAATTAGACATTTATTATAATTTTTCCGATTTCATTGACCCTTTGCTGAATTTGCTCTGCAACTTGTCTCTCATTTTGATGTGATACATCACATATGTACATTGCAAATCTCTGTACAAATCTGTTAATTATTGAAATAGCTTGGGACCAATACTTCAACCTCATAGCTACACTTGAGAATTTTCTACCAAAATCGCTTCCCACATTTATTTGTAGACTCAAATCACAGTGACTCTCCTTGGATGATTTTAATAACTAACACTGATCCTACTCCTGCCACCAATTATCATTATCCCCTAAACTCAATCTAAAAGGTAAAAGAATTACTCTGGTCAGACTTACTGTTCCATCTGCTAACTCTAAGGTGACAAAGTTTTGAAGATCTGCTGCAATGACTAGCAGCAAAGCTTCTTGTTCAGTGGTTGTTATCGTCATAGAAACTGACCAGGGACTGGCCAATGTGTAGGTGGAATCTAAAAACAGAAGATAAGATATGTATGATAATAAGAAATGACCTTGAAAATATTATTCTCACTAGTTTCCCTTAGCACTTCGCACCTCCCCAATAACATGTCGGATTGGTGAACCGTCCATGATATGAAAGGTCAGTTTACAAGCAATTCAAGCAAGTAGTAGCAGCATGACAACCAGGAATTATGATAAATAGATCAAAATAAATCTACCACTAACGTCGAACGTTAGGTGCCAAAGTGCGCATGCCACGCTACATAATTTTATTTCATAATCAAACCTGGATGCCACATTGTTCCATCTTAAAAGTGATGAAATGTGTGAATCAAAGTAAAAATTCATATTATTACAAAATATGATATACCCATAAATGACCAAATTCTGCTATTTCCCCTAGGCTTAATAAGGCAACACCCTGTTCCTGTCTTTAATGGATTCACTGAAACATGTAGGCCTACAGTATAACTTTTCTTCATGCAAATTTTCAATTTTCGAATGACTAATCTTTTGGATACAGCACTCTTTGATACCCAGATAATTCCTCCTCATATTTTTAAGAGTTCCCTACATGATTCCATGACATTTGCTATGGCAACAATTGCTCTAATGTAAATTCCATACACTAATGGAATGACTGACTTCAACACTAGATTTGACATTATAGTCGACCCTAACACTACATCTTAGATGAAATAAAGCCTGGAGCCATTGTTACAGGAGCATATGTCGCGTCATCAGGGGGATGTTTCACTAAGTCATTTGTAAAGTTATGAATTACTTAAAGGTAGTGGCATCCTTTTTCACAAATTGCGAAAACTAATGCAACTTGGCATAACTTTAGAATATGATCAACCTATACTGTCTATTCAATCTTACTGTCATAGGTTGCCTAGATCAGTAATATGAAACGAAAATCTGACCACCAATCTAAACCAGCTCTCCATCAACATCGTTGATATTACAGCGCATGCAGCACGGACCACACACAGCAATATACACACGGCGCATCAGCGTGTATTGTTCTCTGCGCTAACGGTCAACGGTTCGCACCGTGCGGCAAATTTTTCGAGGTTCGAAAAAATAGGAAGGAATTTTGATAATCGCAATATAATGACAAACATACACATTTGAGCTTAAATATGTTGTGGGAAGATATAGTCAACTATAGTCGACTATAGTCGACTATATCCTCTCAAAAACTAGAAATGTAATATTTTTGCCTGCAAAAGGATGACACTACCTTTAACAAACGAGTGCAACATTTTCTTAGGTGCTATTCTAATCACATGCTTAATCATTTACATTGTAGCACAGAAACAAATCACTAGTCTTCATGAAGCTATACGTAGCTTACAAACGACTTGATGAAACACAGCTCTGCTAGCTGTTGCCTAACTCACTTAAAAGTAGCCATCCTGTGCCATCAAAGTGACCTCCGGGACCGATGGGATTCACACGACACTGTGTGACATCCAGAGACTCATCAGCGGGAGAACTACAAGAAGAAAATAGAGAAAGTATGTTCTTCAAAAGATTCCATAAAACCCCTCAAATCAAGAAACAAAAGGCCGTAAAATTTGGTCACCAGAGAGAACCACATTAAGAGTACTGCTCTACTCTGGACACCTACAAATAAAGCTTCTTTATTTGAAACACATTTCATGTACCTCTTGGGATTTTTTTTATTTGCAGGGGGAGGGGGGGGGGGGGGGGGGGAGAGAATGTGAATAAGAATTGAATGTCACACAAAATAATATGTTTAATTTTCATAAATTATTTTTGTCTTGTTTTGTTTACATACACATGTATGGGATATAGGTAGGGACATTTTGTATCATTATTATTATTATTATTATTATTAATTTTTTTTTTTGAGAGAGAGAGAGTGGGAGGGGAGGGCACATGCTTCTTTGCACCTATCCTATAATGTAAATCCATTATCAATAGGCTGTACTCCACCTTTCTATTTTGTTTTTTCACTTACTTGAGCGGTATTGGAACCTCAGTTAATGTCTCTGTACTGATAACCATGTCCCTGATACACCCATTAAAATTCTCCACCTTCATTACAAACAAGAGAAAAATAAGTCATACCATGATTTTTTTTTTTTAATAGAATGAGCAGAAATACAATGTGCATCCATAACATCCATGCCACTTCCAGCAGTGTAGTGGTACATGTACATACATATGTATGAATTTGTAGGGAACTCAAAAGAGAAGATTACAAGATCTACAGGTACAAGTAGAACTCATATGTACAACATGTACCTCAATTGGCTATTTAATACAGTCTAGACTATCGTCCAGCTTGTCCTTTGTCGTCCTCTTCAACTGTGCTTTGGAGAATTTTTTTTATTTTACACAACAGCCTGTCAAAAACCATTCTACAAAGCACAGTTGAAGGTGGACGCACAAGAGGACGTCAAAGGACAAGCTGGACGGAAAATGTAAAGACATGGACAGATATGACAATGCAAGAACTGTTGTCGACTACAACTGACAGGAAGGCATGGAGGAAAAAATGTGCTTCTTCGGCTCTCAAATCCCCCCAACGACTCCAGAAGAGTCAAGGGATTGAGTGAGTGAGTGAGTGAGTGAGACTATCTTTGAGATCAAAAATATTGTTTAATGCTTTGAAAAAATAGTGATTAAACCTTCAGGTCCATCCATGCTTGATTCTGGTTGAAAATGCTTTTAACTTTAAAATCAAAATACAAAATAACACATCCGGATTTTAGAGAAAAAAAAAAGAGAAAAAAAATGACTTTGGATATTATAAATTCACAAAACTCACATTTTCATTGAGTAAGTTTCTGCCATCCCGAACCTGCGGTCCAATACCACCGATGTACAGGGACGTCCCAACATCAAGTATTGCAGATTGGTCACTAAGACGGTCATTATTAAGACCGATATAATCCTTAGATTCTGAAACAAGTAGGACGACGAATCCATTGATCTTTAGGATGGTCACCTGTTTGAAATAAAATCATGTTACATGACTGATTAGCATTTAAATCATTTTTTGAAAAAAATCAACATCTGTTATAAAAACACTATAGATCAAACATTATGTATACGCGACTCATATCAAAATGAGACACAAGTGCTCTGCAAATATGCCAATATGTTTTTATCAATTGCACAATTAACAGGTATGTTACATGTACCTCTATATTATGTCAAAATGTGTTTTAATCAGTTAATTCATTTAAAAAACAAAACAGTATCTGTTATGATCTGGTTGGAGATACATTTAGTAACAGTACAGACCAAAAGTGTGTCGGCCTTGAGCCTACTTGGTTAATTAGTTGCATCTATCTCCTCTACAATTTGCAATTACAATGGCTGTGATGCATAAAGAGTTACAATCGATTGCAAATTTGAAGCAACCACTCTGATTGGTTCAAAGTGAAACTTTTGTACAAGAAGTGCAAGTGACAAGGATTGTGATTAGCTACTACCAATTTGCAATTTATTGTAACTCTTTAAGCTACAGGGCCATTCAGTCACACTGCCATACAGACCTCAGGTCAACTCATAATGGACAAATAAATCATGGTAATGTAATCAGGTACAGTCCACTCCCATTAAAACAATGTGCTTGGGACCAAGCCAATTAGCTTATCATAACAAAATCTCATTATATTGAACACATGGACACATAAACACATGTAAACTTGTTTGAAATTGGGATCAAGAGAAAAGTCTCTTTATAACAAAATCTTGATGCATCTGTGCTCGCTATATCAGGAGTCGACTGCATTTGGCCTGATGTCTTGTTGGTGCGACTAAGGTACCATTATTTCAGTATGCAGCTGAAGGAGATATCTTACCGTTCTCCACATGGCATCGCTGTACTTGAATGCTGTAACAGCTTGAGTGAATTCCCTGGACTGATCTAGGATGAAGAGATTCAGATTGCCATCTTGGAGAACAAGAGCCATGAACTGAGATGCAATATCATATTCGTTGGCCAGGTAGAGGAGCAGGCCATCCGGAGACAGGGCACGGAATTGGAAGGAAAGGACGAACCTGTGAAGGCGTGAGAGATGAAAGAATGAAAGTTATTAAGAAGGTCATTATGGCTTCTTGAAATCACTGGACTGATCAATTATGAACAGATTCAGGTAGCCATCTTGGAGAACAAAAGCCATGAACTGAGACGCAATCGCATATTCGTGGGCCAGGTACATGTACAAGAGAAGAAATTACTCAGAGAGTCATGAAAGGTAATCATGGCTTTGTAAAATCTCTGGATTGATCTAAAAATGAAGAGATTCTGGTTGCCATCCCGTGGATAGGAGACAGGGAACAGAATCGGAATGAAATGACTAACATGTGAAGGAGTGAAAAAAAAGGGGGAGGAGATAATTATATTAACTTATAGTGTGCATATTTCCGGATAAACCCTTGATCAAAGTATAAGAAAAATTATGAGGGTACCAAAGTTATTGTGACTAAAAAAAGTGTAAAGGAGGAAACTGTCCAGAGAATAAAATGTCAGGGGATAAGGAGAGATATAATGGTAAAAGATACATGTATAATAACAACCAAATAACCTTCAATCAAGCAGAAGGTATCAAGTGCTCCAAAACAATACCTACTCAACTAATAATCCATAGTTAAATCAATTAAATCAAAATTTCAGTTTCCCAATTGTTTTAAAAATGAAAGTGGTATATAAAGATAATATCATATTTGGTGAAAAGGAGGAAACTTCAATCGAACACCACTTTGAAAGAGAATATAAAGATAGGATTTAAGTACCATGCATAAAAGCTGAAGGCAACTCCAGTTACATTATCATTCAAACAGAGTATAATATGACCTAAATCTTGTGAGTATACAACATATCATCTATCAACTTACGTTGATCTGAAGTAGTTCCTTTGCTCGCTGTTGAGCCCCACAGCTAAGTAGCTCTGTCTTGTCAGACCAAACCTCACCACCCCCCTGGCTGAGGGGTATGACAGCACCTGGGTGGGGCTTGCACACGTCCCTGGTAGGCCATCATCAGTAGGTGTGGGTAGGGTGGCGTAGGGGAGCGGTGGCAGGGTCGTAACCTCTGGTTGTACCCCTGTCAGGGTCACACCCAAGTAGCCGAGGATAACGTTTGGATCGTTGAAATTAAATGATCTGTAATATAGGATAAAGTAGAGAATAATGCCAGACTTATCCTTTAGAAATGTACACAAAATAATGCAAATTAGCAGAGAACAACACTTACAATCTTAAACACAAATGCTGTACTGTGTATTCAGTACCCTATTTTTTTTTTTTTTTAAGAATGCATATCCATACCTATATTCAATTTCAAGTTCAATTTGTTGGATTATGCCATGATTTGAGTTTAATCATTTTCAGTTCCCGAGATAATTTATATTTTATTGTAATCCTTTATATGTCACATTGATTTAGAACACTAAAAAAAGTAACTTTTGTTCTTTTGATTTTCAGAATAGAATGAAAAAGTATTGTTGTCTATATACTTAAAGAAACCCCAAAAAACCCAGGCACAATACAAGTAGTATTGCTGTTTCAAATCTTCTACAACAAAATTATTGAAATAGTATCTTTCAGATTGTGTAGTTTATAAGTAAAATTATGCAAAAAGTCGCCTATAATATGGTAGGCAGAGAGTAAAATGGGCTTACATATCATTGATGAGTAGACCGGCCATATCTCCCTGTAGTGATCGGCGGACAGGGAAATCTCCACCAATCAGATTGGGTATGCTTGCCATTACACCTCCAATAAAGAAAACGCCCTCTATGGTGATGCTTGTGGTACTCAGCTGGGCTGCTCCGTAAATCATGGGAAGGTCGTTCACCTTCAGAGAAGCACTGGAGGGTTCAAGGAAATAAAGAAGTAAAAGAAATATAATAGTAAGACAAATATTCAGGTTAATTGTTTCATCTGGAAATGTTAAAAAGAAGTCTTATTATAATGATAAAAGATACTGTTTAAAATTTATTTGGAATCTAAAAATATTGTTTACTTTTCATGCTTTAATCATAATTTCAAAACGTTAAGTCAGACAAAAATCGCCTGAGATTTTGAAGCTAATCGTTCACTTATTGCTATAGTCATAAGCATCCCTAGACCATGCGTAAGTTAAAACTGCAGTCTATGGAGGGAAAATAATCACTTTTTATACTTATTGTAAAGCTTGTAATGATGCTTATGAAATGAAATTGTCAGGGTTTCCTCTTGACACACCATTACATGTACATATATTGACAGCATGTAGGGCCCCACTGTTTATATTTTTGCAAACCTCTACAAAGACACTCAATCCCTTTATGAAGTGTAAGAATAGGACCTGGGCCTTTTCCATAAAAGGCTGTGTTTAAATGCAAATCCCTAAATTAAATGAAACTTTGTGCTTGATCGCAAATTCAACGCATGTCTTTTATTTTATGCAAAGTTGTGTGAAATCAAACCATTATTCTATATATAGGATAGATAACCTAAAATTTGAATTGGAAGTGAGTGTATAAGGTATTATAGGGTTCCTACTGTGGCCTAAAAGAACAATTTAAACTTAAAAGAAATGGACCAAACAAACAGAAAAGAAGGAATTTTCTTACGTGAGTCCATTGAATGAGACAATAACATCTTGCCACTGGCCTGTATTTAGTTTGAGTCCTCTGGTCTGCATTGGATCTGATAAACCATTGCCAAGGTTATACTGAACAAAGATGTTCCCATGGTATAGAGTCACATACAACAGCTTACTCTGAAAGACAGAAAGACAATATGCAAAATGATATGATATGATTTTTATGATTTTAATTTTTTTAATGATTTTTTTTCTTCAATTGTTTATTTATCTACTTATTTCATTTCATTTCATTTCATTTATCTATTTATTTTCTTTTCTCTTGTTTCCTTTTTTCTTTTTCTTTTTTTTTGTTGGGGGGTATATAAACCAGGGTGGTGTTGCATAAAACTTTTTTTCTAACCCGAGTTTTCTCGGGTTAAAAAATTCAGCTTATGTAGACCTATTTCTTAGGTTATCCAACCCGAGTTTTAAAACTCCCTAAAAATTTATTGCATTAATACTTTTGAAAACTCTGGTATGTTTTTATGCAATGGAAAAAACAGTAAAAAATTTAGAAAAATATTGTAACCGGAGTTTTCAGATTTTAACCGGAAAAAACTCCGGTTAGAAGTTTTATGCAACAGGGTCCAGGGAAGATATGGGGTGGTCATAAGGTCAGGGTGATTTAACAAAAACCTCCCGGTCAAATTTGAAAGGTTGGCATCTCTGCATTTGTAATATTCACGGTAATACTTTGTAAAAGTGCCTTGAACATATCACCTAAATGGAAAATGGCCCTGTAGAAATCCCATGTATTATTGTTATTATTAAAAATGGCAGCACTACAATATCCCCCTCCAACTTTGTCAGCGAATGGTTAATAATATAATCAGCTTTAACAGTTCTGGAAATACAAATTTTAAACTTGTTATAATTAGATTGAGAAATCACGACTGTCCCTCAAAAACTTGGACATTTATGAAATCAACAACGGTATTTCTGTCTGGTCTGAAAGACTCAAATGTTTGTCTGCAAGAATCTTCAGAACTAACAAAAGAAGTATAAAATACTAGCAAGAACAACAACTGCACAGTGCAGTATTAATAAGTCCCTTAAATAATTTGAATTGGACAAAAATAATTGAAACATTATGCCAATAATCTCCACTTACAAAGCCGATTGTATCATAGCTGTATAGGAGTATGCCATGTGGTTGGTTGGTCTTGAATCTGAACTGAACTGTTTGAATGCCTCCAGAAACAGATGAACTCCTGATCGACATGTAGGCGAAGTCTCCATTGAAACCAATACCTGGTACAACCTATAGAATATAAGGCACAAATAAATCAATTCAATTCATGGGGAAGCCTTAACTCTTTATCTGCCACATTGAAATTTTAAATGAACATGGAAATTTGATGCATGTATTTGTATTTTTAACTCTAGGGTTTTAAATAGGCAACATAAACTAGGCAGCAACCTCTACTTGATTAACAGTCTTTGGTTCTTATTCTAAAATTTTCTTAATTTCTTCACTTCTTAATCAGTTTCTGTGATTTCTTCAATTGAGGCAATGTAACTGGTGTTTTAAGATATTTGCAGCAGGATTTTTTTTAGAATAATAAAAAAGTTTTACACAAAGTTTTGACAGAGAAAAATCAATGCAAGGTTACATACGGTAATAATTCGCCAGAGAATGATAATTCGCCAGAGAATAATAATTCGCCAGAGATAACACCGAGTACCATTTAAAATCCTGAAATTGGCAAAAGATATCCTGAAATAGCATGTGAATTTGAGTGAAAAGGCTACAAAAAAGGGGCTTAAAATAAGTAAAATGAGCTGATTTAAAGTAACAAATTTTCTGGACATACATGTACAATGTATGCAAGAAATAGGATATCTATACAAATAATGACTTATCCTTTAACCTATTCCTAAACTTGACTCACCGTTTCAGGGTATCCATCGAACGACACTCCTTGATATGGAAAGCTAGACGTGTTCGTAATCTCTCTCAGAGCCAGCTCAAGTGAGGTACTATTAGACAAGCCAAAAGCCCTTATGTTTCCAGCAAAGCCAAGATTGGTGGGCCCACGTCTGCATTAAAAAAAAATTGCAGAACTCCAATTTTATTGTTAAATGAAAACATGTGATCATCATTTTAAACATGCATTCAAAGAGACAGATAATGATTTTTAGGCTATTAGTTTGTTCTCTTTGTAAAGAATAATCAATACACTTTCATTCAGTACTCCCTTCAAGCTACAAATGTACTTCTGCAAAAGCCATATTTCTTGAGCTTATACATTCTGGACAACAATTCATAATTGTTTTATGGTTCCATATATATCCATACACTCTATATACACCGGCAGCTAATCTTCGCACCAATATTTGCTACGGAAAAATAAGAACAAAATTATTTTGTGGGGATTTCTCAGCTGCAACTCAATTTATGGGTTTCATGGATTTGAGAACTATCAATGCTTTGACATTTGCTATACCTAAAAATTGCTTGACTGTTACTTCCATACACAAATCAAATGACTAACATAAACACTGGATTGAACACAACATTCTACCATAATCTTATACAAAATAAATGCAGGAACAAATGTTCTGCAACAAACTTCCACATGTACTTAAAAAATTTCAAACTCAATGTCAGAAATTTGTCTGTTTTTTATGCTTCACATACATGTAACTATTGATATAGCACTTTTTCAAACTCTTTGTTCCACTTGTATACTTTCTTTTGTCCTATAGAATAAATTGAAACTCATGTACAATGCATAATAGCATAGAAACATTGTTAATATTATAATCAAATTAAAAACAAATAGGATAATCTTATCTTACATGGTACTGCCCGTCAAGACAGGATCCGGTCCTCCCAGAAAGATCTTAGGTGAATATTGGAGATTGGGAAAGGAGAGAGGGGCAAGAGTTCGCCTGGTTGATGCCTCAAGTATAGTGCTAGTTTCATTCGAATAGCGAAGCTCTAAGCTGTAGTGAGAAGCATTGAGACTAGCAGTCACCTACAAAAAAAATAGAAAAGGAAATAGTGTTAACTCAAATGAGAAACTCACTGGGGAAAAAAAAAACATGCTATAGCCCTACGATGCCCTCCTGCACTTACTAGTGCACGTTTTGGAAGTCCAGGTGTATTAGGCTACTGAAACACAGGTTTTTCTTTAGATTGAAACACATATGAACTAGCAGTGCTAACAGGTGAAAGCCAACAGAGGAAGGTTGTTGTGGTGAAATACTGGGTGGGAATTCATATTGAATGTCAAAATGTCATTTTCTTTTGTTCAAACACACATTTTTTGCTCACCACTGCATCATGTCTTTCTGCAATTTATACAAATTATATCATGTACATGTATCAACTTGTCCAGTAAAGTGATAGCTGAATTGATATTGATAACAAAGTTCTTAAACTTACAGTTTAAAAACTCCCCTGAGTTACTAAGATTTTCTACAACAGAAAACTGTAGATTTCCATCACTATTTTGCATGCAATCCATTTTCTAAAAAGTGTATTTGTCTTTTCATAATCCGTTTGGAATTTTGAAAAAAATAAAAAGATTGGGCTGGTTGATTTTTCAGTTACATTTTGAAAAATATCTTGAATGAATTCCCTGACTTTCTCTGCTTTTTTGTTTCTGGAAAAAAGTATTGTCAAAATCCTAAATTTCCATAAGTTCAAGACCCATACACACCCAGCAATAATACTTGTAAAGATATTAAATAAAGTTTAATTATATAATTTACCTGGTACCACTGCCCATCATCATAGGTTCTGACACTCGGCACTGAATACCTAGCATTCCCAGCCGTGTTCATTTCAAATATCACTTTACCATCCACCATGAAGATACCTATTGCAAATAAACAAACAATGTCCAATAACTCAAATATGATTAATTGGTGTACATGTATACATCTCGGTTTTTGCTGTGATCAAAACTGGTCGTATGTGTGTCGTGCATATTCGAACAGCGAATTACATATTTATGTAGAAAATTATATGTTGGACATAAGATTGGCCTCCATGGCTACAGGCAACGTAAGCACAGATGGTTCAGACCACCTCTTTAGATGGTGAACATTTCTCTTTATGAACAATGTATCATTTATTTCATTGATATCATTAATCTATTTCTGAATTTTATACAGGGTGTACATCATCACCAATATTAGGGTTTATCAATATCTCCAATAAAGAGGGTTTTAATCAAAAAGAAATTTAAACATCAAAACGATAGCAATTAAACCATTGAAACATTAAGAACAAATGCCTTGTAAAAAAAAAATTCTGTCACAAAATATAAAAATATTGAATTGAATTTGAATACATACCAACAAAAGATATGAGATCCGGTCTTGTGACGATGAAGATTACTCCTTCTTTGAGCACTGTTCTGAATTCCAGAGATATCTTGCTCTGATCATACACTTCAAAGTCATCCTTGGGAACCTGGATGAATGGGAAGAGGAATAGGATATGATAGAGATTTAACTATGCTCGCTGAATGTACAAGTTAATATACATCATCATGACTATAAAGCACAAAAGCAAAAGCGTAACCATGGATGGTTGATAACGTTAAATGTGGTTATGTTACTCACCACTTGCATCATCATCACCATCATTAACTAACTTATCTTCATCTTCATCATTATCATAATGACAATTGTCATTATAATCACCGATATCACCATCATCATCACTGCCATCCTAGACCATAATATCTTCATGATCAGTTTTTAATGATATCACCATCATCATCATTATAATTATCATCATTATCAAATTTATCATCATCATTATCAAATTTATCATCATCATTATCAAGATCATTGTTATTTTTTTTACATCCCTGTCATTGCACTAACAAGAGTGAAATGAATAAAATTGATTTATTACTAGTTATTAAAAAAAAAGTTATATGTACAGACAAAATCTGTAATTACAATGTATGCCCATCAATACTGACCCTTGGAACATAGTCATATCGTCACAGGTCATGCATTTCATACAATATTCAAACCAACTTCATATATTAATGCTTAAAAAAAAGAAGACAATACTACTTACACGATAGTAACCGTATCCATCAAAGCTGACACCAGGAACATAGATGACCTCAGGGTCAGGAAGGGTCACAGGTGACCCACAGCATGAAGCTGACCCCTCTTGACTGGTGGGCCGCCAGAGGTCAAGCTTCTGACCATCAAATGTCACACTTCCTATACAGCCTTCAAAGTCCCTACTCAAGACTTCATCCGTCTATGGAACAAATAGCGTAAATCGTTTAGAAAGGAAAGAAAAAAGCTGCAAATGCTAAAATAACAACAAAATATTCTCATTATATCACAAAATGCCATATGTATACACTTGAAGTTGTTCTTATTGAAGTTAATTTAAATACCTGAACACATAGCAAGAAACTTACTGAATCTAAATATAAAAACTACATTACTTTGCTATATGGTAATGACTAAAATATTTGAAATTTATTCTTTTCATAATTGACTCCTTCAGCTAAATAACCAATTCAGGAACTTATTCAACAGGGCCCTATTGTACAGCTCGGCAAAAAATATTACACCAAGCTCTCTTTCATAAGCCTTATGGCCAGTGTTTTTTTGTTTTTTTTAATCTTTGAAATGAAATCAAAGACAGGGTGCAGGATTACAAGCCAGTCAACAAGAGAGAACTCTTTAAATTCTTGAAGCAAGAATGGGCTGCAATGGCAGCATTTGGGTTGTCAAAACTCAAAGGAATTTTAAATTTCCACACTTCTTAATACGCCACATCTGTTACTGTTCATTGCAAATACTCCTCCAGCCACCTACCTGGTAGTTCTGAGGGATACCACCGATGAAGAATGTTTCACTTTCTTGGAGGATCAAGAATCTGTCATAGACAGATAGACTCCTGGCGTAGTTGGTGGATGACCCACCAGTAGAGAGCAATGTAACGGTGAGCTCTCCACCATCTGCATACCTGTACATGTAGGAAGGGAAAGTTTTATGATTATTATTTATTTGGCAAAGAAAAATGCAAAGAACAATACATTTCAATGTAAACAATACAAAATAAGAAACATCAACCATTTGAATACCAGGGACAGAAAAAGTTGACTAAATTACTGTGGCATAAAGCCTCCTGTCCCAAATTTTAATCAGCATTGTTATTATATGTGACCCTCCGGCTCAAAAACCACCACTAAGTCACTAGAACTGTTCTAAAACTCGAGATTCCAAGCTTTCCAATGATACCAAACACTTGTAGCTTCCTAAAGTGTAACTCGGTTACATATGACATTTGAAGAAGTGTTTTTATTGTATATGATTATCTGGCTCAAAACCAACAATAAGTCAATAGAACTTTTCTGTTTCCAAGCTGTCCAATGATACCAAACACTTGTAGTTTCCTAAAGTGAAACAAGTTCATTATCAAGTTAGAAGAATAGCTATCGATGCTTTCCTATGCAAAAAACCTATTCTCCTTCCATTTGCGACGTGTTGGTTTTTTGAGGCGGCGGGTCACGTATTATTTCTTTGTATTCCACATTTAGGGGTGTGAGTGACCACAAATAAAAAGAGATGAAATTGAAAGAGCTCCATATACATGTAATTTTATACAGAGGGGGGGGGGGGGAAGAAGCTGAAAATTAGTTGAAAATCAAAGGACAAAAGCAAACTTAGTTAAAAAGCTGAACTCTCACATTCTTGTGTTTTTGAATGAAACATTATGAAAAGAATATTTTATTTCTACAACTGTGACAAAAGTTGACTATGGCAGGCAAGTTGTATTTTTTAGTTATATAGAACAGCTACATGTATAATGTATCTGCATATATTGGTGGAAATATATCTCTATGGTACAATCACATGTAGGCTTGCATATACACTTTAGACAAATACTTCCACAAAGTAATACTCAATGTTCAACATTCATCTGTAATCATTTCTACTCTCTCGACCTACCTGGTAGCAAGTATGCGGTACCAATCCCCACAGCACACATCAATTGGACTGCTCACTGTTACAACGTCCGGGCCCGAGGTCGTCACATCTCGGTTCACACGGAACTTGAAATTGATGCGACTTGCGATAATCTCTATACTCATGAAGACATTGTTCACAGGGTTCTCCATGTAGAAGACTAATCCATCCCGTTGCTCTGGTCTAACGTCCAGCTGGATCTCGTTGGAAAGCGTAAAGGAGTCCACCGGTGTAACGATCGTTAGCGAACTTTGACCGGCGAAACGAGCGGGCTGGTCAGAATCGGCAATGGTGTCCTGGGCTTGGCGAAGCTTCTCACGAAGGCGAGTGATCTTGTCGTTGATGCTGGAGCGTAAGATAGTGGTCTGGTTTTGAAGGTTGATTAAGGTGTCTGTGTTGGCTCCCAGGGTCTCAATATCATTCTCTACTTGGCTCACTGTAAAATGATGGACAAGTATCAAATAAATCAAATGTTTGCTCTTCTACTTCAGTTCTACCCCACTACCCATTGGTACATATATTTACAAGTAAAGTGTACAAAAATTTGTTTATATCATTCCTCTCCCTCAAATACATTTAGGTTTGTAAAAGGTCCTTCATAAAGTAGAGTCACCACCTACATTATAACTATTATTATTATTTTTATTATATTATTATTATTATTATTATTATTATCATTATCATTATTATTATTATTATTATTATTATTATTATTATTATTATTATTATATTATTATTATTATTGATTATTATTATTATTAATTATATTTTATTATTATTATTATTATTATTATTATTATTATTATTATTATTATATATTATTATTATTATTATTATTATTATTTTATTATTTTATTATTATTATTATTATTATTATTATTATATTTATTATATATATTATTATTTATTATTATTATTATATTATTATTATTAATTATTATATTATTATTATATTATTATTATTATTATTATTATTATTATTATTATTATTATTATATATTATTATTATTATTAATTATTATTATATTATTATTATTATTATTATTATCATATTATTATTATTATCAATTTATTATTATTATTATCAATTATTATTAATTATATTATTATGACTTGTTGAGAACCCACTGCACTCAGTGTATATTGTATACAAAACCATTGTACATCCTAATAAGTTGGATTATATGGTGTAAATTAATAAAAAGGGGATCCAAACATACAGGGTTCATATTCAACTTTTTAATTTATATAATTCACAGTATTTAGTCTTTCATCATTTTATCAACATTTCCATTTTGCAGAGCGTTACCTTCATTTCCAAATTACTTGGTTACACATAATATTAGTGACTAAAAAAAGGCTATTAATGAATATGGTAGGAGTTCTTCTTTAAAGCTATTGACATATATATTGCACAAATAAATAAGCTTTAAATATGAGACCTCCACATTTGGATAACTTTTTTTATTGATACACCCTGTACAGGAGGAAGAGACTAGTAAAATTAGCACTAATTAGTAAAATTAGTACTAATTTTATTATTTACGAGATAATCACATGACCCTCTCTTACCTTGCTTTTGTTCACGCCTAGAGAACAAGTTGGCTATGGAGACTTCCGGCAACAATAGAACTATACCAAACACTTCCTACTTGTCGCCTACCCACATCCATATACCCTGCCTCACTGCCTTGCCTGACACGAGGTGCGCTAGACCATAAAGGCATATATCTCATTCTGAACCACCAAATCGAGATCACTCAGTGACATATGAGACAGCTTAGAGGTTGGGACGAGCGAAGGAGGCGTAGAGCAGAGGGTCATTGTGATTATCTCGTAAATAATAAAAGTTAGTGTTAATGTTTACTAATTTACTTCCTAATATACATCTGACCGCTCTCTTTAAACGCTTGGCTTAGTCGCTAAACAGACTGCAGCCCGACGACCGCAAGGCGTGGAAAACAGACGAGAGCAGATTAGGGTGGGGGGGCTAAGAGACGCCTTGATAATGTCTCCTGGCTTGGTGGCCGACGACGGCACAACGCCAAGAGACAGCCGAAAACGAGCGTCCCTCGCTCATAAATGATTACAAAGCATCACGTAGGAAAAGACATATGAAGGAATACTAGAGGCGCACAGTCACGCTGCCTTCAAAACATCCACAGTGGGGAACGCTGGCAAAGAGCGCACAGAGGTCAGGCTTGTACCGCTGGTAGTCAGTGAGCTTGGGGCCCTTGCCTGACATTCAAGCGCGTCAGGACCCGCCGCATAAGTCCCTCCCGGATCATCTGGACAGATGGAGTCGGGGGAAGCGGTCAGAAAGTGAATCCGAGTAGATGTGAAGAGTTTATACGTCTTAGACGACGAGGATTCGATCTGGAAAGGTTTACCGGGCTTTAAGGGCCCTAACGGACCACAACCTTATCCTCCGGGGACCAAGAAAGGGATGAGAGCTGTTGAGAGAAGTCTTCACCGGTCCCGAAGAGGCAGTCTTTCTTCGCGAATGAAACGATGTTCAAGGGCGAAGACTACCTCCCCGAGGTTCAACCTGATGTGGCCCTCAGCTACACTAAGGGCAAGAATGCGAACTATTGTCTGTGGCCGTAAGGCCACCGCCGACGAGAAGACAGTCTTAAACTTGTCAAGAGGTGAACGAGTGGCTTCGACAACGGCTCCGAAAAGGAGGTTAAGCATAACGCCTACAAAAACTTAGGCAAACTCCAAAGAAAGGGCTAAGGGAAGCTAGACTGTAGGTCTTATGTCGAAATGAGGGGAAGATGACCTAAAGCAAGCGGCTTAACCGGAGAGAGTGGAAAGCGTTAGAGCCGTAATGTAAAACCTATCAGTGAATTGCCCCGCAATGGCAGAAACGATAAGCACGTCGTAAGGTCGAAGAGAACGGCCTAGTGCAAAAGTGAGTATTTTAAAAAAATCCGGCTAAGCAACGGCAGGGGCCCCTGTTTTTTGTTTTGGAGGGAGCAACCTTCTCTTCGCAACACTCAGAAAAGGCATAGCTGACGGGAGTTCATAGATGAACACGCGTTAGCTAGTGACTCTCCGGCTCCCGCCATGAGGAGCCGCGAGGCCCTCTCGAGAAAGACCAGACGAGATTGCCTGCGACGCTGACAACTGCCACCGCCAGTGTCAACGAAGCCCGAGTCGGGTGCTCTGAAAGACGCGCGGAGATCGGACTGGCTGCACAAGTCCCGCAACCGGAGAGGGGTCACGGACGGCCGGACCACAAGCTCGCGAAGGCGAGGAATCATTGGTCTGCCGGCAGCTGCGGGGCTATAGAATCTATCCAAGCCCCGCCTTGCGACACTAGCTTGGCTAGCACTAGGGGATCAGCGAGAAAAGGGGGATAGTGGCAAATTCCTTCAAACCCGCTCAGTGAACGAGAACGCGTCTTGAACGTACCTTCTCGGGTCCCAACTCGTATCAGCCCGCTCGAAGAGTGGTCTGACGGAGAGACCATTGCGAGGAGAGATTTGCCGTGGGACAGAAGTCGCCCTATAACATTCTCCCGACCCGGTAGGTACGAGGCAGACGGGAGGATACTTCTCTCGCCCTGCACCATCTCCACAGTTGAGCCGTCAAGCGTTTCAAGCTCCGGGAGTGTGTGCCTCCTTGCGATTGATGTAAGCCGCGCACGCTCACATTGTCCGTCAAAAAGAGAACCGAGCGGCCTAAACAGTCGATCCTGAAAAGATCCAGGGATGACTGAACCGCCAACATCTCTAACAGCATAGATGTGGGGAGGGAGGTCAGTTGAGACCAGTCCCCCACCGTCCACTGACCTCGCATAGGCCGCCCCAGCCCTGGAGTGACGCGTCCGTGGAAATCAACACGGATGTAAGAGTCACACGAAAGGCATGCCCCTGGAAGAAACACAAGTCTCTTCCACAGGGCTAGCAGCCGGGCCACCTCCGGGAGGGACCCAGGTCCTCGGAGACGAAACTCCAGCGCGCTCCCGATCAAAATCCAACTCAGCTCCCAGGTAAACTGGTGTGCGGTCGGAGATGGAGCCGCTCCCTGGAGTTGGCTACTAAAGCCAATCGTCAGGTAGACGACAAGTCTGAGGTACATGGAAGTACGCATCTCTACAAAATCGAGAGATAATCGCCCAATCCTCCGAGCCGAGGAAGGAATGAATCCTGCCGAGGTGCGGATCGGCTTCCGTGTCAACAGAGTCTGAAATAGACTTCACTCGGAGCCAACAAAAACCTCCTCCGACCAATCTGACTCGGATCCCGTGTAGGCGGCCGAGACGGAGAAGCCTCCCGGGCAGCCCGGGTGCGGTGAACGAGAACTCCGATGTCTGCTCGGAGTGGGTCACCGTATCCACATTCCAAGAGCCGCAAGGCTGGGAGGGGAAAAACCCGGGAGGACTTCTCGCATTGCCATCCATACCGAAGGTAAAGGCTGGCGAAGCGCCGTCCGACGGGGCCCGATGTGGCAGGTGGTTTTGACCAGGCCGGGGTCGTGGACTAGGCAGGCAAACCATGCCACCAGGGGTAACCTGTCCCTCACCTCGGGGCGCGAGGCCCGGGATAGGGGGGCAAAACCCCGCTTGATAGGGTGCCGAAGCATAACCCATCCAGGTACCTGAGAGTGGCGGGCGGTTGAGACCAGGTCAGTGTCGTATGACAAGGGCCAGGCATACCAAGCCACGAGGGGTAGTAGTCCCGTCACCTCTGGTGCGAAGCCGAGGATAGGAGGCGAAAACCCCGCTTGGTAGGGTGCCGAAGGCACAAACACCAAGGTATCTGATATGGCGGGCGGTTGAGACCAGGCCAGTGTCGTGTGACAAGGGCCAGGCATACCAAGCCACGAGGGGTAGCTAGTCCGTCACCTCTGGTGCGAAGCCCAAGGGATAGGGAGCGAAACCCCGCTAGGTAGGTGCCTAAGGCACAAACCACCAAGTATCTGATGTGCGGGCGATTGACAGCCGTGGCGTGTTGACCCAAGGGCCAGGCATAACAAGCGACAAGGGGTAGCTAGTCCCGTCACCTCTGGTGCGAAGCCCGAGGGATAGGGAGCGCAACCCGCCTTGGTAGGGTGCCGAAGGCACAACCACCAAAGTATCTGATGAGGCGGGCGTTGAGACCAGGCCAGTGTCGTGTGACAAGGGCAGGCATACCAAGCACGAGGTAGCTAGTCCCGTCACCTCTGCGTTCGAAGCCCGAGGATAGGGAGCGAAACCCCGCTTGGTAGGTGCCGAAGGCACAAACCACCAAGTCAGAGTTGGCGCGGCTGTGAGACCAGCCAGTGTTCGTGTGACAAAGGCGCAGGATACCAACACCAGGGGTAGCAGTCCCGTCACCTCTGGTGCGAAGCCCAAGGGATAGGGAGCGAACCTCCGCTAGTAGGGTGCCTAAGGCACGACCACCCAAGTATTCTGATGTTGGCGGCGATGAGACCAGGCCAGTGTCGTGTGACAAGGGACGGACATACAGCCACGTGGGTAGCTAGTCCCCTCACCTCTGGGCGAAGCACGATGGGATAGGAGCGTAAACCCCGCTTGTAGGGCCGAAGCACAAACACCAGCATCAGATGTGCGCGGGCGGTTGCAGACCAGGCCAGTGTCGTGTGACAAGGCCAGGCACTACCAAGCCACAGGGGTACTGTCCGTCACCTCTCAGGGCGCGAGCCCGAGGGTAGGGAGGCGTAACCGCTGTGGGGTTGCCGAAGGCACACCACCATGGTCGGGATATCCGAAGCTCTCGGGCCTGGCCAGGCAGGTCAACGGCTGCTCCTGAGCGGATAACGGATCTCCCCGACGTTCTGATAGAACGCCGAGGGTCGGAGGCGCGGGTGTTCGTGAAACAAACCCCCGGAGCGCCATGAGGTATCCAAGCGATAGCCGTAGCTCGACCCATCCGCTCGGGCTTCCACAAGGCGGACGAGAACGGGGAGGTATCCGCGGGCAGGACTGGCTGGGTGAGCGAGAACTCTGAAGATATGTTCGGGTCAAGTCACGATCCCGATATCCCGGGCCGCCACGGCTGGACTGCCTAGCGGGTGATCCAAGCAGAGGCGACGTGGCGGGTGGTTGTGACCAGGCCAGTGTCACGGGACGAGTGCAGGTTTACTCTGCCACGAGGCGGTACATAGTCCCGTCACCTCTGGGGCGAAGCCCAAGAGATAGGGAGCGTGACGCCGCTTGGTTGCGGTGCTGAAAGCACCCACCAAGATCGGGATATCCGGCAGCTCTCGGTCTGACAGGCAGGCCGAGCAGCTGATCCTGAACGGATACGAATATCCCCGGACGTCGGGTAGAACATTCCTGGGATGAGTAGACCAGCGTGTTCGTTGGAACGAAACTCCGTGGGGCGCTTCGGCAGTATCCCAAGGCATAGCCGTAATAGCCCTGTGACCAACCCACCGTGAACACAAAGGGTTGAGCGGTGGAAGACGACTCCCGGCGCTGGGAAGCTGCGAGCCGCCATCCTGGGGGTTACCATGGTGGGTGTTCCGCCAGAATGCAGAAACTGCGGCGCACGGTCCAAACCTTACTCGGCTACCCCCCGGGGCCATGCCTGCGAGCGATACGTGCGCGCACGACCTCTCATCCCTAAGTGAGACAGAAACCGCAATTTTCTTGTTGCTACACTCGGGGGTCCGAGACGAGACGGGTGTGTTCGTTGGAACGAACTCCCGGTGCGGGGTTGGGCGTTATCCCAAGGGATAGCCGTAATGCCTGCAGCCACCAGCCAGTGAACCGACAGAAGGTGTTAAACGGGGTGGATGCACTCCTGACGGGAGCGGAGCGCCAGCCTGTGGGGTTACCCAAGGTGGAAGGTGGTCCGCAAGAATGCAGAAACTGCCGGCGCACGCGGTCCCAAACCGTACTCGGCACACCCACGGGCATGCCTGAGGAAGACTGTGCGCTACGACTTCTCAATCCCTAAGTGGAGACAGTAACCGCAATTTTCTGTGCACCACCTTGGGGGGGCCGGGGGCAAGACGTTGGATAGGACGAACCCGCTCCCTTGCGGAGAAACGAGACGACAAGGTCTTAGGCACCCCGGAAAAACGTGGAGCACGTTTTCGGCTTGGTGCCTCTTCGAGCTACAGACCTTTTCTTAGAGCTGGACTTAGAGGAAAGTGGGCCAGCGCTGGACACCAAGTGTCACGTGGAGTTCCCCCCCTATCTCTCTCTT
>CALNVZ010003425.1:19038397-19056964 GCA_940671915.1 Paracentrotus lividus | reverse complement strand
GTCAGGAAATCCTGTAACAAGGGTTGTTGCATTTTGGACATTGTCTTGAACAAAGACTATATTCTGTTCCTGTCCATCCATTATCTCTCCTAGTGATGCTGTACTTGCTAAGATAGCGTTGCCCTGGGTGATTGTATCATTCGCTGCTTCCATGCCTGTATCTATGGCAGGCTGTATCTCAGGATCTAAGAGAAAATGAGTTATTGTTTATAAATTTCTTTGATGTAGCCAAACATCTTTTAATCAGAGCTCCATATGAAGCATAGAACAAATGTGACATACACGTAACCTACAAAAAAAAAAGAAAAAATTGTGTCTGTCATTGAAACAAGTGAGCTTGATGCAATATTGTAAGGCCTTTACCTAACATACAGGTATATCTGTTCTCTGTTTATATGTACAATTTGGTTGGGAAAAAGAGCACACTTGGTAGAATAAGGAAACAAAACTCAAAATTTGTTGATATGTCCCTTACTTTCTTCTTTCATAGGGGGAGGGGGAGGTAAAATGCCACTTGGTCTGAACCCACTTTGACTAATTCCTGTTTGGACTCATCCCACTTGGTCTAATTCCATTTCATCTACAACCAGTCCATCTTATTGTATTTTGGTCTCATTGCTACCTTGCTTTTTTACCATTTTGTCTAATTCCAATTCCGGCTGATGACCATTTCGTCTAATATCCACTTGGTCTAATACCACTTAGACGATTCCAGAAAGAAACTGGTAATAGACCAAATATTTATTTGGGAATGAGAAAAAAAAGCGGACATCTGCTGTTAGACCAAGTGGATATAAACCGAGAGGAGGGGGCAATACTGATAATATAATTACACAAGCATACACTTACTTGCAGCGACCTCTAATAGTGCGTTCACCTCAGTTTCAAGGGAGAACATTTCCTGTTCGATACTATTCCATGATGCAATGGCAGACTGTAGTGATTGGTCAGCAGAATCAAGTGATGCATTCAGAGCTGTCAAAAAAAAAATGGATGTCTGGAAATATACAGCTTGTTGCATGAACTATAGTAGTAGGCCCTCCTCACATGGAACCAATTATTTTTTTTTTATTACTCCTAAATTCTTCTGGCAAAATATGATTAAATATGTAAACCATGTAACACTCTATGGATTAACATTTAAAAATGCAACAAAAATAATATCTCAATTTGTGCATGATTTGATTACACATTTATTTGTTGCCAATTTAGATATAAGGTACTATTTCTCTACATCATTATTCCTTCATCCGGAAATGAAAAGAACATAGATTAAAAAAAAAAAAAAAAAAAAAAAAAATCCATCTTACATACCATTAGTGTTGATCAAACTGCCATTGATTGCATCATTGAGGTCATTGCTAAGCTGCAGTGACCTTTGTGCCTCCTCGCCGAGTATGGCTACCGTCCTGGTGGTAAGGTAGTCCTGGGTAGAGGTCAGGGAGTCTGTAGCATTCTGGTTGGTAGCTTCAGCCTCTTGGACGGTTGTCACAACGCTTCGATAGTTCCTCACGGTATCGACAGCTAGCTGCCCTTGGGGTTCAGCTGATTGAAAGATGCTATGTGCAAAGGAAAGACGTACATTTGGGCATTGGTCCATATCTATGGCATTTTTAGGGTCATGCAGTCAATTGAAAATTTACACAGTGCTACAGTATACACATCAGATTTTTCACATACATGTACCTAGAGGGATATTGTGGCAGTCACAAAAAAATGCCCCCTCTGATCAAATCCTGAGCGGTTTCTTATACTGGAGGAAGAAACACATGTATCTGACCAATCATATGTTGGAAAATGGGCTATTGTATTGTGAAACTAGTCCTGCTCAACTTAATTGTACAGCTTACACACCCTTTTTTCTTTTTTTTTTCTTTTTTTTTTTTTGGGGGGGGGGGGTTCAATGCATAAAGCTACCATAGGCCCATTGTTGAGCAAGTTTACCACCTTTCATGGGAATACCCCTTTAGGGTTTTGATTTTGTTTCATGTTAGAATAGGGTATAATATTTCTTCCAGAAAGTTAGGAACTGAACTAAACATCTGAATCTTTTGTAGTTCTGTACCACAAAATGCATAATTATTTTCACACAATGTTCAAAAAGTTTTCATTTAAAGGGGATCATATCAGATAAGACTGTCATAACCATTAATAAAATGAACATGGTTTAGAGAGAAAGAGAAAGAGAAAGAGAAAGAAAAAGAGCTCAACTACTTTTCTGTTCATTCCAGGTACATACAAGAGTAAAACACATCATACCTGAGTGACTCCTGAACAATCCCACTGATAAATTGCGCCCTCCCCTCAGCACTGCTGACAGCGATCTCCAGGCTTGGCTGTAAGCCCTGCACGACCCCTAGCTGACCTATGACCCTTAGGTTACCATCGACCCAACCATTGACCCCTTGCTGGTCAATGTCAATGTCCATTGGGAGGGCGTCATTGCCGGAGGAGCTACCAATGTAGATGGAGCTTACATCCCTTAGGGCTTCATCTGCGTCTAATTCAAGAGAAAATATTCATTGAAAATGTTAATAACAGATGACACTTGTAAAAACATAAAAGTAAATAATTAATTCATTGGATACCAAGACCAAGATACTTGTGTAAAATGATACCCACTCAACTGAGAAAAAACATAACTCTGTAACACACTTTACACCTTGAATCCTGTAATTTGGAGTACATGTTCCAGCAGGTCTATTTTCTATACCTTATCAATGGTAGGTACATCTACATGTACTGATTACATTGTGTTGTTTAACATTAACCAATTGAGTACCGCATCACTTCACACTATTTTAGTCTTTGCTGTAATAAAAATGTTCGTAATTTTTTAATATATTGAGGAATGACATTGGTTCAGTTCTAATCACTTCAGTAGTCCCAAAAAAGAATGGAAAAATAAGACTGCATCACAAAACATTGAGAAAAGATCAATTACAGAAATCTTAAGATGCATTATGAAAATGTTAGGGCAAGACGGGATATGCGTTCATCATTCTCAATTTACTTGAACCCAAAACTCAAGTTCTATATATTTTCCACACAACCAAACTGAGAAATGACCATCATATTTCTTCAATATGCTCCGGATAGAAAAGAAAAACATTTTGCTTGGCACTTCGAAATACAACAGTTGAGTGTATGTTTACCTGAGATTGCAGTCAATGCTTGGAAAAGTGTTTGTGTAACTGCAGCTAATCCAACCTCAGCTTGATTCAATAGACTGTTGCTGTAGGCTTGGTTTGTCTGAAAAGAATAACAAAAGTATTTACATGGAATGGTTCATAATATTTATAAACACCGAGCCTTTTTTTCATTCATTCATTTTCAATTATAAATCCAAAATAAAACTACATAAAAATATTTACAACACAATTGGAAGGACCCCAATAAAGCAAAAGCTCGTAAGCTTTAAGTTGCTTTAACTGAGTTCATCACCTAAAAATAAAAACTTTCTACATGATTCTAAGATTTTCTACGAGTGTATGAAACGGTTTCTGTTTGAACTGTATAATAGGTAAAGTATATCAGATGTCTCATGGGTTGTAAACAATTTCTTCAAATGTTTAATAAATTGTACTTTTAACAGTACATTTGATGCCTTCATATCAGTTTCACAAAGAACCTAGAAAATTCCATTAGGATTTAGACATTTAAATTTGTGTGATAAAAACTGTATATGTTTGATCCAACTGCCTCTCCTGTATTATAGGTCACAGCTTCATGTATCAGCTGTATTTAAGCTTTTACACGTAGCCAAGTCTCTAATGTCTTAAAATGTTTCATAATGTGTCCTTTCTGAAGAGTCTAAACTGCATAAGCACTATTGCAAAGATTTATTCTTTTTACCTGGGTGTGATTGATAACTGTATCTGTATCATCCAGTATGATTTGAACTGCATCTACTGCATCATAAGTCACAGCTATCAACTGTCTTGTGGCTTGGAGTTGAGACTCTGCGGATGCTACGAGGATCACCAGACGATTCAACTCACGACCCTGGAGGATTTAAGGATAGAAGATTTTCTTCAATTCACAATAATTAATTTCAATAATTTCTGATCATTTCTTACAGATCTGCTAAAAAGCAAAATGGTAACATACTTTACATAACACACTGCAAACTTAGGGTCCATGCTGCAATAATATGACAAATAAGGAGTCAGTGCAACAAATGTAACAGCCGAGACAACAACAAAAATTATCAAAACTTGGCTAGTAGTATCAAAAGTAGCCACCTGCTCTTTACATATTTAACCTGAAGTAATCAATTGTTCACAAAACTTTAGACAATAATAAAAAAAAAATACATTTTAAAGTCTTGAAAAAAAAATTGACTATCTTATCAGATAGGAAAATCAGACTACCGTAATTAACGGTGTATAAGCCGCACTCGTGTATAAACCGCACCCCCGAATTTGGACCCTTGCCAAAAAAAAAAAAAAAAAAAAAAAAAAAAAAAAAAAAAAAAAAAAAAAAAAAAAAAAAAAAAAAAAAAAAAAAAAAAAAAAAAAAAAAAAAAATTAATTAAAAAAAATTAATTAAAAATAATAATTAAGAAATTAATGAAAGAATTCAATCTTGTAATCTTGTTTATTTATGAGAAACAACAAGGCAATCAGTTCAAGTAAAGATAAACAAAAGAGAAAAAAGAGGAAAATGATCGGGACTTTTCTATTTCCTAAACTACAAAGTGTCTGCATGCACAGACTAGTGCATTGTATGTTGCAATGCCACACCACGCATGCGCTATGCAGGATAATACCGATCGGCGAAGTGAGTGTTTGGATGAAATGCAGCCATGCAAAACTTCTCCTTATCAGAAGTTTTGTGGTCATATCAGATCTGTCTGAAACTAGTTTCTCAAGAACGATATCTAGGGGTAAGATTTTTTGTGTGATTGTTATGTTTGATGATGTATTTTGACTTTTTGTTATGGATTTGAGGTAAATGTTTTGAACATCGGCAAAGCACCCTACATGGATAATCTCCAGGCCGCTAGCAGCGGGTGTTTCTACACACTCGACCTGGCAGGTTTCACATGCATCTCGCGGTCAATCAGCGTCAAAATATGACAAGTAAGTTTTTAATTTACTTATTTTTGAGGGTTTAAAATATCTTTGACCCTATTATTATGCATATATAGTCTGATATCACTAGACTCTATGTATTTTTTGACAAAATATGTTAGATCTAAGCCTCGCCAATCCTATCTCTATGTATAAACCGCACCCCCTACTTTTGACTTTTTCCCGACGGCAAAAAGGTGCGGCTTATACACCGTTAATTACGGTAGTATAATTATGAAATGTAAACTTATAAAGGGTAATATGGTTATTGAGGCAAAGATGTACCTTGGCTATGTATCAAAACCAATTTTATTATTTTAATCTAAAAATCATATCAATCAATCATCCCATACCTGAGCCGTTACCATTGCCAGCAGGGAATCTGCCTCCACGGTCACGTTCCTGATCCTCCCCAGTTCTGTCTCGATCATCTCCCTCTGTCCATCAACGGTCAGATCGGCCACACTGTCCCTCCTGGTCAAGGCATCGGACATGAAGGTGGCCGCACTGGTGTTGTAGTTGGTCAAGGTGGTGATGTACCTTTGGACAGTAGCATTAGCAGTTAGGATACTGTCAAGTGTCTGCTGGGATGCTGACCGGTAGGTGGTCATCCGGTCAAGCTGGCTGGAAGACTGTTCCTGGAGGCTGGACATTGTATCGGATAAAGCTGATGCCTAAAGGATGGAAAAATGAATTCAATATGATGATTTCTTTCTTAAGTAGGTATGATTTTCAATATAACCTATTACAAATAAGTAAATCAAAAGATTTAACTGATAAATGTGACTCGCGTGAATTCAAACAATATCTATCCCCTGTCTCCATTTAGGAGTACAGGCACAGCTAATTCGAGTAATAAAAAGATATCTACAAAATAATAGGGAGAAAAATAAAGACTTAAATCTACTTGAAGAATAATGACGGAAGAAAGTCACAAGTTCAAACTGTAAACTCGATAACCAATGCCTTTTAAAATGATTCTGAGTTTTGTGACAAAGTTTGTAAAAATCTATGTAACTCCTTTCCGTGTTGCTGCCAAAGCAATGCTGTCCTCAAAACAATTCATCAAAGGATGCAAAATAACTTAAACAAAATTGACTCCCTTCTTACCCTTTCAGCGACTAACGTGACATTCCTCTGAAAGACTGCACTATCAATTGCTTCTATCTGTGCTCTCAGGGTGGAATACTGTTCTCTCAGGATGTCCAGAGCAGCTCCTGTCTCATCTACCTCTGGTTCCAGGCTGCGAAGCAGGGCATCCTGGATCTGGAGCTGTTCAATGGAGACTCCTAGAGCCAGGAGTTGGGTATGAAGGGTCTCCAGGGTCCGGGTGGAGTTGTAGAGGGTGTCAACACACTGGTCACATTCTGCAGAAAGGTCAGAGGTCAAGAGTAAGTTACCCCCAAAATGCAACATTTAGCTTCAAGCTAAATATTCAATACTATCAAGAGCTCTTGGAAGTAGGCTCTCAGGGCCTTGAGGTGCGTGTGAAGGGTCTCCAGGGTCCAGGTGGAGTTGTAGAGGGTATCAACACACTGGTCACATTCTGTAGAGAGGCCAGTGGTCAAATATCAGCTTTAGACTTCCTTTTTTCATAAGACATGAACATGAACACAGTGCTTGTGACTGTATATAAATGCATTTCTGGTATAAAAGGGTTAAAATTACCATGTAATTGGTATAAAATACCACAATTTTTTAGACTTATATTCTCCTATGAAATTGTTACATTATTCATCATACCAAAGAAGACGAAAAAATAAATCTATTAAACTGTACTCACTTGTGCATCCACTAGAGCTGAAGTTGATGTAACCAGGTCGACATTCATCACACATTCTACCAGTGATACCGGTCTTACAGGGACACTGACCAGATATGACATCACACACAGCCTGAGCTCCACCGTTACTACCTTGAGCATTGCAATCACATGCTGTATAGAGGGATGAAAAAATGGTACTTTCAGATTCTATATCAGGATGAGATGAGTGAATGCATTACTTATATCAATTGAAATAAGCTAAATTTGATATAAGTTATCAAAGTTGCAGTGTATCATATATTCAACACTTCCAAGACCCTTTGACAAAATAAATGTTCTTTTCATCTTAAGGTTATTTTATTAAATGTCTGAAACTGATCAGAGAAAAGTTCTCTCCTGGGTTTCAATAAAGAATACACTGTTTTATTCACACAAAATACTGTAGTTGTTTTCTTTATCAGAAATGCATGATTTCATGGACATTATATCACTGAGTAGAAAAATGTTCTAGCAGGTAAAAACTTGTGTAGATTTCAGCATAGTTCTGCCAAGCAAAATAACGGACAAAAAATATAAGTTTTGTTGTCTTTTCTGTGACTCTATAAATGGGAGAAGGGGAGGGTTATATAAAAAAAAACAAAAACAAGACCAACCTATACATGTTTGCTCAGGCAGTCCATAGCTCCCATCCTCACATGTATCACATTTAACCCCTAGAACCCCGGCCAGACATGTGCACACCCCGTCCCCGTCACACTGCAGGTCCTGGGATCCAAACTCATTACAGCCGCACTCCACACACCCTGATGGGTCTCCAAAGCCATAGTAGTCTGGTAGGCATGCATCGCATTGTAACCCTCCTACTCCAGGCAGACAGGGGCACTGGCCAGTCATGTGATCGCAGAGAAGGTCGGACGAACCCTGGGGGGCACAGTTACAGTCTATGGATAAGGTTGAAAAAAGGAGGAAAATTACCATCAATGTTATAAAATCAAAGGCAACATAAAGAATTTAAATGCAGATGTCAAACATGAAATTTTTATTAAGAAAAAAAAAATCCTCAAAATATTATCAGAGAAGCTCAATTAATATTTAAAAAAGGCACTTTATGAAAAATTAATGTACATGTAATTAAATTCGAAAAAAATCAATCACACATCTTGTGTTTATCTGACTGTGTGTATAATTAATGTTTTACTAAATTATGAATACTTCACAAATCAAATAAGATTTTCAAAGTGATTATTTCTAACCATATTTCTATTCATGTTGATGTGCTTCAAAATAAATTAATATTTTAGAATTCATGTGACATACCCTGGCAGTTCTGCAAGCTGGCATTGCCATATGTGAAGTTCTGACATCGCTCACAGTTGAATCCCGTAGTGCTGAAGCCACATCCAAGACATTCCCCTGACACAAAGTCACATGAATCTGTGTTCCCATTACAATCACACTGCTGGCAGAAACCACCTGGGCTGCTTGGCTGGCCATAGTAAAACTCATCACATCTGCAAAAAAATAATACACCAAAACATTATTTGATAATGGAGAAACATTCTCATAGTCCTACAATTATCAAGATTCAAATTATTTTAGCTCACCCAGTTAGGTTTTCACTTACCAGCAAGGATTCTATTTGATATGACTAAGTATAATAAAGAGAATATTGCAAGAGAGAATATCAATAACAGATGAAGAATTCTAAGAGTATCTTTTTCATGGATCTTGATGACTACATAGATTTATTTTACAGGTAAGGTGTGCAAACAAATAAGTTTCATAAAAAATAATCAATTATTTTCCAAAAATAAAAAAATAGAAACTCATGTAAATTTTATGAACATGCTCACAATTGATGTTACAGATTAACAAATCTGTCCTTGATCAATCTTACATTTTAAACAAAATCTACAACTTTCTTATCCTTCATCTAGGTTTTTCTTTGAACCTTTACTAATTTATTTCTCTCATTTATCTCCTTTTCTCGAAACCAACTTGACATCAGGTTACATTTGCACATTAAAGTTTAATTGAAAAAAAATAAAAGGAAGATGCTCAAACTCACATATCGCAGAGAGGGACCAGGTGACCCGGCAAACAATCCTGACAGGTCACAACCCCATTAACCTCAGTGCACAGGTTGGATTGAGCAGTGGGAGGCCCACATGGACATTCCCTGCAGGCATCAGGTGTGCCTAACGTAGCGTCACCATAGAAGCCATCCAAACACACCTCGCAGTTGAATCCTGGAGAATAAAAATAAGGAAATTGAAATGTATCGACAATTAAACATCACATTAGCATTTGATGATGATATGGTATTTCGTACACGACTCTCAAAGGTATCATACAACACAAGTTTTTAATTGAGGTAGTTTAACCACAAATGAAGAATTAATTCATTTCACCATTTATTACTATTACATGTACTTTATAAACACCTTCCAAACTATCTTTAGCGATTATTTGTATGATGCATACAATGTAGGTCGGAAACTGCTGTCAAAATTCTCTACAAATCCATGTTTAATCTTTTACAAAATCTCCCCTTTAAAAAAATATGAACTAAGCAACAACTAGTCCAAAAAAGGACAATCGATTGAGTACAATAGGAAAGTAGAAATGGAAAGGCAAGATACAGAGTAAAATTCTTTTCTAGATTGAGTCCTGTAAAGGACTGTAAACCAGATGAGAAGGTAAGAGTCAAGAAAGGATTGTAGCAGTAGTAGCAGTACAGGATAATTTCATATCTTCTTAATAAATGGAAAAGAAGGAAAGTTTGTATCAAAACACACATTTTAAAATCCAATCATCTCTAGAACACTCACCTCTAGTGTTATCGGACAGTCTAAACATTGCCCATTATTAGGGTCACAGGTTGAGCTATGCCCATTGCAGTCACATGCAACACAGACACCAAAGAACTGATGGGAGGTGGTGTTCACACGGTAGAAACCTGAAGCACACTCCTACAAATAAAGCATAGTAGGGAACAATTAGGATTAATGATAGTCTAAACATTGAACATGTCATTGAGAGTCTTTTGTTCTTGTTATGCACATCATATTTTGATGAAACGGCTGTATGCGCGTCCAAAGAATTTGGGATATTATTTCCCAAGCATTATGTACCTAAAAACCATTATAAGCACACAATCCCCTTTTTACAGGAAAAAAAATCCTACCAACTCTAGAGCGGTGTGTGGCAAATGCAGATTAACGTCATAACACAAGACAATCGTGCAGTTGCCAAAACTCAAACCCTGTACCACATGATAAAAAGTCATACGATTTTTTTCCCAGAAGACCACAACTTTTCCTTATTGACTTTGAATTATATGGAATACGTAGGGGTATTTGTGATATCAAATCGATGTCGGAAAGATTTCAAATCTTACCTCACAAGAGAGCCCTGTATACTGAGGGCCACAGTTGCACTGTTCTACAGCCAGAGCTCTGGGTGCAGTCTGTGTATAGCTGGGTGATTCTGAAGAGGTTGACTGGTAGTATGATACACTACCAATGCTGTAAGGGCAAATTGAAAAGGAAGAGTACAAGATTATGTCAACATTGCACTTCTAGCTGGTGACAGGGAAAACACTAGGGAAAATTACCTTCATTCAAACATGATGGTCATCTGTAAATAATTCTCTGTCCTTGGTCAACAATTAAAATCTAAACAGACATTCATGAAATGAAAGCACTGTTCCCCCTTTGTTATGCTATTTAATCACTTTAACATCTCATATGAGTTTTTGGAGGTTGATCATGTCTTTTGATGATGCAAAAATTATTTTCTCTTCTAGCTGGTGACAGGGAAAACACTAGTTCTGTTACACAGCAGATATACCATGTATAAAAACTATTCCCCCTCTATGATTGTAATTGCATCATAATCATGAAATAAAACTCTACAATGTATTTCACACAAATTTTTGCCATTGAATTCTTTGAAAAGTGGGTAATTAAAGAATAAAAAATAGATACCATCACATACATTTCTCCATGTGAATAAGCTAAAGAAGCAAATTGAAACAGTAAATGTATTTTTCTAAAAATATGGTTTTGTTAGTCGCAAAAATGGCTATTGGGCCACAAAACAATGAAAATATTATTGTTTTTACTGTGTATTACCTTGATACATGTGCAGCCGAACTGAGTGTTGCTGAGACAAGAATACTATTAACATTGGTGAGGATGGTCAAGAATTGAGCCCTGCTGATTGGCTGACCAGTGCTTGTGGACACCCATCCAGACCGCTCACTGATCTCAACTGACATGGCGGTGGAGTCACCAGGCTCCTGGCTGCCTAGTTGGTATCTCAACTCTCCGTCTTGGCCCTGAATAAAGGATGGAGAAAATGTTTCTAAAATCTGGTCAAACCATAAGATCAGTGTCTAGTATTAAGACCACCAAATGGAAATGGAAAGAAGGATCATTTGTAGACAGGTTTTTAAACAGAGGTTCTGCAATGCACATTTCTTCCACGTGGGAGGCACTATAAGTGACCACCATAGACAGGTGACCATCATAAAGAGGTGACCATTGTAAAGGGGCAGCCACTCAGAATGGTTTGACTTATCTGTAGTGAGCAAAAAGCATAGAAAAAGTAGAAATGCTGAATGACATTGGATTCCAATTGAATTTATCAAATTGAATTGCAAATAGTGATAATTACAAATATTGATGCCTGCAAAATGATGCTTCTTTCCTCATCGTTTAATTTCTCTGGATTTTAGTTTCGTCATATCACATACTTTTAAAATGTAATTAGATTATAAGTATGAAATTCTGACCTGAATTGATATTGTAGCTTCACTCGCAATTGCATCAGCAGAGTTTCCAGTCCCTTCTAAAAAGTACACCAGGTCAAAGGTCACAAACTGTCCGTATAACCCCAGCAGATTGCCAGAGAAATTATCCGCAGGGAGTCTCCAGAATGCCTCTACCCCTTCGTTCAGGACGACAGATACGTAATCTCTTTGGGCGACCATGTTAGAAGTGACTGCTGGTGGAGGATCAAGAATGTTCAACGGAATAAAGACCTCCCATTGGTCCACACTGCCATTGTTAGTGGGTATGTGGTAACTGTAAGGGCAAAACAACAAAAAATATCAATCAGACAAAAAAGCAGAATTACCATTAGATTGCATTTTTTCTCAAGCTTAGCCACTGCACTTTCAAAACACAACTGATACAAAATACAAAGATGATTTTATAGGTTCTCACAAACTACATGTTAGATTTGGGCTTTAATTCATGAAACAATCAACAACAAATGTTGATTCTGTTCAAGACTACATAGCACTTCTTACCTGTATAGATCTTTGTGTAGTTGCTATCACACTGGTCTGTAATACCCATGCATATGCATCAGACAGCCAGAGGGATGGGGTGGGTTGTTGTAGAATGTCCCTGCGATGCATGTATCAATCGTAGACCCTGAGTATTACTCTGTAACAAGACAGACAAGGGAAAAGGTATATTCGCAAAATATGACAAATTTAGTTTGGCCTTGTTTTAGTAATTATGTTTTGGTCTTTGGAAAGAAGATTGATAGCTGTTTCATATCTTTTTTTTTTGGCATAAAATATGCATTTCATTTATTATTACTAAACAGTTTTAAAAACAGAATTACAGTCATTTTTTGGGTTACTAAGGGCAAATAGCCCCCCTCACCCTTGCCCACTACAATCCACTTTGGGACACCACAGGCCTTCAGTAAGTTGAGTAAGTATAAGAAGTCTACAGCATTTTCTTTTCAAGCAAATAGCCTGCATGAAAGCATAGTTATATTTATAAATGAAATAATAATGATTATGAAATGAATATGATAAGAATATTTCTTTTTAATTTCATTTTTCAATTAGAGTAAATCTGTTGACAAACCTTGCACGTGCACTGTCCCGTCACAGAGTCGCAAACATCAGTCAGGCTCCTGCTTCATCGCAGTCACATGGTACGCAGCCATCGATGACAGTCCCTTAAACGCTGGTAGACATTCTGAGCAGTTCCCAGAGTAACGCCTGGCTTGCACTGAACTGGACCGGTCTGCTGATCAACCAGGATGCGGAGACTGATTGATCTGTAGGGTTGCATTCGCACTCCTATGAAGAGATAGTCAAGAGGGCATTCATTTTAAAGAGAATCTAAACATTCTGGAGCAGTCCCGTCCAGTAACGCCTGTCTTGCACTGACACTGACCAGTCTGCTGGTCACACTGGAGACTGATAGATTTGGTAGGGTTGCACTCACATTCCTATAGATAAGATAATGTATGTCAAGGAGGGCATTAACTTCATTGACATTTGTCTGGCATGTTGGGTTTGGACCAATTCATTTCCTATCTCCATCTTTCATGACAAGAGTCTTACGCTGTGGTTTAAACAATCTTGTAAATGTCGAAACCTTGTTGAAACTCTTAACTTGAAAATCAAGATGCCAGGAGCCACAAGCAAATTGAAACAATCGCAAACTAAAATAGAAAGACTAAGCCATAAACATATGTATCAAGTGTCCCCTAACTGCCTAAAAGAGTATTTGTGTACCTGGCATGCTGTAATAAAGTGAAAAGTGATAGAAGAAAACATCATTTTCCTATTCAATTACAACTATGAAATATAATTACATTTCAACTGAGTGAAACAAAATAAAGTAGGTCTATTATTTTATAAAAATAGACACTGATAATGAACTATTTTCATATAAAGAAGTAAGTTTTGGCAGGAACACATGTGAAATCCTGAAAAGGAACATTTCATATGGGTAGATACAAGTTATGAAAGATACTTCTGCTATTTTGACACATGATTACACTATAGTGATTGCCTGACCTTGCATCGGTGGTACTGTTCAGTCCCATGTGGAAGGTCACAAGCGGTCACAACGACGTCCAGCAGTGTTGGGAGGGCAGGTACACTGACCAGTTGTAATGTCACATACTTTGTCATCTCCAAAACACTCACATGCTACAAAAAAACAAAACAATTACATAGGGTAATTTGAGTTTCTGTCAAGGAAATACAAAGTTAAAATTTGTTTAAATTAGTTCAAGTGGTAATGGAGATCTGATTTGGAGATTATTCAGAGAATCAAAATATCAGAAAACTAAGTTTATCTTTAGAATAAAGAGACAAAATTTAGAAATGACTGTGGGGAAAAACTATTTGAGTAGTTTAGGACTGAGATACAATATACAGCTAAACAAGGAAGCTAGATTATAGAGTACCAAAGTGCTGTCATCATAAGCATCTCCCGTATTGGTTACCGATTCCTACGGTTCAGCCTGAATACATTCCAGCAACAGGCATTACTTGGGCACATCTATGGGCAGGGTTTGGTTTAACACAAGGTTGTCTTGAACCAGACATCACACTTTTGTACTCTATAAGTAAATGTAGCTATACCTACCTACCTACTACCTACTCCCTAATTTATGTGATATTGTCAGCTTTATTTTTACTCTGACAAGTGCAAAAAAAAATCTCTGGACAGTTAATATGTTTTTGTTTGCTACTGCATGATATTGCATACTCACATGTACAGCCTGTGCTTCTGAATGAGAAGAACTCAGGGAGACAGGAGTCACAGGTGCGCCCCCCTACACCCCCTTTACAGGTGCATTGCCCCCCATAGGAGGTGCAAGATAGCCCTATACTACCCACAAGGTCACACCCACACTCCTGCGCTCCATCAAAGTAAAAGGTCGTCAGGGAGAAGACGTTGGCTAGACAGAAAGACTCGTCTGGTGTGCCCAGTCTGGAAAAGAAAAAAAAAATGAAAAGTAGGTAAAGTAAAAGGGAGGAGGGCTGGGTTCGAATCCCGGCCAAGTCATAATACAAAAGACTTTGAAAAATTTTACCCTTAGCTGTCTTCTTGGTATGTTTAGGGTAATCATACATGTAGTAATAAAACATGTCATATCCATTAAGAACAGAACAGTGCTGGAAGACACTAAGACATTACCTCCATCAGAATTGGGTATGACATGATAATTTTTTTTTTTTTGCAGCATTGCCAATTTGCAGAAGAGAAGCTGACTAATTTAGCCCTATTCCTATCCTGGGCACTGTAACATAAGGAGTTACAATTGATTGCACATTGATTAAACAATCAGGATCATAGTTGCATACACTTCTTGCATAAAAGTCTCACTCTCAACCAATCAGAATGGTTGTTTCAAAATTGTAATTAGCCATAAAGTTGTCACAGGGCACTTAAACTCAGGATTAAAATCAATTTATACTCAAAGTAGCCGATCAGGATCCTTTTTTAATACACTACTAGAATAAAAGTCTCAGTGTCAACCAATGAGAATGATTGTTTCAAAGTGATGCTCACCTCATGTTGTTGGTCTGAAGGTCACAGGTCGTGGCAAACTCAATACCCCGGTCTCTTCCAAGAAATGCAAGAGGGTTAATGTACTCTGCAGGTAGGGCAACCACTTGATCCTATTTGTGGAAACGAGGGGGAAAATTGTTTATTCTAAATAAACAGATAAACAGATGTCAAAGAAAATGACAGATATTGAAGCTCAATTATAGTCAAAGATACAAAGGGTTGAGGGTCAATTGATACATGTAGTTTGTATAAATGTACATGTATGTTTGCTAATTTAACTTGTTACTGAAATATATTTACATAGAACTGCTTATGATTTCTTGGAAATTAAATTTATTGAGAGGTCTTCAACCGAATGGTCCGTACACAGTTATGTTATTATTTGTTTTTATCTGTGGCACATTGGATATCATTATCATAACACAAATAACCAAAACATTTATACTTTTAACCAGAAGTGTGATTTTTATAAATAATAGGGCAGTATGTTATTGCATCAATAATGGTGCAATTCACATAATGTCACAAGGTATATATCATGACAAAATAAACAAGGGAGGGACAATGTTTGTCTTGTCAACGAAAGCTGCCATAGGAGTCCATTACCATAGGAACAGACAGCTTTATCAACACTGATGTGGAACAGATGGGACACAGAGCACACTCTAAGCATATTTGCTTTAAGAAGTAATCAATATCCCCCTGATATTGATTTTATTTCAGGTCTGTTAAGAATAGATGCTATATAAATCACATATATATGTGGCACAGAGGCGGGGTTTTTTTCTTCAGGAAACCCTCTTAAATTTGTAAAAATCTGTATTTAAAATGTTCATGAAAAATACAAGCGCAAACTATGTGAATTGTACACGGCCAGCCGCTTCCACATTTTAGGAATGTCAACCATTCACTCAGTTCACTTTGTAAATTCTGCAAATTGTATTGGTACATGTAGCAGAAACAAAATGAGAATGAACCTGAGACAAAGATGGTCTCACAGTCATGTGTAAATCAAGAAAACCTGTTAATAATGGTTTTATATGGTTCCATGTGATTCAAATGATACATGTACATGTATATCTACTGAATGTAAAGGTCATATGCTCATAAATTATATCAATAAGAATAAAGTGTCAATATCTTTAACCTCCAAGTGAAGGATATGTTTCTACTTGGTCAAATCATATTCACTTTTGAAATATGGTATCATATTATTCAAGAAATTTTGTTTCACAACTTGTTATTATATTGCAAAATACTTGCTACTTGCTATTGTTGCTATACAACTTTTTAAGAGAAATAGAGCTATCTTGTCTTTATGTTTTCCAAGAGATTGTAGATGTATGTTTTACTAAGACATCTTGAGAGTTGTATAAGCAATCTTCAGAGGCTTTCATGGTGGGTAACTTCTCTATATTGAAGGTTTGATTTTCATACTCACAAGCAAGACCTTAGCTCCTCCTTGGGTGTTCACACCAGCTGTGATCATCCAGCTCCCAGGGGCTAGGTTGAACGATTCCCCAAGCTCAGGCTGACCGGTGTTCTCAACAATACCATCATAGCACCAATCAGACGAGCATACAGGCAGATTGACCTGACCCCTCTGCACAGATGAGCTACTTTCCCCCATGGGCTGAATGGCAAAGTCCACCCTGCTAATGCCTTCTGTGATGGCTCTTAGGACCAAACGGAACTCTCCATTGAATTGGGAGGGGGGAACGGTCAGGATGGTGGTTGTGTTCACCTGTCCATGAGGAGCAAAAATGTAATATTATGATATTGCAGACAAAAAATGACAAGGAATCATACTTTCACATTAGAAAACAAAGTAACATCGCATAATTACACTTCCTGAAAACTACATGTTGTTTTGTGTACATTCATGTATAAGGTACTGTATAAGCCAATATTTTTGTATACAGATATTTTCACGATTTTTGACTAATTATCGATAATTTTGTGAATTTTTCATGACTATAAGTTGCCCTATGTTGAAGGGGCGATTTTTGCGAGGATGGACTCAAACTCAAAAAAAAAATTTACCATTTATACAGTATCTGGTAAAATTTCAAAAATGTACTTAAAACAAATATTATGAATTGAAGTACCCAAGACACAAAATTATGATGAACATTTACATTACCAGTATCCATACCTTGTATTATTATCATTTTATTATTACAGTGAAATACTGAATAATGTCAAGAGTGTATGCACAGTCTTTGAAATACTGATTAAATTCAACGTTTGACATTATTATAATGTGCATAGTAGTCATCCAAACATTACACTTTCAAAAGAAAGTCTATCATCATTAGATAGTTAGAATAGCTATGATTTCTACAGTTATGTGTATTTTTTTTTATTTTCATTGTTTGTATTAAATTTTAACCTCTATTGAAATATTTGTATTTTTAATCACAGCCCCAATGGAAACCAGTCTTGTAACTGTTTGGGCTTTTTTACTGCGAATAAATAAAGATATCAATCAAAACAATTCATGAATTTGAATTTTTTCCTGCGACTTGCACAAGTATCTTACCGAACCAGTCAGTTCTACATAGCCAATTCCACTGTAACCAGACACATCCCTCTTCCAGTATGCATTATCCATAGACTCAAACTCGGCATTGATAGAATGTAGAGTAGGATAGAAGGCATTAGAGGCAACACTAGAAATATTCAAGAAAAGATAATAATAAAAAAAGCCATTAAAACATAATCCATACATTAAATATATGCAAATGTAAATACATAAAATGATGAACATAATAACTAAATCCCTTGCAAAAAAACAATACATAACTGGATTATTTTTGGACCTTTCAAAAGCGTTTGACACGCTCGATCACTCAATTTTGATATATAAACTTGAACGTTATGGTATAAGGGGTACGCCGCTGGCATGGTTTAAAGATTATTTAAAAAATAGAATTCAATACACCGAAGTCGACTTACGTAAATCCCAAATTTTAGAACTGCAGTGTAGCGTGCCACAGGGATCAATACATGTACTTGGGCCACTCCTCTTTATAATATATATGAACGACATTGTAAATTCTTCTGAAATACTTAGTTATGTTTTATTTGCAGATGATACGACATTGTTATATTCTCATCATAATTTTAACGAAATGATAGTCACTTTCAATGTAGAATTGTCAAAACTAACTAAATGGCTACAATGTAACAAGTTATCTCTCAATCTCAGTAAAACAAATTATATCATATTTCACAACCCAAACAAAAAAATTAACGATGACCAGTATCAAATTTTAATAGACGATACCCCAAATGAAAGGAAAACTAATGTTAAATTTCTTGGTGTTATTCTCGATCAACATTTAAACTGGAATTTGCATTTTCAGCATCTAAGAACTCATAT
>CALNVZ010003425.1:18925572-19027470 GCA_940671915.1 Paracentrotus lividus | reverse complement strand
GAGTAGTATGTTAGGCAAATTATAACAGGTATATCCCGAAAATAGCACTTTCGGTTTTGGAGCCCCGGGCATTTAAAAAAAAAGTGTCAAGTGGCTCAATTAACACCAACACGCAGGTAAGTTGAGCCAAGGCGTTGGGTTAGTTGAGCCATGCGGCATAAATCAATTTTGGGGGGCTGACTCCCCCATCCCAAAAAGACACACATAAATACACACCCACACCCTCACATAAACCAACTCACATGCATGCACGCACACATTACGGTTACTTTTTGGTGCATTTATTTTTTTTTCCTTTTTTCGCAGGCACGTCCTTCATAAATAGTCTTGGGGCATGACAGATGCTTTTTTCCTGTTCAATAATGATAACAAAATAGTTAATTCATGTAACACGCCATACAAAACCCCAAAATATTCTTTTCAAAAATTTTAACCCATGAAGGCATAGGCTCAACTTACCCCATCAACAACGGCTCAACTAACCCCACACCTTATTTTTGTACTAATTGGGGTGGAAAGTGAAATTTTTACTAGACACAAATCTAATGATACGGTTAAATTTATATACAATGATACTCCTTTCAACTGTAGTATGAAAGTCCGTTAAATCTTTAGGGTGTCAAAAATATGAGCACACATGTAATTTTTCACAGAAGTCACTTTGACCAGCAAAAATCAAATTTTGTTGATTTTAACAAGATTGTAGTCTGCACCCATGTATCAAATTTAGCAGGTATGGTCCATCCATCATTATGTAACAAGAGATGGAAGCATTATAAATTTAAAAATGGTCTTGACCTATTTAGAGGGGGTGGCTCAACTAACCCACTGGCTCAACTAACCTGAGTCTCCCCTACTAGGTGATTTGGGGCATTTTTCAATTTTGACGCGCACGTACGCGCGCGTCATGACCTTTAGAGGAATTTTGAAATTATAACTTTTTAACCCTTGACCTTAAGTTACATTGATGTTAATATGAATTATTTTTTATTATCGGTTACGATGTTATAAGCAATAATAGAATTTTACAAAATGGCGCCTGGATGACGTCATGTTGACCTGATGACCTTGAAAAACTTCGATGCATGTTTCCAGAGTGACATCCATAAGTGACATGAAAATGAATGAAATTGACTTAGAAGATTTTGAGATAGAGTGCCAACAAAATATTGACTATAAAAATAAATAATAAAGAATAATAATAATAAAGAAAGAAAATTCTGACAAAATTAAGAGGTGATCTGTCAAAGACAGACCACCTAATAATGATATAAAATGCTAAATACATGTGCTATATGGGTATGCTTGGTATTAATTTGAGGGGAATTAATCTGGCAATTATTTAAAAGTAAAAGAAATGCAAATGGTTAATTAGTTTATGAGTAATTAGCGTTTCATTAACTCTGAGTACCTTTTTGCACGGTGGAGGAGGAGGAGGAGCATGAGGAGCATGAGCATAAATTTCTATTCTTTAACAAATTAAGCTTTTACTTCACATTACCTAACATTAAACAGTGTAATTGGAATATCATCCACTTATAAGTAAAAATGGATCAAAGTTGAACTTAAGGATACCTAATTAAGCTAATTAAGCTAATAATTAATTACCTAAATGAGTAAGATGGTAGTTAATAATTGAAAATTGGTGTCAAACTTTAAGTATGGATGCTAATATGGGTAATTTGGTATTAGTTTGAAGGGAATTAATCTAAAAGGGTAAAGAAAATACCTGTGGTCAATTTATTTATGACTAATTAACGATTAATTAACTCAAATACCCATTTTTGTACAGCAGATGATGGAAGGGAACATAAATTTCTATTCTCAGTTAGACAAATGAGTTATAAATATCATTGAACATAACATGAAACAGTTTGATTGGATTATAATTTATGAGAATTAATAGTGGGTCAAATTTACACTCATTAATAGTTACTTAATTAAGCTAATTAATGGTATAACCTGTTCACATGTCTTTGAACCAAGAAAAGTCATCTCTCACTACAGTGCGTCCAGATAAAAGTATACCAACTTTGAAAGCCTCATATTAAAATTGTATAACTTAGTGTAATTAATTTTAGTTTCATGACAAAAAAGTAACTCATATTCTATCTGTGATACAAAATCATACCGATACTGTCATGAATGACTGAACACTCGAGTGTTTAAAAACATTGGTCAAAAGTGATCTGTACCAAGTTGTCTGAGAAGCAGCACTGGCTTTCCTGATTGATCATTCATTGTTTGTGTGTGAGGTCAGCCTTCCTGAGTCCATTCATTAGGCACAAAGGAGTATTGATCTATTGAAATGCAAGGGCTGCTTTGGGAGTAAATAAACATCATAACACATATTTCCCCAAATTTTCCTGATCTGAATTTTTGCTGGAAAGATGATCGCGCAAAATTATCTTATCACAACTAACCCCTAACAAGTTATATATTGTTGGAAAGGTCTGACTTTGAAGAGTTCAAATATGCATGTTTATTTTCTGTAGGGCCTTAATTTTTCTCTGCCAAGATATTCTGGAAGTACTTTTTTCTCACCTTTTTTCACATTATTGATATGTAACTTTATGACTTAACTATCCCTTTCAGAATGATTTTTTGAATTCTTCAGACAATTCTCTTTCAGATATGTATAGTTTTATGGGTATAGGTGTCAAATATAAGAATAATACTCTATTAAATAAAACGTACAATTTCTTTGAAAAATATCATGTAACAGAAAAGGCCCACCTCAAAACGCATGGCCAAGTATAATAAATCAAGGTCAAAGGTCAAAGGGGTCAAAAGTCGAAATTCTGTGAAGAAGTTTGAAGCCCTCACCTAGTGCTATCATATAAAGCAAAATGGATTCGAAATCGGATGAAAAATGGCGAAGGAGTAGCATTTTGTAACCAATGTACAAATATAGGTCAAAATAAAAGGTCAAAGGTCAAGGGGTCAAAAGTCAAAATTCCGTGAGGAAGATTTGTAGTCCACACCTAGTGCTAATATAAAAGCAAACAAAATCGAAATCGGATGAAAAATGGCGAAGGAGTAGCATTTTGTAACCAATGTACAATATAGGTCAAAAATCAAGGTCAAAGGTCAAAGGGGTCAAAAGTCAAAATTCCGTGAGGAAGTTTTGTAGTCCTCACCTAGTGCGATATCATGAAGCAAACAAAATCCAAATCGGATGAAAAATGGCGAAGGAGTAGCATTTTGTAACCAATGTACAATAAAGGTCAAAAATCAGGGTCAAAGGTCAAAGGTCAAAATTCTGTGAGGAAGTTTAGAAGCCATCACCTAGTGCTATCATATAAAGCTAACGGAATCGAAATCGGATGAAAAATGGTGAGGGAGTAGCAAATTGAAGATTTTGATCACATACGGACGCACGGACGGACGGACGGACGGACACACACACACACGTACGGAGCCCGTTTCATAGTCCCCTGCTCGAACACGTTCGGCGGGGACAAAAAACTAAACATATTAAAAATATCTGATATCAATATCTTGCAAACTGCAAATTTTATGTTCAATTATACTAATAATTTGGTTCCATCCAATTTCAGTACAATGTTTATACGCAATACCCAGATTCATGACCACAATACCAGAGGCTCCAACAATTTTCATCTTAGCAATCCAAAAACAGTCCTTGCTTGTAAATCCATTAGACATAGAGGACCTGATGTTTGGCACTCATTGCCCAATGAAATAAAAGAATGTTCTTCACTTTACTCTTTTAAACGCAAGCTAAAAAATAACATTATATTATCGTATGACTCGTAAATTTTTCATAAAGTGTGTTTTGATATTGTTAAACTGATTTACAATTACCTGGTGGGTGGGGGGGGGGGGAGGTTGGATTTCCGCAAATGTTTATTTATTTGTTTTCATCTTGTCATCATTTTAATTTATCTGAATGTATATCATGCCATAATGGCATTAGGGCTCTGCCGAGTCAAGACCATCGGTCTTTTGCAATGTCCTAAATTTCATTTCATTATTTTGTATTTATGTATATTTAATTGCTTTGTTATTTACCATGTATCATCTGATATATTTGTATCATGTATTTTTTTATGAATGAAATTTGAATAAATTGAATTGAATTGAATTGAATAAAAATGTTGGTTCTATGCCCTAAAATATTATCTATCTTTAACTTGGCTACCAGGTTTTTTAGATATAAAGGCATTTAAGAAACCTCTTCCTGCAGGTATTTACTTTACTTCGAGTGAGTAAGTGAAACAAAGAAAGAAATAAATTATTTCTGGTGGAGTTTTGGTGATTTTGAACTAACAGATTCTTTGGTTATACAAAAGGTTGGTCTCAGGCATAAATAATCATATCAGATTGATAAAAAAAAAATGTCCGTCAAAAACCCAATCAACCAACCAACATACACAGAAACCTTTAGAACTAACCTATTGCACTGCCGACCAATCACACGCCTCCTACAGGTACAATCTCCGTCGTTCTTATCACAGACTGGGTTCTCTGCCCCGCCCACATCGCATGTACAGTCCGTGCAACCCTGTGTGTTGGTCTCTGACAGGCCATAGTATCCATCCTGGCATTCCTCACATCGTCTGCCCTGGGTGAAGTCCTTGCATGGGCATTGGCCACTTGAGTCTTTATTACAGACCTCAGAGCCCCCTATGGTACCATCCGTAAAGCAGTCGCAACCTGTAGAAGAAATATTTCCTATTTATTGGTCTGTGGCCTTGCTTAGCAAATTTATCTCATTTACAAAGGAAAGCATGAAAAAATTTTCCAGGGTGCATTTCACAAAGAGTTAAATTTAACTTGTATCATGGTTAAGGGATAATTCACATCTGATATGTAACACGTAATTTCATCAATAGACTTCCATGTACATGCCCCCAATGTGGTAACGTGTAATTTACAGTATGAATTTAAGTCAAAACATTAAGTAAAACTTAATCGTGAAACACCTTGCAGGTGAAGTGCATGAACATACACTATGTATTTGTGCCTGGGGTTCATACCGATTTTGCCCCCAAAATGAGGGAGTAGTTTGATACAGAAGATATTTGAGACAGACAGACAACCCTGTCAACAACATATTGATTCCTATATTCCCATTCAAAAACCATTTGGGAAGGGCATAATTACACTTGCAACACATATATGATGTCTTTTTTAGACCAATTTAAATTCAATATATTCGGTGTGTTTTACTCACCAAGACAACCATTTGTATTAGCATCAGTGAGATCATAGAATCCATCTTTGCACACATCACACTTTGACCCTTGTACATTGATCTTACAGTAGCAGTCACCTGGAACCTGAAAGTCATAAAAGCAGAAGTGAAAACATCTAGAAAATAGTAAATCACATTTGATCTTCATCTCTGATAATGGAACACAAATGTTTGCAATAGAATGTCTTTTTCTTAATTATCATCCTCATTATCATCATCCTCACCAACTCATCTCAACCATCATCATCATCATCATCATCATCATAATCATCATCATCATCATCATCATCATCATCAACATCCTCCTCCTCCTCCTCCTCATTATCATCATCATTGTCATCATCATTGTCACCATCATCATCACCATCATCCTCCTCATTACCATCACCATCACCATCATCATCATTGTTGCCATCAGTAGCATCATTACCATAGTAATCATCATCATCATCATCCATCATTATTCACATCATCGATATCCTTTTCATTACTATCATTATCATTAAAGACATTATCATCATCATCATCATCACTGTCAGCATCATCATTAGGCCTACCATCAGCATTACCATCATGAAGGAATCAATCTTAACCTACCATTCCAGCTGGCACGGCGTCATCATCATTCATCACACATTCTCCTTTGACGAGACCAATATTGGAATCCTCTCTGGTACCAGGTAAGAAGCATTCACAAGCCTGGCAGGGATCTAAACTAGACTGGTCCCTTCCTACAGGTCGGTAGTAGAACTGGACACACTGGTGACAATTTATACCTTGGAAAGTGTTTAAGAAAAATGTACAGATGCATCTTATTTGAATGTCAAAAAATGTGGGCCTGAATTGAAAAAAAGAGGAAGAGAGGAAGAGTTAGAAGATTTTAATTTGAAGATTCAAGTTTGATTCCCATATAGTGCATGATGGTGTCACAATAGAATATGGCATAAGGTCATTGATTTCCAATGATCTATGTTGCCTGAGGGATAATTTACATGATAAAGCATAATGAACACTTTTGCTCAAAAACCAAGCTTGAAGATGTCAATATGCAGGAATTTACTTCCTAGAACTCAAAAGGCAATATCTTAAGAGTCTATCTGCATAAAAATTTGTAATTGCTTGACACAAAACTATGTGCATGAACAGATGGGGCAAGCCTCTCACTTGATCAGGCCAACAATGACCATCTGGAGCTGCTTACATGGACCTCAAGAAAATAAGTTGCGCTCTCACAATTTTGGGTTTTGTAAAATGGATTTACTTTAAGAAATCATCTCATTAATGAAACTTTCTAACATTCTTAGAATGTCTTACCTGCTGTGAAGTCTCTGCAGTCTAAACAAACACCGCCCCCAACGTACTCCCCGGCTGCATTCAGGCTAGCGTTCATGGCTGCAATGGTGGCATTGTACTCACAGACATCACTGTGCTGGAAGCAGTTACACTCTGAAATGAGATGGAAAATAGTCTAAGTTTTCATTTCAAATTTGATTTAATTGTATTTCTTAATACACTTTCAAATTACAGCTACTTTAAACCACAAGTTGAATAAAAAAGTTTTGTTTGTTGAAGTGACTGTCACAAAAAAAAAATCATCTACGCAGCCTCCCATTAGTATCATTGGTGGTCTTTTTCCCCCTTCTAATGATGGCGCATTTTCAACTAAAATAAGCATCATTTGCCTACTCAATCACTATTATCATCACGGTGATTGTAGAATCTATTATACAACACCTAAGAATAATCTTAAATTGTGAGTGGCCAAATGAATGTCAAATGAAATTCTGTAGAAAATGCATAATTAACTCCTTGAAAGAGACAAACGAGCATTACGCACAGCTCCCCAAAAGCCAGTCATGCATTGTACATACAATGCACGCTCCCAGCTTGTATACTGGGAATCAAAATTTACATGTGTAATTGACAATATCGTTGTGTTTTGGAGGATCTCATGTTTACATTAATATTGGCATGGGACAGTTTGATAATTTATTTTCAAAAGTTTCCACTTTATACTGACCTTCGCAAACAAATCCATCAGTGCCCGGCTGATACTCCAGCTGGTTGTAAAATGGCAGGCACTCATTACATGTGTCACCCTGGGTGCTGTCGCCACACACACACTGGTAGGTCATTTTATTGGGGTCAAAGTTCAAAGGTTGAAGAGTGCAGCTGGTTGCATGATCATTACATTCACACTGCGCCATGACCTCAAGGTTCCGAACTGTGTAGTGATGCTAATGAGGAAATGTGCAAAGGGTGTGATAAAACATTAATTATTGTCGGGTCATGAAATGGAATCGTGACAGAAATTGTATTACCGGTAATTAAGAAAGGTTGATAACAATTCACCTAGGTATTGTTGTGTGCTTTAGGGTCTTGCAATTGCCAAAATTACTTGATTCTACTGATGTATACCAGTGGATGCCAGTACAGTCAAAATATATTCCTTGAATGCTCCAACACTGTATTACTATGAGTATGAGAGTCATGGAAATAGAGTGAGGGCAACTTGCTTATGGTCATATTCAAACTAAGTGGGACATTTAACTGAAATTTAAATGTGGCACTGTGCCTTTGAAAATGCAAATTAGGATCTGAAATCAACACAAAGGCTTCTTTACAATACAACCAATTATTCAAGTTCCAACATTATGTGATCCAGTTTTCTTACGCTGAATAATTGATCAAACAAGAATTTGCACATATGGGACTATGGTTCTTTAAATGCTTCTTATTCTTATATCTAGTCACTTTTTTCAGATTTTTTTTTGCTTAAAGTAATTATCATGGACTACTCTAACATGGCATATACACACATATAATTTCGACATAGTTATAATTTACTTGAATTGTTGCATTTAAGGCACTGGTCGTGTCACTCACGTTTGGATGTCGTGTCACTCACGACACATAGAGGTGGACCATTTTCCACAAAGAGGGAATGATTGATAAGGACAATAAATGTCAGAGAGGTACATTATTCATGTACATACTCTATCACTTATGGTATCCTTACAGATCTACTTGGGCACAAATCCAACCATAACCAATGATGGTCAGAAACCCATGTCTTTTTTTTTTTTTTTTTTTTTTTTTTGTCATGTCACTCACGCACTGTTTTTTAATCATGATTTCCAGGACCAATTGTAAAATTCAAATCCAACTGGTAATGACACATGCCACTCCTACATTTTACATAATATGATAGTCATGATCCATTCATAACCTACAAGTGCAAAGATATGCGCCCTTCTATCAGTCCAAATGTCCACTCATGTTTGAAAATGACCTTATGAGTACATTTAGCAAATTGTTACTATTTGTAGGATGCATATCTGGGAATTAATCTCTAAAAGAGGCTTTGTTAACTCACAAACTCATCAGAAAAGAAACCAAAGCTTCTTGGCATGTTGTAAAAGTTGATCCTGAGGAAACGAGCTCTCTGCCACTCTTGGAATTCAGCAGGAGGCGATAGGGTGAATGCAATCTGTAAATGAAAAGATGGTCATGAATGATACATTAATAGATTTGATTGTACAGTCTGTGTCCAAAAAAATGGTACAGTCGGGGAAAAAATCATTTAGGTGTGAAATCTTTTCATATAATGAGTGTTTGTGGTACCAAATTAAAGCCAAAAGATTTTTCTTGCTGATGCGCTTTGTCCTGTATAATTTGCTTTTGTAAAACAAAAGTTATGCTAAGTTTTGTGCGACGAGGAACAAATTGAAATTACGCACTTCTATTGTTCTGGAGCGCTGAATTCACGGTCATAATGCGAAATCGTACACAAAGGCATGGGAAGTCGTGCGAAAAATGATTTTTTTTTTTTTTTTTTTTTTTTTTTTTTTTTTTTTTTTTTTTTTTTTTTTTTTTTTTTATTGTAGAAAATTAGTCATATCTCAAAAAATACTGCACCAAATGTGATGGAAGAGTGATATTCCTGCTTTATGAAAATAACAAACAATACCACGTTGATATTAACCTTCACACTATAAAAAAATGTTTTCCAACTGTACCATTTTATTTGACACAGACTGTATACAAAAGTGCACTGACATTTGCTCTGACAACAATTGCTCCAGGCTTTAGTTCATATAAGATGAAGGGGTTGGCTTACGGTTGCCATTTTGATTTAGCACTTTGTGTTAGTTTTTAGGGTTAGTGTTTGAGCCAGGAAGAGAATTAGCGATTTAGTCATTCAAAAATTGTTAGGAATGACCACAAAGAAAGTGACACTATGTACCAGTACAGCAAAGGGTCATACCCAATCTTCTATAGTTAGCTTATTGCGTTTTGCTAATGAACCACAGTCTGACCTCGCTTACATGTATGTGGCAATAATTTAACCGGACTCCTCTATCAACCGATCATGGACTTTGGCCAGATTCCTTCTTTTATTCCTTAATAAATTCACATAAAAGCCTCACTGTCATTCATATTATAAATCTCTTTACACACAAAAAGAAATTATGACTGTATAAACACGGTCGCACTGTACAAGTAAATAGAAAGTAGAAAGTGCTCACTCAAAATACGATTTTAATTTGTTTTTCTGATATCAAACAGACAAGCAATTGATGCAACCTTCAAATTTGGTGTCAAAGATGAATTGTATTCAATTTATGCCACTACACAAGAATCTAATTTTCGAGAGATCATAGCCAAACTATTGAAAGAATCACACATTCAAATTATATTTTGACTTGTTTATTTACAATTTCATTTCTGGTCTGTTCGCTGGAAAGATAAGTGGTGCAGACGACCGTGTCCAAACCGATGACAGCTGAGGTGGGAGAGACACCAAACTCTGAGCTGCACTCTGACAGACGAGATACTTGGTAGAGCAGCGGGGTGAATGTGATGCCATCCACAGATTTTTCCACTCCCATTTGACCCGGTCGAACAGAGTCCCCCATTTGGATTCTGATGTTCTCCACACTGTGCACCTTCAGAAGAAAATAAATAAATAAGAAAAAGAAAATAAATACAAAAGGAAAGAAAATAAATATGAAGACCTTCATTGCACTCTACCTTATGGACTTTTTTTTTCGAATGTTATATTTATCGCGCCAGAGCAGTGCCACACAACCCGCTCGTAGCCTGCTGCATGCCGCGCCCCGTCGACATTCTAGTCAAACTTTTTTGTTTTTGTTTTATTCTTTTCAGTCCCTTTGACCAATATACATGCTGTCAGGTTAGCCACAAATCGTAATATTCACACAACAACAATCAACCCCACACGCCTTTGAAGTTTGGAGTTCGTGAAAGTAGGTCACATCCAGGCACGCTGAAGACGCACATGAACATGTAAACATAAAATCAACACAAACACGCAACGACCACGTGCGTTTGTCTTAGTGTGTACATTATCTCTTGCACCGACATACAAAGCTACATGTACTGCGCACTCAATACGAGTGCGGAGGTATAACGTTATCATGCATGTCAATTCCATCGTTGTGTTAATTCTCTTGCAAATTTGTATTCGCGCTGAGTCAGCAAAGTGTGCCTTGGAATTCTGAGCGCATATTTCACGATTTTGACTACAGAATTTTAATTTTTAGATGGAATAAAGCATGAGTTTAAGTGCTGGTAAGAAATTTCATTTTTCGTGGCTAATACTAGAAAAACTTAGGGAGCCAGCCGGGCTTTTTCAATTACTTTTGATCGATCGAGGTAAAATTATTTATGTGAAACTATTTTCAAATGTTTTGTGTTTTCGTCAGAGTTTTGTTTACATCTCACCATCGCACTGTGGTTTGCCTCAATTCAAAGGACTGCATGCGTGCAGCGCACGCAGGCTAGGGCCCTAGGCATTGCTTTTGGCAAGTGCGAACTTTTCGCGCATAATGAGCTCTTGTTTTTTTTTCCTTTTATAAATGCATTATTCTTTCCGATCGATATCCGATTCCGATCCGATCATGCTGCCAAATTTCCGATCCGATCATGATCCGATTTTTTTTTTTTTTGCACAGCACTACTTATGGTCAAAAGTTTTTGAAAGGGTAAAGCAATCTAAGACTTTATTTTTATGCCAGGAGTGGAAATATAAATTTAACAAAATTGTAGTATCTAAATTAATTCTACTTTTGTCATTGTTTTAAAGGGAAAGCCAATAAATTTGGAATTACTAATCGATCTACTCCACTCTTTATAATGGTAAAAGAGAGCATTTCTTTTATATATGATCTGTTTTTTAATAGGGGACTAAATTTATTTTCAGAGATCTAGATCTTGTACATGTATTTTTTATTTTTTTATTAGATTAATATTTCTTACATTTTTCAAGACAAGTTAAACTAGATATACCTCTTGCAGATCAAGTACGATGACTGACTCAGGACTAATGAATCCAGCTGTAATTAGCCCCACCCTGGAGGTGCTCTGCCACCAAGTGTACCCATCTCCAATCGAAGCATCAACATCTGCATCCACCATATTTTCTGGTGGGTGAGAAAGCAAAGGATTTCCGGCGTCACATTCCGATTCTATGCGATCTTGAGGAGACTTGGAGCTTTCGATGTGAGCAGTGAAAGTTTCTGATGAATTCCCACATGTAATTTTTGCTGAAATCGGTTTGTTAAGTGCCACATTAACCGGGGTTAGTTGGGCTTCGACGACTCCAACTGAAAATAAAAATGATGTTGCGAGGATCCCGAAACGGAACACATCACCTATTTGCACGAATGGGACTAGACGGGCATTTCTCGGCGTTGGTCGCATGATTTCTCCTTCTAAAATAACGGTATCAGCCTTTAAAAAGTTATGTATCACATCCAGAATATACCCTACAACGAATTCCTCTGAGTTGAAAGTCGTTTCAAGACTCCATGATGCAGTTAACTGTAAAGTTTATTCAAAATGCCTTTTTGTCTGCAGCCGTCACCAACCGACGCCGATTTCAGTTGATTTGGTATTTGCATAGATAATTGGTTTTTGTAACAGGTGTTGTGACTCACTCGGAACTGTACGGTACCGGTTATACCGCACGCAAGCTAAAATCAATATCTAATTAATATGTCATTTTTAAAAAGGGCGTGCCCATATCCATGCCTACTGTTATAGCTTCTGTGCAACTAAGTCCGAAAGGGGAAAATACATATTTATCAAACGACAAACTGTACAGACGAGTCACAGTTAATACAATATACCGACGGTTTAAATGCCCGAATATCAACACTGGCATTTAAATCGCACCAGCGCTTTCCGTTGCCATAGAAATCTTTACGGTTAGTTGCCGATGCGACATCAATTGGTATGATGCAGGCGAGAGAGAGAGAGAGTTGTCATAGACCTGGGAATGGAGGAAAGTCAACAATCCATGACGCCAATCACAATTAAAATATCATTGAAATATAATCTTATAAAATGTCATGACTAGGCCCGTATTCACAAAGGTGGCCTAAAGTTAAGCCTATATAGCTTTAATCTGTACGTGGTATGACTATAAAAATGGGAGACAATCTTGAAAAGTAAATGCTCGATTTATTAGAATTGTTAAAAACTGCATTGGTGAGATGATAAGTAGAAAAGTTTTTATCCTAAACACTAAAGCATGATTCCAGAATTCAGTAAACTTCCTGGTAAACGTATATAAAGGAAGATTGCAACGTAGACACATTTTGCCTCCCATTTTGCTAGCCAAAGTTAACTTTAGGTCACTTTTGTGACTTAATACGGGTTCTTAATTTTTGGTCCACTTTTCTTTATTTATTAGCGATTTGAAGCTATAGAACTTAAATAACATTATTTAGGATCTCTAATTATTGGTCATTATGAAAGAAATGACCGAAACATTTCAAAAGGGAATACATGCATAAACACTTTCTCTGTAATCAAGAATGTTTAGGACTCTTTATTTTAATTAATCATAATCATAGTGCAAGCTATTGGAAATTACGATATGAACAGAACAACTACCCCAGAGGGTTAGACGATATAGTTGTCCCTTCGTGGAGTTACCATAGAGGGTAGTTGTCAGGTTGTCTCACGGTGGGCCCCGTCTTTGGGTACATGTATCAAGAATTTTTTTTTTTTTTTTTTTGGGGGGGGGGGGGGATTTAAATATATCCGGTTTAAAATCCAGGCTCCAGCCAGACAGCACCCGATGTAGCATTTATATACATGACTGTATTTTCTATGAATTATTTCAATAGTCACGTAGGCTACTAGGTTTTGTTTTAGTTTTTTTTTTTTTTTTTTTTTTTTTTTTTTTTTTTTTATGTGTGTGTTGTTTGTTTTGCCTGCATGCAGTATCATTCTGTATCAAAATAATTTATTGAATTTACAAACACAACATACTAAACTAAACGATCTGACCATTACCTCTTTCTATATGATTAATTGATGGAGATAAGTGTGGCAATCTGCACGAAACTACGAATTAATTAGTACCCATACATACGGTATTTCAAAGAAAGCTAATTAGTTATGGTGAACAGATATGAAGTAGGCCAAAGACAAATATATATGTTTTATATCTATCAAAGTCAAACTGAATGAAATTATACTTTAAACAGAATTATATCGATGAAAATAATGATCATTAATCTCACCTAATCTTATAATTAGGCGCGTTTTTATTGTTATTAAACTATGATGAACACAGAGCAAAAGATGGGAACATTCTTCGACAATCTTGACAAATTCATTTTTATCACTTCCAAATTATTTTATGAATTTCATCTAATCATTTCAACATCATATCGGAAATTTTGAATGTTTTGTTTAATGGTCCTCAATACGCCTATTTATCATGAGTGGTTAATTTCTAGTATGACGAATTGATCGTTGAACAATCAAAACGAAACTTGGTAATATTGGCAACCACATAATTAAATATAAAATAAAATGACATAAGTTAACTATAAGGATATCCATAAATATCCTTTGAAAGAGATATAGATATTTTATACAGAATAATTATTATTAAACATCGAAGCAACGCTATATTACTGAACATAGTTTGTGCCGTACCTCAATAGATTAAAGAGAACGCTTTTCGAAATAATGATTAAATCTTTTGAAAAACAAAAAATTGGCAGAATCCTTATTGTTCGTTCTTTAATCAATCTACAGTTGAATCATTTGGAATGCATTATCTTGTGTTCGTATGTATGTTTATGGTGAGATATTCTGTTTCTGAACAAAATATTGATTCACGGCGTCATGAAAGATATGCGGAATGTAAGTAATACAAGTTTGACAACAATATTGTGATTGAACATGTTAAAGATCAAGTTTTATTTCACTTTGAAACGGTAAAATTTCGCATTGTCCGTTTGAGCTTTATATTATTTTAATTATTATTATTATTATTTTGCACGGAAATACTTGTTATCTTCATAAATCGGTAACAAAACCCAAAATGCATGCAATTGGCAGATTTTTTAAAACTTATTTAAAAGCAATTTATCAAAATTAAACCATGTTAATAGTTTGTATCAATCTACAGTCTGTGTAAAAAAAAAATGGTACAGTCGGGGAAAAAAATCATTTAGGTGTGAAATCTTTTCATATAATGTGTGTTTGTGGTACCAAATTAAAGCCAAAAGATTTTTCTTGCTGATGCGCTTTGTCCTGTATAATTTGCTTTCGTAAAACAAAAGTTATGCTAAGTTTTGTGCGACGAGGAACAAATCGAAATTACGCACTTCTATTGTTCTGGAGCGCTGAATTCACGGTCATTATGCGAAATCGTACACAAAGGCATGGGACGGCGTGCGAAAAATGGATTTTTCTTGATTGTAGAAAATTAGTCATATCTCAAAAAATACTGTACCAAATGTGATGAAAAAAATAGCAGAAGAAAGAGTGATATTCCTGCTTTATAAAAATAACAAACAATACCACATTGATATTTACCTTCCCACTATAAAAAAATGTTTTCCAACTGTACCATTTTATTTGACACAGACTGTATAAATTTCACTGGATTCAGTACGCATGCATCCTGCATCCCTCAATAAAACAAAAAGTGCAGACTTGACTACCTTGACCAAATTCAAAATCTTTTCTCTCTTTTGATTTAGTTAAAGATTTGGGCTACCCAAAATAAATGGTCACCAAATATTCCAAATTCCTTTATACACCCATATAGATGGATATTACTTTGGATGCTACGAACACGAGTGTTTAAAGTCCCATTACGACATCAGTGAAGTCATCATCAGCCATGCCCGACATTACAACACGACCACGCCCACGGCTTGTACGTCGCTATGTCGGGACTTGGGGTATCCACTGGCCGCTGTGTACAATGAAACAAGGTGTTCATGTTCCTGTGAATCAGGGTGTCCTGCTGAACAACTTGACGATGATGAATGTGGTTTGCCGTGCCCAGAGGACACCAGAATGTTTTGCGGTGGTGTAAACAAACTTGCTCTCTATTTCGGTATTTATCATCAATTTGATTGTAATGTTCCTTACTTCAGTTTAATGATATTAAAATTTTGATATAAATTTGATTTTAAAAAATAAGGAGAATGGATAACGACATGATTTGCATATTGGTATGTTAAATATTTTATATCAATCATATAATATCAACACTGATCAATAATAAGAATGTATAATCTGCTATGAAAAGAATATTTGCAAAATTGGTTAATCGAGTATATGTTTTTTAAACAACAGAGTTTTGGAATCGAAATAATATTTTATCGTTGATGTTAAGGGAAGGCTGTCCAATTCGGCAATGTCGGTGTATAATTATTTCGGTAAGCTTTGCTAAAAAAAAGGGGGGAGAGTCTCGAACTTTTACATTTAAATTTAAGTTAGGCAAAATACATATGCAGATTCAGATTAATTTATTTAGTCAATATAAAAAGCATTAAAATTGCCCTCCACTGGCAGCAAAAAAAGTATACACAATACAATAATAATAAAAAATAATAATAATACAAATTAAATTACAGGAACAATACAAGATGCTTAAATATGTGAATAGTACAACAACAAAAATAACAATAATGCACAGAGTCAGAAAAGATCGAGAGAGAAGGAACAAGTCGAAACGCGGAAAGACGTAAGATGAAGGGATAGATAGCGAGAGAGAGAGAGAAAGAGAGAGAGAGAGAGAGAGAGAGAGAGAGAGAGAGAAATAGAGAAGGGAGTTAGTATAGGCGGAGAGATATAGAGAAAGAGAGAGGAGAGAAAAATAGAAAGTCCGACGGAGAAGGTAACAATAAAGGAGAATGAGAAAAGTGGAAAGAGAGGAATGAAATCGATTAAGAATAGGGCTTCTGCGGAGCATGTAATACAAACGTGGCACATCATGAAGAATAAATTTAAATTCAAATTTTAAACACAAGGCCTTATACTGTTAACTTAAAATTAAAGGGGAAGTTCACCCTGGAATTTTATTGGTCTTAAAAATTGAAGAAAAATAATAGAAAAATATTAGTGAAAGTTTGAAGAAAATCGACCAAAAAATAGCGAAGTTATGAATATTTAAAGTTTTGATTGTGTGACGTCACGTGCGAGCAGCTCTCCCATTGGTTGTGTATGTAAATTCCATAAATTTGTCTTTTTGTCATGGTTCTTGATAAAGGAATGGGTCAATTTGATATAGTCGTGTATATGAACATATGTTTGATGATATATCACCCGCATAGGTGACATAATTAATTTCTTCTGAAAAAAATGACATTTTATGGAATTTACACTGCATAACACATGGGAGATCTGCTCGCATGTGACGTCACAGAATCAAAACTTTGAATATTCATAACTTCATAATTTTTTGGTCGATTTTCTCCAAACCTTCACTAATATTTTTCTTTTATTTTTCTTCATTTTTTAAGACCAAGAAAATTCTAGGGTGAACTTCCCCTTTAATAATTGTTCTGTTTTCTCTGCTTTGTTTTTCTTTCCTTTATTTTTTTCTTTATTTTTTTTTTACAGTAAAATCACCAAACAGCACAACGAACAATTGCAGAATTGGGGAACAAAATCATTGTCCTTGTGCATTTGGTAAGTTAGGAAATTATCTCAAGGAAATCCTTTATTTTATTTTTTAATTGTAACTTTCTTATCTAAAACATAAACAAATAATGTATCATTTTGAGATTTATGCAAGTTTAAAAGTGAATGCTTCAGGTGTTTGTAATTTATGGTCGGTATTGTATAAACTTGCAAAGTCTGTAATATTTGTGACCAACAGGCGATGATACGGGGGGGGGGGGGCGACCACTCCCTAATAACCCCACACCAAAATTTAGAAGAAATAAATGTTCCTAAAATGTAGCCCTTAAAACAACAACGACAAAAACAACAACGACAACAACAAAAGCAATGAAGCCCCTCCCCCCGAAATAACGAATCACTGATATTGTTGTGTAAAGTTGTTATTTGGAATTTAGAATACAACGTATTATTTTACGTTTAATTATATCATGTTTTACAAATGGTATACAATAAACCCACAGAAATGATTCTATAATTCATTTCATTATTTTCCCATCATAGGCTTGGTTCGTTGTGCTATTTTGGTGTCCGCCTCAATGACGTTTTCCCTTCTTCTTTGCATCGGAAGTTGCACGATGGTTCAGCGACGTCTAAAGAAAATGCAATCCGAACTAATACTTCTCGGCTTTCTGGCAAGAAGAGGCAGCAACATTGTTGATGAAAGGGAAATAGGCTCTGAGAATGACCCAGTGGAAACGTGTTTTGATCAGCAGGAACGTGAAGATATCCTAGAGACGGCGCCGAGTATGGATGAATTAAGGGACCTCCTTGCGAGGCGGGTACGACGTACGCCAGATGGCGCCTCTAGAACGACGCCACGGAACACGGCAGCAACGGAAGAAGCGCAACCAGAGATACAGTATGCTGTGCCCGCTGCCACCCTTGCGTCTGCAGGCGGTCAAATCTCCGCATATCAATCTCCACAACCCCATCGCCAGGCATCGCTAGAACCAAAGGATAGAAGCTTCGAACCGACCACCACACCCAAGATGCCAGTTCCAGCTGATACTGATGGGTACATCGAAATGAAGTCCAACCATCTACATGAGCAACCTACTTTGATGGGCGAGACCAGCATGTATAGCGAAATACATGAAATACCAAAATTTGCTTTTGAATTGAATTGAATTTTGAAACAACACGTTATAACAATGCATAATATATAGGAAATACAATCTCGCAATAATGAATACAAATTAACAGAGTATAAATTATTATGTATAGAAATTCAAAGTGTGATTGAACAGGAGAGAGAATGTGAAGATGGAACTAGAAGTTAGCACAAGTGCTAGTCGAGTCTAGTTCCACACGTATGGCAAGATATATTTGTTTGGTTTTATTTAGATTTTGTTTACTCTGCATATAAAATTTTGTTTCGTTTACATGACTTTGGTATTTACAAACTATTTACAAAATACTTGAAGAACTTAACGCATTTTAGATCCCTATTACTAGCATTGAAGACAAATGAATAAGTGGGATATTATATACATTCATGAGCAACTTTAGAGAAAATAGATAATACTAAATAAAGTTACGTAAGACGTACAACTGCTTTTTACACATGCTAAATCAGTATCAAAGAAAGTTAGCATTCAATAATAGAATATTATAGAGAATGGGCATCATGCGATAAATGGGCTCTAGTTTTTTGGATATACACTGCCCTTCAAAAATTTGGGTACACCTGATGCCAGCTATATGCTTTGGATCATTTTAAAGCATTTTATACAGTTTTGCAATCCAAATGTTGTTAAAGTACTAGAAATACATTCTGCAACAAATATACTTCACAATTATCGAACAAAGTCTCCTTGGAATTCAGAAATTAGCCAAAATATGCAAAAAGAGCAAAAACATGATTTTGCACTAATATATTGGATTGTTGAAAAGAATATCTCCCCCAATAGGCCTATCGATGTGAAATTTTGCATGGACGTTTTTACATATAAAATTTAGCGCTGCATTGTTTGTTCGTATTTTGAAGTCTATTAATTATTATTATTTATGCAAATTAAGTGTGTTTTTACATATTTTTTAATATTAAAAATTTGTTATGAAGTCCAATCTCCTTTCAAAAGTTGATGAATGTAATGGTCAACAACAGTTGGGTAAAAAGTTTGAAGTTTTTAATGAATTCTTATTTATTTTTGTTTTTTGTTTTATTACTTTCTTTTGTCTTCTATTATTTTGATTTTTATGTATTTCTGAATGTTTTTGGCTCTTTACGGTTTCGAAAATGAAAGCAAAATGATATCTTACATTCGATTTAGGTGTGACATGTAATAATGCAATGTTACAAGGCATGCAGTGTGCAGTTTGTTTTGAACAATAGTTGCACTATACATTTTGAAGGAAATGTCACCAAAAGGCATTTTGGGTTGGCAGCGGTTTTGCAGCAGTAATGGATGTTTTATAGTTGGTTAAATTGGCCGAGATCCATCCCCCAATCAGAAAAGGCATGATTCACTATCTATATAAAAGAGTTATTAAGTAAGGAACCATTGTTTTGACGAGTCGTGTAATTTAATAGGAAAGTTTAAAAATACCGAAAATTCAATTATTGCCCATTTGTGTACTGAATGCACCTTTCCCCTAATTGTTCTACCATTAATATTGCGTCTAGAAGGTCTCTTAGCATCATCTTGGATATCTTGAAATCAATCAAGGTACATTTCTGTAACACAAAAGACGCAAAAACATTAAGATATACATTAAAACAAACTGAACAATCGAAGACAATAGAAAGTAATAAAACAAAAGAATACAAAGGAATTCACAAGAAACTCCAATTTTCTAATCACAATGTTGTTGACTATTATACTCAGCAACTTTTAACAAGAAATTGGGCTTCATAGTAATCATAATAAAATAATAATAATTAATAAATTGTTGCCTCAAAATACAAGAGTACAGGGTTATATTTTACACGTGCCTCAACATCCATGCAAGATTTTACATTGATCGGACCATTATTGGCAGAGATATCATGAATGAATTAGTGTAAAATTGTTTTTTTTTTGTTTTCACTTTTCACATTTTTTACTTAATTGTAACTATATTCCAAGGAGACTTCGTGTGATAACTGTGAAGAGCTTTGTTGCATAAGGGCCACCGCACACCTTACGACTGGTCTACGATCCGATTTTGGAACAAATCGCATTTTCCTTATTTTCCGAAAGTATAATAATGAATAAAATCTCATCATTACAGTTTCAAATTAACTGTAAGTATACTGATATCGAATTTCGGAAAATTGCAAGCCTTTATTTAGGAGTAATTAAAGGGCAAATTGGTTTGAAATCGTGCGATTGCTATGACGTCATTACGATTAGATATTGAATTTGCTTTTATTTTAATAAGGAGGTTACATAGTCACTGATTTGAACATATAAGTATTCCTGCGATGATTAAGTCTACACAGAATGATGTTCTATTTCTAAATACCTACATCAATGTTATGACGTTTTATTACACAATCAGGTCGCAGGCCAATCTTAAGGTGTATACTGGGCATAAAATGCCTTAAATGATCCAAAACATAGCTGGCATCAGGACTACCCAAACTTTTGAAGGGCAGTGTATTTTTATAGCATCCTGGTCCATATTTTTCTGAAAGGAATAGCCCTACGTAGGCCTAATTTTGTGTCAAATAACATGGTATACAGATCTAACTGTTATTATATAGGCGCGATCAGTTTAACTTGTATCGTTTCCTCCAGATGATTTGTGTTTTGATGATATGCCTTTTCTTATATTGTTAAAGTACATATATTGCTGGAATTTAACTTTGAAATAAACATTTTTAAGTCACACTGAATTCTTGATGTACTTATTTTTTCTTTCAGAAGCGTAATTACCGGTAATGTTATTTTATTTAAACACGCATCCTGGTCGCGTCCCGCGCGCCCGCCCCCCCGCGCCACTCGCAATAAAAAAAATACCCAAAAAAAATTATGATGACGACGGTGAACGTAATGGGGTTCCGGTCGTTTGGAATAAAATTTGTAACTCTCGTCAGTGTCGATCAGTGTTCAATTATTTTAGAGATTTACTGTGAAAGCCCCATAGAGTTAAATACCCCCAATATTTAACTCTGTGGAAAGCCCTCTTGTAGCTGTGGTAATGTTCGTATGATATCTATTTTTGGATTATGCATTATGCACATTATATAAATTCGTGTGGTATATTGCGTCATTACGTCACAGCGCATATTGAGAACAGACTCTCGAACTTTGTCAAGCCCGACAATCAACTAAGTCAAGATTAATCTATAATTGGTAAGTGTAATCTCAATGTTTAATCTTTAGAATATAATTAAATCATAATCATAACTGTGTGTCACTTAATAAGGGCATGCTAAATAGTATTATTCACCAACTTTGCGTTTGGCAAAGTCGATTTTTCTCAGTTCAGTCCCTTTCATTTAAATTCGTGTAGGCCCAGTTGATGTAATGGTGATCCCTCGGCGTCTGACTCTGAGCTGCGTAGTGCGCTTACGTTTGACTTTAAATTGAAAAAGTATCTTTGTATTGTACTCATACTATTCCCAATATATCAAAGCGTGATTATATCGAAAATCTCAAGAAGTCGAAGATATGAGTAAGAACAATGACAAATGATTGTCAGTTTTGATTATTTTAAGAATAAAACATTCATTCTATCCAAAATTTTGAATTTGCAGTGTGTGAGAGCGTGATGCGTGCAAGTAAAATAAGCCTGACATTGTGCAGAAAGAGAATATGAAGATGTATGTGTGTGGCATACAGTGGTGGCCAAAATTATTAGAACACCAATCATATTTAAATAATTTTAGTTGTTTTCAATCACTTGACCATTTACACAGAGAAATGTTACTCCATAATTTAGTAATTTATGCATGACGCTCAAATGATCACAAATTAGCATATGAAATACACTACCATTGTGCCTTCCAATGAACAATAGTCAAGATAAAATTTAGATTCATCATTTATTTTTTTGGTAAGTCCTCATTTCTTTATACGTTTTGAAATATTGGGCGTAGTCCGACAGTGGATTCGTTGAAGTTCCTTTTTATATTTCTCTTCTTTATTCTAAAAAATATTGAAAGAGTGGATCTACGCTTAACCGTTTTTGAAGTCGAGTCTTGCAGTTTTTCTTGCGAAATGGGTCCAATTTGGTTATGATTGACAGCGCGCACGACGAAGCGGTCTTTATCGGGAACAGCTGAATCGCGTTGTTCAGTTACGGTCAACGCACTTCAGTCATCGCAACTGGGAGGCGGAGCTCCTCGCGATAGCTACCAGTAGCTAATCAGAGCGCCCAATTATCAAAATGCATTGTTCTCTATTTCTGTAAAAGCGGAATGGTAGACTTTTTTCCGTGATTTATATCCCTATAAAATGGTTGGAATGTCTACGAAAGTTATCATCCTGCTTTAAAAACTAAATAATATAGTCATGCTTTTGCCTTTTTGGAACTCGCTCATATCTTGCCCTATTTCCTGTTGTGCCACAAATTGAAAATTTCAAAAAAATTGCCCCTATCAGGATCAAAGTGTTAAACCGTTCAAAATATTAGGTCTCTTCCTACAAAGGTAGACCGATATACATTTTCTGAAAGGAAATTTGCTGGGAATTTCAAAAATTGCATTTATAATATTAATAAGGAAGTGTCAAATAGTAACATCTTAAAATATTTTTTGTGGGGCCCCAATTCTTAAATTTGAGCCCCTAACTAAGTCCCTATTTCCTCTTACCCATAATCTTTCACCATATTCAAATTGCTCATGACATTTTCTTTCATATAAAGGAATTTCTTCATTTCATGAAAAGATAATCCCAACCATAAATGGGCAGGATTATTTTGGTAATTTCATGACCAGAAGAGGGGGCCAATCTATCCCCTCCAAATGTGATAAAACTTTCTGAAACTTTGCATGTATTTGGGGCATATTAGAATGAATAATCCTGCAAAGTTTCTTACTTTTATCTCAAATACTTTTTAATTTATCGGCATGTGTAATTGTCATTTCACATATCTGCATTTGATACTACTTTAACCATACGCAGTCTACGGCAGAACTGACCGCGCATAGCATGACAATTTTTTAAACTACACATTACCCGATGGTCGATATAAATTTCGTATTACAAGATGCGTAAGACTCAATGCTAAAAAGTTATGAAAGCTTTCGTCATCAAAGAGTTATCCCTAAACTTCCTTTGGCTTATGCACTAGGGTGTTCAGACTTCAGAATTCCATAGACTTTGTGTAGCTTCAGGTGTTCTAATAATTTTGGCCACCACTGTAGGTCCTAGTATTTGCTTTGAATTGGCCCATGACTCATAGATTGTTGTAACCTTCTTGAATGTCTTGACCATGACATCCTCCTCATTGTACTCTTCATCTTCATTCATGAACTTTCTTTAGTTCACTCCTCCTTCATTCCTGTTTTGCATTCCTAATCTGATCACTCTCTTTAATTTCTGTCACTGTTTCGTCTCCCAGCTATTTCAATCAAGATAGCATTTTAGTAATTTAACCAAATTTATTGCAGAGTCGATACAAATAATTCATTTATCTGTTACAAAGGAAAGTCAGAATGAGAATTGCATGATACAGCACATTAGTTGTAGTTAGTTTGTGAAAACATTTTGGCTTGTCCAATCTAGCAACAAAAACAATCTATACTCTTTGCATTCTCACGTTTGGAATACTAATTTTGCTAAGAGGTGTTTTGTGGAATCATTTGTATCTAGGCACTTTACAGAGTCTCTGCATGAAATTTGGTTACATTATGGAAATGGCCTATTACTATCTTTCCCTCCTTATTTATATATTATATTTCCAACCTTCTAACCCTATAGACCTGTTTACTAACATATTTAAATATTATGCATGCTTTTTCTACAATGGTTGTTCTTCACAACCTTAAAGCTGCAAACTGGATTCCATGTATTGTTTGAATACCTTGTTACTACATGTATGTCGCCAGGAAAGAAACATGGATAAATTATAATAACTTAGTAAACTGGTCTGTTGGTTAACTTAGTCATGAATATTTATTAGGTAAAATGTAATTTTATATTACCTTTCTTATTTAGAATTTATTTGAATGTTAATTTTTCATGATTTGGTCATGCTCAGGTGCATGAAAATTAAAGAAGGGCAAAACTAGGTGTACCTAAATGCCCAGGCAAATGGGTCCCGACTTTCATCGGGTTAGTTTATTGGAACTGTTGTGGAGCGACTCCAAAGCATTGGTAGCTATTCTGAGCTTGTACACTGCTAAATTGGTTTGTTTTATCAATCAGCTATTGATCTTTTACAGTTGCAAGTGCACTGTCTTATCTGATACTGTTTTATATTTGGAAAATGTTGATTATTTATAGCGACATCTGATTGAAATATTTTTGAGACAGTTTATAAATATAGCAAACAAATGCAACTGTACACAATTTTAAAGTAAACAAACTAAATTTGCACAATGCGAATCTTAATTAATTGCGATAATCGTTCTAATATTAGCCTTGAGTATGTTTACAGACTTGTCTTTGACTATATTTAGGTGAAAATACCCTAAATAAAGACTGCACTGGAGTTTTAAATATATTATATTTGGATTTGAATGTAAATAAGAGCAATGTTCACCGTTTTATGTGGGAACAAAAATATCAAGATAACTACATGAGTATATAAATTTGTTATATTTTTATTGCATTAAAGCTTTATGTGTATTCACAGATATAACTATCCTTTATATATAATAAAGAAGTTTTTTTCAAGATAAATGCACTAATTTATTCCTGCTCTTTTAATCATGAATAGTGTCTTACATTTAAATTTACCTGGAAAAGTAATGAAATTAACGTAGAAAATACACTTTTAAGCAAAAAGCAAGAAATACACTTTCCAAGCAAAAAGCAAACCCCTAAAACATATGAATATTGAAAATCTTAATTCGTATGGGACTATCACAGAAAAGAATGTTTTTATTTTTGTTTTTGTTTTTATCTTTGTAGACAGTTATTTTGGAAATGTTTATCACACAAAGGGAATACAAATTGCCTTTTGGGAAGTACATGTAGAAGATTTTTTTTTTTTCAATATAAATGCACTAATTTATTCCTGCTCATAGTTCATTGTAATTGCTGGCACAAAAGTAAGACTAAAGAAACTTTTTTTTTTCCCATAAACTTTTTTTCCTGTGCTCTACAGAGCTCTCGAGTATGGATTCCTTGCTTTTAAGTTCAGATTTCTTTAGAAATACATTTCAGGTCAAATTATTGATTGCCATCATCATATTTTAGATATTAAATCAGTTCAAACAAAATGTTTGATGTCAAGAATGCTCTTAAATTTCTAATTGTAAACCATACACTATGTAAGACATGTAAGTGAAAACTTAAGCACCTCGAGCCCCCAAATGGCGGACGTGATTGCTAAACCACTATTGTTAATTATTATTATGGTAATTGTTATTATTATACTGGGGGTTCGATTTGCAGAACAGGTAGTGGGCCATTCCACGTTACGTAAGTTACACTTCAGAGAAAAATACTGACTTAAAAGGTCTGCCCTCCTCTTAATAAACTGCATTGGAAGTTTAAATCCTATCGTGGTAGATCCTTGCCATAGACTCTCAAATTTAAGAAACAAAAGTCAGCTCATTGGGCCTGAATAGAAAAAATAACGAGCATTTTAGGAGCGTTACGTAAGTTACGTCAGAGAAAATGGAATCCCCAACCTTTTTTTGGGAAACTTGGAAACTCTGTGAAGTGCTAAGCTTTCATGACTAAACTTTATCAGAAATCAAGAGGGTAGACATGCAGCTAATTTTCAGTTGAAATTAGGACAATCCAATCACCCATATTTTTTATATGAGCCCATCATCGCCGTTACGTAAGTTACAGCTGAGTGTTACGTAAGTTACGCTGTCTGAAAAATCAATGAAAAAAATATCTACTATCCAATTGTTTGACTTAATTTATGATTAATTTTGTAGAATAACATCATAGGAAACCAAAACTGAAAATTTTATTGTTTTATCTTCTTTAGTTTTAAAAATATTTGCATCATAAGCAATCAAATTCAAGGGTAGTCCCACATGTACATAATTTTGTGGGAATTTTGTAAATTTCAATAATTTTTTAGCTTCATTTTGGCTATAAAATTTGAATGATAATGCACTTGAATTGATATACTTTTATCTTTCTGTAAAGTTTCAGAAAGTTTAACACAATTTTTCACTGAGTACCACTGATGTAACTTACTTAATTTGATGTGTAACTTACGTAACGTTACGTAAGTTACACACTTTTGCAGTGGTACTATCCTATGAAGACATTACTTAAATGTTATGATTTTTCACTATGATATTTAGCATACTACACTAGCTTTAGAAATGTACCATAATTAAATTCTGTTCAAGTAATTTTTGAGTAATAAAACTTTTTGTTGTTTTTGCGTTACGTAAGTTACATCTTAAGATGAGGTTTTTTGTTAACAATTTTTTTCGAAAAGTTGCATTTGTCATGGTAAAATATAATATGGATTTGATTAAAATAACTAAATGTTGATGAATAAAAGTTAAAAGAATCAATATTGTAGTAAAATTAATCATATTGTGGTGTTATCATATTTTTTCTTTAAATTCAAATTATTTCCCCTCCTTAACAGACTTGATACTCTGAAACACATATTTTTGGTAGCGGTAATAATTATGCGAAATCAGTTTTGGAATATGATTTTGTGGGTATTTATCTAACAAAAAAGCCACATTTGGGCATTCATATGCCAATTTTATTTTTTGGTGCTTAGGACCACTTGCCGTGGAATGGCCCTAGTAGATTTATATCAGGCTTTGATGATCAATTTCCCCATAATTAAAAAAAGTTCATCAATATTAGCAGAATTTGCGTACAGAAATATTGAATGAGCCATTGTTGCCCTGCAAACTTTACTACATATGTTTGCACTTGTACAGTGTACCTAAAATTAGTTGACTATCAATATGAATATTTACTTTGATTGAACTGATTATTTAATGTTCTGTATATAGAATAGATAGATCTGATTCACAATTGATTAGTACCTACGTGTACATGTAGTATTGTCTCTCTCTTCTTGTATTCTGTCTTATCCTTGTTTACATTTCACAAATACTTTCTTGGCAAGACAGACATGTATACATAATGCATCAATGTTTTGGTCACGACAGTCGTGCTAATATTAGGCTCATATCTCTTTGTACACTAACTGAAGGGTACTTGAGTCAGGTAATTTGATTTAGCCTATTTTTATTCATTCTAATTTATAGTTTGTAGTATTTTTAAAGAGGAGATTCAAATAGAGCAAATTTCTTTGGAATTTATACATTTAAAAAAAAAAAAAAAAAAAAAAAAAAAAATCTTGTATTTATAAAACATGTACATGTATCTTGAATAATATGAAATTAATTTCCATTTAAAAAAAAAAAATCCTGTCCAGATTAAATGTACATGTGTATCGAGAAATTCTGGCAGATCTTGAATCTCCACCCCAAAAGAGCAACTTTTTGTTAGGATGATACCAGTTTCAGTCAGCTTCTCTTTAATAATTCATACTAATTACAGGTTTTTATGAAACACTTTTATTATTACCAAACTGCTTACAGTAGTATTAAATGTATCACTAAAGGTAGACTGAATCAAAGTTTGTCTACTCAAGTCAAGTACCATTCAGTTACTGTACAAAGAGATATGAGCCTAATATTAGGATATTATCATACTAACTCTGTCACGTAATCTACTTTTCTAGTTTATCTTGCCAAGAAAGTATTTTTGAAATGTAAACACGAGAGATATAGCATGTGGTGTATGTATTTGAAATTGTGCCCAAGTCTGCACACACTCATAAATGCTGGATTATTATAGAGAAAACTTTTTTTCGGGGGGGGGGGGAGGGGGGGTTGCCTGTACAAACATTATTTTTCACAGGAGTTTTCTTATGTTTAATTATGCATTTTTTTTTATTGTCTTATTAAAATGCCATTGAATAAACTCTTTTATTTTTATTGTAAAAGCGATGTCAATTGAAAGGGTGTAATAGAAATTAAATTGGTACCAATTAGAGGACGAAAAAAAAGTTCATATCTGAGCTTTTGAAAGAATTTGTACTGCCATGGGAAGCAGATTATCTTAATAATAAGTATAAAATTAAGCATTCAACTGTGCTTCAGACTCAGAGTTCTTTCTATTTATTTAATTCTACAGTTAAATGTAAAGGACTAAAACAAAATTACATGAAAGAAAGTTTTGAATGAAATTTCTTGAACTGGCGACCAATGGAGCTCTTATTCCTTGTGGAAGGAGATTTGATGATGTAATCATGGACCCTATAGGGCCCCTGATGTAATTCTGTCTACAATGGAATAGAAAATAGACAATAATTTATTACATAATACATGTAATAGAGCTTCTTCAGACCTGTGCTCATTCAGCGAGCACCAGATTTAGTCTTTGATTTCAAACACAAGTTGTCAACATGATCTTCAAATTTTCATTCTCAAATTTTCACTCTAAAGCCATTTAAATTCAAATATTATTTCGAGTTTGAAAATTATATTTGGAAGATGTGTTTTTATTTTGAATTTTGTTGTTGATATTCTATATGATTTACAAAAATATAATTATTAATTATATCATTTTGACGAAGAGTCCTTTATTATAATTTTGGAAAAGTCCATTTTTAAATTTTTTTATATGTACCAAGAACACTTAATAATTTAGGTCTTCAATATTTTGAGTTCTATTACTATTATACACGTACATGTACATGTTCTAGTATATAGCATCAAATATTCTAATAAAAGAGGGGAATAATAATAATAGTTATAAAAAAATGTTTATATTGGGTAGACTAGCTTCTTTTCTGTAGATGTTACATCTTTTGGAATGCTCATTGGCTGTAATGACACTTGAGTCATTTCATTGTTCATGAATATTCATGACAGAGTCTGTAGTTGGTATGGGCTGATGGTTCAATGTAAGGTCACAAAGAAACCAGCTGATTGCTCGGCTCAGGCCATTTATAAAGGGGGGTATGGCATGATCATCCCACATGCACGTGTACAGTGACATGGGATGACCTAGTGGACACTTCCATTATGTGGAGAGGGTACTCTATGTAAGGGGGAAGTTTAAAAATTAAATACATAATATCATGAAGCAATATTTATTTATCAAATTAAGTAATTTTGTATTTTTGTTAAAAAATAATGGGCTTATTGTTATTATTGAGTCCTATAGATGTATTTTCTATGACTGGTAAAAGTCAAAATGTGATTTCCTTCTGTTTGCCCACCCCTTTGTAGAGAATGGACCTGTCTTAGTAATTAGCATAATTAATGTTCCTGTTATAAAATGGAATATAGTGCTTGTCTCTTGGAAAAGAAGGAGTAAGAGGAGGAGGGTGTGAGGAATTTTCTTTTATCTAAATCCCCACCATCTTTCATATTTCTGAGCTACCCTGGAAAATTTTATTTGGGAAATAAGAAGCATCAAAGTCTGGACATCTTTTCATCTTTGAAGGAGTAGTCTAGTTGATTATTCCCTTTTGGACAAACATATGAAAGAGTTTTGCTCAGGAGTTCATATTTGAAAAGCTGATATACTACCGGCATTTTGAAGCTAAGCCAGACCAAGGAGGATTATAATGTTTTTCATTGACAAGATTGTGGATTTAGACAACCTGGATGTTAGATCAAGGTAATTAATTAAACAGTGTTACATGTGTAGGCCTATGTTAATTAGAAATCTACCTATTGTTAAGACCAAACATTTGGTAAAACTTGAAGAAAACATTTAATTTTCATTTTCATTTTCCTTTTCAAATTTATTTCCTTTTAATTTCTGGTCTTATTAGCAGGTTTGTTCTAACCTTAAGTTAGACATTTGATGTATCTTTACCACTCTTATTTAAACATATTATGCTTCATACATATGTTATACAATTATATTGTCGTAAATATTCAATAAATTGTGTGTTTAGATCTATATATTTTTTTGTTTTATTGCCTATTGGTTTGTGAATAACTTATCAATATCATCTGACAATAATTTTCAGAGTATGAATTTATGATAGATCTAGATCTAGATCTAGGCCTTATACTATTTTTACTTTCTAATCTAAATTATCTGCAATATTATTTGATGCAATATTACATTACTTAAATATTTACGGACATGTATTTAGACCTGTAGACATTCTCTTTGAATATTTCTCATGTTATTCATATTTGAAATGTTATTTGGTAGGCCTATTTGGTATTTTTGTAGACTTACTTAGAATTGAAGTCAATGATATTTTCATGATGTATAATTATTGTAAAAGAATTAAAAGCATTTATATAGTCTACATGTAGACTTCCTTTATGAGATTCATCTGAATCAATGTCGATACAATATGTACACTCAGTGATAGTAATAATGATAATTGTTAATGTTAAATTTATATAGACTCTAGCACTTCTTACTAACTTGTTACAAAGTGCTTTACAATAAAGATTAAACAACATTAAATCATAAACTTATTAACATAAGATACATACATTATACCAAGCGCGGCGATTTCATGTCACGACTGGGGGGGACGGAAACACCCGAAAGTGAAAAAAATAAGACCCTCAAAATTCACATACTTCGCACATTATGCAGAAAATAATGAAAATGTTTGCGAGCGCGAAGCGCGAGCTGAAAATTTTACCTGATAATAACATTTAGCACTGTATTTGACGTACATTTTACCTCTTTATTAGCTTCAGAAGCTAATCACTACATAACAATATGTTAAGTTTTTAAAATCGAGGGGGGGATGATCCCCCCCAGAAAAAATCGAGTGGGGACCCGGGATCGCCACCAATGCATTATACAGTAATTTGAGATACATATAAATTAAGAAAATATACAAATTCAGTTACTAGTAAAAGTGAGAAAAATATACTAGAGTCATTATCCTTTGAAGAGGTAGGTTTTTAACTGAGTCTTGAAAGTGTTCTCTGAAGGGGCATTCTGGATAGGAGTCGGCAACTTGTTCCATAAGAGTGATCTATTCAGCTCTTATCAATCATATATCTTCACTGATTATAATTGCAATTTTTATTCCAAATAGAGAGCCAAAAGCAATACTTCAAGGGACTATGACAGAAAAGAATGTGGTTTACGGTTTGATTTTGCTTTTGTAGAAAGTTATTTTGAAACTGTTGATAATGCAAAGGGAATCCAAATTGTCTCCGGGTATGAATTGCCTTTTTGGATATATACAAAATAATTACTTATGTAATAAAAGTCCCTCTCTTCAAGATGAATTTGATGAATCACTTTTCTTCAATAAGATGAGAAATTAAGTTGTGGTTTTCCTTTTGAGAGTTTCCATTGTCAGAAATTCAAATCAGATCTTTCTATAAAACCAAGGAGCTTGAAGCTTGAAGCTCCTTGGTAAAACACATTATCAAGAGATTCACAAAAATAATTCTAGCAAATTTTTACACTAAACAAGCTAGAAATTAGTCAACATGCACCCTACATTTTGTATGTTGAAGTCATCAAATTGTAGGATAGAAAATTGGATAATAATGTGACACTGAAAATAGCCTGATGGGCTTTTCCATTTTTCATTAAATTACAAAATGATTCTAATAGATTTAAGTCATTTAATGCATCAATAGTCAATATGTGATTAATTTTATTTTTTATTTATTTATTTATTTTTTTTTGGGGGGGTTGCATTTTATTTTCTGTTTTTATTCAAATGGTACCTTCAGGAAAATTCCATGAAGTATATAATGTACATTTGTACAGGACCTTCCCAGAATAATTTTCCTTTCAGTTTGCTTTCTAGTTTCTATGAAAAAAGTGTCATTTTCTCATATCATGACATGATTAGCTCATGAAATGAAGAAAAGACTGAAAAATAGGGGTCAGATAAAAAGGTGTATTATTTTATAGCATTGTCCCATATGGTACATGCACATAGATTATTTGTGCATGCACATTAACACTAGACAATCAATCCTTTTCTGAAATATTTGTTTTAAGGGAAATTCCGGACAAAAATAAATTGCTTTTTTCAAAAGCTGAAAACAAGATAAACAGAAAAAAAAACTTGAAGAAAATTAGACAAATAATAAGAAAGTTATGAATATAAAAAAATCTGATCGCTATTCCAAATATGTTAAGACTACAAAATACAATTGTAGGGGTCGGATGTACAAAAGGTTGACTAAGGTTGACACAAAAATATGATGTTACAGGGGCACTACTTGCCATATATGTTCTATATTATTTTATCATTAATTTTCACTTAATTTAGTAAGAAACAGATTTCCTCTTAACTTTGCCCAAGTTAAATTGATGGCAAGATGCTATTGCATCCATACAAATATAAAGGAAAAATCAGTACAAAAAATAAAGACTTTGGTTAGTTTTTCAGTATAGAAAGAAGTTATTTAATTTGTAAATGTTGAAATTTACACAAAATATCACCATCTATTCAAAATTGTATCATTGCAATTTTCCTTTTATGGAAATGCATGTACATGTAGCTGACATACATTGTATTTCCATCAATTTAACTTTGGCAAAGTTATGAGGTTTAAATAAAGTTACAGTATATGCCTACATGTACATTTGTAGGCATATGTATACATGTTACATATACTGGTACAATTCTCATTGAAATAAATGACCAGGTTTCAGATACACTATAGAGTACAATACTAGTCATCGTGCAATCAATGCACCTTCATTGTCCACTATTATTCTGACTTTCTGAGAAAAATCGGAATCCCTTTTCCCCATCGTCCTTGTTTATTATATAATAAGTATTCATTCTAAAATACATTCTCCAGTTTGCATTCATACTATACGTGTAGTACTCTCCTCCATGGTTGGTCAGTTCGCATTCATACTGCATGATTTTTTTTTCTTTCATTTTGCTCTCTGCGGTACAGTGTGCCCATTGCAGCATAATGATTGATGTGTGAACAGAGCTGTGTCCTTGTTTTGACTTTCACATACGGCGCTTGCTCATGTGGAATTTATATTTTTGTAGAGAATTGTTAATGTATAAAGCATAGAACAAATTCTTCATTGTGCTTGATGCACATCGTTCTTATAATATAATAAAAAAAAACTAAAGAAATATATGCATTAATATTGTGGGAAACATTTCTATTTTCCCTGGAAACATAAGTCACTATTTTTGTACTGGTTTAAAATTATGCTGAGAAACATAATATGTGTTTAATAAAATATAAGAGGAATGTACACTAAATGAATATTTAATCTGTAAAAAAGCAGAAAAAAGAAATAAATTGATTTGTGCAAGATGATATCATGTTTTTTTTTAAGCTTATGGTCAATTATTTATTATAGAAATATAATGTAAAGAATGGTAATTTCTAATTGATGAATTTTTATGACAGATTGACATCACTGGTCATATTATAAGGCAATCACATGTTCATAACTCCTGTCTGTACACCAAAAATTACTCATACTTTGTCTAAATTTACTGATTTAAACATGGTATAAATTTACCAATTGAAAATTCTCAAAGAAAACTCATGACACAAAACTTTCTCACTAGTTAATACTTGATTAATTTTTGAACAAATACGTCACTGACTTCTTCTTGTATTATAACTAATCATTAATATTTTATTCTGTCAGATATTACATTGTGCTGTAATCAGATAGTGACCCTGTTTTTGTAGATTAATTGGTGATAAATTCTAGACTCAATTGTTTGAATATTGAATAAAATGGTGCTGTGTAAACGTCGCCTGTCTTATCAATTAATTTGTTAACACAAAGCCTTGTTGAGTATTTGCATGCACTTGTCCGAACATTGAACTTGAAATGATTTTTCCTTACAGGCCATTGACCTACAGTTTTCTTTAAGTTCTTCCTCACAATGGCATCATTACATGAACAAATTATATATTTTTATTTTGTGGGGGGGGGGATAGATTAAATGATTTTTGTCATTGATATATTTGTCCTTTCATTTATATTTCCAGGGCTCATGCTATAACATTTCTTTCATCGGTAGGCTGGCAGAGCCATTTGAATATTCAATTATGGTTGAATGGGTTTTTCCTTTATTGTGGTCAGACAAAATTTCAGGTTGCAATGGCTAAATCTGGTTATCATTGCTTAACAACAACAACTGTTTGATCCGATTGGAGTAAAAATTAAAATATATTTTACTGTAGTCTTTTGGCTAACTGTTAATTCCCTTCACAACTTCAGTAATTAAAAAAAAAATTTTTTACATAGCATAGATTTTGTTATTGTTGTTTTTTATTCTTAGATGAAAGATTTGGTTAAGAGAGGAAACAAATAGGCCTACAAAATGTAGGATCATCTATATAATAAAAGCCGAAGCCGAAGGCAATCAAACGGAGAGCTGCCACTGCCCGAAAACGGGTAGTGCCCGTTCTCGCGTGTTTGCGGTGGCCGCAGCGAGACCCCACACAGCTTCATCGTAGCTTACTGCATGAACGCGTGAAAGTAACGCTTTCCCCTCTATGTTCTTTGGTATCGAGGTTCGGTGCGAATGTTTGTCGCCGTCGTTGTTTTTTTAGTTTCGACACTTGCTCAACAAATCACTTAACAAAAAAAGCAGTGCAACGTCACATTCAAAGTCATGAAATACGACCGTTTGGATGTAATCTTGCCATTTGCGATGAGATAGGACCGGAATTTCTGCCGATCGATCGATCGCTGTAATCTATGGTGTCTTTAAAAAAGCAAAAACAAAGTTAATCACAGCAAAAAAAAAAAAAAAAAAAAAAAAACAGAGCGAGAGAGAGAGACAGACAGAAAGGGCGTCATAAAAAAAGAAAAAAAGGGAAAAAAAAGAAGCAATGAAATGTACATGTTATAGAGAAGTGAGAGAGATTTTTTTTTCTTTTTTATTACTATATTAAAGTAAAAAAAAGTAAGGGAGGATGGACAGAAACCAAACCACTAAATTTTGATTTTTTTTTTTTTTTTTTTTTTTTAATAATTATAGGCCCATATTACGTAACCGGTTACTGTGTAAATCATAAACTAATTATCTCATATACCTCTCAGCCTAACTTAATTCGGGTATTTTTTTTTTCTTTTTTTTCTTCTTCCCCCCCCTTCTTTTTAAAGTATTTTATTGGGTTTTGTTTTTGATATTTCCGTTCAGGGAGGGCTGCGCGCTTCAAGAATAATGTTTGATAAAATATTTAATACCTGAGATGATACATCCTGAAAAGGAATGTCTTCAATTAATCATATAAGTGAGTTAAAAAAAATAGTGGCAAATCCGGAGAGGAAAAGGAAAAAGAAAGTAAAACTATAGAAAGTATAGAAAGAGGATGGAACGAGAAAAGGATAAAAGTAAGTGGTGACTATAATATTTTGAATAATTCGTTGATTATCAGAGCCTGAAATGTGTTTTTTTTGTTTGTTGTTGTGTTTGTTGTTGTTTTTTTTGTTTTTTTGTGTGATGATTGATATTAATTCCGAATGCAAAGTTACAAAATCTAGCCAGAAGGAAGAAGTCTAATCGCATATAATAAAATATGTATAAGAAAGAAACTTGCCTCGGAGGGGAAAGATAGAGAGAGAGAAAAGAAGAAGAGAGAGAGAAATGGGGGAAAGGAAAAACAATCTATGGCGGACGGTTGTCAAGGTATCAAAACATTTACATGTAATATAACAACACGATATTCCTCTTTTATTAATATATTTAAACAACAAGAGTAAAAAAATAATAAAAAATGGGTCGGCTGAAATTGTCTTTCGTTTGTTTGTTGTTGTTTGTTTTTTTTTTTTTAATGAAATTTTAAAAGGGCGTCATAAAAATATACACCCAAAAAGAGAGAGTGAAGGAAAAAGGTGGTCATATAAAAAAATAATTAAAAATCCATCTTATGGAGGATGTGGTGAGGATGTTCTAAGAGATATATAAACTAAGGCAGTATAAGTTAGCCGGAAAATTAAAAGAGAACCATATTATCAAAATTAAGATATTTCAAAATAGACATAATTTTCATTATGATCGAAAATCAAATAATATTTCAAAATGAATATAATTTTGTTATTAGAGGAAACTCATAAATAAATGGGAAATTGTTCGACCAATGGCCCAAAAGAACATATAAGCCTCTCAGATTGTTTACCAGCTAACAGTTCAGTTAGGGCTCCAAGTAGTCCATCGACCCATTCAGATGTCATGAAAAAATAAGTCATGACAACTATTATTAAATGACAAGAATATTATAGAAGGAGATGAGAGAGGGACGGAGAGAGAGAGAGAGAGAGGAGAGAAGAGAGAGGAGAGAGAATAAAGTAAATAGTAAGGGAGTGTAGGACAGCCGGGAAATAGAAAGACAAATTTCAAATTGAATAATAATATTACGTTATACGAAAGCAATAAACTAATGCTAGCAGTCACACAGACACGTACGTACAGATACGTTTGTGTTTATTTCTTCTTCTATTCTATCACTTCTTATGTAGTTCTCTGTTTTACTGGATGAACGAAAATTATCATATTTCCACTGCTGACTATGACGGGTAGGCATCCGTGGGATCGGCAAAAAAAGAAAATAATTTTTGGACGCAACCGGACGTAACTCAACGTAAGTGTCTGTGTGACTGTAGCACAAGGGGAAAATTGTTCTTCCAATACAAGCGAGCAAAATGTAATTTGAAGCAGATGCAGAATATTGCACATTGTAAAATATACCATCACCTCTCAGTCTAACTGGATTCGTTTTTTTTTTTTTTTTTTTTTTTTGGGGGGGGGGGGGTGTTTATTTGGGTTGATAGGCACGTTTAAGGATAATGTTTTAATAAAGCATCATATTAATTATACGTTCTGAAAATGAGTGTCTTCAATCAGACTGATATAAGATAATAAATATATAAGGGCCAAATACGGAAGGAAAAGAAAAAGAAAAGAAAACGATGAGCAACATGCGCGTATTTTGGGTGGGGGGGTTTAAGGGGGCTTCAAATTTACCTAGAGGGGAGCTAAACTGAATCTGAAGGGAAGCAAAAGTGATCGAAAAGCAATATATAATAATATGAAATTAAAAATAGATAAAATTTTAAAAAATTAATTAGAAATGGGAGGAAAGAATAAAAACCCAATGGACGGACTTAACTCAATCCCCTATGATTGGTATGCAACCTTCGTGGAGACCGATATTATTCTTTTTAAAACAAATAAGGGGAAGGTATAGCGGAAAGATAGAGAGAGAAAGGGAAAGGTAATGAAATCTATGGTGGACTGCTGGCATGGTATCGAAACATTTTTATAATGTAATAATTATGATAACATAACATTCCTTCTTTATTTAGATATACATTTTCAAAAAAAAAAAAAAAAAATGGGCGTGGGTCGGGTGAAAATCGTTTTTTTTTTTTTAAGTTGGTATTAAATTTGTATAGGTAACAATCAAAATAAAATAGAATTATGTGCCTAACCCACCGTGCTGCTACGGGCACTGCTGCTAGTTTCTATTATTTGTACAGTGCAAATCGCAATACATGATTGTATTTATATAATTTATTAGAGACCCCCTAAATGTTTGCTGTAAAAAACTCACGGGACTGTGTTTTATGACATTTTATTGTTGTTGGACTTTGAAAAATTGAAGAATTAAAAAGAAACTTGCCAGAACAGTACTGGTGTAGTAGATGGACTGTGAAACGATAAGAGAATACATGGGAATGTGCAAAGATTCTGTGAACATACATGTACCCTGTTAAAAAAAATCCCGTGGTTACATCAAGCTTTATTTTTTTGCAGATTTTAATTTTTTTTCCTATTTAATCTTGTTGGGATTGTTGTCTGAAAAATCATTTACCTTTGTATTCTCATTGTAAAGTAACCCATGCTTTGTATATCCGCAATGGTCATATCAGGTGAGATATGATATCATTTGACTGCACTCTGTCGATGATGGTGTGATCAGGGGAGGTCATATGAACTGCCGAACAATGAACCTGTAATCATGACATCATGCAAACATTTAGAAATGACAATATTCACGCTACAATAAAATTTCATTGCTTTAAATAGCTCTTTGCAATAATTTTATGGGCAATATTTTATTTGACATGAGGTATTATTTGTTGTTTTATATTTACAAGTATGAATTACATGTGTACATTTACACCCCCCCGCCCGCTCAAAAAAAAAAAAAAAATCTTGAGATACATGTGGTATCTATAGAAATGACCTCTACTCTGAACATGTAATGTATGTGGTGGAATGAGATTGGCACTGTGCTCATTCACCACATTTTTCAAGCGTTCGGTGAGATAAAAATGCAAATAAATCATGTTCATCCATATTTCTCTTCAGGACTGGAGTGTAAGTTCCAACATGTTATCCCGGTTGTTCTTAGCCCAGGGGCGGTTCTGTTCTTCTCACCCCTGGGAGGTAGTATCGTCTGTACCCTCACATTGACCATCTGTATGCTCTCAAATCAATCAATCAATCAATCAATTAATCAATCAATATATCATGTTCAATCCTTTTTGTCTTCCTGCAGCGTAAGATCCAACATGTTATCTCGGTTGTTCCTGGCCCAGGGGCGGTTCTGTTCCTCACACCCCTGGGAGGTTATCGTCTGCACCCTCACATTGACCATCTGTATGCTCTCAAATCAATCAATCAATCAATTAATCAATCAATATATCATGTTCAATCCCTTTTCTCTTCATGCAGTGTAAGATCCAACATGTTATCCCGGTTGTTCCTAGCCCAGGGGCGGTTCTGTTCCTCTCACCCCTGGGAGGTTATCGTCTGCACCCTCACATTGACCATCTGTATGCTCTCTATGAACTACTTCACTGGACTACCAAGGATATGTGGATGGAATTATGAATGTGCCTCAGAAGCTAAGGTATGTACATACACATCATTAATCTCAGCAATTAAGCAACCAATGAGCTTCAAAATCTCTGGCGATTCTTGTCGGACCTAAAGGTCGGCAATTATGATTTAAACAACCCCTTTAATGGTGCATTATTAACACACATCATATACACAATGTACCTGTACTTTACACAATTATCGGTTAGCCGATAATATTCAGAATAGTTGGTATTTATGAACGGGACTAGAAATTATTAGATTGATTTCAGAATGATTCCAGATCTCCACATTTTTATTCAAAGATCAATACAGGTGACTTGTGCCGTGTAACATATAAGATACGATCAATCTTACGACTGATTTCAATCGTAGTGGTGAACTGTGTGCAGAGAGTTACAATGAATCGTAATATTGATCATACACTGTAAACAAACAGGAGATGAACTAGAAATAGGAAACCTTATTCATGTAGGGGGAGTACATGTACTTGTCAAATTTGGGAATTGTGCCAAGTTCCAAAAAAATATTTTACAGAAATTCCCATTGTAATATCATACATGTGTATGTTGCAATGTGTACCCCACAGTATTTAGCCATCATCTTTGTGTTTCTATATCTTTACCAGGTTTCAAAGTGAGTGCTAATCTTAAATGTGGCTAACAATTTTTCAAAATTTCCCAACTTGCATAATTCATGACATGATTTTCAAGTCACAAATATGTTTCTTTACTTGGAAATAGAATACTTGGTAGCCCTAACATTTTCAAAGGGGTCACACGTGGGGTAACAATTTATTAAAATCTCTATGTTGAGTCCATTGGGAAAATCCCAATGTCATGACATAGGAAAAACGGCGCTTCTTGTGAAAATTCCATGGATGATGTTTTGATTCATCGGTAAGACTAAAAACATCCAAAACACTTTCATTATAGAACTGTATAAATAGTCTCAATCTTCCAATTTTGTAATCAATTCGAAGAGAGATAGCTGTTAATAATAATCATAGGAAAAAAAAATCCCTAGCAGGTTTGTGAGCACTGAAATCAGAAGCGTGGCTAAAGGTGGGTAATGTTGCAGCGCCTTTAGAACTCTGTATGTTTAATATTCATGATTGGTTTTGCAAGCTCAAATATTACTTACAGATCTTAGCAGATTTCACAATTCTTCATGCTGTGAAAACTTATCAACTTTCAACTGAAGCAGGGTTACATGTGTTATTTTTGACATTTTTTGAATTTCTGCAGGAATTATCGCTTTCTTCTGATGTTATTATCATGTGTATCATGAGAACTCTAGCTGTGGCATACCTCTATCTTCAATTCACCAAATTAAGGACTACAGGATCCAAATACATCCTAGGTAAGTACTGTCATACAATACATTTTGTTGTTGATAATTAATATTGTATATACGGGATGCTTGTAAATGTTTTTAAACCTAGTTTTCAAACCTACATGTACATGTAATATGTTTATTTTTAATTGTCTGAATAAGATCAAATCAAGATGCATTATAGGTAATACATGTACACTCAGCACTGGTATTGCAACATACATGTAGCTATTAAAATGCGTGCAATTTTTCATATTTACAAGTCTTTTATAAATTGTCTTATTTCATTCATGGCCAGAGATTTTCAGAAAATTTTTATATATTTTGAATGAGGAGACTTGTCCCTTTTCATTCCTGAGATCAGTAAATACTCAGACAGGGGCACTTTTTTTAAACAAAGGGGAAACAGATGAACAAAGGCCCCTAAAACTGAAATTTTAAGAGGTGGGGATTATCAGTGAATAATATTATTAAGGAGGAATTTTATTTCTCCGAAAACTGTTAACATGTTTTCATTATGCTTGTGGCAAATTAAAAATAGTCATAAGGAACCATCACAAAGGCTAATGAAAGAAACAACACGCACAGAAGACAAAATTCTGTTACACCATTGCTAAGGAGGATGCGTGGCAAAATCAGACGTCATGAATATCCAGCAAAATATAATAGAAGTGTGAAAATTTTTATTTCTACTGTAAACGACATTATATTTACTTCAAGAATTCAACAGTAATTTGGGAATTCGGTGGAATAAACTTGCATTAAATCGTTTCTGTAATAAGGGACTAAAATTTTCCTTGGCAGCGATAGAAATAATTCTATATTCTCTGAATTTTCTTCTTTTGTTTTTCATTGTAGTGCTACCTCTTTGGTCATTTTTAATTTGCCACAAGCATAATGAAAACATGTAAACAGTTTTCGGAACTTGACTCCTTAATAATTTTATTCACTAATAATCTCCACCTCTTAAAATTTCATTTTTAGGGGTCTTTGTTCATTTGTCGCCCCATTGTTTAAAAAAAGTGCCCCTGTCTGTGTATTTACTAATCTCAGGAATGACAAGGGACAAGTCTCCTCTTTCAGAATATACAAAATTTTTCGGAAAATCTCTGGCTATGAATGAAATTATGACAATATATAAAAGACTTGAAAATATGAAATAATGCATGCATTTAACTATGTTGCAATACCAGTGCTAAGTGAGTGTATGTTCACTGTAAAAGCACCATACAAATGTAAAAATGTAGTAATTATTTATTTGTTTATTTATTTCTTTGCAATGTATGCAGGTATTGCTGGCCTGTTTACGATCTTTTCCAGTTTTCTGTTCAGCAGTGCTGTTATTCATCTGTTTGGACTGGAACTCACAGGCTTAAAGTAAGTCATCAATGCAATAATGCTTTATCATTAGTTATATGTTAATTCTTACGTTATTATGACTTCATTCTCCTTTATTTTGATTTCTTCATTGTCATGTTTTACCTGAAAACAAATATTTTTTTTTACATTATTAATTGCAATAATTTTTCATCCCTGAGAATGTGGGTCCTTGAGAACTTTGATTATGGATAAAATCAATATTGACAATCAATGTATTTCATATTTACTAGTATAAGAATCATGTATTGAGGTTCAGAAATGAATTTCATGGTTGGAAATGAATGCAAAACCTGTAAACAATCCTTCTGCAAAGAATTAGACCCAAAGTATAGTCATTTATCCAAATCTTGCCAAATCAATTTGAACTGAGTATGTTTGGGTTTTTTTCCAGCAATTTTATTTCATGAAAAGTACATACATGTCCAGGTTGGAATTTTCCATAGAGATGTAGATTATAACAACTGTTAATCTGACAATTTTTTAATTATCTGGCTTTCAGAGCCTTTAATTGTCCTTTTGCAAACTTTTTTTTGTGAAATAGTATCCTGAACAACAGCCAAAAGATAATCTCGAATAACTGGTCATGCCAAACATCCCTGTTACTCCCCAATGGTGGATCCAGGATTTAGAAATACGGGGGGCGCATCCCGAAAATTTGGAAAAATAGGGGACGCAGCCGAAAAATTTTCCAATTCTAACATGTATAGTCAGTGAGTGGTTTTCAAATTATAGAGGGGCACGCGTCCCCTGCGCCCCCGCCTGGATCCGCCACTGCTCCCTGTTTTAGAAAAGTCCCAATTAGGTCAATTAAATTTGTTCGCTGATCAGTTTTATTAAAATGACCCCTTGATGATCTTCTCTACCCTGGACTCTGCTGGACCCTCGTTATAATTTGACCTTGCAGTGGTCATTAAATTTCCCTAATGGATGGGATCATGACAAAAGGACGTGGGCTGTGCATTTATGTCTTTCTATCAATCAATAAACTCACCATGGTACAAAGTCCATATTGTATGAGTGGTCAACTGAATGGAATGAACAAACAGACGAATTGTAGCATTGCTGGGCATGTGATTATGTCTGGTGGGGCACACAGTAGGGTGTGTCTGACACTTGGTATTGTATTTCTGATCTTGTCTGCAAATAAGCATACAGCTTGCATCATTGGCCTATGGTGCCTATGTAGAGTAATATGACATCATTGTCTGTATTGACTAACCCAGATAAACTCAGTTCTGTGAAATGTTATTTGCATATTATGAAACACTTCTTCTTATCTGCCACCAGAATTTTTTTGTTTTTTCTGTACATGTTCCCTATGATTTAATGTTAATGTGTTACTACATCGGAATATGCACCAGATTTCATCTTTTCAAATTTAAAAATGCTTAACCCTCACTTTATCGTGCGGGGGGGGTGGGGGGGAGGGGGGGTCTGTCTTCCCCACATCTCCTCCCTGTCTCAATTACTCTTGGATTTTCAGAATTTTTGTTTCTAGCTGGCATCTTATAGCAGTAAGCAAATAATTTCAGTTGTTTTAAAACAATGTAAGATTTAACCTATTGTATACTAAGCCCGCGTACATGTATATGCGGGCTGAAGAAATATTGAACATCCCTCTTGTTGACCGTTTATTTCACTCATGATTGCATAAACATATAAAGACTTTATATAATTTAAATTATCTGACATTGATCTATTTAAAGCTCTCTTTGTTTTATCTGTAAATGAAAATAATTTCTTGCAAGAATGCTTGACAAACACGATTCATTCGGCTTTATGAAGAGTTCTCAGTATACAACGGGTTAAAGTAACTTGAATATTGTCGTCATTCATTGTTACAAATACAAACTCATACATGTAATCAATGCATGTTAATTAGCAAGACATTCTTCGATATTGTATATGGAATGCTTCATCACCTTATCTTGGCACCTCGGCTAGAGCTGGATTAACCTTCCAAAATTCTGTGAAAATTGAGAGGTTGTTGTTCATACAGGCATGTGAAATACACTCTTTACAAGAATGTCATTGAACATTCTTCTTAATATTATGAAACCTTGATTAGCACCTTTGTGATGTCTGTTCTACTTTTTAATTTCTCAGTAAAGCTCTACTGTTAATTTGATTGGAAATCTATGTCTATAAACTAGTCGAAGATCCAGAATTTGAAAGGGGGGGGGTGGGCATCTGAATTATAGGGGGTGGTGCCAATATTTTCTGATTTTAACATGTACGATCAAAGTTTTCATATTATGCCGGGGGGGGGGGGGTGATTCATGACCCCTTCCTGGATCTGCCACTATAAGCAAAATTATTTTGTGATAGAGTGTTTACCAATACTTCATAAAATGTGTATGTTTTACCATGATTAAGGCAATCAGGAGATGTACATCTACATGTAAACATGAATATTGAAAAACAAATTCTCCCTTTTCAAATTATTGTGCAGAATATATCAGTATATTAAAGTCATTATGATAATTTCACCTTTGCAGCGAGGCTCTACCGTTCTTCCTTCTCCTCATCGATCTCACTAAGGCGAGCGCCCTCACCAAGTTTGCTCTGAGCAGCACGTCTCAGCGTGAGGTGGTGGACAACATTGCTCGTGGTATGGCCATCCTAGGACCGACCATCACACTGGACACTGTAGTGACCACTCTGGTTATCAGCATAGGAACAATGTCAGGTGAGTGTTTGAAAACAGTTGCATCACCATACCGTTTCTAGTATAGTAAGACTTAAAATCATTTTGTTATCTTGCCATTCACAGGATTGTAATAATTTATTTGGTGTGGAACCTGTTTGAAGTAGGTCTCGCTGAGGTAAGTGGGCTACATTGTCAGTATTGCAGGAAATTAATGGAAACTGACTATATAATCCCAGCCATTTTGAAATTTTAATGGAAATAATGACATTTTAACGTAATAATATTTCTTTTTATTAGCTTATTATGTAATTTCCCCCTCAAAATTGAGGAAATTAACCACTTGTACATGTATGTACCTGTTAAATATGTAGAGAAATGAGGTGAATTATTTTCATAGTTCATATCCTTTTACTATTAAGTCTGTGGTCATTTAATATGAATGTTTAAATAAAAAGTTAGATTTTGTAATACATACTGCATATAAGTATGTGTAGACCTACTTGTAAGCATTCATGTAATGTCATGATCTATATACATTTCAGGCATCCGTAAGATGGAAGTATTCTGCTGCTTCGGTATCCTGTCTCTGATTGCCAACTACTTTGTTTTCATGACTTTCTTCCCAGCCTGTCTATCACTAGTTCTTGAGGTAAGGAAATTGTCTCAGGATTACTTAACGTCTTGGCAACCTGACAAGTCACATGATCTCTTTGTAAGACAGTAAAAGGGAAATACCTTATATGCCAATGTCGCAACTGATTGTGAGTGATTTTTGCAAAGTGCACATATACCACAGTCTTCATTGGATGGCTGCCAACACCTGTAATGCCTTGCGTATTGGCATGGCTGTAGGAAGAGTATGGCCACTTTGTTCCTTTGTGCCTGAAAATATGTGCATGGATGATTTTGTTCAAAGACAGTTAGTTATATGTACCTGAACAGTAATCAATAATTCAATTTTCATCAAAGTTAATTCCAAATGGTCCTTTTGACTTAACTCTTGATATGTAAATCAAGTATTATTTGGCATACTTTTATTACAGTAATCTTGAAATAGGAATTGTGATTGGGTAATGAATCTTGTTTACTGTGTTTAATGAATTATTGTGGTTAATGTTTTCCTTCCTTCTCCATCTTCTGCAGCTGTCTAACAGCAACAAGTGTGGTCGTCCTGTCTGGCAGCTTGGTCAGTTTGCCAAGGTACTGGAGGAGGAAGAGGACAAGAAAGCCAATCCTGTGGTCCAGCGGGTCAAGATGATCATGGTAAGTGGATGGTCAGTGCTTGATGACCTCAAAAGAAAGGATTTGAATGATAGAACCTAAGGGGAAAAAATAGTTATGTAAACTTAATGACATGAGTAATATATAAAATAGGCTGGAAAAAAAAGTCTATCATAATATTGTTTTACTTACCGAGGGTAGCCACTTAAGTTCTTTGAAACTGTTAAACCAGCAAGCCATACATAACATGATATGTTATTACAACCTCCAAGTGCCTGACTAGAAGGCAGCTATTGGTACTATTTTTGTAAGTCTTTGGTATGGTTAAACTAGGCCAGGATTTGAACCCACGACCTGCCTTCCATGAGGCAAGATGATCTACCAATGGGTCCTCTAACCAACTGAGCCATCATGTCTGGTCTAATTCTGTATAGTAAAACAGAAAAATATTGATCATGGCAACTTGGTGGCTTGTGGTTCAAATGCTTGATGACATCACAGGAAACATGTCTTTACAAGATCTGTCATGTGTGTCCTTTGAGGAATGTCAGCAAGGAGACATTGGTTTTCCTGAAACAACCAGGGAGTAGATCTTGTGGCTTTCTTAGTTTCACTTGATCATGAAATTACAATTTTTGAGTTTAAAAAAAAAAAAATCCTGGGGCCACAGATTAAAATCTAAACTACTATTACATGTATCGTGTAATATTTGAAGGGGTAAGAATTACAAACAAAGACTTTGGTTTGGTTGAATTATCCAACAGGTGCTTGTAAACCTTGTGGCTTTCCTTGTTTCACTTTTTCCTGAAACTCCAATCTTTGCATTTTTAAACGTTTGAACCAATAAATAGTGGCTGGTGGTCATTGCTTGGTGACCTTGCAGGAAATGTGTATTACACGTCTGACTAACAAAGAGCAAACTGTATACAAATATACAATGACAATCGAGGATCTGGTTAAAACTATTCGCATCGAAGGAACATCACATAGTACTATTCTCTCGAGGGCCATCGGCCCGAGAGAGAATAGTACTATGTGATGTTCCTGAGTGCGAATAGTTTTAACCTGTTCTGAGAATGAGTCATTGTATATTTGTTTTATATCCCTTCCACCTTTTAATTTTTTTAATGAACAAAATTATATAGTCTTTGCTTACCTTTCTTCTGGATCCAATAAGTACAAGTACTTACAAAGCGCCCGTTTTTGTTCGAGCACCGACGAAAAATCTTGCGAGCGCTGAATCGAGTGATTTGATGTCGATCTCATCACAACTCACACCATCAATTTGTGAACAAAATTCACGGAATATAGATACAGCATACTTAATTTGTTTCTGAGTATTAACGCTGTCAGTCGAGTTCATGAAATCCACAATTTCCTCGTCATTATACTGCTGAAATCTTCCGTTATTACCATCAATCTGGCAACTAGTGGAGGCAGCCATTTTGTCTGTTTACAAACAAAAATCAGCTGTTGCGCACCTGGTCAGTGCATTCAGCTCGCCGAAAGTTTCCCGTGGCATGCGCGCATGCAGTGGAGAATTCAGGTAAAAGCAGCAGAGTAGCACCGCTCGCGTGCGCAACTCGTGAATAGGGTGGGGGGGGGTCGGAAAAACGTATAGTCCAGTTTTTCCCTAGGGAAAAAATGTACTATGCGTGACGTCATGAAGAAAAACGAACTATTTCTCGAGAAACGTTTTTCTTAGTTAAACTATTCTTTTTCTCCTTGTGTACACTCTAAATGGAAACAATCTTAGATAAGGGATATAATATTTACTATTTTATTTGGGGGTTATGAAGTAAATTGCCAAATCAGTAGTTTTCCTGAAATTGACTTGTTGCATTATAAAACTACAACTTGACATTTCTTAAGATCCTTTCATTACAAAAGTGATTTTATTTCAAAGGAGCCAAGATGTTGCTTCCAGTTTTTTATGTGGCTCTTGTGGTATGTTTTTCAGTTGAGTACTAGTATTGTATAAATTTGTGATAAATTACATACATTTGTTGTTTATGTTACAAGATGTCTTTGAAAAAGGAAAATACACAGCAGTGACTCCTTTATGTTTTATTGCTTTTAACTAAAGCTTACCAAAGTGAAATAGCTCTGAACTCCAACATGTGGTTTTTACTGTCAAGTAGTTTTAATATGAAATCTATGAATCTTTCACTGCATAGGCCACTGGACTTGTACTAGTACATGCACACAGCTACTGGCTAGCCGGCAATGACACAAGCCTGATGGGACGTGATATGCTTTACAATGGGAACCTACTAGCAGATAAGAAGATTGATCCTTCAATGCCTCTTTGGCAGTTCTACCTGACTAGGTAAGATCCTTCTAGATACAGTCCACTCCAGTTATAAAGAGGTGCTCAGGACTAAGCCAAGTACCATGTAATGAAATCTCATGATAATGATAGATAGCATTTATATAGTGCTTTGAAAATATACAGCTTGTAAAAAAATTATTAGACCGAGCTCTTTTTTATCAAAGGGTTTCAGTGGGTGTGTTTCTTGCTTTGTGTGGTAAGAAAATATAATATGCATAAACTAACTCTATTTATATACAATCTTCAGCAATTATGTCAATTACACGTGAGTATTGGCCTTTAGTTACAAATGTAAGAGATGCTCTTCTCCAAGAAGAGACAGCTTGGTCAGATAATTTTTTCCCGAGCTATATCCATCTTGGTATATCTTAGCACTTACTGTTTATTTCCCAGCTTAGCTAGGCTACCTTGAACAGGTGCACACAGCATTTGAGGAATTTCTTCTTACCAGTACCCATTCAACTCACTAGGGTCAAATATGGCAAATTTGTAGATTAATGTCTTGCCAAAGGACTTTAGTGGAAATAAAGGGACTCAAACCGCGTACCTTGTGATCAACAGTCTGCAAGTTATCCTCTCGACCACACCACTTCTGCATTATGTTGAACGCAAAGGTACATTCTCTCTCTCTCTCTCTTGTCATGAACAGGCTATGGCCTCCCACCCTTGATTACATCATCAGTGTTATCCTAGCAACCGTCCTAGCAACCCACTACATCTTCTTCTCTGACCTTGCCACCTTCCCAGAGAAGCGGGTCAGCATTTTAGAAGGTCATGAGGTTGTGAACCCTGGATCCGATAATGAAGGTCAGTTATAATAATAATTATAATTGTTAAATTTATATAGCACTTCTTACTAATTTGTTTTGAAGCGCTTTACAATAGAGATTAAACAACATTAAATCATAAACTTATTTACATAAGATATATAATAATTGTACAGTAATGTAAGATACATTTTAATTGAGATAAAGGGTGACATTTTTTAGGAATTAGGTAGAATTTCAGAGATAAACTGGACAGTTTTGTTTATTGTTATGTGTATTTTTCTCATTAGATTTGATCTGTTCATTTAACATAAATGATTCATTTAGTTTTAATTTTTTTAATTGGCAGACACATCTGAAGTGGAGACTATTGGCACTCTCTCTTCGTCTCCCTCTACCAGTGATGTCAAGGTCATTGAACTGATGACCTCACGTACCCAGGCCTGCCAAACCGAACCAGTGACGGCCTCTCCCCGTAGCAGCCGCTCATCATCCCCTGTTACATTACGCGCTAATAAACCTGCGAGGTAAGGATATTTATTCACATATTTATTCATTTTTAAGTCTCTTTGGTCTGAAGCCCTTCATGAAGAATTTCAGCAGACAACAAAGTATCAGTGACATGATGATTTGATCAATCAATAAAGAATTTAAAGCAAAATATGTAGATAATTTAGGTTGAATCGATAAAACTGCAGAATGGTATATATAAAAATAAAAACTATCTGAATATAGCCGCCCCCCACTCTCCATAGGTCTTGATTGTGAGGTGACAATACTGTGCAATAGAGAAAAGTTTTATATCAAAATGTGCATGTATGATAATTAAAAAGTTAGAAATTAAAACAAGAGTTTATAACGAAACCAGAAACCAAATAGTTGTTGGTTCCAACACCAACAGTAAAAAAACAGTTCCTTTGTATAATAGAAACACATCATGGCAACTATATTTTTGTTCTGTGCTTGCTCAACAAAGCAACACCTGCCGTGTTGATACCTTCTAAAGAGTCCACAAAACTGTTTAAAAATGGCTGTGACACCATTTGGATGCTTCCCCTCACCATTTGTGATGCGTCACGTCAAAATGAGACACAGGTTGCAGAGCAAACTCAGCATAGGGTATTAACAAAATTAATAAAAAATGTCTAATTTTGCGGTAACTATTTTTTTATTTTCTAAATATTCAATGTTTCATTGTGCTCTGTAAAAATAATTGAGTAAAAACGATAAAGGGAAAGTATTCAAAAATTGATTATTTTTTTGCTGATATCTTTGACTCTATTATGGTGAGTTACATTTATCATCTATAATGATAAATCATTTTAATTCATTACTGCTTGTATATGCTTGCAGGTTCACTATTGGCTCAACAGGGAGTGGATCCGATGATGAGGAGGATGATGACGTACAAGAAGAAGAAGTCGAGCTGGTCCTAGAGAAAGAACTCCAACCTCCCAGGCCCATGCCAGAACTCCTGGAGATTCTCAATGTTGGGGTGAGTGGCAATGAGATAGGATGGTCAAGTTGATTACCAAAAGAAGATTTTGATTAAAGCAGCATAATGATGGCCTGTTGCTTCAGAAAGTAGATGTGATATGTATGAAGTGAATGGTCTATTATTTATTACAACTACACATTGCATCATATTTGAATCTGGAATTTGCTTCTACATATCCTGAGTATACTTGAAAAGTAGTCACTATTTTCTTCCATGCTTTTTGTCTTCTGTGAGTGCTGTTAGTTTTGCCCACTTCAAACCAGTATCTAAGCTGAATTTTTCATTAAGGGTTTTATGTTCACTAATCAGTCCTCATGAAAACTTCCACTTCAATTTAAGGTTAATTGTAGTAATGAAAGCATCACAAAAAATCTTATTAAGCCGCTGCAAATTTCCCAACTTCATATTATTAAACAGTATGTGATATGTGGTCTTCCTCTTATTACATGTAGCTGCCTTTCCTGGGCTATCATGTGAGCACTTAGTTTATCACCCCTACAATTATTTTTCATTTCTTCTCTAAAATCATTTTGTAAATTTCAAGACTTCTAATTTTTAGTTGGTCAGTCAATCATATTAGCTTGCCTCTTTAACCCAAGTAAATAATTCCTCCACCTCACAGAAAGGACCGGAAGACTTGACAGATGAAGAGGTCCAACTCCTAGTCGGTGCTAAACACATTCCTGCATACAAGCTGGAGAACATCCTAGCTAACCCTGAGAGGGGCGTATCAATCAGAAGACAGATCATATCTAAGCAGCTTCCAATCACAGATGCACTGGAGAAACTACCCTTCACAAACTATGACTATTCATTTGTAAGTGCTTGATATTTTTTTATGTGACATAAAGTTTTGTATTGTCATTACATTTTCTTTGTTATAGTTGCTCTCATAAACATATTAATATTTTTCGTGTTTCAGATGTTTGTTGTTTATTGTTTCCAATGATCTAACACACAGAAATACATTAAAAAAATTCTTTATTTTTTGTGTACAATTGCTCTTGACTTTATTTTGTCTAAGGAGTAAGGGTTGTAATACGGTTTAGGGTTATAGTTAGTGAAGTCTAATGTTGAAGGTAGTCATATGTTGTAGAGTTTGACCACAGAGCATTTGTTGGCAGAGCTATATGTACAATGTATTTGCTGGTACATGCAACACCAACCTCCCCTTACATTGACATATAATCAGAAAAAGGAGTAAATGTTACAGACCCCTAGAAAGATGAATATGTAAATACAGTGTATACAGTTTGTACTGATTGTCTTTATCTGAACATATTTCCTATTATTGATTTTCTCTGACTCGGCCTCTCTTTGTGTAGGTATCTGGAGCATGTTGTGAGAATGTCGTTGGTTACATGCCAGTACCAGTGGGTGTGGCAGGACCCCTTCTCCTGGATGGTAAAGAGTTTCAGGTTCCTATGGCAACCACTGAAGGATGCCTGGTAGCAAGCACAAATAGAGGATGCAGAGCTCTGAGGGTGAGTAGCAGGTCATTGCTAGGTCAGGCATTGGAGGAATTTTAGTGGAGTTGAATGATGTTTTTTTTAATACTTTGGAGAACCCCTTGAATACACCTGATTCTTTTGAAAATATATTTTACTTTATCTAAAACAAGAACCATTTTATTACACAGTCCTGGTTTTACCTGCAGACATTAGACACAAAACAACATTTTTCATATTTCGGACTTCGGAGTGTCTATGAATGAAAGACGTGGTGGGCATATTGAGGATGAGGAGTCTTTGAGCTTCTCTCTTGTAATATAGATATATTGACTGCTATGAGAGTTATAGTGGTTTTATAGGCTCAAGGGGACCTCCCAACCTGCTATGACCCGAGGCGTAGCCGAGTGTCATAGCAGGTTGGAGGTCCCCGAGAGCCTATAAAACACTATGACTCGAATATTAAAAGCAGTCAATATATCTTTTATATGCAAAAAAAAAATAAATAAATAAATGAAGATTGAATGACTGAATATGACTTACCTGTGTGTTTCATTTGATCCTGCCTTGTTGTAGCAATCCATAAAAAGTAGATGTAGTGTAGAACTCCATTTTACAATCAATCCATAATAGTTAACAGTGAACTCGATAACAATCAAACAAGCATTGGCTCGCAAATAGTCAACTTTTGTCAATTAAACGAAAACATCAAACATAACTTATATACAGCGCAGGCGAAAATTGTTATTTGGGTTGTGAATGTGAACCACACAGTTTTGAATATTTGAAAGTTGGGCTCGGTGGCTTGACAGATGAGTATCCATTGTGGTAGTACTCGTAATATTACATGTGCCTGTGGGTTGATTTTGGCCGATTTGATTTGACATGTCATTTAGAATTCTCCTCCAATTCGCGAAATTTCCTGGCTTTCACTTTTCGCTATGCATGACCCATGTTCTCCTTTTGTGCCAGATGTTGATGGTGCTGAATTTGGAACCCCTGGATTTATGGCAGACGCCAGGCAACGACTCATCGACTCTTTAGTTTGGTTTGCTCGTTGAGACATAATGCTTCAGGCTGGACTCGGAACGATGCCCCGAAACGGTCATGATTTCCCGATCTCTGAATCTACCATTCTGTAGTGCAGTAATGCTGGTTGCCCGTAGGCAATGGTTTGTGTACACCTTGGTCCGGCACGAGACGAAATGTTTTTCATCTTGTCTCCGATAATGTTCTTCCCTTGGGAAGCATTACAATACCACGTACCGTCACTCCATTTCAGCTTTGGTCTCTGCCAAAATGACTTACACTCAGGGTTGAGCTTGCTTTTGTACAGTAAGAATGATGCAACAGGACATCGAGGACCATTTGTTGGTCATAATTCCACACTGGCTCTTCTCTAGCTTGTCTTCGCGATTGTTCTTCGAGTGTATCTTTGAGAGCTATTGTAGCAGTTCCCTCATCCTCACAAATATCGAAGCTGTCCACTGTCATTTCCCGCAAGTTCTCCCTTCCCCTGTTACAAAAATACAACATCACATCCATAAAAACCTTATCTTGGAGTCCTTGAGGAGATTCCAAATCAAGCGAGGCTTGAATTTTAGCCATGTCTTCTGGTGAATGGTGATTTGTGTTTCACGAATCCTTTCCCTTGTTTGTTTCAGCGTTGCTGAGAAGCACTTGAAAATTCTTGACGACTTTGCAAAGTCTTCATGCTTGACGATATCCACAGATTTCGTATTTAGAAAGTGACGCTGAATTCCAAATCTTTATAGATAGCATAGATTTCTTGGAGTAAAAGTCGCCGTTTCTCTGTCTACAACCAGCATAGAATTTCTGTAGGATTTTGTCGAGTTCAGCATTCGACAGCCGACCCACACGATCCAGGTCCGTGTTTACTGTCTGCAAGAAATCTTCGAATATTTTGACAGTATATTTTACGGTCGATTTCGTATTCTTGCTACTTGCAGAATCAACCATATATCTCTCAACTCTTCTTCGTCCATTAGCTGAAATCGTTGGACAGGAAAATCCTCCATTTTGCCGAATTTACAGATAAAACGGAAATTAAAACAATCAAAAAATTTCCGAACGAGACTATAAAATTGTTGATCGATCGTCTTCGTCTGCGCATGATCGGTTCCGTAAGCAGAATTTAGCGAACAAATACGGTGACAAATCCGCCTCCGTCGTTCGCCGCTGCATCTATGGTATCTGCAATCATCGCATCGCACAAAGTAACTTTTTGCACGTGAACAAATGGGGATCGCACTTTTTGCACGTAAACAAATGGGGATCGCACTATGCCCATGGGCAAAACGTACTGAAAAATGTTCTATTGACCGGTAAAACCGGGAAAAATGTCTATGGCGGCCATTAGTCAAATTATGACTGCAATTTCAACCAATCAGAAGACAGGATTATTAAAGATTCTTAAATTGAGGTATATAATGTATTCTATATACTTCATCAGGACAGCAAGACACATTTGAATAGAGAATATATATCCTTTTTTAACAATTAGAATTGATGTGCAGGTAAGGCTATCATTGATAGATTGTATGATATAGATATCACTGCTTATACTTGATTAGAATATTCCTGACAGGATCTTAATTCACTGCAATGTATATCAATCATATTGTGACTTTGATTCTGTTTTGTTTCTGTAGTCTGCTGGTGGTATTCACAGTATACTGATTGGTGATGGCATGACAAGAGGGCCCCTGGTCAGATTACCAAGTGCACAAGAAGCAGGGTAAGAAAATCACTAGTAATTTGATGACATCAATCTTCATTTCTAGTGTAGAGAGGTCAGAAAGCTTTGGTAAAGACAAAAGTTTAATAAGTACAATGCCAAACACTCTGAATGTTCAAAACATCAAATATATATGATACTTTCAATTATCTTATCTTTTAAATTTTAGTGTATTATATCTAAATCTAAAAGTTTAGGTTTTTGGGTTTGTATTGTCATTATGTGCTGGCACTGTAGTATATTGTAGAATACACATTTACAACTGGAAATTTTGTCAATGAAAGAAAAATGTCTGTTGTAGAAGAGATGATGAATGCATTATGCCGTGTATATCATTTCATCAATCAAACATTGTTCTCCGCAATATAACAGAGCCATCAAAGAATGGTTAGAGGTCCCAGAAAACTTTGCAGCAATCAAGGAAAGATTTGAGTCAACAAGCCGCTTTGCTAAGTTGAAAAGTATCCAGACTGCCCTCGCTGGCCGTTACATGTTCCTCAGGTTCAAAGCACAGACTGGAGATGCTATGGGCATGAATATGGTGTCTAAGGTATGATACATGGAAAATGCTGATTTATAGAATATTTTATGCACAACACTGACATTTTTATTGTACCTGTACATGTAAATGAGCTCTGCATCCTATTTTTTTTTTTTTCATGGCCACAAAGGTTTCATCTTGAACTCTATATGAACAAGCGTTAATTATTATATTGTCATCAAATTTCCCTTAATCTTCTTCTTCTCGGGTCATTTCTCTTACTTTTTTTTGTTCAGCTATTCAATAAAAGACAATCAGATGCCTCTTGATTCTTATTGATTACTGTATTACCTTGTGAAAAAAAATACTATTTTCCAATGTTCTTTGTGTAGGAATATTATTAAATGTACCCCAACATAAGGCAATCAGAGATGCTACTTTTCCAAAAATTCATTTCCCCTAATTACTATGTTTTCATCTACATTCATCCCCCATTCAGCTCTTCACTCAAATACACATGCTTTTTCAGGCCGATTTTAGGATTTTTGTTTAGTACTTAGTGGCATCTCTGGGCATTGAAAACATGATCAGGATATCTGTAACTTTATAAGCCTAAATTAAAGCATTATTTTCATCATTATTTTTTTTCCTATTTCCAGGGAACAGAGCAAGCTCTTCATGCCCTTCAGGATATGTTCCCCCATCTTGAAATCATGAGTTTGAGTGGTAACTACTGTACAGACAAGAAGGTTGCAGCTATCAATTGGATTGAGGGAAGGGGCAAGTCAGTCGTCTGCGAGGCTACTGTCCCAGCACACATTGTCAAACAGGTGATACACTATACTAAAGTTAAATGTTTTTGAGTGCGATTGTTCTGAATATTACACGAGCGTGCAAGTTGAATAGTCGACTATTGAAGAGCTGCTACGTCATCAGAATTCAATAGCTGATTCTTTTGAATATCATGTGACTCACATTCATCCTATCGGGTGGCAAGAACCTTTATTTGTGTTGTACAGTCTGTGCCAAAAAAATGGTACAGTAGGGAATGAAATCTTCTCAAATGATGTGTGAATGTGGTACCAACTTAAAGCCAAAAGATTCTTCTTGCTGATGCACTTTGCTTTGTATAATTTGCTTTTGTAAAACAAAAGTTATGCTAAATTTTGTGCGCAATGAGCTAATCCAAATTACACACATCTACTGTTTCGGTGCGCTGAATTCATGGCTATTATGTGCGAAACCCATAGAAAAGCATACGCAAAGTACATTTTTTCCTGATTATAGAAAACTGGTCATATCACAAGATCTACAGCACCAAATGGGATGAAAAAAATTGCAGAAGAAAGCCTGATTTTCCTACCTTTTGGAAATATCAAACACTTTTAGAATGTGAATAATATTCATACTTGAAAAAAATGTTTTCCAATTGTACCATTTTATTTGACACAGACTGTATAACAGGGAATACTCAATGGTATTCTTAGACCTTCCTACGTGCCCTGTCTGTCCCGTACATTGGCAGTCAATTCTTTCTTTTATTTTTCCTACAGACATCATATTTTTGGTGCCTTCTCTCCTCATTATGTGACCAGCAAATTCAATGTTATCAAATCATTAATTAGTAAAGTTGGGCTGAACTCCCGAGATCATACACCCTCAGCAGCACCACTCAAAAATTAGGAAATTATTTGAATCACAGATGGGACCCTAAATTGGTGCTACATTTACTGCTCTGGGTCAGAAGAGTTTAAAGTCATACTAATGATATTGGAAAAGACAACCATGATTGCTTTAGACACACACATATAAATCAATATTTTCTTTAAAAATTAATTTTAAATATCAACCAAACTAATAATCCACCGGAAGCTTTGTTCGAAGTTACCGTTTCGAAATTTTTATTACTTCCTTAGATACATAGATGTGTATAATGAAACAAATCAATTAAATAAAACTCAAAGCAATAAAACAATTAATTCATTCTTCCTTTCCGTTGCCCTTTATTCCTCAGGTACTCAAAACAAGTGCATCTGCCCTGGTTGATCTCAACATCCATAAGAACCTTGTAGGCTCTGCAATGGCAGGCAGTATAGGAGGCTTCAATGCACATGCAGCCAACATCGTCACAGCTATCTACATTGCAACAGGACAGGTACGTATCTTAAAATGTAAGAAAGCCCACTATAAGTGGCGTATCCAGGACATAATATCCTAGGGGCCTGACAAGTTCAGATTTTATTTTGAACAAAGAGTGAAATTGAACAGAAGTATAGAATATGAAAAAATGAGCAAAGAAATTCCATTCTCTTCGCTCATTTGTCAAGTTTAGATTTTGGTGCCCCCACTTCATCATTTATTTGATAATTTTTTTTATAGAATAAACAAAGTGAAAATGAAGACCCTATTCTTTGTTTTGTAAAGTGTTTTTGTACATTACCAAACTCACAAGTCTAAAATTGTGAAAATCATTTATTTTGTAGAAACCTACACATCGAGGACTATATTTGGAAATTGTCATTCAAGGGGGGGGGGGGGTACCCAAAACCCTCACAGTTGAACAAATTTCCTGTCTTCCTTCCTTCACCTACTTTGCAATATAGATGAAGTAACATTTTTCTCTGATGTAATTTCACTATTCTGTTGTATTTTTCAGGATGCAGCACAGAATATTGCCAGTTCTAACTGTATGACTCTAATGGAGACGGCAGGACCTAAAGATGAAGACCTCTACATTAGCTGTACCATGCCCTCTATTGAGCTGGGAACAGTAGGAGGGGGGACAGTCTTACCCCCTCAGTCAGCTTGCTTACAGGTGAGATATAGGTTGAAAAGGGTAAGATGGGAGGTATGAAAGGGTATATTGTTACATAAGCTATACCAGTCTTACCACCACAATCAGCTTGCTTACAGGTTAGCGATTTTCCAATATTGTACCAAGTTCAGATTGCATTGAAATAAATAGCAGTCTCTAATCCCCCATCCAAAATGTTTTGTTTACCAATTAGGAATTACTTGCTTCGTAAATTTTAATTTGTTCCTTTAGAATTTTTTTTATGTATAAGTTAATCACCCTTCCGGCAATGAGAAATAAGAGAAGAGATACTTGAAGTTGAAAATAGGAATCTGAAATCCATCCCAACGCTAGACTTTCAGGTTGGAAACTTGATATTACTCTATCCAGTCCCCTTCTCAGGACTAAATCAGGTACTTTGGCACAATGAAATATATTTATACTGTAGGTTTGCACATGGTTGAAATTGAGACCCGGAAGATATACCTGGGGGGCATTTCATCAAAGGACTTGTCGGACATTTCATCCGACAAATTTGCTCTCAACCAATCAGATGCAAGCATTTCAGTAGCTTATAACAGTTTGTCGGATAAAACGTCCGACAAGTCCTTTCATGAAATGCCCCCCTGTTCTTACAAAATCCTGTATCTGTGCGTGTTATAACAGGAATTAATTATATTCATCTGAAACAGCCTTGATCAATTTGTACTACAAACGAACAATCTTTAGCTGACATTTTTATGTGTTTTTCATTATCTAGATGATGGATGTGAAAGGGTCCAATGTCCATGGTTCAGGTCTGAACGCCTCCCAGTTGGCAAGGATCATCTGTGCTACTGTCATGGCCGGTGAACTCTCTCTCATGTCAGCCCTGGCAGCTGGTCACCTCGTCAAGAGCCACATGAAACACAACAGGTGGGACTACAATATAGGATTGAATTTTATTGGAAAGATGACAAGAAATCTATTTCAGTGTACAAAACAGTGTTTTGAATATTGGAAAGTATACAATTTGATCATATTTTGCGATAGATTTTTCATTTAATTCATCGTTTGATGTATTCTTTTCTTAATCCAATATTACACAGATTACTAATTTCTATTTTGGATTAGATTGTTGAAAGAAAAGTATATTGTTTTTCACCTGGAACAACTTCAATACATGTAGTAGGCCTATAATATAATATGGACTAGCCTTGAGGGAGACACGACATTTATGGCCCTGAGTAGAATCGTATTGCCCCGAGTCGAAGACGAGGGCAATACGATTCTACTCAGGGCCATAAATGTCGTGTCTCCCGAAAGTAGATAGTCCATATTGTTATTATTAACCAAATCAGACATCTAGAGCGAACACAAAATTTATATACCTGTTCAATCCAGCTCGGATGCTGTTCAGAGTTGTCGTTTTGTACTTGTTGTTGTAGCGAGTTCCATCGGTTTGCCGTACCTCTACGTAGAACTTCGCAAGAACAGAGGCAAGGGTTTTTTTGTCCACAGTTTCCAGATCAAGCTGAAGGTTTTTCTCTGCAATATACTCCTTCAGAATATTGGCTGCTTGTTTAGTTGCCCTTTCAGTATTTGGTGCATTCCTATCTTGCAAAATTCCATCGAATTAATTGTCATCAAACATGTCAAACGGAGCAAACCTCGTCTTCGAACTGTGTGCTGTCATGTTTGTTAACAATCAGATGTCAAAGTTCACAAAAATTTTCCATATTGTTATTATTAACCAAATCAGACATCTAGAGCGAACACGAAATTCATATACCTGTTCAATCCAGCTCGGATGCTGTTCAGAGTTGTTGTTTTGTAGTGAGTTCCATCGGTTTGCCGTACCTCGACGTAGAACTTCTCAAGAACAGAGGCAAGGGTTTTTTTGTCCACAGTTTCCAGATCAAGCTGAAGGTTTTTCTCCACAATATACTCCTTCAGAATATTGGCTGCTTGTTTAGTTGCCCTCTTAGTATTTGGTGCATTCCTATCTTGCAAAATTCCATCGAATTAATTGTCATCAAACGAAGCAAACCTCGTCTTCGAACTGTGCGCTGCCATGTTTGTTTACAATCAGATGTCAAAGTTCACAAAATTCCCAGGCCGGCCAGGCACGTCGCGAGTCTGCGTGCGCTGAATTCATGCACAAAACCAATTGCAAAAGTTGCTCGCGATCGCGAGTAATTTTCGGATGTGAGTTTATGGACCGCTGTTTTTACACGCAAAATCCCATAGACATTTGACCGAGGGTGATAAAGTAATTTATGGACCGCTCTCTCTTTCGCGGGGCGATAAAGTGTAGAAATCACATTGCTCAGAGGTCTGATACGGTTAATAATAATACATAACATATCAAGTTCAATTTTACTTTAAAAATACATTTAAGGAACTTGAAAACAACGTGTTCATAATTTGATGTTCTATGATTGCCATAGAAAAGTTTAATGAATTGTTTTGTGTATTATTCACTAAATTGGAATAAACAATATATCATTGTAGTATTACTGTCACATATATCATATCAGTAATTTCACTTTGCTCATTCTCTTTACTTCTTAGATCCGCGCTGAACATTGCCACTCCTCTTCCATCCATCGATGAGGTCCCTGCGCACAGGAGAAGTAAATCAGTTGACTTTTCAGCACTCAAAGAAACCACGACGACACCAGGGACATGTACAGCCAATGCCTCATGACATTCTCAAAGATAATACCGTTTTAGGTATATAGATATTGGTCACCATTCTTGTATTATAATCGATGCACAGAAACGTGGACAGTTTCACAATAATGTCGAGTGAGTGGAGCGGTTCCTTTTGAAGGAAAAATAGTATAGATGCCATGGTTTGGAAAGTAACTTCTGTTCATAAGTAATAAATTGATTTCAGTTTGAATGTTTTCCATGTTGTTATGGTCCTATACAATGCAAATATATTTCCATTGTGTACTAATCTGGATATTTCCAACATTTTCTTCTAATTTCTGTACACCTTTTTTCAGAATAGGTGTTTTCCGATACCCTTCTCTCGCTCTATTTGCATTGTGGTTATTTTTAAAATGTGTTATTTATTATATGACAGTTAGTTAATATTTTATTGATATTGCATTAATACAGTTCTGATACTGGATTATACTAGTGGATCTTAGAGGAAAGAACTTGGTCCATAATTTCTGTCTTTGCCAGATAATTATTTTTTTATGACTTATTAGTTTGATACTATGATTGTATTCTTGGCTAATATTTGTAAACGGGTGACTTTTTTTCCCTGTTTTTTTTTTAAATCTGAAATAACATGAACTGTGTTAGCGATTTCACATGTGATGAAACAAGACCAAACATGAAGAAATACAATGTAAGTATCTGTGCTATGAAGCAATTTGTTGCAGAGCGTTAGTAATTGTGCTGGTATATCACACCTAAAAATAATCATTAAAATGACAAACCATAATATGAGCATACATCCTCCTTAAGACATGTTTTTCAAGATTATTTTGTTTATGATTTTTCTCATGGATGAGAAAAGGATGTGGTTAATGAATGAGCTCAATTAATAATAATAATGATAATGATAATGATAATGATAATGATAATGAAAATATTAATAGTAATGATAGTAGCTGACATTTATATAGCACATAATCAATACAAACGGCTCTGTTTCTATTGATTAGTGTCCATTCATAATTTATTCACCAATGTAATGTTCTTGGTCTTAGATCATGTAGTGCTTCTTCACTGTCAATTAAAATAAAAAGTTGCAAATAACATTGAGAGGGTGGAAAAGGCAAATTATCTCTAAAAGAGTTTTTCAGCAGCATTAATCTTGTTTTTTTTCCTTTTGGTATCAAATAAAAAAATGTTTTAGGAAAAGGTATTAATCAAAGTATGGTTTATCCGGAGGCAAGGTCAAAGCTCTGGGGAATGGCTAGTTATATTGTGTAAGATAGATATAATTATATTGTTATACATGTAATTTGTATCCTTGACCAAGTAAGCAAAATACATGGTAATTGAAAGATAAGGTTATACATATTCTTGTATTCAATGGTGTGTGATCTAGGTATTCTAAGTATTCCTCTCCTTCTGTTGACAAACAATATTACAGTCCAATCCCATTATATCAAGGTGCTTTGGACCTGAAAATTTACATTTTTTTTCTTCTATCGATTGCAAATTTGCAACAACCATTCTTATTTGTTTACACTGAGACTTTTATGCAACAAGTATTCTGCTTGGTAACCATATCAATTTGCAATTGATCGTAATTCTTTAGTTGCTGGTTCTATTGTTAATCAGGAATGGACAGGGTTACGATATGTCATAAATATGAGTTTGTCTGATTGTGAAAAGTGAAAAGGAACACTCTTATGTGATCTTCTTATTTCATTATCTCTGTCTTTATACACCTTATTGTTATGACATCACAAAAAGTAATTTTATGTCAAATTGCGATGGTGTGATTCAAAGAAAAGGAGGCAAATATGCTTGTTTAATGAGGAGCAAGACAGTTGAGAATAGTGAATATTGATTCATAGGTGACAATAAGGATTTAGTCACTGTTACACCTAGTCCACCCCCTTGACTGTAGTTTCATTATTTCACTGGTATTACCATACATACGCACACACGGCGCGTACACGTACACGCAGAATATCACTACCTAACTACATTCTTTTTCGCGAAAGTGAATTCGTTGGGTGAAGTGAATTTAGGAGTCGCGCGCAGCGCGCAGGCTATAGCGTAGATCGGAAAGGCATCATCAATAAATCGTCCAGGGCGTGGACTATGTTACACCAAGCTTTAGGTGGAAATAAAGTCAAATTGTTGATATTTGTCCATTGATAGACAGAGTTGCATTTTCATTTTCAAAAATATTTGTAATTCAAGTGATTGTGTTGCATGACAACTCCAGATATAACCCAAATGTGTGTGTTAATTAAGAATGAGATTATTTATTTTTCAAGAGAGTGTCAAGAACTGCTTTTATCAAGCTACAATTTTGGGATATGTCTGGGCATTCAATAATTGAGAATTTGTTATCTCTTTAAATGGTGATATTTATCCATTTAGATTGCTAGACTGTAGTACTACATGTAATGCAAAAAATAATCTCCCATCATTAAGTAGATTCTAATAGAAATGGATACGTTTGCAGCTGATTTGTCTTTATTTAAGACCGATATCATGTCAAGCAGCCCATTAAATAGAATGGAAGAGTAGAAATCTTGGAGCTCAAAAATTGGGCGAAGCTTGGAGCAGAGGCCAGAATCTATTTTCAGAGATTTTCTCCCTTGGAAAGAATGCCTTTATTAACCCTTAGTTCTTTTTAAACAAATATTGTATTGGTTCTTATAGTCCAGCCAAGCTATCTGTATGGACACAAGGAATGTAATCCCAGTAGGCTTTGTTTTCTTATTTATTTATTCATGTTTTGTAGCAAAGTAAAGCTAACTGATAGGGTTGAAGAGATTATACATTTATTTTGTAAAATATTTATCTCTTTGGTTAATGACGTTTGGACATGAAAGATACTATATGTATATGTATTTGATATCACGGCATTAATGCCATGTTGTACAAAATATTTTCTCAGTGCCATTTTGTAAATTATATTGTGATTGTAAATTGCAACAAAATGTGTAACTGCAAGCATGTTTTGATATGCCAGTCGTATTGTGTGGAAAAATATATATATGTAAAGAAATTGCTCAGAATATTATTGAATAAAAGTGAAGAATGCTCAAGATGAAATTAACTGTCCAGTGTATGTCATTCATTTGTCCTCACTATGTTTAAATGAAAATACCTTATCTTACATTATCTGATTTCTTGATAATTGTTTCTCTCACACTTCTCAAAATGATAAATATTCTATCGATGTGACATTATTTGTCCAAATATCATGAGAAATAAGGCCTACCTGCATGTTTACTCTATTCATGTGGGTTGGCCACGTCAGTGGTTAGATCTACTAAAGGGCCATGCACAAATCAACTTTGAAACAAAATTATACGAAATACCGAACAAAACATATAACCAAACATTAAATTTAGTATAAGATCAACATAAGAATGAACAATATTATCACACAGAAATGTCCAAAACAGATACAGACAAAAATAAAAATATATATAAAAAAACAATGTTTATATAGGGAGGTCTCCTAAGATTATGAGATCGATAGAACAAAGAGAAGGCCTCCTGACATATAGGCCGAGTACATCATTCAGAATCTCACACTTTGTTGCACTTTCAGTATAAAAACATCTCTTCTTTGAGTAGACCTAAGGTAAAAGTAAATGATACCAAAACAACAAATTAGATAAAAACATGTTTTTGTGTGTTTTTTTTTTTGTTTTTTTGCTTTAATATAACACTACAGGAAAAGGATCTCTTATCAATGGTTATTCAATTTGCACTTGACTGAGAATGAAAAAAATATTTAAAAATTTTTTTAAAAGGAGAGAAAATTGACATATCAAATGCAAGTGCTCGCGCTAACGAGAGCGGACTGGATCATCTGTTTACCATCGGGCGGGGACCGGATTCGTGAATCGGATCTGCGCACGTACGTACGTACGTATTCCGGATACCCGGTATTTTCAACATGGCAGCCTCCATCGTACAGTTTGCAGTGAAAACGAGGTGAGGAAATCGTCGATTAGACACACTCTTTTAATTGAAAACTCGATAGTTTTTCATGAATATCAATTTGATTTAAAGCATGCAAAAATTTCATTTAGTTTTCAGGGAATTAAGAAGCAAGGCTATCAAGCTAACTTGTTAGACATAATACACCAAAAGAGTTTGGATTAGGAATAAGACTGTGTGCAGTCCCATGTCATCTATTTCCATGTGTGTGAGAAAACTTTTAAAAAAAAAACCAAACCTCATGCGGCTTCGCCTTCGGCCCTCACTCATCATGCTCATGTTATGTAGATCTAGATGTGTCTTTTATGATAAATGATTGTATTTGTGTTGTGATTGTGACTGACTGTACACAATTTGAAAGCTTGACATTGAGTTTGAGGCGGACTCGACTCCTCGTGGCCCTGAATTCTGAAATTTCTGAAAGAAAAAAAAGAAAAAAAAAAAAAAAACACTGCACAGAACAAAAAACACAGATTTTTTTTCTTCTCAATTGCCAGAATTCATTCCGTGGAATTTTAAAATTTTTTGGCATTATCTTGGAATAGTCTCCAGTCCATTCACTCTCTTTCATTTATTTTAGTCAGTGGCGGAAACATCGTTCCACGCCATTGACTTTGTACACAGTTGACTCGCACACACAAGAAGAGAGGAGACAAATTCGAGGATATAGCCAAATTTTTTTATGTGTGGGATTACAGGGCAAAAAGAGAGTTTTACTGTCCGCATAATTTCTTTGCCTAGTTTACCACTTAAAGTTTGTGACTAGATCTAGATCTAGAGTCTATTTGTTTCAATCTGATTCTGAATTAATGTGTTTTTTCATTACAAATTTTAATTGGAAAAACAAATATCACATTCATGATCTTTGAATCATGTAGATCTTTATCTATGTAAGATTAAGAGCTAGTCATTCAAGTTGATTAAACTCTAGTAGACTATACTTCTTACCAATTAAGTTAATTTTAAACTTCATATTCATAGCATTTCATTTGAAACATGATCATGATGATTGAGAGATATTTATCTCTCATTTCCTTTTCTCATTTTCAGAGTGAGCTCTGTCCTGAACAGAGATGTGAAACAGTTTGGAAAGAAATACCTATTTGACAACAATGAAGAAACCTGCTGGAATTCTGATCAGGTAAGCTACATGTAGTTTATGTTTATGACTTACTTGTTTGCTACACAGTTTCTAAGTCTACATAAGTTTTACTCATAATATACCCTGCTTTAAAGCTTTCTTTGACAAGCACTGATGGGAGGCCAGGTTACTTTAAAGGGGAAGTTCACCCTCGAATTTTATTGGTCTTAAAAAATAAAGAAAAATAATACAAAAATAATAGTGAAAGTTTGAAGAAAATCGACCAAAAAATAGCGAAGTTATGAATATTTAAACTTTTGATTGTGTGACGTCACGTGCGAGCAGCTCTCCCATTGGTTGTGTACGTAAATTCCATAAATTTGTCTTTTTGTCATGGTTCTTGATAAAGGAATGGGTCAATTTGATATAGTCATGTATATGAACATATGTTTGATGGTATATCGACCGCACAGGTGGCATAATTAATTTCTTTTGGAAAAAAAAATGACAATTTATGGAATTTACACCACATAACACATAGGAGAGCTGCTCGCATGTGACGTCACAGAATCAAAACTTTAAATATTCATAACTTCATAATTTTTTGGTCGATTTTCTCCAAACCTTCACTCATATTTTTCTTTTATTTTTCTTCATTTTTTAAGACCAATAAAATTCCAGGGTGAACTTCCCCTTTAATCGCAACTCTTTCGAGAACTCTGACTAGATAGACAACTCGGTAGCTCCCCCTACATGTTAATTTTATGTACATAATTATAAATGATTTGATTCCCTTTTTTCTTTTTCTCACCACAGGGTACACCCCAGTGGATATCTCTTCAACTCCAGGGGCCTTGTCTCCTAACTGAGCTCCAGCTCCAGTTCCAGGGAGGCTTTGCCAGCAGGACATGCTCGGTGGAAGGGAGCTCGCATGGAGAACAACCCAAGAAACTTATGGACTTCTACCCTCAGGATGATAACACATTACAAATATCCTTTAACTGCACTGTCCTGAATTTACAAAGGAGGTTTACGTTTAAATCATGGTTGGAATGTGTTGATGTGTATCACATGACATTGTTAAAGCATTGGTTAAAATGAAACTCCAGACCCAAAATAAGTTGCTTTATCAAAAGCCGAATCAATTAGAGTAACAGATAAATATTGAAGGAAATCACACTTAAAATAAGTAGGTTATGTATATCTTTAAAGGGATGCAGTAACATTGAATGATATTAAAATTGAAATTTATTGGATTTAGCTCATTTTGCCAACGTGATTATGGACACATAGGTCAGTCTGGTATTCCTTAAAAATTGCTGTCTACTTGCTTGCTTTACTTTCGAGATATCTACAATTTTATACTCAAATTTTCTAACCCGTTCCTTGACGCTTTACAAAACCGTGTGCGTTTCAACGCACGTGGTTTTCACCGCTTTTCCTGTTGTCAAGTCCCCGTGCCTACCGGGCGGCTAAGCTTGCAACGGAGCGGTATAAATTAATCATGCGCGGCCGTATCCTCAGCCGCGTTTGAAATTTCACAGTTTTAAGATAGTAAATGACTTGCATTTGATCTGAAACTTGCAGTAGATAGAATTCTATTCATTTCGATCTCTTTTGCACTTGTTTTTGGAACTTACTAAATCCTATTAAGATGAAAAAGGAAAAACTCTGATTGCTATACAAATTTGGCAACACAGTCATGAAGCTATGATGAAGAAAATGGATAACCAATGTATTTGAATATGTGTTGAACAGTTGTTTTTAGATTTTATGGCGCTGTCATTCATAATATGAATATTTACGCCATATCGGTAACGTTTTTTGAAAAAACAAAAGATAAGTTTTAATTCTTTTATGACAAACCATATAATAAGGTCTAACTTAATTACAATTGGGAAATTCACAGCAAAAGATCTGTTATACTTAGGTTATATATGTGATGCGTCACGTCGAAAGGAGAGACTATTCGCAATTTTTGAAATCCATTTTATTTGATAAATTATTTGATCCCTGATTCATGCCTTGAATTTGATATATAACCCGACTGTAAAGAGTAAATAGAAGTGGAGATATAGCCTCTGAACGCGAGGAGAATGTGCTCTTGAAATCAAAATCAAGAGAAAAACGTCTGCGAAGTTTGACTTCCTTTGTACCCCGCGCCAGAAAAATAAGAACCTCTGTCACCGCTGTACTCACCGAAACCTAGCACCACTTTTACAAAGGTGAAACGAATTGACCAATGAGGAGGCTGCATTCAGGTATACAGAGAACAATACTCGTCCGTCACGCAGATCGAGGCAAGCGCATAACCGCGATGTTCAATCTTCTCAAAAAAAAGAAGCTGAATTTGGTTAGTTGTTTTTATATCTTCGTCAAATAAATGAAAACGTCATGCTCTTTCTAATTGTTTAAGAAAAGTCCGCTCTTTTAAGAAAATGTTTACCAATCCTGGCGCTAAATTAGTTAGAAACAAAACTATTTTAAAACCTTTTTTGGGGTTTTATTCCGATTTTGCGTGCGTTCTTTGAATGTCAATCGCGTACTCTTACTCAATAAAAGCGAGTCATTTGATCTGAACTCTGTTGGAAATTTAAACATAATAATGGTCTATAGACTAAATTATTCTTGTACAGGGCTTATGCATTTTGTTTATTTCTTTGAATAAGTATATGATAGAGATATGCCTCCAAAAATTTAATAAATTATTTGCGCCTCACGAATGTATTTAGAATTTCTCTGATCACGTTTTATGAGTGGCTAGGTTAGCTTAAGACAATGAAAAAAAACGTAAAATGATTTGCTCGATCTCGTCTTTTATTGATCAAACTTGTTACCAGTAATAAGAAGATATTAATAATTTTTAGAAATGAATTATTTTAAGAGTAAATCGTATTTTGTTTCGTCGTGTTTAGTAAAACGTACTTTCTTAAACACAATACTTTGTAAAAAAAACTGCAGAAATTTGCTAGTAGCTATGGGTGCTATCTCACCTCGCGGAGACGTCTCCGCGACGTCTCCAACAACTCGTCTCAAACTTGTTTCTAAGCCGTCTTAAGTTGTTTCAAAAGTAGTTCCCAAAAAGTGAGATACAGCGCAGTTATAAACGTATTGATTTGCCACTCCCCCCCCCCCTTAGCTCATTGGTTTCCACATAATGCAATATCAACCAATTTTAAAACCATATTTTTTTTTCAATTTTAAATTAGCATCTCTTACGCGTCTTAAGACTTTAACCTAAATACTTGTATCAGAAGTATTATGATCACGTCACCTCTTTGTGTGCTCTATGTTTCCCTGATGGAACCAAATTTGTTTATAGGGAGGTTTAATTTCCCATCAGGACAACAGATATCGCGGCCCCTAAAATAAATGCTGAAATTAACATTCATTTGGATCCAGATAGCTAAGTCAACAATAAGTAGCTTTTTCCCCACATAACCCCCCCCCCACACCGATTGTTAGATTTGACATTCGTTTGCGTGCTCCGCCATCCGGATGAAACAGCTATTCACAGCAGGTTGTGTGGCATCGCCAGCTGAGTGTAGCTAAAGAGAGTTTAGTTCGCTATTCGCTCACAAAAACGAAACAAAAAGCCAATAAAATCACACAACACATGACCACAGAAAAGAAATAGAAATTTCTGTGTGTATGCCTATGAGCGTTCTCCTTTTCTCTATTTCTGTGCACATGACCGTGGAACGTCCAACAAACAAAAGCCATGCGTTGCTAAGGGCGGAGCTAAACGGAGAGGGGAAATGAGCGTGGACGTGCGCTTGTATGTCCGGAAAAAAAAAATTATGACCGAAAAAAAAACACTCGCCGGAAAACTGCTTTTTTACCACTTTCCCGTTATCATTTTCACTCATTTTTTTACAGAGCAAAGATGAAGCATGGTAGAACCAGAAAATAATAAAAAAAAAATTTCCTCAAAATTTTGAGTTTTTTATTAGTTTGTCGATTTACTCGGATCTTTGATCTCCGACTTCTCTCTCATTTCGACAAGACGTATCACATATGCCATGATATTAAGAACACGCATACTTTATTTTATCGAACTTCCTATGGTATCCTCAAAAAAAAAGTAAGTTAACAACAAAACTTACATTAAAGTTAATTTAGAGCTAATTTGGTATTTGGTATTTACTAGGGCCTAGGCTAGTTTTTTTTTTTTTTTTTTTTTTTTTTTTTTTAATCTTTTTTGTGGTCAAATGAGTATTATTGATTTAGCCGCTAACTGTGAGCTCCGTTTAAAACAACTTCTTTTTGGTGAAATTTGAACCAGCACTAAAATACCCTAGCTATAACACTGTTTAGCACTACTATGCTTCAAAATGGTTCTGCAATAATTTTTGCAAAAAAAAAAAAAAGGAAAAAAAAAAGTTAAAAAAAAAACAAAGAAATGCATAAGAAATTCAGAAAACAATAAAAGCATAGAATTAATTTCAATACTAGTATTTTTTTCTAGTACAATTGTTAGGAATGCTTATCAGGAATAATAATGCACAAATTAGTATTCTAGGGCTTTTATTGTTTCAATTAGAGCAAAAAGTATGATTTCATGCATAAATTAGCATAATTAATTAATGTAAACTAAATTGATATTTTTTCAGAAAAATTACAACGCAATCTTGTACCCCCCCCCCCCTCAGTCTTGACAGCTACCAAACAACAGACAGGACTATGTGGTGTAGCGCCCTCTAGGTATGTAGATCATCAATTATTATTGTGTCTATAGTGAGAGAACGAAACTCAAAATTCAGGATGTTCATAGGAAATTATGCATGACAAAGTCATTATTTTTTCATACAGATGTACAACATATAATATAACATTACATCTATAGTTAAAGGTAAAATCTTGAAAATTGGCTCAAGGAAACTTCATTATATTTTGGACCAGCTGTTAGAATATGAATTAAATATAATTATTAAACCTGCCAATTGATGATAATAAAGTCTGTTACCAAGTACCTGGTATAAAATGTGATATGTGGATATACATTTATAATTTTATACTAACAGTTTCTAGTTTTAAAAAATCTGGACTAATAGCTGTTCAGTCTCTTTGGATACAAAAATCAAATAGTACATACATTTTCTTTCTAATGGAGGCATGATTGCTATCCCTGGATTGAAAGCGAGTCAATATGCTAGTTTCCTTTAAGAAGGCATTATAAAGCCCCAATAAAGTCTCTCAATTAGGACTACACTGTATGGCAGTAGGCGTGGTCACTCATATTCAATCATTTAATTGCTAACAGCAATAAGATGGAATATAAATCATTAACTAATCGAAATTACAATTACAATTAATGAGAGTTCCTTCTGCACATGTGGATTCTAAATTCAGATATGTGCATGAAGTTTAATGCAATGAAGAGTTTCATTCAAAAAGGGATCATTTTTGATGAAAATCAAAATATTGATATCAGACCCTTTTTTATGTACTACGTAGGTACTCCTACCTGTCTTTGAACAAAAGTATTAGCATACATTTTGAGAGCACTTGTAAGAAAATGTACAAAATGTGGTAAACACATTTTTCTAAAGTTATAAAAATGGATTTAAGACTTATTGGAATAAAACTCATCAAATGTGGAATAATACGATTTTGCAGATATATTTCCTTAACTTTCGATTTCCTCCACATCTTCCAGTTTCCTGCAGGATGTTCAGCAAGCAGCTTGAAGATTGTCTTTGCAGAGAGCACTGATTTCTTTGGCAGGATAACACTCTATAAGCTCGACATCCTGGGCACAGTGACCTCGTGACCTCACGACCACTGTTAAAGGAGCAACGCTTAGAAGATGAGAGAGACAGTCACAGAGCAGCTGCATATATTATAAGTTTCCTTCTTGAAGTGAAGAGAGGAAACTTTGGACCAAGACATCATGTGAGCAAGAAGTTGTTCTTTTTACAGAGCATTAATTTCATATGGAGATTGACCTCTTGACCTCTGGTAGGGATCGATGCGAAGAAAATATTTATCAAAGAAAGTTTAATACTAAGCAGATCATCAGCATTCTGGAAACAGGGGGACAAAGTAATCATGTGAGCAAGAATATATTGACCAATATTAAGTTGTGATGTGCCTTATGCACTTGCTTCATAATCATAGATATATGGGTGTAAATCGTTTAGTGTTTGCTTTTCGTAAACATGATTTGTACTTGCATCTCGGGTTTTTCTTATTATAATATAAGTGTTAGCTTTCCTGCCTGCACTCTTCTGATCTTGTGGGATCTTTCTGGGAAATGGATGAAACTCGGCCTCCTCAAAATTAACCAGTGAGAAACCAATTTGATTATTCTTGACAGTGTGGGTTGGAAGAGGTTAGATTTGTCCCTGTGCATAATGTCATAACCAGGCCTCTACAAAAATTTTATTTTTCGCTTGCCCTGTCGGGCAAGTGAAATTTGGTTTTGCTTGCCCACAAGAAAAAGACACTTGCCCAGATTTTCTTTTCATTTTCTTTGTTTAGACCCTAATCACTACCTGCCATCTGAGACCTAATAAGAGTCCATAAATGGCGAGCGTATAGGGAGATTTCATACAAAGGCATTTTTTTAGTGATATTTTGTCTGATTCGTATTCAAAAACACATATTTCATTGTGTTTTTTAGGTAAAATGTCGCACATACATGTACATGTATATCTTGCTCGATCGGGCAAGTGAATTTGTCTTTACTTGCCCGCCAGTGGTTTTCACTTGCCCCGGGCAAGCGAGCAAGTGGGTTTGTAGCGCCCTGATAACTATTATACCTGTCCTTGAAAGGTGTCAAAAGAAGATTCCTGCCAATACTCTTCATATACTTGTACTTCAAAGAATTGAGATGTGTTTTACTATATTAACAAATTGAATAATGTTTTGCAATTTAAAAAGGTCTTGTATTTCCCACTGATTCATGAGATGAAGTGATTACCTGAACATTGATAGAGTATCTGTTCTTCTTGTTGAGGAAGAACAGATTGAAGTGCAGATAGAAATGTGTATTCCATCAAGGGCACCAGTTTTGTTTTTTTTTATTAGGTGGTCTGTCTGTGACAGATCACCTATTATATTCGTCAGAATTTTTTTTTAATTTATTTTTAAGGTCAATATTTTGTGTCCACTCTATCTCAAAATCTTCCAAGTCAATTGAAATTCATGTCAGTTATGGATGTCACTCTGGAAACGTGCATCGAAGCTTTTCAAGGTCATCAAGGTCACGTGACGTCATCCAGACGCCATTTTGTAAAATCACATTAACAATCATAACTTCAACATTAATGATCATAAATCAATTATATTTAGTACACATAAACTTCACTTAACCCTTGACCTTAGCATACCATCAAAGGTCACCTAAAGGTGCGCGTAATTTCAAAATTTTAAAATGCCCAAAATCATCTAGTATCAAGTTTGCATACGTTTCAGGTCATTTTCAGCACGCGTAACGCCCTTACGCAACATAGAATCGCCGTTTCTTTTCTGTATATGCATTGATAATATAATTCTGAGTAATTTGATACCTTGATCAGCTTTCTACGACTATAAATGAAGGAATGAGCGTCCATCAAAGTTTACAGCACGCGTACATGGCACTCTCACTATAGGCCAAATATGGGCAAAAACATGCCTATTGAAAATTCGCTCTAGCTCGAAAAATTGTCCGTTAACCCCCAATTTTCTTTCAATGAGCATATACAGTATAAAGTATAGAACAAATTTCATGTGGAACGTAACCAGTAAAAAACATTATGACGTCATCAAAATGGCGTCAGAACTCAAAATTTCATTTTTCTTTTAATTACGTCATCTGGACCAGAGAGGAAGAGAGCCTCCACACCTTTATTGATCACCTCAATTCTTTCCACAGGACCATCAAATTCACCTCTGATTTTTCCCACCAGACGCAACTTCTCGATGTCACCGTCAGAAAGAGACGACCACATCACCACTACTCTCTACACCAAACCCACAGATACCACCAGTACCTCCACTCTTCTAGCTGCCATCCCCGTCACTGCAAAACCAGCATCCCTTATAGTCAAGCCCTCAGACTCCGCCGTATCTGCTCTGACGATTCTGACTTTTCTTCCCATGCTAGGACCTGAAGAATCATCTTGTGACCAGAGGACATAGTGCTAGGACAGTCAACAGCCATTAACAAAGTTCGTTCTCTCCCTAGATCTGATGTTCTCAGAAAGAAAGCTGACCACCAGGACACCACAGACAGATTACCCCTTGTGACTACCTTCACCCTAATTTACCTCCTCTCCGCACCATCCTTCATGCTAATCACCATATTCTCACACTTCTGATCGTCTCCTACAGGCCGTTCCTGACACTCCCATCGTGGCATTCCGACGCCCCGCAACCTCAAGGATCTCATCGTTCTGCTGAAGTCCCCTCCCTTACTGACCTTCTTCTCCCTTCAGCATTGCACCTTCAAATGTACAGCCAACAGATGCATCATTTGCAATATACACATCCACGAAGGCGATACTTTCCAGAGTACTCCACTAGCAGATCTCATCACACCAAGGGGACATCACCTGCACCACTTCTAATTTATATATATCTTATACTTGCAGAGTTTGTAAGATGCAGTATGTAGGTGAAACCAAGACCACTCTCAAAAACGCTTCTATGGGCACAGATCACTGTCACACCACCAAGCTTGACACCCAGTTGGGAACATTTCAACCTTCCTAACACTCCATCCTGACATGTCTCTACAGGGCATCGATTTTTAGGTACCCGTCCTGATTCTGTCCGTTTCACAGAGAGAAGTTCTGGATGAGACGTCTTCGCACCATTCAACCTCACGGTCTCAACATTCAGGAGGTAATGACTAACCTCTTTTTTCTCTATTTCTTTCTTGATATCTGTTTTTTTTTCCCCTTTCCTTGTTAGCTTAGTTTAGTTTATTGCAGGTGTTTTTTATTTGACTAATACATTCTGTTTCTCTTATCAATTCTTCTTTCTCTTTTCTCCTTACAGGTTTGGCTCACACTTTCTTTTGTTTTGTTTTGTTCATGTCTTCCCCTGTTCTTTTACCTGTTTACTTATTTATTTATTTTCCCCCCCCTTACTTCTTCTTGTAGGTCTATAACACACAGGTCTACTAGGTGTTTTTTTCCCCTTGGCTTTTTCTCTTTTCTTTCATTCTTTTCAGCCCCTCAGCCTCCACTCTAATCCCTTCTTTGTTTACTCTCTCTCTCCTCCTCCCAGCTTTCATCTCCCTTTTGTTCCAGTTTGCTGTTTGATCTCACCTCCTCTTGCTTTTGATTGGCTGGCTTCTTCACACTTTTACATCCCCTTTTTGTTCTCTCCCTCTTGGCTTGCCACTTAGTATAGCTTTTCTCTGTCTTTCTCTATATCCATGTTTGTTCCCTACTTTTCTTGTGTCATTTTGTCTCTGACGAAGATTCTGCTAGGATCGAAAGCTCAGGCTCCTTTTGACTTCGTCATAAAATTTATGCAAATTTGATTCCAACTCTGTAAATATTGGTTGATTTTCGCCCAAATTTCAATATGTTGTAGCTTAGGATATAGCTTTCTGGTACGTGACCTTAATTTTTCATTTTAGGAAATGCATCATTGTCAAAATGTCAATATATAAAGGCCTGTCATTTTGCTCATTTTGCGTGCAATCTCCATTACAAGCACTTTTGGTTGAAACTTAAAACTGCAAGCCCACCTCAAATGACCATTCCCTCCGTCATTTCTGCTTCATTTTTTCTGAAATTTTGATAGGTTGTAGGCAAGGAATTCTCTTTATATATATCATACGTTTTTTTCAAATCAGACTACGGAAATCATGACTTATATAACTTGCCGTACTTGAATCTTTTTTGCTCTTCGTAGTTTTCGATCTACGTGCAATCCTTCATAGGGTAATTTTAGCTCAATCGTAAGGCGTCTGACTCGTAATAGAGACCTTGTCGTGTGGGTTCGAGTCCGGTGTGTCTACATATTTTTTTTTTTTTTCATGTGAATGTCTTCCTCTGTCATTACAACACAAAACAATAACCAATAATGAAATGAAAATAAATTTTACTTTTTATATTAGTCAAAATACATTTTTTTTAGTAGTTTATGTACACAACCCAACTGAGGATAACTATTGCTTTGTACTGAGCGCATTATATCACGTCGGTGCATTTCCTCTTTGTTTCATCTTTTCTATACCATCTCCTATGCATTTCTTTGTTTCATCTTTCTTCCATCTTTCTTCTTTCATTTCCGTATTTCTGAATTTCTTTGTTTTTGTCATTCTTTCATCTTCTCTTCTCTTGGTTCTTATGTATTTCTTTGTTTTATCCTTGATTCATCTTGTCTTCTCTCAATTCTTATGTATTTCTTTGTTTTTCCTTTTTTCGTTTTATTGGCCATCATTTATTATGTATTTTTTTTGTTTTTGTCATTCTTTCAGCTTCTCTTCACTCAATTCTTACGTATTTCTTTGTTTTCGTCTTTCATCTATTCTTAATTGTTATATATCTCTGTTTTTTTTTCTTCTTTCGTTTTATTGCCTATTATTTCTTATGCATTTCTTTGTTTTATCCTTCATTCTTTCATCTATTCTTCTCTTAATTGTTATGTATTTCTTTGTTTTTCCTTCTTTCGTTTTATTGTCTATATTTCTTATGTATTTCTTTGTTTTATCCTTCATTCATTTTGTCTTCTTTCAATTCTTATGTATTTCTTTGTTTCTTTGATCAATAGAATGAAATTGTACCAGAAATACGCTATAACTTACCAAAGAATCAGCCGACAGGATAATTTTCCTCATCAGCTTATCAACAGTGGCGCCCTTCATACAAAAGAATTGTTGTTTTGTCATTCCTAGTATCTTCTCTACATCCTTCAAAAAACAAAACATAAATGCTTTAATCAACAAAATTAAATTATTTTTACATCACAACATTATTACTATCTGATATTGAAAACACTAGGGCGGAAATGTCCAAAATTGACCATATTTTCAAGAATTTCATTTCACCTGCACTGCACAAACAAAATCAAGAGCAAACAGTAGGCCTACACTTGGAAAACAATTAACTACAACTTTTACTTTCAAACAAACCAAGCTACATGTCTGGAAATCTAGCCCTATTTTACCCATATATCAATACATTAATATCTTGACTCTTTCTTAATCTTATCCGATTTCCAATAAAAATCTTTCTTTTATGAATTTTCTCATCCGGTCTCAATTTTTCACACGTGATACTCTTCTCAACCCAGTGAATACACGCAATACTCTGTCTGCCAAACTTCTATACACATGGCACAAACACAATTTGTGTTCCAAAAGCAAAGTCCAGAAAGACTGGATTTTCACATAATGAACAAAAAACAATTCAGATCATATTCTAATTAAGCGATGAATTAGAATTGTCTGAATCGCAATGCATGCAAGTTAATCTAGGCTATCTAAGACTGTCTAACTCTAAGTACAGAAATGATTTTTGGTGTACCGTGTGTATAAATTACAATCAGAGACAATCACTATCCTGACATTTCTGTACTACTAGCCTAACACTCAGATAGTTAGCATGCGTGCACCTGCTTCAAACACACCGTACAAACACACGTGTATACACGTAGGCCCAAGAGCTACAGCTGTATTTCATTAGTCCTACCTTTCTTTCGTTGATATTATTCACGTATATTTCCATAATATCTGAAATTATCCCCAGACATCCATACCGTGGAGGAAAGGAGGTGACTTCGAAGGTGTCTTTTTTACAAACTTCTCTACTAGATAAACATTTTCCTAATAAAGTTCACAGTCCTCACGTGTTTATTGAAGTAGACGCCATATCCTGCCTGCTGGATGATGGTATATGATGTATTCAATCAGGCTGTACCGCGTACCGGCTAGATAGGAGGCCAGCGCAGCCGCTTGATTTGGGCAAATGTGCTCATTAATATTCATGAGCTCAGATTCTGCTTACGAATTTTACAAGTATGCAATACAGTTTGACGGGCGCAATTCCAGCATTATTGGCGTGATTTGGGCATTTCTTTTGATCATCAAAATCACTAAATATAGGCGTTATATTTGTGAAATATTAATGCACAAAATAATATTTGACCAATTTTTTTTTCTTTTTTCTCTCCAAGTCAATGTCTTCTCAGTCATCATAAAAAAAAAAAAAAAGCCTTTTATGTAATATTTTTATTTTTTTTAATATAATTAAAATGTTATTTTAAGTGGCTTATGTACACAAGGTATTATTGCTTTGTACTCATCGCATAAATTCACGTCAGTGCATTTCCTCCTTGTTTCATCTTTTCTATACCATCTCTTATGCATTTCTTTCTTCCATCTTTTCTTCTTTCATTCAGTAGTCATTTCTGCTTCATTTTCTCTGAAATTTTAATAGGTTGTAGGTAAGTAGAAATTCTCTTAAACATATCATCGTTCGTTTTTTTCTTATCAAAATGACTCCGAATCATGACTTTATTCACCATGCCGTGCTAAGTTGTTTTTTTTTTTTTTTGCCGCTTCATCGTTTTTGCTTGTTTGTAGCGAGCTGCCTGTAACCGTTAAAGGGGCGACAATCCATGTTGTTTTCAGTCTATACCCTTATCTATTCCTGATTATCATCTCCATTTTCTTAGCTCCTTTTTAGCAAAAGGATCATGACATTGACATGATTATGCTATTGATTACGATCATGATAATTATGATGATAGTCATCATATTTTGATCATGCACATCACCGCACGACAAAGATCATACAAACTGACAGACAGACCACCTAATTCGTCCCCATGACGAATTAAAATCTAGTTATTATTTTTTTTAAATAATGCAATGCAATCTAAAATGGTCTTGAATTTTTATTTTATTTTTGTATTGTATTTTGTATTGAGTATTTATTATCCAAATACATAATTACAAGGCATATGAACATGTTATACATCCCTACCCCACCACCTGGCATACCATTATCACGACAATTGATTTCTAGATTATATCCATCTATTGAAAAGATACCAGGAGATGTAATCTGCCATATTTCTGACAGTCCAATTACATGGAATTTACAGTCTAAGATATTTTCATACAAAAATTTAAAAGTATCAAAAATTTTATTCATCGATCTGATGTTAATATGAGAAAGGGTAAGTGAATTGGTATAATTTCTTTTTAGGGTTGAATTGAATTCATCAGGGGAAAGTTTATATGACTCAATATTTATATTGTGATTGTCATTAGTAATCATATTAGCTAAATATATAACACATTGAACATATATATTTTGGGATATCACTTGATCTTAATAAGATCAGCTTTGGTAGAGATGACAATGGCAGGCGTTTCTGAGTTCTTCTTGACAAGAATCCTGCAATTGCTTGTCCACAGAAAGCAATAACCCTTGTCTTTCCTGACAAGATTGGTCTTGTACAGGAGTTCTTTTACCAATGGCAACAGGTTCTTGTGATGAAAACGTTTCCATCTCCTCGCATGCCTGAGATGATGTCTTTCACCTTTACATCCTTGAGGGTCTTGTGTTGTTCGTAGACTCTGTCCCTTGCCTTCCTTGATGTGAAGCGCACGATGATGGGTCTTGGTTTTGGTTTCATTTTCTTTTGCTCAGTCTCGGCAGAAGCATCTTCAGCACGCTGACCAATACGATGTGTAACATCAATATCACTTGGTGATATACTCGAGTCGACATGCTTTAGGACCTGCATGACAACAGCATGTACATTTTCTTCTTTGGATTCGGGGATACTTGCTAGCTCTATGTTTTGCCTTCGACTATAGAGTTCCATACTCCGCATGTCGGACTCCAATTTTCTCACTTTATTTTGGAGATCGTCTTTGCTTTCATGCAGCTTTTTTTTGTTGCTTCAAGTGTACACATTCTAATAGTTATCTCATCGAACTTTTCACTCATGAAATTGATCGAGGCCAGCACCTGTGCTTGGCCAGCCTTTACCGAGGTCAGGTCAGTTCCCATTGCTGATAACTTCCCCATTATGGCATCGAGTGATGTAGTACTGCATGCTCCATCATCCTGTCCTGGCCGGCATGCATTGCAAAGCGCAATGCCGTCCTCGTTTTGCTGGACGCCTTTCTTAGTTGATGAGATAAAGTGAATTCCTGAACATTGTTAGAGTATCTATTCTTCCTGTTCATGAAGTACAGAGCTTTTGGCCCTCCAGGACCGCATATTGGGATGTGTGTCCCATCTATTGCCCCACGACCCCAGGAAAGTTCCCATTGTTGAAGAATCCCTTTTGAACTCTTCTGATCTCATTTGGCCTGACTGGAAAACGGATAAACCTCGGCCTCATCATCGCAAAACAGTGTGACACTTTTTTGTTACTCGAGATAATGTAGGCTGGGACAAATTGGTCTAATCACCATACATAATCTTTGAGTCTCCTGTAAAAAAAAAAGAAAACAAAAGGAGTTCCACACACTCTCCCTTTTCCAATGACTTTCCCCATGCTCTTCTCAATGGGACTGATTTCAGGTCACAAGACTGTGCAAACGTCACAACAATTATGCGGTACAACTTCAGTGTGTTTTGGATCATCGCTTGTACATGTAGCTCCAAACACCTCCCTGATGACACTTTCCTCCAGCCAGTGCCTTCAACAAACTCCTTCGTAGAAGCTGGTGCTGCACTGCCAGCAGTGTCTCCAGGATGCAATTTTTTTTTCCTAAGGATGCAATTTTTTTCCCCCCTTGAGATGGCCCTATCCACCATCATGTATCTCGATGTGAGGACGTTGCTCAGCCTGCCATTGGCCACATCAATGAGACGCTTGCAGTGATATTCTTGTAGGAATGTAGACATGAAGTCTACCAACTGGGGAACACTGAAAGCTTTAGCTACTCCGGCAATACAAAATTGTTCTATATACCTTGCTGGAGTCAACTCTCATCCCGTGTGTGATGGTTGCCATCAGGACTCTAACTGATGACATAAGATTTCTCCGATAGTCCTCTAGAGCCTGCTCCAAACTGCTTACAAGTTGCTTCGGAGTGGGAATGTTGAGCGGGAATCCCTCACATTCTCTCTTTACCAGTGACTTTCCCATCCTCCTCTCAAAAGGATCAATTTCATTGCCCTGGCAACCACAGTCACATGACCGTGCGCACGCGTCACAACAATTATGTGGTACAACTTCAGTTTGTTTTCGATCGCCTGTAGCTCCAAACACGTCCCTGATGACACTTCTCCTACAGCTGATGCCTCCAATAAACTCCTTCATAGATGATGATGCTGCACTGCTAAGCCTGACTGCTAGCAGTGTCTCCAGGAAAGCATATTATGATAACAACACTTAGCTTTCCATTATGCCCCACACGTCCACCGTCTGGATGTAGTCGTCCAATGAGCTACTCTGGCCACACAAAAGTGTTCTGTATACCTTGCTGGAGTCAACACCCATCTCTTAATGTGATTGTTGTTCTCGGGACTATAACCTCTCCGTCTGGTGCTGCTATTGATGCAATTATTTTTTCCTGCACGTCATTTTCAGTATTTGTGTGGTACATGTACATGTTGATGTAGGCATGCCGATCTTTTGGCAGCACAGCAATGAATGTCTCATTCACCTCACTGCAGGTATTTCTAGATTGGCAATAGATAATTGTCCTCTCTCTGGATAATACCTGTTTCTTGTGTTTACCTCTCTGTCTACACGTTTCCTCTTTTTGAACTGCATTTTTCTTTATGGGTTTGTTTCGTATCTAAGCTTGGGCATGGTGCCCCTACTCTCTCTGACCAAGTTACCACATATTCTTTTTTTTTGGTGGGGGCCTGAACCCTGAGCAATCAATTATTCATCAAAGCTGCAGGCTTATTTAAGGATGAAGTAGACTTTTCAAAGGAAGGGGTAGGTGTACTTAAGGGGGCAGTTGTATTTTCCATCCACGATTAAAAAAAAAAAATCAAACGATTGTGGTGTACCATCTTTTCAACCCAATCTTTGGAAATCTTATAGTTTAGCCCCTGCCTTGTGTACATTGAGTTTTTTTTACAAGTGCAATGTGCCTATTCATATGACATTTTTATTAATGTGGGATAAAGTGACATCCTGTTTAAAGAGGTAAGCACCATCCTCAAACTTCCATCCATTATTTTCTTGGAATGGCCACACCTTGTTTACTCACGCAACAACATTTGTGGATTGCAGCTTGATAGTTTGCACACTGTATATGCTTTTGAAAGGAGTCCTTACTTTATGGCAAACTCCACAACTTCCACTCTTGAATATTATTGGTTTATTTATATTTGACTAGCCAATTGCAAATAGTATGTAAAACACAAACCTGGGTGTTCCTTTCCAAAGGTACTGGTTCAGTAATGCCTTCATCCCAGCCAGGAACTCATCAACGGCGACTTTAGAACTGTAGTATGTGTAGTGAATTGTGGCCGCTGTCACCACCTCGGTTCTATTTTGAAGTGTGACCCTCTGGTGCCATCCAATGTCCACAAGAACACACGAATTGTCCAGGACCACCTCAAGGGCTTCATCGGAGGAGGAATCTTGGATCTGCAATAGCAAATGTATGCAGTTTAAGCACAACCACAGGCTTTCACAACCAAATTGCAGTCTTCAAAATAACAAAATCAAAAAGTACCTCACTTTATTCATTCAACTTGTATGCATGACCATGATAGATGAAATCGATACCTGTCAGAGACCTTGCAACTATGGATGTTCTGGAGGTTCTGGCTTGGGGAGAGGGAGTGGGGGGGGGGGGGGGGGGGGGGGGGGGGGGGGTTGATTGAAATCTCCTCTGAGAAAAGACCAGTCATAATATAAAGATTAACCCTAATAAGACTGGGGTGTTTTGGTAGCTGTCAAGACTATTGGCTCAACTTCTACAACAGTTCTACTGTCATCGAGTCTGATGGCATGACATTCTTCACCATGTCCAACAAGAACTGACACATCGTCGATTATTCTCTTTGCAGACGGGCACCAACTGTCAAAATGGAATTGCAATAAAATCTCTTTGTTCTCCCCAGGTGACAAAAACTTAGTCCACTGTTTTGGAGTTTTCTGTTCATTTGAGAAGATCTTCGTTTCTGAAAATGTGGACTGGTGCTCCTTGTTAGATATCAATTTTAGGGCTTTCACCTTCCTAATGCCATGAAATACACTGATTGTGTCACACCCAGTAAAACAATGAAATCCAATGAGAGCCCTGCATGATTCTTTGCCAAAATGGTCAAATATATGTGATGCATCACATCAAAATGAGAGATAAGTCGCAGAGTAAATTCTGCAAAGGGTGAAGGAAATTGATAAAATAATAATAAATGTCTAATTTTGGGGAAAGTATTGTTTTGATTTTCTGAATCTTCAATTTTTTATGTGCACTCTCTAAAAAAAAACATTGAGCAAAAAAAGATAAAGCGAAAGTAATAGTAATAAAAAAGGGATTAATTTGCCAATATCTTTGACTCTTTTTCTGGCAACTTGTCTCTCATTTTGATGTGATACATCACAAATACATCTGTATTGGGACTATTAATCATAATGTGTCTACTACTGTTTGCAGCATGTAGGTTATGTAACTGAAGTCTGGTGTCCGATTCCTCTTGATTGAGAACAGTGAAGATATTGGCTTAACTTCAACAACAGTTCTATTGTCATTGAGTCTGATGGCATGACATTCTTCACCATGTCCAACAAGAACTGTCACATCATCGATCAGACTGGTACCAACTGTCAAAAAGGAATTGCAATAAATTCTCTTTCTTCTCCCTAGGTGACAAAAACTTAGTCCACTGTTTTGGAGTTTCCTGCTCATTTGAGAAGATCTTTGTGATTTGGGAGCCCCCAACACGGACCTTGTTCAGCATTTTTTATGCTTTTTGACTTGTACCTGTCAGGAACAAAGTGGACAATTTTGGACTTGTTCATTTTTGTCTTGTTCACAATGAACTCCAATACGTGGTCCGCAAATTGCCCAAATGTTGCCTGAGGTTTAATGGTACGAATAAGTGCCATTGCATCCCACACCCACGTTGAACCAAATGGAATCTTCTATGGTTGGGGAGGGCTCAACAGATCCCCCCAAGTAGTTCATGAGCTTAGCCTTGTTGGTCTTGATCTATATACTTTTTGCACTGTACCGACAACGATCAGACGTGCAAACAGATTTCTGTCAGCTCCAAATGCTATTTCTCACCCCAATTATCTTTAAAAACTGTTGACTTTCCCCTATCCTTAAAGGTTATCAGTTTCATTTTTTCATGGGGTCATGAAAGCCAACGTTGTGAGATTCTAGACGCATTCAACAAAATCTAACAAATGCCTCTTCCCCTTTCTCATAAGCCTCTTGCAAGTCCTCAACAACTGGTTTTGTAGCAACTTGTCCTGATGTTATATGGTAGAGTTTGTCACTTTCCAAGGATCAAAGGGGTTGCCCATATTTTGTATAGTGTCCATAATGCCTTGTCGAGGTCAATACGTGATTGTGAGGATGTGTGGTGGCCAGCTATTTGTTGGCACCCACGGGTAATGACAGCTCTATCTTTTAGTGACAAGATCCACCTATATACAGCACCTTTGTTGGTGGTAAACCCTGTCAACTCTCCCTTGGTCTTGGAATCTCGATTAGCTTTTTGCTTGATCAATTGATCACAGGCTACTTGGGGAAAACCCATGGTTCTGTTGTCACTGTGCAACAAATTGCCCTACCAACAACTGGTCATGTATGTCGGGGTGGCTCTCCTTGAGGCAAACATTCTGAGCCAATATGCCAACATGTATCATGCATAATTAACTCTGTCATATGAGAAGAACCAAGGGAGGATTGAATGTGTGGAGGAAAAGATGCACGTTCCAATTACCTTCTCTTGTTGTTCTGATGAATTGAAGCAGGTCTTCAACCGTATCGATGTATGAGCTCCAAAACTGAAATGTCTCATTTGTCCTATTGTCTGTGACGAATTTGTCATGGTCATTGATAAGCTTATGATGTTCTTCCGAGTTCATCATGTTATCGAAATCTTTTGAAGGAAATGCTACTTGCATGTCCATAGCAAGCTGCTGGGCCTTAGTATGCTTTTTTTCGGAAAGAGTATTGAAGTAGGCCTGCCATCACAAAGTGCCTCACAAACAAGCTTGTGAGTTCTTATACTCATGTTGTAGTGATGACCACTTACCACATCCCTTTTCGACCCAGCAGCAATAACCTCTGATTCGATGACAATCTCATGTAAACTAGCATCACAAAACCGCTTTCCAATACATGCAAGGTGAGCCATGGCAGTATAGAATTCTCCCATCCGGAGGACAAGTCTGTCCATAAATGAAGCATGCTTCTAGCAGATTTCTTTGGCGTGCACATGTATAGCCTGGTCAAAAATGACTACAACCCTTTTGAGTCCAAGTTTGACTGCGATGGCAACACTCCGGAGAAGAATAGTGTATACTGTATTCAATTCAGTTGGGCTGGCATCAATGACTGGTAGGTACCCAACGTTTGTTAACAAAGAAATTTGGAGAGAAACTTCTTTGAAACACCTCTTTGAAGCAGTTCTATATCAGTGAATACTGTGGTTACTGATGTATTGTGACAGGAATACCTTACTGAAACAGTGCTTCTACTCAACCTCAGCAGATTATATTTATATTTCAGGACCTCATCCCAAAGGCTCTCTTTTATTCCTTGACTGGCAAATCCAGTTAAAAGGAAATTGATCATGTTGCTTGTATTTCCCCAGCAAAACGACTCCTTCTTCATTGTCAGCATGCTTTCTGACGTTTGCTGTCATCATGGCATCTGCCTCTGCCTGGACAGCAGGACACACATATCTACTCTGTATCTGGTGGAATGAAGTCTTGTTTGGGATGCCGAATCCAGCTTGCTCGGCAAACATGGCAATTTTTGCATAATTACTGCCAAATATTACCAGGCCTGCCGATATCTTCAGGTCACCGGTGTTGACCCTATTTACCGTCCGCTGAGTGCACAGTTGTAGGTAGTGTCCGGAAGGACAGGTCTGTACAAAGAAAGAGGGCATGCGTAATGGTTTACAATCACATTGAACAGGCAATACACACTGAGTACCAAAGGTTGACATCATAAAAAAAAACAGATTTTGCATTTAATTGTTTTTCTATTTTATATCTTGGAAGACCATGATCTCAAATTTATATAGCTGTCTACAAGAGCACAAGGTTGAACCTCCCGTTGAGAGGAAATTGATCATATTGGTTTTATTTACCAAGCAAAATGGCTCCTTCTTCATTGTCAGCATGCTTTCTGATGTTTGCTGTCATCATGGCATCTGCCTCTGCCTGGACAGCAGGACACACATATCTACTCTGTATCTGGTGGAATGAAGTCTTGTTTGGGATGCCGAATCCAGCTTGCTCGGCAAACATGGAAATTTTTGCATAATTACTGCCAAATATTACCAGGCCTGCCGATATCTTCAGGTCACCGGTGTGGACCTTATTTACCGTCCGCTGAGTGCATAGTTGTAGGCGGTGTCCGGAAGGACAGGTCTGTACAAAGAAAGAGGGCATGGGTAATGGTTTACAATCACATTGAACAGACAATACACACTGAATACCAAAGTGTGATGTCATTAAAAAAAAACAGATTTTGCATTTAATTGTTTTTCTATTTTATATCTTGGAAGACCATGATCTCAAATTTATATAGCTGTCTACAAGAGCACAAGGTTGAACCTCCCGTTGAGAGGAAATTGATCATATTGGTTTTATTTACCAAGCAAAACGACTCCTTCTTCATTGTCAGCATGCTTTCTGACGTTTGCTGTCATCATGGCATCTGCCTCTGCCTGGACAGCAGGACACACATATCTACTCTGTATCTGGTGGAATGAAGTCTTGTTTGGGATGCCGAACCCAGCTTGCTCGGCAAACATGGCAGTTTTTGCATAATTATTGCCAGATATTACCAGGCCTGCCGATATCTTCAGGTCACCGGTGTGGACCCTATTTACCGTCCGCTGAGTGCACAGTTGTAGGCGGTGTCTGGAAGGACAGGTCTGTGCAAAGAAAGAGGGCATGGGTAATGGTTTACAATCACATTGAACAGACAATACACACTGAGTACCAAAGTGTGATGTCATAAAAAAAAAAGCTTTTGCATTTAATTGTTTTTCATATCTTGGAAGACCATGATAAAAATAATCAACAGCTCAAATTTATATAGGTGTCTACATGAGTGCAAGGTTGAACTTGCCGTTGAGAGGATATTGATCATGTTGGTTGTATTTACTTAGCAAAATGACTCCGTCTTTATTGGCAGCATATTTCCTGATGTTTGCTGACGTCATTGCATCTGCCTCGGCCTGGACAGCAGGACATACATATACTTATTCGGTATGCCAAATCCAGCTTGCTTGGCAAATATTGCAATTTTTTGCATAATTGCTTCCAGATAGCTTCTGGCCCCCAATAGCAACAGCCCCGTCTAGGAGATGTGTCGCCTTCTTTGGGATCTCGTGGTGATATCTGATGGGATCTGTCAAGGTCAGTCAGTGTCCCGTCAATTTTCTGCCTTCAAAGCTTGCCACGTGGCCACCCTTGTCAATATGGTTTATCACTGTTTCTACGTTGGGAAGTCACCTTCATGGAGTGCAAATACTGCTGGTGATTCCCTCCTCCTTTGAAAGTCAGGTTTGAACAGGCTTGACCTTGCAAGCTGAGTCAACCCTGCTTTGAAGTGGATATGAATTGCAGACAGAATTTCCTGATTTGACACGGGAAGTTCTTCTTCCTTGGTGCATATGTGGTGAGCTGGAAACGCTAGTACCTAGAGCTTTAACTGCTTGTCTAAGAATGAGAATATAGGTTCACTCTTCGAAACATGAAAGTGAATTTAACAAAAGATTATGTAATACAGCTGTTCAACAAAGCAAGTATGCATTTGATAATGAAGACATTCCCTATTTGGAATGAGTCACTCCCAGCCAAATCAATTTTTCCATAAAAGGCAAGCTCAATGTGGAAATTTCCAAGCAATTTGTCAAACGAAGGTTTTTCAATTGCTTGAATGCTGTAGGCTTTTAGTGCAACTGCCAGTTACCTTAGCAACATTTAGTGATATGACCATCATATCTCGCACTACATCATTATTGGTTAGCGATTTTGGAATCGGCTCCATGTAACAAGTTTTCTGCAGGGGCAAGGGATCCTCAGTGTACTTACAGATGAAATCAGCAAAAGGCGGGGTGTTAACTCTAAAAAATTAGAAGAAAAAAACAAATAAACAAAACAACATTTTACACCTTTGTTATAATTGGTCTAATGGATTTCAATGTTTCGTCAAGGCCGCAAGGTGAAGTTCATTTCCATCCAGACACTTATAGACTGTAGGCCATACCAATGTTAAGGCTCCATTTAAAAAGTTGCGTGGTCTGATGACTGGTATTAGAATCTAACATTATAAATTGGTTATATGGTTGCTACTGAAGAAAAAAACATTTCGTTCTCCGCAAATATACGATCCCATTAATGAGATAATCATCTAATTAGTAAAATGGCATTTCAACAAGAGAGGGAGCCCTCTACCTTTAATGTACAAAATCACTTTAAAAATCATTAAAAAAAAATCATTTGTCATATAAGATTGTAACCTTGCACACTTATAATAGATTTCTTCTTGAGCGCGACCAACTCCCATGCTTTCTCCTCCTTAATAAGTTTCTCCTCCACTACGTTCTTACAGAACTCGGGTGTAGTGCCTGTCATGCTGTGGCTGGTTTCTCTTCCTTGTCAAAGGTCGCATGTAATTCAGGTAACACGTTGCATGGTACTTGACTTCTAAGGCAACGCAATCTTGATGTTGGATGAGCCGTAAGATTCAAGTATTTTGCTCGTTGATGGCCTTTTCTAGAATTCGGCCTCCGTTGACTATCTCACAGTTGGAAAGTGGCTCCTTCACACGCTTTCCTTGCTTTTTTAAATCCAACCGTCCACTCTTCTGACAGATGATACACTTTGCTGGGAGTACATGCATAGAACGTCGGGAACTGGTGGCTGCCCCTCTAGATCGTAGTTCCCTTCGTGGCTTCTTCTGCTCTAGTTCTTCTGATGAATCTGGAGAAAAATAGAAATAAAACAAAAAGAGTAATTAAATAATCGATATGTGATACGCATACTACTTTTTTATTCAATTATTGTACGTCAATTAATTCTGGGTTCGCAACGATAAATTTGAGTATTATTCTGATAATAAACATTCAGTTTCCCGATAACAGTATTAGGATTTCCAAGTGTGGAACACACTAATTTGTGCGCAATGAGCATTTAAAAATCAATGATAACGTAATTGCCAGATAATAAAGGTAGCATTTGTTACAGAAGAAAATATCATATTAAGGGGACTAAGAGGACTATTTATGTGTGTACCATGCAGTGAAAAAAACACCCCACATTTTATTGCATTATTATGTAAAATAAACTCTTTAAAAAGGGGTTATAATGGGCCTGCTTTAAATGCTTTAAATCGGCTCTTCGTCTATCACATGTTGCTTGATAATTCTGCACTTGAGACAGATGTCACAACTTGAACAGATTTTTCCATTGATATCTGTGATGCTAACATCAATGATTGATTAGGGGAAGATATTTTATCTGTTGGGTGAGATGCCTACTTTGAGTTCTGAAGAGGAACTGTCTCACCACCTAATGTCTGAAAGGCTGATGTAGATGGCCTATACAAGGAAAAGACATTTTATCAGTTGATTGATATTCTGACATTGATTGCTGAATTTGCATTGTCCAGTGTGACAGCACAGGTGTTTTGAGAATATTTACTGAGCTTGTAGTCCAGGTGAAAACATGCCTTGTCCAGACTTGCGTCGACTCCAAGCTTGGTAGATGCTCTCTAAATACCTCTGTAAATCTACGACCTTCACCTCTTCTCTATATGCCTATGAGTTTCTTACATCCATCCTTGACTTTGTGAGTCATCAACTGACTGTCCACAATGATTTTTTTATCAGTTTGTCCCTGGTAAGTGAGCTTGTCTCTTGCCTTTATTTATTATTCATTTTAGGTTTTATTCTCTGCAGTTTCCTGACTCTTAATTAATTCAATGAATAAAATGAACAGCATCAATATAAAGTCTTGAATAATAGATGATGTTTACGGTGGCATGGCTGCTGAAAGAAGGTCCTACAAGGAGTGAAAAGTTTGTCCAGATTGACGGCACACAGGTGTTTTGAGACTATTTTTTACTGAGCTTGTATTCCTGGCAGAAACATGCCTTGTCCAGGCTCGAAGGCCTGGCCCCCAAAAAATTGGAATTGAAGCTCGGTAAACACTCTCAAAATATCTCTCTCAAAACATGATGGACAAACCTTTCTCTTCGTTCAGGGTATGGGTGTCGGGGTCAAACATTGGAAAGTCATTGGATTGGACTTTATGGAGTCTGCTTCTTCATGGTTGTAAATTTGGGAACTGTTATAGAAGAGGTCATGAACCCTGACATAACATGTGGAAGTTACTGTGAAAAGTGTATTGTTTCACTTCCCCCCCCCCTTCCTAGACATCACATTAGGATGGTGACTTTTCATTCTTCACTTCTTGCACTTTAGTTGCAAAGGACCATGTGATTTCCTTGAGTAGAATCAAGCCTGAATAAATCAACCTGCTATAAGGCAAATAATCTTCTTAGTCAAAGTAAAATCTTGACCAAATTATTCAAAACATGTCATATTTACATCTCATAGGTTGACTTTGAATGGAATATATCTGTTCTGTATTACAAGATGCAAGACATTTCATTCAGCCTTTGTAAACATAGCTACAGAGTCCACTGGTATTTCAATTTATGATAAAAATATTTGAAATTATGCAGAACATATGGCAAATTGGTTGACCAAATATACAACTGTGAATGCTACCAATTTATAGGCACAGCTCAAGTGTATTATAAAGTGTTAATTTAAAACACATTTAATATCAAATTATTAATTTTGATATTGTACTTTGTATGTGTTACTGAATGTATTTCAAATGTATAAATTTATGAAAGATCATTATTTTTTTCTAAATAAACAATGATATTATTTCTAGAAAACTGTATGTGAGTCCTCTTTATGTCTTTACATCTTGTAATTGCATGCAAAATTATTTGACCCCTTAGCACTTTGGACATTCTTGCAAAATAACATTAGGGTAAGTGTAGTTTATAATTGAAATTGAAATCTGGTCCTGTTGCATAAAATATACTAATATAGTAACTTTGCCATCAGTGGTTACTACCATGGTAATATTGCTCAACAGCCAATCAAAAGAAGGTAACTCATTAATGGCCAAGTTACTATAATAGTAAATCTTTATGCAACTGAGGACAGAGAAAAAGTTCACTTCGCCAGAATATCCAAAATGTGAAGCGGGTCAAATAATTTTGCATGTCTACCTATCTTTTCTTTTTTGTCAATACTTTTCCCTGTTATTTTCTTTAAATTTGCTTTCACTTTCATATTTAGGCACATCTCTTTACTTACTCTTTAAATCAATACACATATATCTTTAGCTTCTCTCATCTTCATTTGTTTTCATCTTTTTATTTTCTTTCCAATCTTTTGTCTTTGCTTTATCAATCTCATTAATCCATATTGCATCAAAAATATACTTCTTCTCGAATGAATGGAGGAATGATAAGTGGTTTGTGAGTGAGGGTGGTATCTCACTTCGAGGAGACGTCTCCGCGACAGATAAAAAGTATTAGAGACGTCTCCAATTTATTCCATCACGGGGATGTTTCCGCGACAATTTCCAAAAACTGTCTCAAAGCAGTTTCAAAGAACCATCTCAAAGTAGTTTCCGCGACACTTGTCGCGGGAGACGTTTCATGAGTCTCGGAAACTACTTTGAGACGGTTCTTTGAAACTACTTTAAGACGTCTCCGAGAAGTGAGATACCACCCTGAGAGATAAATGAAAGATAATGTACAGTTGATCTCTGTTCTAATATATATATATGATAAGATGTCATTATAATAAGGCGATTCTCTTGTCTGTATTGCTTAACTTTAAGTATTGAAGAATTTATAACGAGATAATTGGCTTAGTCCCGATGACCTTGTTATAACAGGAGTTAATGGTAACATAACTTGAATACATATGAGGGGGTCACCCCAGGTAGTCGTGAAAGATACTCTATTTTGACATGATTATTTTGATTTTTTTTTTAATTCTCTCGTACGTGAGTGAAGTTCTACAGACTGAAATATTAGAAAACAATTAAACCATTGAAATAAGCATAAATCCTCTCTAAGATTTAGCGATGTCACAAATTGTTTTGTGATATTTTCATCTCCAATTACTTACGCGTACCTAACCAATTTGTGTGGCTTTTTTTAATTTTTTAATTTTATTATTATAGGTTTTCCCGGCCGATTTCATACATTTATCATTCAGTTTCATTTAATGTGTATTCAAATTCTTGTGTTTGATGCAACGGACCGACTTTAGTCAATTAATTTTGTGTTTATGCTCTGAAGTTCCTTTTTAGGCAAACAAAGTAATAATAATAATAATAGTTACATTTATATAGCGCTTAAAACATATATCCACCTTGGTGTTTCTTGTTTTGTTTGTTACAAAGTTCAAATTCGGATATAGGCATTTAATTTCAGTATTTGTGCATTCAAATTAGTGAGAATTTGAGTATACGGAATGAAATGTCGACAGGATGAAGACGAATTTGAATAGTAATTGCCAAATGTGTATGCTTATTATGTGAAGTAGAATGGGCAAATACGAAATCGATCACAGCAATCGTTCATTTTGATGATTGAATACGATTTTGACTGGCAACATTTCGATGCATCAGCGTTTTTTCTGAAAATGAATGCCTCTAATATGCAATTGATTGACAAAACAATGAAATTGGCCGGGAAAACCTAGATTATGTACTAAAATTATTTTTAAAGATTATCTTGCTCCTTCCAGATCTCCTCCCATGTTCAGTGCACTCTTTTGTACCGTTACAATTACAAATCACATCTATAGCAGGCGCGTATCCAGGATTTCGCACCCCGGGGGGGCCCGACGTGAATTTGGCGCCCCTGTGTACTTTTCAAAATATAGCGCCCCCCCCCCCCCCGCCAGGCAAACATAGGCCTAAGGCTTAAATGTATGTTGAGGGATTTTGAATAATAATTTATTTGAAGTTTTTTTGTTTTTTTTGTTTTTTGCCAATGGTGAGTTCATGGAAAAGAATTTCTAGGTATATATGAGGTATTACCGCTAGAGATGAAAATACGAATATTTCTAAATACGAGCGCGAAGCACGATCAGATTTTTTTAACCTCTAACTTTACGATCAGAAAGCAAAGAATTCTAAGCAATTAGAGGTATCAATTTTGTTTAGCTCTTCATCAGAATGTCATATGAACGGGAGCTGTAATTTGTCCATCAAAACGATTTGAAAGCAAGCCATATAAAATCATGTGAAATTTGTCCATCAAGTAATGTGAAATCAAACAAATGTATATTGATGTTTTGTTGTTCAGAATCCTCATAATCTGGTTACAAGAAAGAAAAAATAGGCGAGCGTGAATAGCGAGCAGAAATTTGATGTATCGGAGTGATCTCTGAAAACGTGACATTTTATGCGTTCCTCAGGAACACAATGTAATAACTCTTTGGAAAATGAAGCGAGCGCGAAGCGCGATCGAAAATTTTGCTCTATGTAATAGAGACCTGAAGTTTAGGATCAATTTGGCCTCCATAATTCAAAGACCGTATGTTGCCCAGTAATTTTACATGATTATGAAAGAGAGATGAATATCTGTTTATCTAGCTGCTTATCTATCCTTCTGCTTCCCTCCCTAAGTTTAAGATAAATTTGGCGCCCCTAAGTTTAAGCTCAATTTGGCGCCCCCTAAATGTTAGTTTGAATTGGCGCCATACATGTACGATTTAGGTGATTTGATGCCCCTGGGAAAATGCAAAAATAAATGTAGCGTGTATTCAAATAAATTTAAATGTCTTGATGATTAGTATCCTATAATGCAAATTATGGTCAGAGGAAAAACACAGGCGAGAGCGGAATTTTGATGTCTTTGAATGATGAGAAAACATGACATTGCATGCGTTCCTCAGGAACACAATGTAATAAATCATTGGGAAAAGAAATGATGCGAGCGCGTAGCGCGAGCCAAAATTTTGCTATGTTTATACAGACCAGGAGGAATTAAACATTTTAGAGACCATATTTCAAATACCAAGTTGTTGCCCCTTAGTTTCAGGTAAATTCGCCACACCTCCCTCAGTTAAAAATAAAGTTGGAGCACCTAAGTTTAAGATAAATTTGGCATCCCTAAGTCTCAGGTCAATTTGACGCCCCTACGTTTAAGCTCAATTTGGCGCCCCCTAAGATTTAGGTCAATTTGAAATGCAAAAATGAATGTAACGTGAAATCAAATAAATTGAAATGTTTTGATGGCTAGAATCCCATAATGTAAATTTTGGTAAGAGGAAAAACACAGGCGAGCGCGAAGCATGAACGGAAGTTTTGATGTATTCAAATGATAAGAAAACGTGACATTTCATGCGTTCCTCAGGGCCACAATGTAATAATTCATTGGGGGAAAAAGATGATGCGAGCGCGAAGCGCGAGCGAAAATTTTGCTATGTATATACAGACCCGGATGCATGAATTTTTAGAAATTTTAGAATCCCATAATGTAAATTCTGGTAAAAGAGGAAAAACATAGGCGTGTGCGAATAGGGAACGGAGATTTTGATGCATTCAAATGATTAGAAAACAGGTCATTTTACGCGTTCCTCGACACAATGTAATAAATCAATGGGAAAAGATGATGCGAGCGCGAAGCGCGAGCGAAAATTTTGCTATGTATATACAAACCAGGAGGCTTGGAATTTAAAAATTTTTCTATTTCTAGATAGAGACCATTTTAAAGACCCCTTCTGTTTTTGTTTTTGTTTTTTTCTTGTTTTTGGGGCCCCTTAGTTTCAGGTAATAGGATATAGTTGGAGCCACTAAGTTTAAGATAAATTTGGCACCCCTAAGTCTCAGGTCAATTCGGCGCCCCTACATTTGAGCTCAATCTGGCGTCCTTTAATTTAAGATCGATTTGGCACCCCCTTAACTTCAGGTTAAATCAGCGCCCTTAACCCTAAAAAGACTGGGCTATTTTGACACACATAAAGACGGGGGGGGGGGGCTCATTCAGCCCCCCCCCTAAGATCTCGGCCGTTGAGCGCGCGATCGCGCCGAAAATTGGCACGCGCGTTACCCACGGCATCCTCTCCAAAACCGAATAGTCATATTCTCCAAAAAATTTCTTCACTAATTAATTATGCTAATTTATGCATAAAATCTAAGATTTGCTCTAATTAATTAAATAAAGCTCTATAAGTGCTAATTATTGGTTTACAGGCTCTTTGTAGGCTTCTGGTGAAATGGGTTTTTTTTTAAAATCTGTATCAAGATTTTTTTCTTATGTATTCTATTGTTTTTAAATTTTCTTATGTATTTCTTTGTTTTTTGACTTTTTGTTTTTTTATTTTTGTTTTTTTCGATGGAAATCATTGGTGACACTATTTTAATCATAAACAAACTTAAATTAATTGATTTTGATAAGTTAAAGAGAAAATAATGATACATTTTATGAATTTTGGCTGAAACACAATTTGTATTGGATTTGTACACAAAATCAGTATTTGAGCTACTTGGGTCTGACGCAACGGTTTCAAAAGTTACGTAATTTCGGAACCCGCTACCGGGCATCGCAAATTTGGTCTCAAAAAGTTGCGCGAGACTTGAAAGAAAATAGTCATGAAGTCTCGCCAAATTTTCTTTCCGCGTTGCAAAGTTTCGCGAAAAATAGTCGAGGGGGGGGGGCTTGAATGAGCCCCCCCCCCAGTCTTTTTAAGGTTAAGTCTCGGGTCAATTCAGCGCCCCTTAAGTTTCATATCATTTTTTTTTGCGCCCCTACATTTGATCTAAATGTGGCGCCCTTACGTTTAAGATAATTTTGGCGCCCCTTTAGGTTTAAGTGATTTGGCGCCCCCTAAATTTAAGGTCGATTTTGGCGCTCGCTCTAAGTTTCGGGTCAATTTGGCGCCCCCACGTTAAGCTCATTTTGGCGCCCCTCTATATTTTAAGTTTGATTTGGCGCCCCCCCTAAATTTAAGGTCGATTTAGAGCCGCTAAGTTTAAGGTCGATTTGGCGTCCCACCTAGTATGTTTGAAGGTCAATATGGCGCCCCTATGTTTAAGCTCAATTTGGCCCCCTTAGTTTAAGGTCCATTCGGCACCCCTAAGTTTATTGGCGTTGCTAAGATTTAACTGTCGATTTGGCCCCCCTAAATTTAATATCAATTAGGCGCCCCCTCAGCTTCAGGTCAAATTTGGCTGCCCCCATCTAAGTTTCGGGTCAATTTGGCGCCCCTACGTTTAAGCTCAATTTGGCTCCCCCGTAGTTTAATATGTCGATTTGGCGCTCCCCTAAATTTAAGGTTCGATTTGGCGCTCCCCCCTAAGTTTAAAGGATCGATTTGGCGCCCACTATAAGTTTATAGGTCAATTTTGGCGGCCCTTAGTTTAAGGTCATTTTGGCGCCCCTTAGTTTATTACTGATCGATTTTGGCGCACACCTAATAATTTAAGGTCGATTTAGGCGCCCCTAAAGGTTTAAGGTCAATTGGCACTCTTATAGTATTACTCTGTCGATTAGGCGCCCCCCCCTAAATTAATAAGGTCGATTTTTGGCGCCCCCTAAATTTAAGGTCGATTTGGCGCCGTCTATAGTTTTTAAGGTCAATTTGGCGCCCTTAGTTTATACTGGTTCAATATGTTGGCGCCCCTAAATTTAAGGTCAATTTGGTCGGCCCCTTAGTATTACTTGATCGATTATGGCGCCCCGCTAAATTTAACGTCGATTTGGCGGCCCCCACTTAATGTTTAAGTCGATTTTGGCGCCCCTAAGTTTAAGGTCCAATTTGCGCCCTCTTAGTTTACTGTCGATTTGGGCCCCGCCCCATATTTTTTTTAATTGGAGGCGCCCCCTTCCCCTCTCATTTTTTCTTCCTTGCCTCATCTTTTTTTTTTTTTTTTTTTTTTTTCCTTTTTTTTCATCCTTCCTCTTTTCCCCTTTTTCCCCTTCCTCTTTCCCCTTTTTTCCGCGTTCTCTTTTTTTGCTCTCCTTTTTTCTTCTTTCTTTTTTTTTTCTTTTCCTTTTTCTCTCCCTATTTTCTTCCTCTTTTCGGCCGCCCCCGCCTGCGCGCCCAGGGGGCCCGGGGCCCGTAAAGCCCCCCCCCAGAATAACGCGCATGTATAGTTAGGCCTCTTTCCAAATACATACAATTAAATCGATCGCCTGCAGTTATTTTATGTAGTATCCAAATGGGCCAAATGCATTGTCCCTCTCTCTGTTACGCTTTGAAAGACGCTCTACAACACTTTCAGAGAGATTTCAAGGTGATCTATATTTGTAACACTCTCTTACAGCACCACTCATGAAATGTGGAAAAGATTTTACAAAGTCACTTTCTATCAATTTACAATATTTGCCAAGGTCATTATAAAAAAATCACACACAAATTGTTATAAGTGGTTATAATAAATAGATTGACGGTAAATGTAATTAAAATCGAGAGGATGAAAATCACCTTCATAATGGAGATTCATATGAAGAAGGTCTCTGATAGTCTTCCGTTTTGATTGTGTTTTTCCTGTTTGTATTATTCATTTATTCATATCAGTGAGATAAGGTAAAGTGATTAACGATCTAGCACGTATCGTCCCAGACATAATACAAACTAATCAAACCTTGGCGCTAGTGTAGTTAAGCATCCACGCAAAATCATCATCAAACTATGTTTTTCGCACTTTATACGTATATAATTCGAAATAAAAGCATCTTAAATTCATCAATGATTCATTTTCTCTATGTCATCCAAAATTTAGATCACCTTATGACTCAGAAGAAGTTGTTTTTAGCCTCGATTTTGAAGAAGTATATCTGGTATTACTCCGGCAACAATGATCTGAAGATAGCGACTAAAATGTCAAATCACTTTGTATGTGTAGTATGGTATCTTCGAAAGGGAGTCAAAAAAGGAAAAAATGAAATAATATCCCACGGTTGTCTTCTGTCTTATAATATATTGCGTGTGGTTTTTTTAATCGTTTACTCTCTTAAAACCACTAGCACACCTTCAAGGAGGGGGGGGGGGGGTGAGGACAGGAGGCATAGACCCTATGTCCATTTCATAAATTAAATTTTCCTCTTTTTTTTCTCTCTCTCCTTTTTTTATGTTATTTTTTTTTCCATTTTTTTTTGTGCGTGTTATTCACTTTCCCCGTTATTTTCCTATTTTTTCCCATTGTTTATCTTTAATTTCTTATGTTGTTTTTCCTTTTGCTTCTCTATCTCTCTTTCCTTATTTTTGTATTTTTTATAAATAAATAAATAAATAAAAAAGGAGGAGAAAAAGGGAGAAAGAAGGAAGGGAAAGAAAAGAAGAAAAAGAAAGAAAGAGAAGGGAATAAGGCCCGGTGCTTGTTAAATTTTCGCCCAATTTCATTCAATAAGAAGCGCGAAAATAGGCTTTACATGGGTTCTAAACGACCAATAACTAGGCCTTTATTTTGGGTTTGAGCCAACAAGGCCGATTTTTCTCGTATTGGTAATTTGCAATAACAGCTCAACGCCTTTTTTTAACATAACAGGAATACATTAGTGACGAAAATTAAAAATAGAAAAATATCATAAACTAAAGTTAAAAATTTACAAAATGGTTAACGCATTGAGGTAGGGAGAGAGGGGGGGGGCGGAACGGGGAGCGTTTTAAAAACAATAAGACAGCCCAACCCCCCCCCCATTCACTCCCTGCTTCCCTCGACTTCAACATTTCAAAATAATTTTCAACAGCCCGTAAAAAACAGAAAACACCAAACAAGTTTTTCCTATAAAAGTTAATCATTAAGTGGGGAGAGAGAAGGGGCAGGGGCGTGGGCGTTAAAAATAAAAATTAGCCCCGACCCCCCACATTCCAACCTCTCATTCCTTATAATCCAAATATTTCATTATCATTTTCAGAGTCTAAAAAGAAAGAAAGAGAGTTTTTCCTATAAGTTTAATCATGAAGTAGGGAGAGGGGAGAGAGGCGAGGGCGTTTTGACAATAACATAGCCCCAAACCCGCCGCCCTCTCTTTCTCTTCTGATCTTAATTTCAATATTATTTTTCAATGAGCCGAAAAAAAATAAAAGAGTTTGTTCCTAATGAAAGTTTTATCATTGATGTAGGGAGAGAGGGGGCGGGGGCGTTGGATTTTTTATACAATGACAAAGCCCCGAATCCCACACCCCGCCAAACCCCCCCCGCCGCCAATCCACCTCCTCCCTTCCATCGATCTTAACATTTCAAAACCATTTCTTAACCTCTAAAAAAGAGGGGAAAAGAGTTTTAAAAGTTGTGAAAGTTTAATCATTAAAGTGGGAGAGAGAGAGAGAGAGATGGGGGGCGGGGCGGGGCGTTTTTAAATATAATAAATGCACCCGAAACCCGCACCCCTCCTCTCCCTCTATCTCAACATATTTAATATCATTTTTAAAAGTCTAAAAAAAAAAAGGAGAGAAAAAAAATGTTGAAAGTTTATCATTGAAGTAGGGTAGGGAGGGGTCGGCGTGGGCTTGTTTGAAATCAATAATGCCCAGAACCCCACCCCACTCTCCCTTTTCTGCGATCTACAATACAGATAATCATTTTCAGAGTCTACAAAAGAAGGGGTTGAAAGAGTTATCCTATGAAAGTAATCATTAAAGTAGGGAGAGAGCACAGAGAGAGAGAGAGAAAAGTGGTGGGTCGGGGCGTTTTAAATTCAATAGATAGCCCCGACCCACCCCCTCCTCTTATCCTTTCGATCTCAACATTTTCAAATAAATTCTCAAAGCCGTAAAAAAAGAAGAAAAAACAAAGTTTTTCCTATAAAGGTAATCAATTAAAGTGGGAGAGAGAAGGGGGGCAGGGGCGTGGGCGTTAAAAATTTACATACTTAGCCCCGAACCCCCCCCCCCTCCGACCACTCCCCTCCATCCCCTAATATCAACATTTCATTATCATATTTTCAGAGTCTAAAAAAGAAAAATAAGAAAGAGAGTTTTTCCTATAAAAGTTAATCACTGAAGTAGGGAGAGGGAGAGAGGCGAGGGCGTTTTAAAAAAAATAAAATAGCCCGAACCCGCCGCCCTCTCTTTCCTCGATCTTAACATTTAAATATTATTTTTCAAAGTGCCGAAAAAAATAAGATAAATCAAAAGTTAGTTTTTTCTATAAAAGTCTACCATTGAGGTTGTTAGAAGAGAGGAGGCGGAGAGGGGGCGTTTAAGAAAAAAAAGTTAGCCTGAAGCCCCCCCCCCATCACTTCCTTTCCATCGATCTCACATTTCAAAAATAATTTTCTCAGAGCCCTAAAAAAAGAAAGAAAAAACAAAGTTTCCTTTAAAGTTAATCATTAAGTGGGGAGAGAGAAAGGGGGCAGGGGCGTGGGCGTTTAAAATACAATAACCTTAGCCCCGAACTCCCTACCCCATCCTCATTACCCTCGATCTTAATGTTTCAATAATCATTTTTTTAAATTTCCTAAAAAAAGGGGGGAAGGAGTTTTTCTCCTATAAACTTTACTTTGAGGTAGGGAGAGAGAGAGATGGTGGGGGGGGGGCGAGCAATAACAAATAGCCTCAAACCCCCTCCCCTCCATTCACTCCTCCTTCCCTTGATCTCAACATTTAAAATAATTTCCTCAAAGCCGTAAAAAAAAAAAAAAAAAAAAAAAAAAAAAAAAATCGATAAAGTTAATCATTAAAGTGGGGAGAGAAAAGGGGGTAGGGGCGTGGCGAATAAAAATACATATGCCCGCATTAAACCCCTCCCAATCCACTCACCCTCCATCCCCTAATATTCAAATTTCATTTCGATTTTTTCAGAGTTTAAAAAAAAAAAAAAAAGAGAGAAAGAGAGTTTTTTTCCTTAACCAGTTATCATTAAAGTAGGAGTGGGAGAAGAGACGAGGGCGTTTTAAAACCAATAACATTGGCCCGAACCCGCCACCCCTCCTCCCTTCCCTCGAATCGCAAAACTGTTAACTTTCATTTTTTTCAACTCTAAAAAGGGAAAAGAGTTTTTTCCTACAAAAGTTTCATTAAAGTTAGGGAATGAGGAGAGAGAGATGGGGGCGGGGGGGGGGCGTTTTTAATACAATAAGTATAGTCCGCGAACCCACCACACCCCCTCCTCCCTGCCTCTTCAACATTGTTATATCATTTTTCAAAGTCTTAAAAAAATAAAGAGTTTTTTTTCGCTTTGGAAAGTTTTCATTGAAGTAGGGAGAGAGGGGGGGGGGCCAGAACGTTGGGCGTTTTTGACTACGTATAGAAAATCCGCCGGAACGCCTCCCGGCACGCACTCTTCCCTGATCTCAACATTTTAAATATCTTTTTTCAAAAGTCAAGAAAAGAAAGGTAAAAATAGTTTTTTCCTATAAAGCTTATCATTTCATTATATTATTTTATTATTTATTAATTTATTACGTCCTTATTTACCAGGGTGATTCGGTCAGTGGGTCAACACTGTTTATATAATTATAGGCCCATCCATTTAAGTAGGGGAGAAAAGGGGGGGGGGGCGGGGCGTTTTAAAAAATATAATAAACATAGCCCCGACCCTTACCTCCTTCCTCTTTCCCCTCGATCCTTAACATTTCGATATTATTTTTCAAAAACTTAAATAGGAAAAAAAAGAAGAGAGTTTTTCCTATGAAAAGTTTATCATTGGGAAGTAGGGATGAGAGAGGGCGGAGCGGGTGGGCGTTTTGAATACAATGAGCCCGACCCCCACCCCCCCGCCCCACCCACTCCTCCCTCCTCGATCTCAACATTTTCAAATAATATTCATTTTTCAGAGTCTAAAAAAGGGGGGGGAAAGAGTTTATCCTATGAAAGTTAATAATTAAAGTAGGGAAAGAGAGAGATAGAGAGAGAGAGGGGGGGGGACGGGGGCGGGGGCGTTTTAAATACAATTGCATAGCCCCGAACCCCACCTCCTCCTCTTTCCTTCGATCTTAACATTTCAATATTATTTTTTCAAAGCCAAAAAACAAAGTTTTTCCTATAAAAGGTAATCATTAAAGTGGGAAGAGAGAAGGGGGCAGGGGCGTGGGCGTTACACATACAATAACTTAGCCCTGAACCCCCCCCCCCCTCCATCCACTCCTCTCCATCCCTTAATATCATCATTATCTTTTCCGGTCTAAAAAAAAAGGGAAAGAGAGTTAATCATTGAAGCAGGGTGAGGGAGGGGGGCGAGGGCGTTTTAAACAATAACGTGGCCCCTATCTATTAAACATATATTCATCAAACATACATCTATCAAACATATATTCATCAAACATATATTCATCAAACATATATTTATCAT
>CALNVZ010003425.1:18894757-18913730 GCA_940671915.1 Paracentrotus lividus | reverse complement strand
CTGTTTATCTTTCTCATACTCTTATCTTTCTGTTATTTCTTATGTATTTCTTTGTTTTTTACCTTCTTTCCTCTTCTCTTCAATTTTCTTATGTATTTTCTTGTTTTTATCTTTCTCTCCTCTTCTCTTATGTATTTCTTTGTTTTAACTTTCTCTCCTCTTCTCTTCTGTTATTTCTTATGTATTTCTTCTGTTTTTTTATCTTTCTTCCTCTTCTCTTCTGTTATTTCTAATGTATATCTTTGTTTGTATCTTTCTTTCTCTCTTCTCTTCTGTTATTTCTTATGTATTTCTTTGTTTTTTCTTCTTCGCTTTCTCTCTGTATTTCTTATGTATTCTTTTGTTTTTATCTTTCTTTCTCTTCTCTTCTGCTCTTCTCTTTCGTTATTCTTATGTATTTCTTTGTTTTTATCTTTCTTTCCTCTTCTTTCCTCTTCCGCTTAATGAAAAAGACGCGGTTCTTTATCATTTTTTGAAAAAAAAATCTGAATTAATCATATTTCACTTTATAAAGTAGCTTTCAATTCGAAGATACCATAACAGGTTTTGATTCGGTAATTTCAGCAAAATTTTGGCCGGGGCTAAAACACTCAAAAATTTGAGCGATAACTTCAGTTTGACGGCACATAGAGTTTGTACACGACAAAAATCAGAGAAACACCCTTCAGAAAAGAAGCTTATTTCATTTTTATAAAGTGGCTATCAGATTCAAATTTTGGTGAGTGATTGCAACATAATGGTGATTCCCTTGCATACATTTTGTGCCGAATATTTTAATGTTAAATTGTTGAAATGACGAATTTTATGTGCTTGGATGCTTAACTACACTAGCGCCCAAACCTTGACTGATTATATCGCATTTCCAGAGTTCAATTTGCTTCAATTCATTTTGGTTTGGTTTATATTGCCGGATTGGATTGTTCAGTGAAAATGGCACAAAGAGCAAAACAATTTTTGGGGAGGGTGCCTTTTGCTCCTGTAACAACAAGAAATGGAATAACACTTTCAAATGATTCAACTTGGGGTTTTTTTTAAATCTCTTTCACTGCGTACTAGGCGGAGGAGGGGGGGGGGGGTGTCAAAGGACAAAACTTTTCACATCAAAATATGATGCTTGCTCCCCCTAGCCCTCGATGGTATAACCCAAATGCATTCACAAAACATATAAAATGTATAAATGTATTTTACGTGCATCAATCATCAAAGTCAGTATGTATTTGGTTTGACATGTGCCCCATTTTATTCAGTTGGGAGTTCAACAATTTCCGTGGAGATATCATATTACTATATTAAAAAAATAAAAAATAAGTAAAAGAAGGGGGAAATAGTTCGTATATTATATGTCGGGGTCCCGGCAAATTAGCTGTTATTTTTTTTTTTTACATTAATGGTTCATGTCCAACTGTATGCATATTTTTCTTTTTTTGCCCCACTTTATTTTCTTTTACCTCTCAATTGATCTTTAACGATTATAATAACATATCCATTTACAAATAACGTATCCTTACTACAATTTGGCTAATCTTGAGTGTCTGTCCGTCCGTCCGTTTGTCTGTCCACTTTACGTTTTTTGGGGCGCTTTTCTCATAGATTTTCCACTCAAGCGAGTTGGATTTTTAATTTTTTTTTTTAAACATGGTTAAATTGAGGGATGGGGGGTTATCTGTGATATTTTTGACGGTTTTTTTTATGAATCCGCCCCCCCCCCATGCTGCCACGCCTTGCTGCTATATTTAACTCATTTGACATGACCCCGACTTTTGAAATAAGATATTTTTATCGTAATGCATATTATGTATGATTGTTAGATCTCAGTTTTTTTTCACATACTAGTAATTATTACTAGAATAAAATATTGTGTGATAAAACTCATGTTATCTGTATTCTATCACATAAAATTTCATCTCAAATTAAATACAAAGTTTGAAAGATTATATTTGTTTAGGTAGTTCTAAAAAACATCCTTCACCTTCCTTAAAGCAATGAGCAAGGAGGTTGTTTCGTTCCAGCTTGAACGGACAAGGACGTTGTATATATTAAGAACTACCTCTAGCAATGGGCAAGGAGGTTGTTTTGTGTGACGATGACATACGCAGAAACGTGAGGAAAATTGCACCTGCCAATAATCTCTTCACCATAGTTTTCTTCAGGTTTTTAAGCAGGGATTAGTAGACGCATATTAATTGTTGAGTAGCTTGCATAAAAATCAATTTAAAAGAATAGGGTTTCACACATAGTTGATTGACGTTCTCTTTTATTCATTTGGGAGTTCAATAATTTCCGAGGAGCCCCCCCCCCCAAAAAAAAAAAAAAATAAATAAATAAAATAAATAATAAAAATAAAAATAAATAATAATAATAATAAATAAATAATAATAATAAATAAATAAATAAAGTAAAGATTGTTTATTAGCAGGATTAAGGATATTTATTGTTGAGTAGTTTCCTTAAAAATCAATGAAAAAAAAAAAAAAAAAAGGGTTTCATAAATAGTTGATTGACGTATAATTTTTTTTTACAAGTCTAAAATAAAGTCTAAGCATTGCAATAGGCTACTATATGCGCTTAGGCCCACACGCACTAAGGACGTTCCCGGGAGGTTCGAAAGAAAAGAGGACAATAAACATGATAAAACCATTTAAAAAATATGACAAAAAATATGGATCATAGGCCCTACACTTCATTGACTGGTCAAGCAGGGTTGGCGATGGCGCGGGTGGGGGGGGGGGCGTCCCCTCTCAAAATTTTCAGGGCATTCGCCTACCTGAACAAACGTATCGTAAAGAAAGACAGATATTTCACTCCAATATTTGATAACACAATGACATAGGGTGACAAGAAACAAAAATAATATGAAAGCTCTGTCCCCTCCCTTTTTGAAAAATCAAAGCACCCATGTATAAGATGATTTAACTGCCTTGAAATCTACGTTGCGTATTTACTGTCATGAATATAAAAGGATTCGCGAAAATGCAAAGTACTAGGAAGCCTCCCTCATTCTTGGGATACTGAAAAAACCAAACAAACAAACAAACTTGATGCAAAGAGTTAAACGTCAGGGACTGGGTGGTATCCGCTAGATCGCTACGCTCGCATAAGGCCTATAATACGGATAATTGAACCCCTTTTTATTATTCTTTTTTCCAAATTTTATTGAGGGTTGATGTCCCAGCCCCGATCGATCCTCATAAGAAGTCTCGCCATCCCCGTCCTAAAAAGAAATCGCTTCTGCTTCCCCCTTGTGTCACGTATCCAATTCTACTCTATGTTAAAATGTAAAGTTAACGTATATCCCAATGTGCAGCATTAAAAGCTATAATGCTACAGTCACACAGACACTTACGTATAGTTACGTCCCGTTGCGTCCAAAATGATTTTGTTTCTGCGGATCCCCACGGATGCCTTCCCGTCATAGTCAGAAGTGGAAATAATGATAATTTCGTTCATTCAGGTAAAACAAAAAATACATAAGAAATAATTAGAGCAGAAAAGAAAATAATTTTTGGACGCAACCGGACGTAACTCAACGTAAAGTGTCTGTGTGACTTGTAGCATTAAATCGTAATTAAACAAGGCGCGTCCATTATCTAAGAGGCCAGACGCAACGAAGTGACGTTTGGAAATACGGCTGAGAAGCGCGAAATCTATACAGCTGGCTGCAATAATAAATTAGCTCACAAAAACTCGCTTAAGAAGACTTCCCTGCAGCTGGAATGGTATTGTCCGCTTCGGTTCAGCAATCTACTCGTACGTGGAGATGAAAAGAAATGATGAACTTTATCATGTTGTTAGTTAAAAGATTCTCCAGACCAGATGGAGGAAATACACATTTTTGGCAAGCTTATAACATTATTGTCATGAAGTTGTAATCAGAATCATTATTTCACATAGATTGATGTTCCAAACGATTATTGATATAAGTAGTGATTCTTGTCACCTCTTGCGAAGACGCCGTCCACATGCGATATGCATGTGATATGCGGAAATATCGACCCATCGAGTAAAGATTCTATTGTGATAATGTTCAAAGTGACAGGACTTTTTTCTTAACCAATCGAAATTAATGTACCATCTTTTGGAAAGCTGAGAATCAAGCTTTAAAACTGCTTGATCATTAAGCTGTAATATAATTATGCGTTATCCAGGAAGATGATTATGTGGCGTATGAGCTATTTTGAGAGCAAAATTGGTCATATTGTACTGGAATTTGATCTGACTAGGATTTCGAATTGACACAAGTGACAGGACTTTTTTTCCCCTTTGCAATAAGTTATTCCTATTTTTGAAAAAATCAGACTCTTAGCGTATTTATTCAAGTTGATCATTTCTTTGAAAAGGTAGTTGCTCGCCATAATCAAGAAAACAAAGTGAAAAAAATGTGCAAAATACAAAATGTCTATGGCAGCGTTCGCTTTGCGTAGAGTGATAGCGCCCTCTTCCTCTTAAGTTTACAACTAGAATTGATATGAGGCTTGGCCTACTTTGTTGATTTCACAAATAATAAAAAAAGTTAATATTTGATCCGAATTTTTTTGCATACTATAAACATTTTTTTTAAAGCATATACTATAAACATGATCTTCGAAGATCGGTATTTTCACTGCCTGACTTTTATCAAGCAAACGAGATGACTCTTTTTTGTTTGCTCTTTTTTTATAATCAGGTAAGCATCCGTGCGAATCTGGTAAATTTCAGATAATAAAGGATGCACTTTACATGAAAGAATTGAAGGAAAACATGAGAAAAGGTAATGAGACTTTCATGAATGAACATTTGACTAGATTGATTTGATGTTATCAAAGGCGGTATAGGCCTTCAAAAGCGATTTGCTGTGCTTGTTTCCTTCAAGCATAATTATCGTTGAAATGTAACTAATTAAACCTATTATGAAAGATGCACTTTACCGAAACAGAACGAAGGAGAAAAATCCTATGTAATGAGACATCGTGGTAATCAAGATGACAAGCATTAACCCGGCCATTTTTATTGATTCTTTTGCGAGATTACTCATCAAAATTAATATTAGCCTCAAGGAGATTGATTTCACACATACACACAAACACACACCCACACACACACCAAAAAAACAAAAACAAACAAACAAACAAACGAATGAGCGCTTTTATTTCCTAACGCATGAGTGAAATTTCTAGTTTTATGAGCGATAAATTTCACCGATTCAAACAATGAATGCACTTTACACAAAAGAGTTGAAGGATGAAAGACTTATGTAATATGAACTAATGTTAACGAAAATGTCTATTATCAAATCTAGTAAGATTGATTGATCGATTTCACATTATCAAAGGTGTAAGCCTAGACAAAACGATTATAAATTGCGACGTTTGTTTCCTTCACGCATATCTTTGAGGTAATCTTCAGTCCATGAAAGATCACCCGGGTGTGGTGATCGAATCCACTATGCAATCATCTCCCTGCAAATCACACGGATGATAAGACCAAAAAAACAAAAAACAAATGTTTCAGAAAATCTAGTTTGATTGATCCTCTGCAAGGTCATTAATATTAATAACCTCAGGATTAAATAATTCTAGATTTAAAGTCTAAAGGAAATTATTGTATAACTCAGGTCCAAAATCCTTTTAAAACCAGCTGAAATTTCCAACTGATTTCAATAAATTGGTTTCGATTACTAGTAGTTAGGAATCTAGGCCTAATGTTTTGTGAAGAGATTATGGATTGAAGCAGTTATATACAGCATTATTCCATGATGAAAGAGGGATTTGATATGGACTTCTAAAAACACTCCGATACGTGTCGATCTGCACCTACCCCCCCCCCCCCATTGTCGCCCATTAGTTCAACCGCTCATATCATGAGATTTCCATCCGCTATACACGTGATCATTCGTGGATTTATAGATCCAAAATATCCCACGAGATCAATCAATACGATGATGAAGGACGTTTTACCTTTTTATAATAGCAAACGCAATAAACTAATATTGACATTTAAAAATTAATTGATGTGGTTATTCTGCATCGCTTTGAAATCATTCGCAGACATCACTTACAAGCCCATAATTGTCAAATCGTCCCACGCTAAATAGTTTGATCACAGCAATACAAGATAAGAGAGTACTTTATTGTCACATATTAAGTAAATACAAACATTCGATGTATTGCTTTGAAATTATTTCAAGTCATTAGTTTATCAAAGCATTGCCAGTCATGTATTGCGAGACATATAAACCATGCAAACGCAAATTCTTTGATTCGATCATCTGCAAGATACTGTGAGTAATGTTGAAAGCATGTTTAAATCAACATATTCAAGTCAACACGCCAGAGCCCAATACCAAGTCGATTGCAAACTTATCATGTTTATTTATATAAATATTTTTTTCGACATGAGACGTATTCAAAATTAAGAATTCGGTTTAGAATATTGATCCAGACTTGAGCATGAAATCACGTAGTTCATGCACGTATATACTATAATAGGATCTCGAAAGAATCTATGATCTCTATTTATTTACAATTTATTTTACAATTTACGTTATTCCCTTTTTTGTGGAAATAGTCTCACTGAGTTTAATGTGAATAAAAATGGGACAGAAAAAAGTTTAGAATAGGCAGGTTCAATCAGGAAGATGTCCCTGACATCTTCCCTGGGTCAATGATCTATGTTTCATGTTCTTTTGAAATTACTGGAAATAAATCTGCTCTTTGCCGCGACTCGGAGGCTTGACAAATATTCTGACAACGAATGTGCAACAATAACATTGCAGCTAAAATGTTCTTCATGGGGAGGGGAGGGGTAGGGGACTTAAGAATCAAATGTGTCCTCTTCATTATTTTTTATAATATTAATAATAGTTGCGATTTATATCATGTAGCGCCTAATATGAAACAATTTCATCTCTAAGCGCTTTACAATTATTATTTTCTTCTACAGAATGCCGGGATATTGGTTTTCCAATTTATCATGTTTTCGTCAAATCATGGGGCGGTCACGGATCCAGCATTTCATGGGGGGGGCAAATTAGTCCTTTTAATGTCACATCGGCTAAAATTGTTCTCAATGTGAGTAGGGGAGGGGGTAGGCATTATTTTTTTCCCGGCAATTGGCCGTCCAATATGTCTATCGGCCATGGGTAGGAATATAAGGAGGGGCAAAGGTCCAAAAATCACCATTTTAGATTTTAATTTTAGGCACTTCGTTTTTTTTTTTTTTTTTCTTATATCGGCCCTCCAGGCCCCCATAGACGTTCAATCGTACTTGAATACACATTAAATTCTGGAAACCTGTGTACAATTTTTTGGGGGTCCGAAACATATCAATTCTAGTTGTAAACTTAAGGGGAGAGGCGCTATCACTCTAGGCAAAGCGAACGCGGCCATAGACTTTTTGTATTTTGCACAGTTTTTTCACTTTGTTTCTGATTATGGCGAGCAACTATCTTTCAAAGAAATGATCAACTTGAATAAGTACGCTAAGAGTCCGAATTTTTCAAAAATAGGAATAACTTATTGCAAAGGGGAAAAAAAGGTCCTGTCACTTGTGTCAATTCGAAATCCTAGTAAGATCAAATTCCTGTACAATATGGCCAATTTTGCTCTCAAAATAGCTCATATAGGCTGCATAAGTCATCTCCTTCGATAACGCATAATTATATTACACCTTAATGATCAAGCAGTTTAAAAAGCTTGAATTCTCAGCTTCCAAATATGGTACATTCATCTCGATTCTTAAAAAAAAGTCCTGTCACTTTGAACATTGATCACAAACGAATCTTTACTCGATGGGTCAATATTTCCGCATATCACATGCATATCGAATGTGGACGGCGTCTTCGCAAGCTGTGACAGGATCACTATTTATTATCAATAATCGTTAGGAACATAAAACTATGTGAAATAAAGATTCTGATTACAACTTTAGCTCAATGGTGTTATAGGCTTGCCAAACTTTTACCCCAATCTGGTCTGAAGCATCTACCTACGAAAACTATGATAAAAGTTCAATTATTTATTTCATGTCCAGGACTAATTTCCTCGAAGGGATCGACTGACAATTCCATTTTACCGACAGGGAAGTTTTCTTAGGCGAGTTTTTGTGCGCTAAGTAATAATTGCATGCAGTTGTCAATCGGTCGCTTCCCGCCGTTAGCGCGGGTTTTGTTTTTCAGCTGCGTGCATTTCCACTAAACTCATGAATGTTGCGTTTCCCCTCCTCAAATAATGGACGCGTCTTTATGTAAGATTTAATGTCATACGTTAGATTTACATTTCACGTGGAGTAGAATTGATATGTGATGCGTCACGTCGAAAGGAGAGACTATTCGCAATTTTTGAAATCCATTTTATTTGATATTATTGATCCCTGATTCATTGCCTTAATTTGATATATAACCGACTGTAAAGAGTAAATAGAAGTGGAGATATTAGCCTCTGAACGCGAGGAGAATTGTGCTGCTTGAAATCAAAATCAAGAGAAAAACGTCTGCGAAGTTTGACTTCCTTTGTACCCCGCGCCAGAAAAATAAGAACACTCTGTCACCGCTTGTAACTCACCGAAATGCCCTAGCAACCACTTGTTACAAAGGTGAAACGATTTGACCAATGAGGAGGCTGCATTCAGGTATACAGAGAACAATACTCGTCCGTCACGCATGATCGAGGCAAGCGCATAACGCGATGTTCAATCTTCTCAAAAAAAGAAGCTGAATTTGGTTAGTTGTTTTATATCTTCGTCAAATAAATGAAAACGTCATGCTCTTTCTAATTGTTAAGAAAAGTCCCGCTCTTTAAGAAAGTGTTTACCAATCCTGGCGCTAAATTAGTTAGAAACAAAACTATTTTAAAACCTTTTTTGGGGTTTTTTCCGATGTTTGCGTTCGTTCTTTGAATGTCAATCGCGTACTCTTACTCATATATAAAGCGAGTCTTTTGATCTGAACTCTGTTGGAAATTTTAAACATATAATGGTCTATAGACTAAATATTTCTTGTACAGGGGCTTATGCATTTTGTTTATATTCTTTGAATAAGTATATGATAGAGATATGCCTCCAAAAATGTTTTAATAAATATTTGCGCCTCACGAATGTATTTAGAATTTCTCTGATCACGTTTTATGAGTGCTAGGTTAGCTTAAGACAATGAAAATAAAAACGTAAATGATTTGCTCGATCTCGTCTTTTATTGATCAACTGTGTTACCAGTAATAAGAAGATATTAATAATTTTTAGAAATGAATTATTTTAAGAGTAAATCGTATTTTGTTCGTCGTGTTTAGTAAAACGCTACTTCTTAAACACATTACTTGTAAAAAATACTAGCGAAATTTGCTAGTACTATGGGTGCTATCTCACCTCGCGGAGACGTCTCCGCGACGTCTCAACAACTCGTCTCAAACTTGTTTCTAAGCCGTCTTAAAGTGTTTCAAAGTAGTTCCCAAAAGTGAGATACCAGCCGCCAGTTATAAACTAATTGATTTGCCACCCCCCCCCCCTTAGCTCATTGGTTTCACATAATGCAATATCAAACCAATTTAAAACCATATTTTTTTTTCAATAAAATTAGCATCTCTTACGCGTCTTAAGACTTTAACCTAAAACTTGTATCAGAAGTATTATGACACGTCACCTCTTTGTGTGCTCTATGTTTCCCTGATGGAACCAAATTGTTTATAGGGAGGTTAATTTCCCATCAGGACAACAGATATCGCGCCCTAAAAATAAAATGCTGAAATTAACATTCATTGGATCCAGTAGCTAAGTCAAGCAATAGTAGCTTTCCCCACATAAACCCCCCCCCCCACCCGATTGTTAGATTTGACATCGTTTGCGTGCTCCGCTATCCCGAGAGAAACAGCTTTATCACAGCAGGTTGTGTGGCATCGCACAGCTGAGTGTAGCTAAAGAGGTTTAGTTCGCTATTCGCTCACAAAACGAAACAAAAAGCCAATAGAAACACACACACATGACCACAGAAATAGAAATAGAAATTTCTGTGTGTATGCTATGAGCGTTCTCCTTTTCTCTATTTCTGTGCACATAGACGTGAACGTCACAAACAAAGCCATGCGTTGCTAAGGGCGGAGCTAAACGGAGAGGGAAATGAGCGTGGACGTGCGCTTGTATGTCCGGAAAAAAAAAAATTTGACCGAAAAAAACACTCGCCGAAAAACTGCTTTTTTACCACTTCCCGTTATCATTTTCACTCATTTTTTTTACAGAGCAAAGATGAAGCATGGTAGAACCAGAAAAATAAAAAAAAAATTTCCTCAAAATTTTGAGTTTTTTTAGTTTGTCGATTTACTCGGATTTTGATCTCCGACTTCTCTCTCATTTCGACAAGACGTATCACTATATGTGTCTCGTGAGGTCATTCGGCCATTTTTGTATGATTTTGCTGTAACGTTTTCAGTTAAGAGTCTCTGGTGTATGGAATACGTCTATAAACTTGAAATTACTGAAGTCAAATATTTCAGAACAGGTCAATTCGATTTTTGGGGGATAGATTTTTTTTTCAATCGCAAAATCGTGGGAAAATTAAGTCGCCGCAACTAATTATATCTATTATTGGGTCTACTAGAGGCGTTACTAATTCGCCCTTAAGTCGGTGCGAAGTCTCCGAGACCTCCTGAAGACAAATAGCTGAAGAATAGACATCGCGGCGACAATTGTGGCGGAGAATTCGTTTTCACCTTTTCTTGCACAAGAAATAACGCTTTTAATCCTAAAAACCAAAATTTTACTGCTCGGCCGCTTTTTTGACCTCGCAGATTAAACTGGTTGGACCCAGTGCCCGCTGCTGGAGATAAACCTTGCGAAAAGGTGTTGTCAGAAGTACTGGTGTAATTGTAGGGCCGGTTAGGTTAGGGGAGGGCTTGGAGCCTGCAGCCCACTAAATTTTCACAGCAAAGATGGTAAAATGTACCTTCAACATGAATACTAAATAGGGTCTCTAATGCCAAATTAACTCCAACACTTACTTTTAGCTCAAAATTTTCGGCTCGCGCTTCGCGCTCGCTTTACTTTTTTCATTATGAACAGTAAAAACGCAATTAAGATTCTTAAAAGCATAGATTAAAAGACAAACTTTCTGCGCACCCCTTGCCTATCCGAATACTTTTCTCTTTATGCCTCTGATCTCAAGTGCCCCCTTTTCCGAAAAAGTTCCCTTTCAGAGACCACCCACTTTCAATTTCGAGTTAAAAAATATGCATATAATTATGATAACTTAGTAAACTGATATTGACATTTTTTATTTGCCATATCCCATTGTTATTGACGGACACGGTTCACTCAGTTCCATGGTTGTTCTGTTTGATATGGATAGTCTTGAATCGAAAAGCAAATACCGTACCTTGTTTGCTAATGGCAAATCACAGAATAAAATGTGTATTTAAGGAATGAAAAGATCATTGACGAAAGTATGAGGGGTTGTGATCCCCCCTTTCTTGCCGCCCCCGTACACCAGTTTCCCAAGAATTTTTTTTAGTTTTTGGAGAGAAACCCTCAAAATAGAAAACGTCTTTATAAAGTTACCCCTGTATATTATTTTTCTCTTTGAAAAGTTAGGCGTAATATATTGCCCTAATTATTACATCCCATACCCCCTTCCAAAGCTTTTCAAATCATTGCAAATAGCTGCATGCCATGCACCTCATTCCAAACATTCTGAGCAGTAATACAATAGGACTGCCAAATGCTAAGCTGATATTGATCCCCGTGGCCTTTGCAGAGTTCTAAATATATGTGACTGTCACAACATCATCATCGTTAATGTTTCATGATATAAGACGGAATTTGTGAATAAAGCCATGGATATTTGGGGAGAAAATGCTGGAATGTTCCTATGGAAGTATGGTGGAATGACGTCTGCCGCTGTCGGCGCCCTAACTACACTGACCTTGGTTGTTCTAAATGCTGTAAGTATATACCTGTACTTCAAGGTCCCTGGATAATATTCAACATGATCATGGTCGAGGAAGTTCCAATTTCTTTATGGCTTTGTGTATAGAACAGCACCCATCTGAACAATCAATATGAACAATATAGGCCTACTGGTGTACATACATGTGCTTTTGAAACCCATACAGGATTTATAGGGAACTATATATTTTGGGTAGATGGTGTATACTAGTTACAAAATATACACTAAACCTGATATTTAAAAAAAAAAGTATCAATATTGCAAGCGACCCATGTTTTAATAATTATTGTTGACGTAAAAACTCAATGAATTCCTCGAGTTTGCTTGGAGATATCATTCGTTCACATGCTGTCCATACAATTAAGTGATGCATGTATTCATAATTATGGTAATATCAGTCATGGAGGAAAGAGCAGAACAGAAATCACTGTCCCACGGTGAATATCGCATGTCATGTATCATAATACCTTCATCCTGTTCTAAAATTATATCTGTCGGAAATGATCAGTATAATAGCTTATGAACCCCCTTTCTAAAGCGCAGAGAGAGTGAGAGAGGTATGGGCAATTAATGACATGGGGGGGGGTGTAAGAGAGAAAGGGGGCTGTTGTTCTACTCATCCCTTCCTGCACGGCATGCGGGCCATACACATATTTTAGTGCTTTCATATTTTGCTATCAATACAAACCTTCTTCAAAACTAACTTATTTGATTTATTTGTCAAGTATAAACAACATTACATTAGCTTGACGGGATGACCCACGAAATTCTAAATTTTCATATACATGAAACGTACTTATTTACAACAAACTCTAACAGTTAACACATAAAAACAAGTTCAACAAATAAAAGTTCATGGTAAATCATGGAGAAATGATTATATAAAATGATTATATAAAGCTCTTTTAAATAGACTATAATCATATTCAAAATGTATAAATACATTAATAAGTTCTTGAAAACCTGAATGCTTGAAAGACATAGCAGCAAGGTGATCCCAACTATTAAAGTACTCGTCACTAAGTCCCCAAGAAACATCGATAAATGTTATAACACTAAACTGACATGTCTCTTTTCCATATCCATTTTCCTTATTTTGATGAATAGCTCAACGACACCGCAGCGCACTACGAACATCGACAAGACGACGGAAACGCCAACCGGCAAACAATAGGGAACGATCACCGTCCCATCAATAACTTCTCGACTGGAAATAATATCAATAAAGAAAACAATACCAATTGTGTTCTCACAGATGACACCGAAGATGATATTGACGACGAAGACGAAAGGAGAGAAAGTAATAAGCACCATCATTCCATGAACGAATCCCTGGTCGCAGCCGCTAGCAAAGGAAACAGAAGGAGGTCGAAAAAGAAATATTATGCCAAATAACTTTTTAAATATTTACTGAACTGCATTAGCGTCGAGTTCAACCTCTATTTGGAGAGTAAAATTTTCTATTCGACATTTTTTTCAACTTTTCAAATCCACCCCAAAATCTGATGTGTGATCAGTTCTTAAAGTAGGCTTAATTCATGTTTTTGCTTTTTATTATGAAAGATTAACTGATTGAATGATATATTTATTTACATATGCATGGTTTAACAATTTCTAAACAATTGCAAGACCATAACTTTATTTTGAGCCGGGTCAAAAATGAATATTTAAGCCATTCCTGACAACATAATATTTCCGATGGCTAATAATTGATCATAATGTGTGAAAAAAAAATGAGGAATGTAATAAAATTATCTTTGGAAATGACAGTTCATTATTATCGATGATGAAGATAACATTGCACATTTTAAATTCATCCAAGAACTTTCATCAGTTCATGAAGAGAGTCAGTGTCAACCAATATTTTCCTTTATATAACTCATGCTAAGAATGTTGAATAATCCTGTCCTCTGATTGGTCAAAAGTCTGGTCATAGTTTTAGCCAGGGCTGGCCAGGGAGGCTGAGCGTTCAATAGTCATCGTTCAATAGTCGTTTTCAATAGTCATTTTTTCAACGGCAGTCAATCCGTGTTTTGTGCGAGCGCAGACACCGTTGTGAAGGATTTTGAAATGTATAGACTACAATGTATTTATTATATTTGGTAAGTATCAGAACCTTTCATTGATTCATGTTTTTGTTTTTGTTTTGTTCAGTATGCTAGGCATACACTGTAGTTGTTTTTAAAGCCTCGACTGGGGGGCCTTCCATCCTACTATGACCCCTCAGCTAAATGGACGTATGACCGGAGAAAAACAAAACATGTCAGAGTTTTTCTTTGTTATATAAAATATATAGTGACTGCCTGAATATTCGGGGCATAGTTGTTCTAAAGGATCTCGGGGGCCTTCCATCCAGCTATGACCCCTCGGCAAGCCTCGGGGTCATAGCTGGATGGAAGGCCCCCTCGAGCTTTAGATACAACTATTGCCCCTCATGGCATTCACTATATCTATACTATTATTCTTTTTGTACAAATGCCAAAATTTGTAGAAAAACCGTGATAAGCCCATTTTTTTTTATATGAGTAAATTCATGCTCTGTATTACTGTAGCTGTATATTGAAAATTTTGATATAGAATTTAAGGAAGTTTAAATTACAGAACACAATTAAAACCGTTAATTAATTAATCACTGTTAAAACAGTGCTTTTGTAAGCATACTATAAGTCACTATATTTGCTATTGGGGGGAAAGAGCTCTAGGTAGCGCTTGAGCAGATACTGCCGATATAATATTATAATGATTGTAGCCTGTATTGAACATGTTGAAGAAAAATATAAAAATAGGCTTTCACGTTTTTGGTAAAATCTTCATCTCGTTCTTACATTGTATTCATTATGTAAGATGTCTTCCAATATGTTCTGCTTTTGATACTGATTCTTTAAGTTTTTTATTTCAATAAACAATAATCTGATTTTATTTCGTTCTATATTTCATTTTTTCCCAAGAGAGGGGCTACGTGGTTCCAGTCTGAACTCCAAGCCGAACAGGAGATAGTGAGAGAGGGAAGGAGAAGAGAGAGAGAGAGAGAGAGAGAGAGAGAGAGAGAGAGAGAGAAGGGGGGAGGGAGGGAGGGAGAGAGGGAGAGAGAGAGAGAGAGAGAGAGAGAGAGAGAGAGAGAGAGAGAGAGAGAGAGAGAAGGAGGACTGGGACACTAGACTTGAGTTTTACACATGGCATTTCCAAGTGGGGCGCAGCCAGCTAAAGGCGTGCGGCGGAAATTACAGATTAAACAAATACATGTTACAAATTTGGCATGACTTGCTTGTGCACCCCCTCCCTAGTGAAATTTGCCATCGGTGCCCCCATTTTAAAATCCATGGCTTACGGGTTATGTAATGAAGTAAATCTCAAAGTTCATCACCCTTCTTTATTGTCTTGAACCTAATCCCTAATGATAATAATTAGATCGATTATGTAATCAAGACTCTAGATATCTTATTCGAAAAGGGGACTTTTAAATTGCTCGAGTCAGTTTTGTAAGTTTATCAGCTGCTGTGGGTACTTGAACTTGGAAGGCTGCATGTGAAGTTTCTAAAATCATTCAGTTACAAAAATTCAGGAAAGGGATATATTCATCAGTGGTGCAATGAATGTGGTGATTTTGAATTTCAACATGGACCAACATAAATCTGAGGACGTTGTCGAGAAATTGCGAACAATGTTAGAAGGTAAACGAAATGTTTTTGTAACTACATCACGCATAATTATATTTTACCTATCACACCAATAATGAATATCCATTTCGAGAATTCCAATGTAAAATTTAACAAACAGTGCAGACAAAATATTCAATTTGTTTACAGGCAATGAATTGATATGAAAGTTAAAGCCTTTTATCTTTTTGTTGTTTTGTTTTTGTTGCTGCTTTTGTTTGTTTGTACACTTTTACACTTGGTAAACATTTTGTTCCTTTTCTTAAAATTGAGATATTTTTCTGGGAATGAATTACTGAGTCAGTGGCGGATCCAGGATTTCATGATTCATGATTGTATCACCTGATCTTATACCAGCATGGCTGAAGGATCTGTACTACCTGGTCAGGCATGCAGACTTTGCGGATAGTCCTCTGAAGGTTACCAAAGAACTTTAGCCGGGATCACATTCCCACAAGAGGTCCAGCAGTGGGTGTTACAGAATACGCAACGGTTTCCAAAAGTTGGGGTGGCAAATTTTCAATTCACAAGAATTCCCATGTCGCAGCTACTCATTGGATTAATATGACTAAAATAGAAGTCGGTCAGGTTGAAGCAGAATGTAGTGACGTTTTAAAACTAGTGGGATACGAACCATATAATCACCTTATTCACTATAATAAGTTATAATAATATATGGCCGCCAGAGGGGTGGTTGGAACTATCATGACTATGGTTCCCAAAAAGTGACAAGAAAATGGTACTCTACACGTTGTCTAACAAATATAATTGTTACGTCGTCACAGTAGTGAAATAAAAGAAGTAACATCGAATAAAAACTTATGGAGCAATAGTGTAGAATAAAACAATGTGTCACATCCAATTTAGAAAACTGATATTGGTGCTCACTTTTGTCAAAGCATCAGGGTGCTTTCCAAGGAGTTCCAGTGTACAGGACATGATGTTACCAGGGAAGGTGTCAGGAAGGTGTCAGGGGACACCTTCCCTGACACCTTCCTGATGTTACTCGTTGTTTCTTGGCCTGTGAGAATAAAAAAGAAGTGACAACAGAGACGTTCGGGTTTATCATCATCAACGTCATCATCCGATCAACATAATCATTATTAACGTCATCACTATTATAATTTTCATCATCAACGTCATCACCATTATCATGTCATTATCATCAGCATCAAGCATCATCCTCAATATCGTCATCATAAATATCGTCATCATCATCATCATCATCACCATTATCACCGTTAACGCCAGCACCATCGACTCATCATCATAATTACCATTATCATCCCCAGCATCATCATCATTAACATCATCCTCACATTGCCATCATCATCATCATCATCATCATCACCACCACCACCACCATCATCAAAATTACCATCATCATCGCTATCATCCTTATCATTGCCATAATCATTATCGTCATCATCATTATCATTGCCACGATCATCACCATCATCATCACCACCATCCTCATCACTACCATCATGTTCATAATCACTATCATCATCATCATCATCATCATCATCATCATCATCATCATCATCATCACTATTATCATCATGCACCATCATCACCGTTACCATCATCATCATATTCATCACCACCACCAACATTATCATCATCACCGCCATCCTCATCACCACCATCATCATCATCATCATCATCTTCGTCACCACGTCTACCACCATCAACATCATCATCACCATCATCATCATCACCACCCCATCACTCACACACCATCTTCATCGTCATCATCACCATTATGATCATCATCCCCACCATACTCGCTGGTTTAAAAAAAAAAAACCGCATTGATAAATGCATGACAAGGTATAGTATAAAATGTCGTCTCCGCGACAAGTTTCAAAACCGTCCCCAAGAAGTTTCAAAACCGTCTCAAAGTTGTCCCAAATCCGTCTCAAAGTAGTTTCAAAGTAGTTTTCCGCGAAGTGATATACCACCCGAAGCATTCCGTGTTCTCAAGGCGATCAGCACCTACACTGTAAAAAAAAAAATACACAAAAAAATACAGCAAAGCGATGTCAGCAGAGTCGCCATACAAAAATGTAATTTAAAATACAGTTTTGCTGTAAATTTCTCCCTTAAGAATTGATGAAAGAGAAGGAAAAATATCATTAGAGTTTTATAGCATACGTATTTGGTTAAAACGGAACAAATGTGTTACTTCTGATTAATTATTAGCAGGAGAAACGTACAACAAAATTGTTTTTTGAATTACATTTTTTTTTATGGCGACTCTGCTGACAGCATATTTGCTGTAAAAATACATATATTTTTACAGTGTAGAAGTGGCCCGATGAATAAAATAAAATTGAATTGTATACTTTCAGCGGCGGATCCAGGATTTGAAAATATTGGTGGTGTGGGCGTGCAGGTGATAAATTTCAAAATAGACGTAGTCCATGTAGTTTCCAAAGATAGGGGAGTATATGTCTAATATGCTCACCCCCACCCCCCCCCCCGTCCCCCGATACACCAAAAGAGAAGAAATTACTTTCGTGGAATGAAGGTTTCAGCGTAGCTCGATGTACCTCAGTCCATTTTGCATGGTTGGATTCAGCGAGGAGGCCATTCCCAATATGAAACGAATACCCAAGACCTTCCCCATGATGCCATAGGGGCGGTGGGTTTCGAATGAAGGCTGGTCTTTGTAAGAATTCCTAGATAATCAACAACTACAAAAAAAAAAAAAAAAGAAAAAAAAGAACGATAAATTATTACGAGCGTCATAAAAAGATGTTACACGTGTATAATAATAAATATCATATCAGTTTAGTATCAAAGCTGATTGACTCACTAAAACACCCCCCCCCCGCACCGCGCCCGATTTTCCACCCCTTGTTGAGTGGACAAAGGAATAAAGACTTAAAAAGAATAAAGTTTGGGAAAATGTTAGGCAAGCACTAAGGGTGCTATCTCACCACTTCGCGGAGACGTCTCCGCGACAGAATAGAAATTTCGTCTCCGCGACGGATAGTATAGGTTTTCCCGACCATTTTCATCCTCCATGCAGTCGGTTTCACGAATATTCATTCAATTTCAAGCGAAATTGAATGTTCCATTAACCCCTTACTTCAATTAGATAAAGAAAACGTTCAATTTCATTTCCTTTTCTTCGATTTCATAAAAGACTCGATCAAACAAAAATGTCTGTAGGTGCAATCAATTTCGCGCCAGCGAGAATTTGCGCTTGGTTTTGACATTCAAATTCACCAGTGGATATTTCAAATTACCACGTGTTCATTCAAATTCATGCTATATCGTCTGTTGGGAGCCATAAGGGCGTTATTGCATCTTATAGGAATCCATGACATATGCTCCGGCGGCAATTGCTCCGCCGACAAATACTCCGCAAAAAGTGACAATTGCTCCGCGACATTTGCTCCGC
>CALNVZ010003425.1:18793562-18892068 GCA_940671915.1 Paracentrotus lividus | reverse complement strand
AAAAACATCGAATAAAAACTAGAGCGAATGATATAAATTAAACAAGTGTCCACATCCAATTAAAAACTGATATGGGCCCCACTGTCAAAGATCAGGGCTTTCCCAAGAGTCCAGTTACAGAACATTGGTTACAGGGAAAAACGTGTCAGGAATGTTGATCAGAGACACCTTCCCCTACACCTTCGATGTTACTCGTTGTTTCTTGGCCCCCGTTGTGAAGGAAGACAAGTACACAAAAAAAAAAGGAAAAAAATTGGACCAACGAGACGTCGGTTATCATCATCAACTCATCATCCTCAAACATAATCTGATTAACGTCATCACAACTATAAATAATCATCATCAACTCACACCATTATCATTCATTATCAATCAGCCACAAGCATCACCTCAATATCTCATCATAAATTCTTCATCATCATCATCATCACACTATTATCCCTTAACCCACACCATCGACTCATCATAAATTACCATTATTCCCCGATCATTCATCATTAAATCAATACCTCACATTGCCATCATCATCTCACATCTCACATCACCACCACCACCACCATCACAAAATACATCACATCGCCCAATCCCCTCACTGCCTAATCTCGATCATCGTCATCCCCATCATTTCATTGCCACGACACACCATCATCATCACCACATCTCATCACACCATCCAGATCATAATCACCTCATCATCATCATCATCATCATCATCATCATCATCATCACAATCATCACACTACTCATCAACCATCATCACGTTACCATCATCATCAATCATTCATCACCACCACCAAATTATCATATACCCCATCCTCATCACCACCATCATCATCTCATCATCATCTTCCACCAGTCTACCACCATCAACATCATCTCCACCAATCATCCATTCATCACCACCCCATCACCACCACACATCTTCATGTATCATCAATCACATAGATCATCATCCCCACATACTCGCTGGTTAAAAAAAAAACCGGCATTAATAAATGCAATGACAAGGATATAGTATAAAATGTCGTCTCGCACAAGTCAAAACGTCCCCAAGAAGTTTCAAAACCGTCTCAAATGTCCCAAATCCTCTCAAAGTGTTTCAAAGTAGTTTCCGCGAAATTATTATACCACCCGAAGCATTCCGGTTCTCAAGGCGATTCACACCTATACTGTAAAAAAAAAAAACACAAAAAATACCAGCAAGCGATTCATGCAGATTGCCATACAAAAATGCAATTTAAAATACAGTTTTGCAAATTTCTCCCTTAAGAATGAGAAAGAAAGGGAAAAATATCATTGAGTATTATAGCATACGTATTGGTTAAAAGAACAAATGTTTAACAACTTCTGATTAATAATTAGCAGAGAAACGTACAACAAAATTGTTTGAATACATTTTTTTTATGGCTACATCTCAGCTGCAGCATATTGCATGAAAAATAACATATATTTACAGTGTAAATGCCCGCGGATGAATAAAATAGAAATTGAATTGTATACATTCAGCGGCGATCCAGGATTTGAAAATATTGTGGTGTGGTGCATTGATAAATTTCAAATAGACCTGGTCCATGTAGTCAAAGATACGGGTATAGTCTAATACTTCTCACCCCACCCCCCCCCACCCCCCCCGTCCCCCGTATACACCAATAAGAAGGAAAACTACTCTGGAATGAAGTCTCAGCGTTAGCTCAATGTACCTCAGTCCATTTTGCATGTTGGATTCAGCAGTGCAGGCATCCCAATATGAAAACGAATACCCTAAGACCTTCCCCATGATGCATAAAAGGCGAGGGTTTCGACATGAGCTGTCTTGTAAGAATTTCCCTAGCATAATCAACAACTACAAAAAAAAAAAAAAGAGAGAAGAAAAAAAAAGAACGTATTAATATTTCAGAGCGTAAAAAGATGTACACGTGTATAATAAATAAAATATATACACTTTAGTATCAAGCTGATTGACTCACTAAAAACCACCCCCCCCACCCCCCGATTCCACCCCTTGTGATGACAAAGTAATAAAGAACTTAAAAGAAATAAAGTTTGGAAAATGTTAGGCAAGCACTAAGGGTAGCTAAACCACCACTCGCGAGACGTCTCCGCGACAGAATAGAAATTTCGTCTCCCGACGTGATAGAACTATTAGTTTCCGACCATTCATCCTCCATGCAGTCGGTTTCACGAAATATATTCACCCCCCCCCCCCCCCCCCCCACCCCCCCCTCAATTTACAATCGAAATTGAAGTGTCTACCATAACCCCTTACTTCAATTAATAAAGGAAAACGTTCAATTCATTCCTTCTTCGATTTCATAAAGACCATCAAACAAAAATGTCGTAGGTGCAATACATTCGCGCCAGCGATAATTTGCGCTTGTTGACATTCCAAATTCACCACTGGATATTTCAAATTACCACGTGTTCATTCATAAATTCATCTATATCGTCTTTGAAAGCCATAAGGGGCGTTATTGCATCTTCATAGAACCATGAATATGCCTCCGCAGCAATGCCTCCGCGAACAATACCCGGCAAAAATGACATTGCCCGCGACATGTGCTCCGCGACATTAGCTCCGACGCTCGTCAAATTCGATCCTGCGCAATTGCTCCTCCTCACATTGCTCCTCCTACACTGCTCCGCCACATTTGCTCCGCCGACAATTATGCATCCCGACACATTACATTCCGCCAGCAATTGCTCCGCAACATTGCTCCGCGACAATCGCTCCGAATGTTGGACAATATGCTCCGCACATTTGCTCCACCGAAACACAAATGCATTCCCGACAATCTCCGCCGACCATTTGCTCCGCCGACAATTGCTCCGCCGACAAATCTCCGCAACATTTGCTCCGCGACAATTGCTCCCCGGACAAAATAGCTGAGCCTTAAAATCTGTTTCATTAAAACAATTGCTCATGGCGACGTCACATGTCAAACTCCAAAACGAGCAACCTTTTAGACAGAGAGAGATGAAGACGTTCGCATTCATGTCAATTCCTCATTTGTCGATCTCTTATACCTTGAAACTGAATATAGTTTTCCCGGCCATTTTCATCCTTCATGCATCGGTTCACGAATATTCATTCAATAGTCAAGCGAAATTGAATGTCCATAACCTTACTTTCAATTAGATAAAGAAAACGTCAATTTCATTCCTTACTTCGATTTCATAAAGACTCGATCAAACAAAAATTCATAGTGCAATCAATTTCCGGCCAGCAGATTTCGCGCTTGTTTGACATTCCAATCACCACTGGATATTCAAATTAAGCGTGATTCCTTCAAATTCATGCATATCTCGTTCTTGCTCCTTCACCCGATTTTTCGGAAAAGGTATATTTTAGACTCAGGTAGGGGAACCGGAGAAAAGCGAGTTCTTTTATAATTCACTCCCCCCCCCCCCCCACCCCACCCGAGCAATTTAATTATGTATTTCTAATTTTTTACACAAACGAATAGGTCCCAATAAGCGCGTGGTAATTTTAATTACATTTTAATTCTTGATTACCCCGAGCGGGGTGGGGAGGGGTGCTTACTACTTCTCTTTTAACTCATATAACGCGTCAAATTACAATGTAAATAAAAACTAGGGTTCATAAATAAATGAACTGACAAAAAAAGTATACAATGATCACATAAAAACACATCGATTATGAAAAATGCGCAAAGTATTGTAAAAATACATTTAGTAGAAAGAAAAGAACAAAAAAATCAGATAGAAATGAATGAAACATTTAAAAAGAAATATAAGAAAGAAAAAATGATATAAGAGCATTGTTTGCTGGCACATGTTTATCACTTTAGAAAGATGATTAAATGATGGAGGATTATTGAAATCGAAAAATTAATATGAATGGATCATAATAATAATACCAAAACACATTTGCCATATAGTCATTTCTCCTGGAATAGGGATGGAGATAGGTGATTGCCTGTACTGGAGGACATTCACACCATATTATAAATATAAACAGGGAGATAGAAATAACTGAAGAAAGAAAATGTAAGATAAAGAAGATGGCCTAGAGTAGAGAGAGAAGATAAGTAAGAAAGCATGAGCCTCTTTTCAGGCCATGTCCTACATTTCCGAAATATAATAAATGAAGAAAGATTAAAGAATCAAAATAATAGATGAAACAATTATGTATAGCATATCTATTGGCTATACAACGTCATTGGCCCTGGAGAGGAATGGAGAGACAGGGTGATGCTTCATTTCCGATCTCTCGCCATTGCATGGCCTATACCTCGAAGAGTATGTGTTTAGATCAGAATCCGTATATATGGATACTATGGATGAATATGAATTCATCTAGATTGCATTATGAAGCACAAAGCATATGACCAGTTTCCCTTTCAAAGATTTGACTTTGAATATCATAATTTTTTTTGCAATTATAAAATCATGCGTTAGCCACACCATATAATACAAGTAGGAATTGATTAACTGTTGTGCATAAATAAGATAGCTTAATGATGAAAGTAGAAAATAGAAAATAAGAATTAGCTCTGTTACATAAATGTGAAATTGGAATAATCACATTTGTAACATAGGCGAATTTTGTAGTCTTTGATGTACTAAAGTACCTTTTCGCTGTCGCGTTTCACATAAAATGAATTCCTTAAAGGCGATATTGAAATGCTCAGTTAAGCATCAGCCAAAAAATGTGCTAAATTTGTAATGTCCGCACATGTAATTAGAGTGAATGAGGATGAAAATGCGGGAAACCTATAAATATCAATATGCCTACCTTTCTATTAGTCAGCATGTAAAGGCACCTCACACCCTTACATTGCGTCTCGACCGATTTGTGGAATTAAACTCATAACATTAATGGGGTATATTTAGTAATATAACATCACTTGCAGACTTTAAAATCATCCAGAATACTTATAAGTTCAAATCAGTGATATGTACCTCCTATATAGATAAAAGCGAATTCAGATACTTTAATCTAATGAACGTCACAGCAATCGCACGACATGCTACATTTCAAACCAATTTCCTTACTTCTAAATAGAACCTGCAATTTCCGCAAATTCATATCCAGGATTCTTACAGATTAATTTAAACCTCTAATGAAAATCTACTATTCATTCATATTTAACGAAAATAAAAGTTAAAATGCGATTATTACCAAAACTCGATCGCTTAACCAGTCGAAGGTGTCGGCGCCTTAAATCACGTAGCGCAAGCACAATTACTATTACCACTCCAATAACGGATATCAGAGCAGTCTGATCTATTGGTACATTCGTCATTGTTGATATAAATCGTCAGATTCGAGAGCGAACGAATAACCAATGAAATGATTTGAAAACAAGCAATTAGCACTCCCACCCGCCCACCCCCAAAAAAAAAAAGAAACATTTTACATTACAATCCACTTTAATTAATTTATATTTCTTTTCAATTTATACTAATTCTCAATATACTTGAGGGAAAATCGAGAGAGAGAAAAAAAAGAAGCCATAAACTTGAATTTCTCTTTTCTTCCTTCATTAAGGCGATTAAACTTGAAAAGATAAAACCTTTTTGAAAACATGAATATTAAATCAAAGTGTAAATAGGATTCGCTGCATGTCACCTCTTTGGAGGTATCTTCCTCGATCGGTTCTGTATTTAAAAAAAAAAATCATTACCGTTTGATTTATTCATTGCGCCGAATCTTATAAGGCCTCTTATAAAAAAATAAAAGTGTTGAAACCAATTAATGTAATGCTGCGTCACACAGCACTTACGTAATATTACGTCCAGTTCGCGTCCAAAAATATTTTCTTCTCGGATCCCCACGGAGCCCTCCTCATAGATCAGCAGTGAAAGAAGTGATAATCGTTCCATCCAATACAAAACAGAAATGGCATAAGAAATAGTAGAATAGAAGATAAATAAGATTAAACAACTAGAATACTAACTAATTTCGAATGTCGTACTGCAGCATTACCATATCTTCTTCTTCTCCTTCTCTCCTCTATCTCTCTCCCGTAATCCCCCTTCCGCTTGTATTTTTTTGGGGGTGGTGGAGTCGTGCTGCCCCTGGATCAACATCTGTTGCCTGCTTGCCTTTCTTCAGCCTTTGTCTTGTAGGTTACACCACTTTTGCTTTTGCGTGGACTCTGAAGCCATTTAACTACCAAAATAGAAGGATCTATATCGACGTTCTTTATAGAAAAAAAATACACAACTCATTGACGAGAGAGAGAATTAAACGTAAAGTTCATATATTTTTCATATTAAATTACCCATTATCGGTATACTATTAAATCCCAAGTGTTCAAAGTATCCGGAAGTTCCGTAATCGGAAAAAAACAAAGACCACATCAACTCGTAATTTATCCGTTAAGACGCTAAGATTCTGTATCTGTCGAAACTATTCGTATCATCGCATCTCTCCCGTAATAATTTAATAATTATTGAGCGTAACGTTGGGGTAAACTGAGATTCGCAGAAAAAAATGACTTTTTTGGACGCAACGCCGGACGTAACCATCCGTAATTCACAATCTCTTTGTGACTGGCCATTAGGGTAGCAATTGTCGCGGAGCATTGTCTTTTGCAGAACAATGCCGGCGGGAGCAATTTCGTCGCGAGCAAATGTCTGCAGGATCAATTGTCGGCGGAGCAATGTCGACGGTAAGCAATTAGTCGGCGTCAGCAAATATCTGCGAGCAAATTGTCGGCGGAGCATTTGCGTTCGGGACAAATGTCCGGAGCATTTGCCGCACCATTCGGAGCGATTTGTCGCGGAGCAAAATGTCGTGCGGAAGCAAATGTCGCGGAGAATTCTCGGCGGAGCAATTTGTCGTCGATGCAAATGTCGGCGGAGCAAGTGTCGGTGGAGCAAATGTCGGCGGAGCAATTGACGCAGGAGCATTTGACGTCGGAGCTAATGTCGCGGAGTAATTGTCACTTTTTGCGGAGTATTTGTCGGTGGAGCAATTGTCGCCGGAGCATATGTCGGGTCACCTCTTATAGATGTTCCGTTGAGAGCCATAAGGGCGCTATTACTGTACAAAGTCAACGGTATTAGCGCCCTTCTGGCACCAAACGGAACATCCTTGATCTGCAATAGCGCCCTTCTGGCTCCAAGCCGACGATATGCTCGTTCCCGTATGCTCGTTCCCGATTTTCCGGGAAAAGGGTATATTTTAGGGGCTCAGGTAGGGGGAAACCCGAGAAATTATTTATAAATAGGGGTCTTTTATCATTCTCTCCCCCACCCCACCCGACCAATTTTTATTAGGGGTATTTCTAATTTTTTGAGGACAAAACCGAAATAGTGTCCTGAACATGTGAAAAGGGGATAATTTTGCTAAGACAAAGTATGATTGACTCCTGAGGGGGGGGGGGGGGCTTGTAACTTATCTTCGAACTCATATAACCGTCCAAATTACAATGACGAATAAAAAAAGGGTTCATAAAATAATGAAAACAAAAGTATACAAGGACACATAAAATACACATCGATTGATGGAAAATGCGCATATATTTAAAAAATAAAATTTTAAAAGAAAAAACAAAAAAAATCGAGAGAATGAATAAAATTTAAAAAAGAAAATATATGAAAGAAAAATAATGAAGTATAGAGCCTTTGTTTGCTGGCACATGTTTATACATTTCAGAAGATGATTAAATGAAGGAGGATTATGAAATGAAAATTAAATAATGAATATATAAATAATACAAATAACATTGCCATAACGTCATTTCTCTGAAGAGGAATGGAGAGGGTGGTGCGTATGGAGGGCAATTCACGCCATATTATTATATAAAAGGGAGATAGAGAATGAAGAAAAAAATTATGAGAGAGAGAGAGAGAGAGAGAGAGAGAGAGAGAGAGAGAGAGAGAGAGAGAGAGAGCATGGAGCTTTTTTCAGGCACATGTCCCTACATTTCCGAAAATGATAATAAATGAAGAAAGATTATGAAATCAAAATTATATAATGAAACAAATCTATACATATAACATTGCTATAACGTCATTGCCCTGGAGAGGAATGGAGAGACAGGGGTGATGCGTTCATCTCGATCTCTCTCCATCTCTATGGCCTATACCCGAAGAGTTAATTGTTTATCACAATCTATATGTGGGATATGTTGATGAATATGATTCATTATATTCAGTTATAAGCGCAAGCACTATGACCGTTCCTTTCAAAGATTGACTTTGATACATAATTTCTTTTGCAATTATAAAATCATGCGTTAGCACACCATATACAAAACTTGGTGAAATTGACTACGTTTTGCATTAAATAGATAGCTTTAAAATGAAATAGAAAATAAAAATAAGTACAAATTAGCTCTTGTTTACATTAAATGTGAAATTGAATATCACCATTGTGAAATAGGCGAATTTTGTATGTCTTTGATTGATTAAAGTACCTTTTCGGTCGCTGTTCACATTAAAATGAATTCCTAAAGAGCGATATTGAAATGTCAGTTTAAGCACAGGTCAAAAAATGAGCTAAATTGAATGCTCCGCACATGCAATTGAGTGAATGGGGGATGAAAATGGCCGGGAAAACCTATATTAGAGACGTCTCCGCGACAATTTGTGAAGAAAAAAATCCGTCTCCGAAATTCAGGAGACGTCCCCGAGACGTCGCGGAGACGAAATTTCTATTCTGTCGCAGAGACGTCTCCGCGAAGTGAGATAGCACCCTTGAGGGCCTGTCCCACAGGCGGCGATCGTTGTGGCGACAACCTGATAATGTCTTAACTATATGGAGTTCGGCTTCAAAAAGGCGATTATAAACCTACATACGACTTTATCTAAGCTAGGCTACAACATCGACTTGCTACCACACTCAAAACAGCAAGATCGCCGGTTGTCGCAACAACGATCGCCTCCAGTGGGACAGCCCCTTAAATGGCCTGTCCCACTGGAGGCGATGGTTGTTGCGACAACTGGCGATCTTGCTATTGTGAGTGTGGTAGCAAGTTGTGGTTGTAACCTAGTGTAGATAGAATCGTAGGCTTATAATCGCCTGTTTAAAGCCGAACTCCTTACAATTATGATATTATCAGGTTGTCGCCACAACGATCGCCGCCTGTACTGTGGGACAGGCCCTTTAGACAATCAGGAAAATAAGACACTGAGAACAAATCAAAATTGTAGGGCGAAAAAAAAGAAAGAAAAAAGAGTTGCACGTTGGGGGTGAATAAACAAAAGAAGGAAAAATTAACGAGAAGGAAGATCAAAAAGGAGAAAAAGAAGAAGAAGAAGAGGGGCCGGAGGAGGAGGATGAGGAATTAAGTGATGGTGAAAGGAAGAAAAAGTTGAAATGGAAGGAATGTAAAAGATAAAGAAAGAGAAAAGTAGAAAGTGAAAAACTGATCGAAAATTCACTCATCTTGACAACAACTGGATCTATATATATATATATATATATATATATATATATATATATATATATATATATATATATATATATATCAGGGGCCGCGGAGCCTGGGGGGGGGGGCTCACACTTTTTACAGCAAACGTGTACAAAAACACAAGAATGACCATAGATTTGTAATTTTTAGCCTGTTCAGCCTTCTCCCATTTTCGGCTCATGCAGTCCCTCCATCACTTTCAAAAAAGCTCCGCGGCCCCTGTATATAATATATTATACAAGACTTAGCACTGGTATTGCAACATAGCTAAATGAGTGCGTTTTTTCATATTTACAAGTCTTTTATAATAATTGTCATATTTCATTCATGGCCAGAGAGTTTGCGAAAATATTTGTATATTCTGAAAGAGGAGACTTTTCCCTTTTCATTCCTGAGATCAGTTAATATTCAGACAGGGGCACTTTTTTAAACAAAGGGGCGACAAATAAACAAAGGCCGTACCCAAAGTATATCACTCTATTTGTTAAATAATAATGTATGATCTTTCCATCATGCAGAGTATACTTTTTTTTTTTAAATTCCCGGGATTATTGATTATACAATCAATAATCCCGGGCCTTCTTGAAAAACATTAGTTTTCTTCTTTAAATCCGCTGTCATGTCTGATGGTACTGGGGAAAATTATTGTTCGGTAATTGTGTCCGAAACTGACATTGAAAGGCTACAGGCCCCCCAAGGAACCAGTGGGGTCATTTTTGGGTCAACTGTACTCTCTGCGCAATTGTAATTTCTGATCGAATAATCTTGGTTCGCGAATTAAAACTAGATCAAGATGTCCTACATTAGGACAGACATGACAGCGGATAGGTATTACAAAAAAAGAACACTAATGTTTTTCAAGAAGGCCCGGGATTATGGATTGTATAATCAATAATCCCGGGTATTTTTTTTAAAAAGTATACGCTGCATGACGGAAAGATCATACATCATTATTTAACAAATCGAGTGATATATACTTTGGGTTCGGACAAACTAGATCAAGATGATTTGAATAAAGATCTCAGTCGTCGACTAAGCGCGCCCTATGTGACCCTATCTCCATATGATCGTATTTTCCCGAAAAATGTCGCGTTTTTGATTATTTATGCCAATTATGCTAATTTACTTTTTTTTCTCGATCACTATTAATATATAGATGTAAGTTCACTACAAAAACTCTAATATTTCAATTAGTATCTTATGTATTGCATCGCTTTTTTCCTTTCTTTCTATTTCTTTTCCCAACTTTTTTATTCTATTTCTTTTCCCAACTTTTTTATTCTATTTCTTTTCCCAACTTTTTTATTCTATTTCTTTTCCCAACTTTTTTATTCTATTTCTTTTCCCAACTTTTTTATTCTATTATTTTTTTGCAATGAAATCAGGATAAAGACGCCTTCAAGACCTTATGAGCTTCTTAAAAAAGTTATCCACCGCATGCACCATGGAATGCGTCTGAAAATCACCTTCATGTTTTGCATAGGTCAGAGAATTTGGGTCAAGTTTATTGTCAGCATTGACCGAATGGTTTTTGGAGCGGAACAACCGACGCGTCGTGACGTCATCAGTTCCAGAGAGTTCCTGGATATCTCGTCAATCTACATTATACATGACTTGTGTAGGCCAATTTTCATGGGCCATTTTCATAATGTGAGTTGTATTCTTGATTACAAAAATGAGTTAACGACATTCATCAATCATTATCATAATTATTTCTGATTTATTGCTAGCAACCGCATATATTCTGAGCTGATGTGTTTGTGATAATGATAAGGATTTCCAAAATGAAATGAAACTAGTTTATTTTGCAAATCTTAAATGCTGAACTTTGATGATCTCGTAATATTACTGGCGACGGGGAGGGGGGGGACTTGAATGTTTTTTTAGAGTAGAGGGCTGCGTGGGCGGGAGAATCATTGGTCATGGATAAATTTCATTGTAGCCCTAGACATTTCATTTTTTTTAAAGTGGGGGGGAGGGGCTGGCTCCTTTGGCGGTCATGCCTGTCAGCAACCTTGAAGTGGAAACTGGACACTTACAATAATTATAGAGTAGGCATGGTTGAGTTTGACCTTAGGCAGATTCGATTCAACAACAGTAGGCCCCAGTCATGATTTGCCACGGACGTTTTGGATTTTCAACAGTCAGCAGTCAGTGTTAGGGTGGCGGTCGATCGTTACCATGGCAGACGCAAGCCGACCCCAATGCGCCCGCTAATCACTCGCACGCAGTTTGACTTCTTTTGGTTGAAAACCCATTAAACTAGCTCAGAGTTGATACGTAAAACAAAAAGAAGTGAAAATTGCATCATTGTCACGACCGCGTGTTCAGCACGTGAAGACCAAAGGCTTCAGTACAAACATGTATAGTGGCGGATCCAGGATTTCGGGATGGGAGGGGCCGGGTGCAGCCGAAATTTTCAAATTTTAACATGTGCAGTCAATGAGTGGTTTTCAAAATGGGGGGGGGGGGCGTTTCTTGCGCCGCCGCCTAGATCCGCCACTGGATGTATCATTTTTTTTTTCTCACTTCCACGTGATTTCCTTGCATGCATTACAGTTGCGAGTTTGTTTCAGTTTAATTCCTGCTCCAAAATCCTCACTGCATATCAGTGGCGGATCCAAGCGGGGGCGCAGGGGACGCACCCCCTATGATTTTAAAACCACTCATTGACTGAATGATGGTAAAATTTGACAATTTCGGCGGCCCCCCCCCCCCTATCAGGCCTGGCACCCCTCTGTCCTCAAATCCTGGATCCGCCACTGCATAATATAATGAAAAATCAAACATTACATTTGGGCCTATCATATCACTAGCTCCCTGATCAGCCCTCCCCCCCCCCCAAAAAAAGGTGGAAATCAATCAGGGCTCGATTACTAATGCGGCGGTCACAACTCGCCGTACCTTCGACGTGCAACTCCCTACGACGGATTTCGTAGAAAAATCGTGCAGCGGAGGTACCTCGCAGGTACAATGCATGTACGACGTACAGGAGGTTTTTTACAATACCCTTACTACAGAAACGCAGGAATCGCAGAAGTTGACCCAGGACCTGTGCGTGCATTGCACATGCAACGCAGGCTACGTCGATGGCACGTGCCCCGTAGGCTACGACGAGTTGTGACCGCCGCATTACACATCATCTACATCATGGGTGACTCCCTCATGATGAACGCAAATGACATAGGGTCGACGTCCTCATTGGATTTACTTACGATAAAATATAGGCCTAACCGGGGGCCGAAGAGCCGTGGGGTACGGTGGGGGTCAGCATTTCAGTTCCTAATTTTTTCAACAATTAACCAGGGCTAGGGTGATTAACGTGTTAAAAACAAACAAACAAACAAACAAACGCGAAAATGATAGATTTTTTAGTCTCGAGATCTTCAGCCTCCCCCCCCCCTCTCTGGTTTAATAGCGCCCGGGTAGGCGTAATAGCCCTCTTACTTTAAAAAACGTGGCCCCTGCTAATCACAATGAAATAAATTGACAGGCTTTTTGTTATTTTCATAATTTTTTAAAATTTATTTGGTGGGGACCATAATAGCTTGACAGGGGATTTGTTTAAGAGACTTTTCTGGTTTATGTTTACCACTAAACTTGTTCCGTCGCGATAAAGCGTCTGGTAGTCCACTGTCTACAGTTTACCTTCATTTTCCTACAATTTTTCTTCACAAAACTATGGAAACAGCTATCTAGCTTGGTCTTGATTGATGTCATTCAAATGACAGTGCTCTTTCCTGAAAGTCATAGCCACAGGTCGTTTCGTTTTTGGAAAACCCCCTGATGACGTCAGAATTAATTGCGTCAGCCGATTAAACCTTACATATATACAAGGAAAATGTTGTAATTTACTTGGTACTAGTTCGCCTATAAATACACAGTTTATCATAATTATGAAAGAAAAGGTATCGTAATATTTTTTTTATATAAAATAATGGAAGAAAAGTTAATATTTTATCGTAAGGTAACACAGGATTCCCAGGATTCTGTAAAATTGTTGGTTATCAATATTCATAATTAATATTGCGCCTGAAAGTGAGGAAAATTACAAGTCCAAGGAATTAAAAATCGGGAGATTGAGCTTATCGCAATTTTCATGAGACAAGTGGAATTTGAATTGATTACATTTTACAGCAAGCAAGTCAGGACTGTCAAACGTAAAACTTGAAAGAGAAAGAGCAAGGACAGGAAGAATTACAGGTGAGGGAAATTAGAATAAGAACGCCGAAAGAGTGGGCCAAAAGCAAAACGAAAGGGTGATTGAACTGTGTCTGTGAGCTGAGTGTGAACATGTATGTGATTACCCAGTGGCATTGAGCTCAGCTCGTGCACAGATCTCCCTGGTGCATGTGTGTGTGTGTGTGATGTTCTGCATGTCTGTGAGACTGTATGGAAGTGAAGTGCAGAGATGGCTATGACTCTCTCTCTAGCTCTGCGCACCTAAACTAAACTTTTGCCCTACAACTACATGTATGAAGGAAGAAGTGCCTAAGTCTGCGCACCTAAAATTCGATCTCAATTTTATTACAAAGTAAACTAGGCATAATCTGGTTATAAGTCACCAGTCCATTCACTCCTGTTCATTTCGTCGTCAGTGGCGGAGACATCGTTACACGCCATTGACCTTGTACACAGTGAGCGAGCAGAGAGGAGACAAATTGGCGGATATAGCCGTAAACTATTATTTTAATATTCATCAATGTTATTCCGTTCTTCGTATTCGAATGATCAAGACAATGAAACAAAAAAAAAAGATATTATTCAGAATCTAAAAGTTACAAGAACAATGTTTTCTTTACGATTTTTAGAGGGGCTTGGTTATTTTGTGTAGCACTAGCAAAACTGAATAGTGCCCATGTCTGCGCACTAAGTCATTTTGCACGCATTTCAAGCGCAGTGAAGTTTCGAACTTTGATTTTTTGACAATGCCATGGTCCATGGACATGGTTGAAATTTTCAGGATAGCATAAAAAAATTTGCTAAAAGTCATTTCAATCAATTATTTTCGTAGTTTTAGGTATCAAAATGGATTGTTGAGGTTAAGATTGAAGTTTGATGTTTTGCTCTATGAAAATCGCGCATTTACATGGGTGCGCACACATGGGCGCTGCGCAGACTTAGGCACTCTTACCATACAGTTGGGGCCCAAGGCGAATCCCGAAGTTTAAGGAGAAAGACAGGGAGGTGGGTCGGAAGAACCATGGTGTACTATTTTTCGATTTTAGTCTACATTGTACCTGTTTGTCAAAAATTGATCACTTGCACAGTGATATAAATATATGTTGTTTCCAATTCCCTAGCTAAGGAGCAATCAAATATTTGACGGGATCTCCTCTCACTATGACCTAGGTGAAAGCAGAGCATACACCAAGGCGGTGCTTCTACCCTGCTCCCTTCTCCTTCCTTCTCAAGTACATGATAAACTTATAATAGCATCTCTTCATTTTATTTACAAACTCCATATATCACGCATATCCTCTCTCTCTTCTCAATAACTGTCCATAATATTGCTATCAACACTACCTCGACTGTCCTGCAACTCATCCTGTTGCTGATCTCCGAAAATAGCGGAGGAAGAAGAAGAAGAAGAAGAAGATGTGCCAATCGAAAAGTCATTGTTGTTTGATGATAAAGAGAGATTGAGGGATCTATATCTACCCCACCTAAATATGTATGGTGATGTGACCATAATTTGTGCGTGACCTTAATTCGCGCATGCCGGATATCTCAAAAAGTAATTAATATTTTGAAAATTTGATAGCACCATCAGAAAGAGGGATTCCAAATTGCTTGAGAATCAGTCTGTCTTCACGGTACGGTGTATTGAATTTGGAAATTATTGACCAAACATCAGAAAATTGCGTGTCCGTTCCCGACAAGGGTCTGGAAGTCAACATTTTCTGATTTAATATCATCAAAATTGTAAGATGATATTAATATCATCTAATTCTATGAAATTTTGACTTACATTTACTGTAATTCTCTTTCCTTAGACTGATAGAATTTCTTCTAAGGTCACACTGTTTTGTTGACTTTTTCAGCAGAATGTGCGACCGTTCGATCGACATAGAATTTTGAAATCGCGATATCGTCAAAACCCTTTGGCCTAGTTCACTTCTTCGTTCGGCGATTCGGAGTTTAGAATTTTGTTGTTTATTTGGTATTTATAGTTTTCATTGATTTTGTGTAAAATATGAAAAATTGTTGATTGAATGTCGCATTTTCTATAATTTTTGAAATTTGCGCGAACTATGGTCTCCCCATCATACAATACGATATAAACTTCATTCATAAATTATTTGGCAGTATAATTAAACCCTCAAGGACTGAAAAACAGCTAGAATCTATCAATTGTAGCTGAATATAAATTTTGATATTTTCTATTAATTCATAGTAAGAGTAACAGATTTCTAGCTTCCAATAATCGGGCATCAATTAAATTGTCAAATTATTTGTTTGTTGTTATTGTAATTTTTCTATATTATTAACCTGTAGGCCCTACATATAAATGATGTACATGTATGCCTGCATGATGCAGTGTAAATGTACATATACATGGATCTTGTATTTGTTTGAATAACTTGAGTTTTGTGATTTAATCTACTTGTAGAGTACTGCTTGTTGTTCAGGCTTCACTAAGAAGCAGTTAAAAAATCATGAATATTGAGGCCCAATTGTTGCAGTTTCCTACAAAAAAAAAAAAAAAAAAAAAATGTTTATGTGAGTTGTGACCCTTTTACACTTCAAGAATCTTCAAGAACAATTTTTAAATTCCATTCTGATGGGTCTTCAATTTTTTTTCTCATCCATCAGATCCATTCATGATAAAAAATGTAATAAAATTCTGGAGATGAGGTTGTTGCAATGATTTGACCTTATTTCACTCAACCCCAATGTCATTGAGCTGATCTACAAACAAACAAACAGGTCATAAGCACTCTGCTACTTGATATGACTAATCTTGCATGCTGAAAGTCACCACAAGGACAGGCCTTTTGCAACAGTATACTTCCCAGAACACGTATTCACAACACGTTCATTCAAGCACGTATGTGTACCCACAGGACGGACATGTGAGCATATTGAGGATACTGTGTGAGTGTATTGTGAATGGGCAACCTATATTACTCCATTGTAGGATATTGATCTCTCATTTTCAGTCGCAGTCTTAGTGCAGAGCAGTTCATGCAGATAAGTCTCTGAAGCCTGAAGCCAGAAAAAGGACAATCCTTGTGTGAGTGCAAAAGTGTATCATCAGTGATATACTTTCATTGTCTTTTGATATTGATTGGGTTATATGTAACATGTAACATGCATATTCATCAGCGTGGGCTAGCAGACTACATCTCTATAAAAAGGTGCCAATCTAAGAGAAATTTCATCAGAACGATCGAGAATCTTTTTCGAGATCACAACACTTGTACTGCGTTGAAGCTTTGGCAGTCAGCATTTGTTTTTCTTTTCCTGTTCATTTCCAAAAATTTCAATTTACTGGTAGTATTTATTTTACATGTACTCTTATTTGTACATTGTAATTTGTCAAATTTGGTGGTTTGGTTGTTTTTCCTGGTGTTTCTTCTTTTGTGCGCAATACTGTCGTTGAAATAGCCTAGATGTATTGCGTTGTTGCTGAATCAGAGGGTACTGAAATTGGTCAGCCAGTGGTTAAGAAACTGGAGGGTCCACGTAAAAGTCCGGTTAGCTTCACTACATGAAGCAGCGCTTTCACCGTAAGAAGAAAAGTCGTAAGTGATGTTATATGTCATCTAGTTGCCGTCAATTTATTTTGGTTTCTCGCTGGTCTCTTTTTCCCCCCATCCTCAGTTTTTTTCTCTCTCATCCTTTATCTTTCTTTCCATTTCTGTTTCTCTTTGACTCTTCTTTCTCTCCCTCCTTTTCTTTTTCTGTTTCTCTCTTCTTTCTATCACTTTCTCTCTTCTTTTTCTCATCTTTAAGGCTTTCTCTGTCTCTCTGCTAAGATCTCTTAACTCTCTTCTTTCAGTCAATTCCTCTCCACTTTCTATTCTTCTTTTTATATGATACCTTAATCATATACTTTTTTTGACAGATTTTCATAAATATTGTGGTAGAATGGAAAAATAATATTTTTCCTTACATCAGTTTGTCCCCTGCTCACTAAGGTCAACATTGGTAATTTTATTGTCCATTTTGCAAAGAGCTTGAGTATACATTGTACATGTACTCCGCAACCAGAAATATTTGTCCAAATTCATTTCTCAGTGATAATTCTCTCAATTGTTTGCTGCATGGTAATCATTTCAAACAGTATTTTGTTCCAAACAAGTATGTTTGGCTTCCACATGTTATATTTCAGTTGGATTTATTTTCTTTCCCTTTATTTCTTATTCTTATAGAAGTTAATCGACAACCAGCCAATATTCAGCAGGAAATCGAAACACAACCGGAAATCAAAAACCAACCGGAAGTTGAAAACCAACCAGAAATCGAAAACCAACTAGAAATTAAAAAAGAAATGGAGGTCGAAAACCAACCACAAATTGAAAACCAAATGGAGGTCGAAAACCAACCTACAGTAGAGGGAGAAGGTCAGGTCAATGTCATCAATCGTGTGGCCGCTCTCCCCATGGTCAGCTCTACCTTGACCCAAATGACTAATGCCTACAACTGGACAAAGGACAAGAACAGCCTGGTCAAGTATACACTGGAGACAGCCGAGAGCGCTGTGTCCATGGCTGCTAGCACTGCCCAGCCTGTGGTCAGCAAGCTTGAAGGACCAAGTAAGTGATAATAACTAGGTCACCTGAGTGTTGCCTCTTCTTTTATTTTTCCTTTTTCTCCCTTTTTCTTCTGTTCTCCTTACTCCTTTCTACATTCCTTTTCTTTCTTATTCTTTCATTCTCTTTCTTTTTCTCTTTTTCTACTCGTATATACATATGTATTTTCCTCTCTGTCTATCTGTACCCATCATCTTTCTCTCTCTTTCTTTCTCACTCTGTCCTTTATCTGTATTCTTTCTGTCTCTCTCTTCATTTTTTTGTGTGTGTTTCTTTCCTGTTCCCACCTTTTCTCTTCCATTCTTAAACTCTGTCTTTTAAAGGTGGGTCAACAAGAAAAATATTTGAGTTTTATTTTAGTATAAACTTGATTACTGATGTCGAGTTTTGTGTAGTAAAGTGTTTTCTAATAAAGCTACATGTATAAAGAAAAAAATTATTTAGTAGTAATCTCTACAATTTTCTTCAATTTTTGTGCAGATTTTGTCTGAATCTGGTTTTATTATTATCTTTTCCCCGTTTATTTTCAGTTTCTGCTGCCAATGATTATGCCAACCAGCAGATGGACAAACTGGAGGAAAAGGTTCCAGTTATCACTGATACACCAGAAAAGGTAATGCACCAATATTGACAAAATACTATTAAAATATTCAGGTTTAGGATTGAATCTCAACTTTCAGTGATATTCATAGTAATTTAATGGAAGACTGCAGCATTTTGAAATGTTTAGTACAATAATTAACTCTTGTTTCAATTATAAAACACTTTCCTTTAAATGCACACCATGTAGACCAGCAAATAAGATTCATGGTACCAGTAACCTAATACATGTACAAGGAAGCAACAAGTTTATAGTTTGATAATCATGGCCTCATAAAACCTAATTAATAAAAAATAATGTGGACTAGGTATGTACAGATCGAGGCCACTTTGTGGAAGCCATGTTTAAATACATATATTTTACAAAGGTCTAGGACTCTATCAAATTATAAGATTTGATAAACACAAAATTGAACACATTTTGGCTTGCGAAGAAATTAAAAGCACCGTAAAAGATAGAGTTGTGAGATTTATGATAAACTTATCTCTGGATGACCATTGATAAAGTGACAAAACGTATGCTCCAGTGACAATTGCTCAGGACATTATTTCATGTAAGAATATAGGGCAAGGGTTTGGGTTCCAATAGAGTTTTATGTTAGGTTTAGGGTTAGGTTTAGGGTAGGTAATTCTGCATTCAATGACATGGAGATGGAGATTGAGCAAATATTATGGAATCACGGATAACCCCCATTTGAATATGGCTTGATATAATTAAAAAAACAATGACACATGACAATTTTGATCAAATTATTATTATTTTATTGTAATCAGGTGATGACGGATCTCCAGGACAGCACCAAGAAGATGATTGAGAACACCAAGAAGGCCGGTTCAGATAAGATCAACAATCTTCTGCTGACCAGGTTGGGTAAGGTCCTTACTACCAGTGTGGACACCGCCCTTCTGCTCTCTGAGTTTGCTGTTGATTACTACCTACCCCCTGAAGCCAGTGAGTATAGTCAAGAATTGATGAAGTCTTATTGATATGGGCATCAAACCTAACTCCTGACCCCCAAAATTTTGAAATTTAATCTATATGGAGGCTGAGAAATTTGTGCTGTGCTTTCCAAAATGCCTTTCAAAAGCATCAGCTTATGATTCACAGTGAGTGGAAATATATTAGTGTTAAAAATACTAGCAATGGTGAGCAGCTGTATTCAGTCCTAGATGTCTTTGATAATGTTTAAAGTTGACCTTTATTGGAGATCACTAAATCAGTGGTTTATGTATCAGAGTAATCTAGAGAGCATGTAGAAGACAATGGTACCAACTAGAACTCATATCGATTATTGGAAATTGATTAAACGCCATTTCAAAACACCTGTCAATCACTCTAGCACGCCCATTTTCGGTAGGGAATGGAGCGATTTCTGGATGACGTCAGGATATCCTGGCTGACAAATCCTGAACATCATATAAAAATTCAAGTATGGTACATATCTCCTGGTCGCTGTAAAACTGAACCCCACACTCGTTCCAGAATGTATTGTGTGTAAATGTAATGATATCGTGTATAAAGGTCTTAAAGGGTACTAAGCATGGGGTTATGTAGACTCCTCTTAATTAAATAGCAAACCTTACTCTTCCTTCAGATGGTGGCCAGATCCAGCAATCCGCCTTGGTGGCTGCAGGAGTGGATGAGGGTGAACCAATCCCTGAAGATAAGCCTCTGGAGGCTACTGTCCAGCGTGCCAGCCGTGTGTCTAACAAGGTACGCCATCGTGTTGTCAACAAGGCCATGCGCAACGTCCGCTATGCTCAGAAGCGTAGCCAAGAGACGCTCGACAAACTGCACTACACTGTGGATCTGGTGAGTAACTTTTAGGAATTTTGTGGAAGTATTTATAATTAATCACATCCATTTCGATTTTTAGAAGAAAGCGGTAATTAACTCTTCTACATGTTGTTTTTCCAAAGTTTGATACATTAATTGTGTTTCATTTTTGTGTATTTTGAATGAAGTCACCGCTGAAAAGTTTCCATTAAAAAATTTGCATGTTTCTGCATTCCCATTGATACTGTGTAAAATGTTTTTTTTTTAATCCATGCTTGATTTCCCATTCTTTATTGTATTTATACCCTGTGTCTTTTTTGTTTTGTTTTTGTTTTGGGTTGGGGGTAATTCATTGGGTCTTATCTTATATTATGACTTCTTTATTTTAATAGGTTTACAAGCCAATAAAATGGGAAGCAACATATGTTATATTCCTTTCCTCACACTAATGTTGTATATAAAATCTCCTGATTTTTCATCATCTAAATCTATGTCTTTATTGATCTAGATCGAGTATGCTCGTACAAACATTGACTCTGCTAACAAGGCTGTGCAGTCCCGTATTGAGACCACCCATCAGAACCTGTCCAAGACTTGGGATGATTGGACCCTTGAAGAAACAAAGGAAGGCAATGGAGAAGCCAAGAATGAGGTGGAAGCAACTGTAAGTTTGTAGATCCTTCATATTTTTAAAGACAAAATTGAGTAAAATTAAGCTTTTGATCATAGCAGAATATAGAAAAAGTTAGACTATGCTGGGAAAGGCTGTGAAAGAACAAAGAAAACAAAAGGGGTAGATTGATGGATGCTGGAGAGGGGGAAGCCAATCAGGATGCATGTGTACAAAGATGTAGGCAACATAAAAATGGAATAGGAACAATACAAAGATGAGGATTGTAGCAGGAGGGTAAGAGAATAACAATTCAGGGATTAAAGGAGAAGCAAAGATCTGGGGCTAAAAACTGGAAGTATAAAGAAAGATAAAACTAATAAACAGTTTAATAGAGTGAAAGAGTAAATTGAAAAGACTTACGGTACACAGTGAGCATGTAAGAAAAAAATCCAGGTCAAGATATGTATATGGGTAGCTTTTTATCATCTCAAAATCTCTGAGACGAATAGAAATTTTGAATGAAACGCTTTACTTGTTACTTCTTGTTTATGCCATAATTCCAAGAGGTAGCCCCTCTGAAGCTATCTTGAAATGCTTGGATAGGTTACAAAGAGAGATATATTCTCACCATCCCTGTAACGAAATGTTAGTGATCATGTGAAAGAAGATTGCTCACTGGACAGTCTTTAAAACAAGGTGCATTTAACAGTAATCTTAATTAGCCTTTGCCATTTTGTGATTGATTGCAAACATTTGCGTTTGAGCCCAAAGTGTAATTATATTGGCTATTACAAGAAGCGATTGTTACATCATTTTTGAAAAACATTGGCTCCAAATTTCATTATTTAAAATCAAGGACCCAAGAGGGATTTTAACCTGTAACATCAAGAAGAGAACCTTATTATTAATATTAAATTTAAAAAAAATGCCTATACACCCTTCCAGAATGGAGAACAGAGAACCTTAGCCATTGCCCGCAACCTCGCTGGTCGTCTCCGAGTCCTGAGTGGTAATGTCGCCGGCTGTGTTCGTCTCTTACCTGAAAGTCTCCGAGTCAAGGTGGTAGAAGGTCGTGAACTTGCCGACGCCCTTTATAACTCGCTTGAAGAGGTAAGTCTGAACTAATGCAGAATCAAAGATTTTTCAAAATGGATTAGTGTTTGGGCATACCTGTATGTTACCTTAGCTCACAGCTCAAAACTAGCAATGATTTGTAATTCTAACATTGCTTTCAACTTTATCGAAAAAATTGAATTGTCATCTTGTTTTGAACCCAGGACCTTATCTCTATGGGAAATATGTATCTATCGAATGTGCAGTCGCGTCATATATATAAAAAAGCTTCTAGATAACAATTCTGTGGAGGTCAAGACAGTCCGAGATGTGCTCGTCAATGTCCTTGTTACTGCTTAGCAACAATTTGAACAAGATTTTGAACATCTTTCTTTCAGCTGCAGAATTCTTTGTGACCTCAACTATGCCATCACATCTTCTTAAAATGTTATTAGTTCAGTAAATAGAGAGTTCTAAACTTTTAATCAATTTTTTGCAGGCCCAGACGATCCGAGATCTGCCCACCAATGTCCTTGTCACCGCTAAGCAACAGTTGAACAAGATGTCAGAGATCTCCCTTTCCGTTGCGGATTTCTTGGTTTCCAAAACGCCTCTTACATGGCTGGTGAGTCCCAAGAACTGTTCAGTATGTTTTGTTAAGTTTGGTGTTCATATTATTTATCATTTATTATTAGTTGTATTCATATTTATATCCCTCCTCTCTCTCACTCAACCCTTAACATATCACTGAAAAAATTTCGGTATGAAAGATTTATTTTTTCTTTATATTTCTGATTTTAATCCATCTCCCGGAAAAAAAAAAAACTATTCAGGTATCAGAAAGAGATGCCTTATTTGCATAAATTTCATATTAGTTTGGTAGTTGTTTAGCTTTTAAAGCTTTCCCTCCCCATTCCTCAAAAGAAGTAATAGAAAACCTTAAATTTCATAACTTATTTTGTTCAAAAGTCATCTTGTCATTGAAATATATATCTGTCACAGGGATAGAGGGCTTAGTTATTATCATTTTGCTTGTGATATTATTTTCATTCATAATTTTATCTATATTCTCATTAATGTTCTGTGTATGATTTTAATATTTATACTCAAAATTGCAGATTTGATTAGAGCTTCTTGTAGCCCTTTGCTTTAGCTTTTTTTGCACCATTTGTTTTGTTATTGGTATGTGAGTGTATTTTTATCAAAAAGCTATGCTGCTTGAATTTCTAGGAGGTGTTTGCCATGAATTCTAACAAGGGACTCGGGACTGTAAGCATGGCCCCAATTGTAACACTTTCAAATGGCAGGGGGTGGGGGGTGCAGAGTCATTTTTTGGCCCCATGTTTTTGTCACATTCCATACTAGTCAAGAAGGCTGCACTTAATTTATCTTCAATATTTCTTCTAAAAGCGCATAAAAGTCTTTGTTAGATATCTATAGTTTGTGTTTGTGTCGTGAAGCAATAAGTTAAAAACATTCTCCCCGTGAGTGCAAGGTTGTGTCTTTGACGATGCTTATTTGTCTGATTTTTATCAGGATACTTTAACCAGAGACATAATATTAATCTGATATCTTTGCAATACGATTGCATTGATATCCACTATCGGGCTCTTGGGCAAGACAAAACCGGTTCTGTTATTTCTCAGTTGTGATAAAGGCCCATTTAGTTCTATGAAATAGCATTGAGATGACCTGATAAGACTTGAATGAGAACTTCACATACCATACTGACTCATCGATGGAAACCCTGAAAGTCAGATCAATTCCAAGAACACTGTTGTTGACTTTGCCTGTTCCGACCTTTTTACTTTTCAGCAAGGCTCTGACATTGCCCCATCAACATTATTTACATTCTGATCAGGGCATCTGATATCGTATCATACAATCAAGTTACATGTATTTACATTATTACAAAGACAAACAATACCAAACGATGAATATGTCAATATTGTCTTTAGAATAATAGTTTAAAACAGGTTGATAACTTCAGTTACAAAATATCAATTCCTTAGCTGTGGGAAAGATACATGTGTTTTGTCTCAAGCAGGCAATTATTTACAAAGATTCAGATAGGAACAATATCAACAAATGACATTGAGGATTTTTGTCAAACTCCAAATCACAAGCTTGAAGACCTCCCCCCCTAAATACAAATAAGTATAGATAGGGTTTCATGGGTTGGGAAACTCTAATTTAACATGTATGATTGTCTAAAACTAAACTATTCAATATACAATGGTTATAAGTTATAACTAATGCTTGTAAATAATTCACAAAATCTTCCATGAGTATGATATTTCATATCACATTATTAACAAACGCGCACACATGTACATGTACGTACATGTACATGTATGCTTACAAAATGAATAAATTTACAACTATACATGGTGATGTATGTAAAAAAAAACCAAAGTACAGAGGGAAAGGAGAGGAAATCGTATCATTAGGAAGAAGGGATGCATGTTGTGAGAAAAGAAAAAAGGAGAAAAGCTTTGGCAAATATGATACCTTCACCCTAAACCTTAGGATTTTGATTAGGGTTTGGTTAAGGTTTATAGATATAGGGTTAGGGTTATGATTAGGGTTATGATTAGGGTTATGTTTTAGGGTTATGTTTAGGGTTATGTTTGGGGTTGTGTTTAGCGTGCCAGGTTATAGAAAGACCCACAGAGAACATACTGAGGTGTATGAAGAGATGAGTACATGAAAAGAGGAAGATGGAGAGAGAGATAGAGCATACATAAATGATATTCGTAAACAAGGTATGTGTATAATGATCATGAGAGTGACTAACAAACTAATTGTGCTTGCAATATGAGGTGAGCTGTGCAGCTCTGTATCAATACTTGATTTTTCAACCATCCTCAGGTCCCGAGCCAGGTCCGACAATACTTAGACACTACATCTTCCAAGCTCCCAACTAATGGGCATGTCACTGAAAGCATCCAGCCACCCCTAGGGGACCACTCCTACTCCAAAAACGACACTCGCTCCCAATGACTAGCCAGACTAGACGTGTCGCAGATCGTGTCACATGGTACGGAACGACGCCCTCGTCGTAACCCCCTCCTGCCTCTTGTGAAGAGTGAAATGATACCACACCCTACTCACAACATCTTGAATCGGAGCAAGCTTATGCACTCTTACGATTCCCGAGATGCTTTGGAAGCCGCCGCCCTGGAGGTGGGGCTGACTGGTGGGGGTCCACTCAAGGAACTGCATCGATCCCTCCGTGTTCTCGTCCAATCCATCCACATCACCACATCCCTTCAAATACGGATCAAGGTGACCAGTCCAGATCGCACCACCAAGAGGCGCTCTCGGATTGGTTTCACCGCATCCTCGTTGGTATCTATCCCTCTCCCGGCCCCGCATCAATACTGTCTTCCTACCATCACATCCAGAGCCATGTCTGCTTCAGATTAAAGACTGCATTCATCATTATTAAAATTATAGAAAATTTATCATCATGATATCTCAATTTATTTGTTGCTGTGGTTTCTTTTTTACTTGAAAGTTGGAAATAAAGATGAACATTACAAGACTGAAATTCAATGTACTACAACATATTTTGGAAATAATACAGATAAATTATATTGTTCATTAATTGGTAGATGAAATATGAAATATAAAGCTTTTGACAATATAAGTCATGACCGTGAGTAGATCAGAGAGTTTCAAAATAATATTTTAATTTTACTATTTACATTTGTTGATTACCGTAATGATATTTTAAAATAATGAATTTGTGTATTGTGTGTAATCAAGAGGATTAGAATTACATGAAATGAAAGGTACATGTATACTTACATGTACTACTACAGATGATTGATACATTGTGTAGTTGAAATAATAGAGTTTTATTTTAAATATTGAATTTGCTGCTTAGTTTTTACCAAATTTTATGCAATTTTAAACACCAAAACTTAAAGTTCATGCTGTACCTCTATAGATCAAGCATTTCGTCATTGAATAATATTTATGTTTTCAAATATCTTAAAAAGATTTGAACAACTAATTTGCATGCTGTGTGGGTGTTTAATTACAGAGTTAGAATTTATCACTAAAAATGTTATATGCTGCAACATTTAACATTTTTTTAATGCTGCAACAATGTTTATAACATTTAAGAAGAATCCTTAATTTTTAAATTAAATTGTAAGCTGTGATTCTGTGGCTAGGATATGATTTGATAGGTAGAAATGTGAATTCACATGATATAGAAATATTACAAATTCAATGAATGGCTGATCAATAACTAGACAGTATTATTTTGTCATGAATTTCTTATATTGAAGGAAAAAAAAAAGAAAGTTTAATACTCATCTCGAGGAAAACCAGATGCATTCAGCTATTAAAGCAGTTAATTTTTCACTTGTAAAATAACAAAATCTTTTAAGTTTTTCTTCATCAAATTGGCAACGCTGAGGTTTTCTGAGGACTACAGACTTGGTCATTCCTCTGAAATTAATAAACAAGTTATTGCAATTTTGCATTGTGGTTTTGAACATTCATAATGTTGCCAATTTAAGAATGTCCACTCATTTCATGGGCCCTTTGCAGTGTCCCAAATGAGAGCAAATCATGATATCAAAAGATATTATATTCAATGTATTATATTTTTTTTCATTTTTTTTCATTTTTTATTTTTTATTTTTTTAATGTTCTTTTGAGCTTGAGAAAGTTTATGCCTTTCATCCTGAAATTTAGCATGGTAACACTGTTCCTTCTGAAATACAATGAAGTTAATATAAATGCTATCTCTCTGCATATTTTTTTTTTACTCTTTTCATTTGAAATGCTGAATTGTGTTTTGCACGCTTGTTATACAAATATGCATTTAAAATTAAGATGACACTTGTAGTATGGAAAATAGTCATTTTTAAATTTTATTTTACTTTCAAAGAATAAATACATAATGCGAGAATATACTTTGTAAATGTTAGAGCACTTGTTAGAAAGTTTAAAATTTCCAAATCATTTCACTCTTTCTGCATATTAGATATAAATTGCAGAATTTGTTTTATTCTGCAGAATGATATTAAAAGTAATTGTAATTGGACTTAATTTATTACTATTATTATTATTTTTTTTTTAGAAATTAGGTACATATTTTGTAACAATTTTAATAAAGTTTTAACTGATAATGAGCAAGTAAATAAAGACATTATTATAACTATGTTTTGGCATTGTCTTCTATCTTTATGAGTTGGATTAATTGTGTTTGTAGATATGGGATTAAATATCAATATTAATTAGGATGTATCAATATCACTGTGATAAAGTTCCAAGGGACAAAACTGATTTCAATTAAAAAGTTATGAGAAAGTGTGACTTGAGGATTATTGTGACACTGAGAGGGGTTTAGTTGATTTTCATTCCGATATAAACTTTAAAAAAAAAATATTTCAGACTTCCACATTTCTTTCACTGGGGATGTACAGATTTAGATATCTTGGGTTAGTGTAAATTGACCCAATGTTAAAATATTTAAGATCCCAAGATATATAATAATATATGTACATATATTTTTTAAAGTTAGTTAATTTATTTATTTATTTTTTTTTTTTTTTTGGGGGGGGGGGGATCATGTGTTCAGGGGAGCCTGTAATGTAGAGGACTGTTTGTGATGATGAAATATTGTGGTTTTGTATGGTTATATCTTGAAAGAAGCTGAAGAGTGAATGAGTGAAAATGAGTTGATAGTAAGTAAGATAAGAGGAAGTGAGAAAACAGATATGTGTATCGTAAATTGCGACAAGTTACTGTACAATGGGATTGGTTTCACACAAACTATAAAAATAGATTAAATGATAGTTTGATAGTCTGAGAATTATGTACCGGGTAATAAGTCATCTTGTCTGAACTAGGATTTTTTAAAAAATGCATCAATTCATGACCCATTCCCATATAATTGATAGAATGAAAATTTAGTACGCTTGTGATCTTGTCAAGCTATTCCAGCGATATGTTCTGTGTGAAGCATTTTTTGCTCCATATTTATCATAACCCATCATACCCTTCCATGTCATCCTGCTATGGTAGACATGGTGCAGTACAATATGTCCACTATAATTTCATATATGCATGCATTGCCATATTGTCACCTAATCATAAATGTATTACCTTGTTAACAAAATCTTGTTCACTGAACAGTGATCACATAGGTTAGTTCAAATGGGAACTGGGAGAATTGCTATTTCATAGAAAAAAAATCTTGTGATGTGTGCACCATGTGTTTATCCTCATTATAATAGGAGTAGACTATTTTGTATTCACTCCATAGGGTGAATGTTCATACAGTCTACCCCTGTTATACAGAGCACAGATACAACAAGATTTTGGTGTATTCGTAACAAGGCAATTCTCTCGGTCACAGTTTTAGACATGTCTATGTGCCCCATGTGTTAAACAAGATTCTATTTTGTGTTGCCCCATACATGCATTTCTGTGTGAGTGCATGTGACTCGAAGCTAAATTGGGTTAATTTCTTATTATTTTGGCGATTCCAAAACCTCACAGCACAAAATAATGCTTGGGTGTAATGTTATCATCCTCTCCAAATCACTTATAGACAGTCTTCCACATTTGAATGTCATGAACAGAACACTAGTTTCACTTAAACAGGAGTGGATTGTATTTGAAATACTGAAAATCCTCATTGTTGTGTTACGTTTTACTGTAGGTACCACAATAATGATAGAAGTATTCCAATACTATACAGGTGCCCAAAACACTCTCAAACTCCAAAAGTTTAAAGCGAATTTGATTGATACTGCCTAGGGCTCCACCCATCTTATAGAGTTTTGGATTAAAATTTGCTTCTTCTAAATGTTTTCTCTTTATTTTTTTTCTTCTTTGCATATGGTACTGACATGGAGAGAGAGAGAGAGAGAATAAAAAGAATTGTTTTGTGTCCATTGCTAATGTGTGTTCATTTTTCTTTGCAAAAGAAATCCTGACGATACAGATTTCACTCCATATCTCCTGATCTCGTCTGTCTCCCTCACACATGTTCCCATTCCTCTTTTTCTCTCATATCCCCATGCCCATATACAAATGTGACCCAGTGGATCAAAACCACCATAGTATGGCAAATAAAATAGCAAAGGGTAAAAGCAGGATTTCTGTATAGGATATCATGATAGCTCTTATTGGTTATTATACTTTTGGGAGGGCGTTTCATGAAAGGACTTGTTAGACTTTTTATCCGACAAACTGTTATAAGCTACTGAAATGCTTGCATCTGATTGGCTGAGCGCAAATTTGTCGGATAAAATGTCTGACAAGTCCTTTGATGAAATGCCCCCCAGTTAACTACAAGTGTATGGTATGAAAGCTTTGAATCTCTAGTTTCAGGAAACACATAACATAACAAAAATATGAAATCTGGCCAATGTTGGTGGTTATGAGCTGCCTGGTTACAAATGTATTTATCTGGACTTAATCCATTCATGTAATTAATTTCACTATTGTTTTCCTTTTTTTACTATCATCCCCTGCAGGTTCCTGATGTTGATATCGATGCCATCGAATTTGACTACATGGGGGGTTCTGATGAGTTCGACTTCGACATCCGCAGTGATACGTCCAGCGATATGTAATCTGGAAACTTCTCAGCCTCTAAAATGACTAGCAACTCTTCAGACTGTGCTACTTCTCAGTGTAATTCTATGTTATGTAATGAACAGTCTACTCTTGTTATAACGACCATGGAAATAGCAAGATTTCCAGTTACCAATTTCATTCATGTTCACAACTTCATGTGTCCAAGATTTTTGGATAACAATAAGGTAATCCTGTGCATCTCATTATAATGGGGGTGGATTGTATCAAAATCAGTGACTTTTTTACACCAGCACAAAAACATTGGTTTCCACCAAGGAGAGGTTCCAATGTTTTAGACCTCACTATAGTTTCTTAAAGTTGAGATTGCATGCACACAGGGACCTGTTTCTCGAAAACCGTTGTAAGTCTAAGTTCTCGGACAACCCACAGAGACATGTTGTAGAATTAACACATATTTCAATGGGATGTCCACAAACTTAAACTTAAAATGGTTTCAAGAAACAGGATTTCACAGTTCCCCTGAGGAATAATTCCTTTGTTTGGAGACAATGGTTTTGTAAAAAATGTGTCATTTTAAATTAGCCACTTTAAAGTGGTCTGTAGGGTTGAAGGTCACTATGCATGAACCTTTTCTTTATATCCTCACATTATTCTATTCCATTCTTTATATTAGACACTCATGCACAATACTGTAATCGTGGAAATATTTGCAGTACATTAATTTTCGGCAGGTGCGAATTTAAAAGCACACGAATATATGAGCATAGTTTTTTATGCATGTATTGGGTGCATTCAATTGCATGCTTTAAACATACAGCGCGATATCAAGAACCTGTGAACATTCTTTGAGGCCGCTTAGCACGAAAAATTAATCGCGCGAAAATAACAGCGAATGCAGTATATTGTTAAGAAATTAGATTCTTGCTAATTGACAGGGTTAACAATGTATCCAAATTGTGAGTAACAACAAATGAATAATGATGCATCAAATTGTATTTTTGTGACAGTTGGATATTTTACAATATTAGTGCAGAAATTTAAAAGCAGATGAGAACTTATGGAACTTTGGGGGATTTGTTTAACCAGTTACAATCACTTGCAAAAAATTGTAGTTGATTTTCTTTTTTTTGTTACTTTCCCTATTTGTTAAAATGTATTCACTTGAGAGGAATATTCAATACTGGTACTAATTTTATTACTTGTTTCTATTTCATTATAAGTTTATTTATCTTGTGATTTTTATTTATTTCTTTTACTCATATTTCAGTATTTATTGGTACATATATATATATACTAAGGCTAATACTAACACAATGGAGGGCCAATAGAAGAGAGACAATATGAATAGGCTTTGGCGAGAGACATATCCAGATAATAAATGATTCTGAATAAAGTCCCTGCATAATATAATTGGTACAGAGTTATACTAGCACTTAGTAAATAAGTGCAGCAATTTAAAACCTAAGTATGTGTATTAGTTAGTGGAGTGCTAATTGAACTTTACCAAATTTTACCAGATTTATGTTTGCTATGGCATTAATAACAAGTAATCATTCAGGATATATTAAAGGGACTCGTAATTGATAAAACGTGGGGAAATCACCTTATCTCGGATGAAATAATAACATTCCAATCAGAGCCTGAGGCGTGTTGCGTAATCTCCAGCGACAACCCGTCTGGAGGTAATCCGGTAATCCTTCATGGCTATAGACTAACTGACCAGAATTCAGAAGTAAATCTAACCTATGTTTTGTTTTTAAATGGAGCATTATACAAGTCCTCTCTTTGAATTTATACGAAGAGACCCGTTGAGAGTCTATTGTTGATGAATCGAGAAACCGAAGCTACTGACCCGACTGACTGTCTAAATTCGGACAACTTCGTCATGTTTGTGCTGTCCGAATGTTAATCCCCATTAGTCCGACCCATGCGTAAGCCTGACTGACATTGTGTACAAGTCAATGGAGCTCAGGAAAAACGCGCATTCCCCACGATCTCCAAGTTTCGGGGGACTTTAAGGTTTGATATGTAATTAGATCATTAGGGATATTGATTTTAATCATCACACAGAGCATGATCATTGACTTTTTAGACACTACATGTAGGGGCGAGTAAGTGATGATGTCTCAACAAATCAATTTGATATGCTTGTGTTAAACCTAGATTTTAAAAGCAAGTTATCTATGAATATTACAGATGTAGTGACGTATATGTATGAAATAGAGAAACTATGAAAAGCACAGAAATATTAACAATCCTTTGTTTTAAATGCTATTTGCAATAATAATAAAGTAATGTATGAACATAATTCACGGTCTAAGGAATGTTTTGTTAAATGTCACCAGTTAGATATTGGATCAGAAACATGTTCTAACAGATTTTTAATGAAAAAGAATTAAAGAAAGAAAGAGAGATAGAAAAATGGGAGTGAAGAAAATTGAGAGAGAGGGGAAAGGAATGGAGAAGAAAAAAATGAAGAGAGAGAGAGAGAGAGGGGGGGGGGCACAAAGAGGAGAGAGACTTCAGAGGAAGAATGCAAAAGTAAAGGGAGTGGTATACAGGAGAGAGAGAGAGAGAGACAGACAGATGAGGGAGAGGAAGGAATAGGGGAATAGTGAATAGAGGGCGAAGAGAGGGAGACGAGAAGGGAAAAAAGGGAGGAAGAAGGAAAGAGTCGGGTAAAGTAGAAATAACGAGAAAAGAGGAATAGAAAGAGGGAGGAAAAAGAGTAGATTGACAAGAGAAGTACAGAAGAGATAGAAGAGAGGAGTATAGAAAGAGATTTTAAGGAGAAGGGGAAGAAGAGAAGAGTGAAGAGAAAGGTACATGTACAGATGAGAGGGACAGAGTAAGAGATGAGACAGAATGAGAGAGTGGGAGATGGAAAGAGTGATTAAATGAGAGATACATTTACAGAGGAGATGAGGAGAAGAAGGAACAAAGTAAAGAGATGGGGAGAGAAAGGAAGAAGAAAAGTGAAGAGAGAGATAAAGAGGTAAACAGAAGGGCAGAAAAGTAAGAGGCAACAGAAATGATTTGGTTTGAAATCAAGTGCATTTTTTTTTTTACAGATGATAATGATAAAATTATTTTTGAAAATTGTTAAAAAGACTGAAAGTAATTGCCATTCTTTTTAGCTTTGCATGGCTTGGACAGGACTGATCTGAACACAGTCTACTCCCATTATAATGCGTACAGATACAACATTCTGTTAAAACAAGATCATTTTCCTAGTCCCATTTCAAACATATGTGCATGTATTTAACCAGATTCCATCATAACAAGCTAATTGCATTGGTCTCTGGAATCCCATTATAATGGGAGTGGACTGTATCTCTATTGAAAGTTCTCAGCAGATGGATGATTATGGAACTGCAAATTACACTCATGATCTATATACAAAACACAAAGTTCCAATACTTTCCATATCTTTTATTCACTTTTTTTTTTATTTACAAGGTATATTTACTTTTAGTTCCCATTTTAGGAAGTTACATAAAAAGATGAAACAAAGCAAAGAACTCAATTGCTAGCCAAGCAAATGACACACATGTATAGCAAACATAGACTGATGCTTGTAGCTATCCCATACACAAAGGAAAATTGAAGACAAACATAAACTACAAAGAACATGATAAACACAAGTTAGATATCACACTTGATTTACATGCTATCCTCAAACAGAGTTAAAATTGATAGTATCTGACACCAGTTTCATCATTTTACACCATGTCAAAGTAAGAAACAAAGAATCAAGAGTTTTGTGGAGTCATCCTAATTTTTGAAAATATTCAACAATAATCACATGAACATGTAATTTCATCATTATCAAATTTTAAGAACATTGAAAGGAAAAATTGAACATTACTCTGTCAGTTTCTAGAATGACACAGTTTCTTACTTTGGTAATTTGGCAAGTTTTATCATACCTATTCTACCTGTGTTTGTAAACTGGTCAGTAAGAATGTTGCATTCCAAACCAAGCCATTGGTCCTCTAAATACAATAGATAAGTTTGCTATATTGACAAAAAAAAAGGTAATCCAAATGTAGCAAAGGACATTCCATGGCCATTTCCTTAAAAAAAATTATATGAAGCATACAGTCATTGAACTTGCATGCCTGATGTTATCCATGACCAAGTATTTCACACATTCATATCCATTGTTGGTGAATATGATAAATAATTATATATTAAATATTCATCATTGTAAATATACCCAAGATCTAGGAACTAGCCTTATCAGGTTTTGTCTTTAAATTGCCTGGAGCAAATTTATTTGGAAGGGCACTATATATCATTATTATTTGTGCTAATTAAGCTATTTGATGTACATTGTCACTGTGTGTATCCTTTGTTTGGTCGCACATATTTTTGTTACACTATTAAATAATTATACACTATTCTAACTGTAGGCTTGTATCACACTTAGTTTACCAGAGAAGGTTCGGTAATTCCTGGTAAATATTGATGATCAGTAACTCAGTTCAGATGAAAAAAACATGTCGCATGTTGCATCGAAAATTTAATTAAACAGAGATTTGTGTGTAGGTCACTCTGACTAGCGGAACAGGTTATGTAAAATATATAGTATCATCTTATCCAGCAAGGTCACTCCTTTGGCAATTGACCAACCCTGGCCATTTGCAACGGTCAAAATAGCCATGATGAATTGGGACTTCCTCTATGTTGCCGTCACCTTTCAAACTGATGATCATGAGCCAAAGTGCCTTCCAAGATTTTTTCATTGATTCAGTAGCATATACCAGAAATGAGTCTTGTACTACGTGGTCAGATGATCTGCAAAAGCCTCAGTTCCTCATTTGCAGTCTTCTTGTGTGTCTGTCATAACAACCAGTGGTGTACCTTATAAAGACATCTTTTCATCTTTTGGCAGCAATGATTCAACCAGAATTTCATTTAGGCCTACTCTTTTGAACTGACCAACTGGTTATATCACTGGATTAGCTTGGGCCAACCCCACTCGTACATTAATAGAAACACTTGACCTTATTTATTGCATTTATTCATGTCCATTGTTTGTTGGTAGATCCTGCTATCCTAGTAGTAACTTCACCACAATAGTAACTGCATTCAAGAAGATCAGTGGCACTGTTGGAAAGTAAAAAAATTGAGAAATTGCATACTTAAAATTAATTTGTTGTTGGTAAAATTTGAATTTAAATGTACCCAAAGTATCTGTACAAATACAGTCTACTCCTATTACAAAGGAGATAGGATCTCAAATCTATGCATACAATAATAAATCAGTTCTCAAACTCCCGAAACACACGAACATATTCCTACATGTCAAGTAGGCTTAGCGAGATTTAGTGAATTGTAATGAGGGATGACAGCATTATTGTCACAAGGGGCCAGTGCTACAAAAATGTAACTTTCCTGTTGATTTAAACATTGACATGGCTCAAAGTTTTAAATGTATGAGGTGATGACTCATTGACTAGAGGTCCATAAAAAAAAAGCCCAGTGCTACATTGATTGCTAGTTATTTGGGAAATGCAGGCTCAAAATTACCCAAAAAATACAGTCACTGGAATTGGTTTAAAGAAAAGATCCAAGATTTCCAAACACTTATTGACCCTAGTACCCTAAAGTACAGCTACAGGATAGTAAAGTTGAATATACCATCAGAGTAAAAGCTATCAACATCATCCTATGCTAAAAACCCGCCTGCTTGTCATGCCAGTTGCTCAGCTAATTTTTCTTTTTGCAACTTACTGGTGATTTGGAGCCCTCAGCATCGAAATTTGAGCACAAATTTTTCGGGTCATAAAGAATTACAACTCCAAAGACCATTATGAGACAATACTATCAGTGGTAAGGGTTCTTTTAAACATGTATAAAGGCCTTACATAATCGCTTAAAAAAAACAAATAAGTAAAAAAGATTACTTCCTATAATATACCTCTCATGACAAGACGTATTGATCGGATAAGGTTGACGATCTGTGCTTTCATCCCGGGCTCCTCTCCAAAACCTCCAACACTCTGATCACCTCCCCATCCAACTGAAATTAAACAGAACAAATTATATAAAACAGAGAAATTATAGTGCTACTGCTAGCATGCAAGTATTAACGTTAGGCACCCTAGTCTATTTTTTTTTTCTTCTCCTAAACGTTTTTTGCTTCTTCTAAACGTTTTCTGTTTCATCCATCTAATTTTCCATTTTCTCCTTATTCTCTCCTCCTCTGGAATCTTTTAATTCTATTCCCCGTTTCCTTTTTTTCGTTTGAGTCTTCTTCTTTTTGCTCTCTTGAATTTAGATCTATGCTCTTCTGAATTTCTGATCAAGTCTCTTAACGTTAATTTTCTTTTTTTTTCCATCCGAGTTCCTTCTCAAAGTCTGAGACTGAAGTTCACCTTTACACATTCTTCTTTTCTCTCTTCTTCATCTTCAATTTAGGTTGTTCCTTTAACTACTATGAAACCTAATGCACACAACACAAGCACACCGCTATTTCAAGGGCAACTAATTCAACAACAACAATTAGAAATCAAATACTAAAAAGTAGGCCGTTTGATGAATAAACTGACACAAAATCGTAGGCGTGGGACAGCACAAACATGAAAAGGGGCTGGGCATATTGAAAAACTTGAATGCTGCGCCTACCTTTACTGAGAAATCTCTCTTCATTAAGTATAGCAATAGCATTTATACATAGTAAAGCTGCCTCCAGTAACGTATACAATCCAAAAGCCATTTTCAAGAAGACGGAGTTTGCTCAGCTCAGCAAAGAATTATTTTGGCCAATCTGTGCTTTCAAGACGTGGCAGCAAAGTCTGGAGCATACCGGTACATAGCGCCAGCTTCTGTCCAGCCGGAACTTTCCCGCAGCATGATATGATGCATTGAGTTAGTTGGATGCATGCGCGCGGCAGCTCGATGATGCCATTTAAATGCCCCATTGCCCACGTGCAGTTTGAACTTCCACAGTTAGCTGCGGAATTGACTGTTAAATCATTCATTTAGGGGAAACTGTCCACATCAACCGCAGCAAAGATGTTTTGGGGTGAGTAGCATTATTTTTTCCTATGTATTTTTGTTTTTAAGCAATATTTTCCTATCTAAAATCTCAAACATGTCAAACGTCATTTAGACATTGATTGTCGTCAAATGACAGGCCCAAATGACACTATTGACAGACTTGACACTGACAGAGCAGTTAATTTCAAAAAGTTATGGCTCAAACCCAAACTTCTAAAAAGACAAAGACAGTCAAAGCCTTCAACAATTAGACCTTTATTTCATGATTTTCTCTGAATTAAGTGTGAGCGTGAGGCTGAGTCTGCCATTTTTATGAAGTCTTGACAACTCTTGAAGATAAAATTTGCTCAGCAAAGCCAAAGATTTATTTTTGTAAATATCTTTGTGTTCATCAAGCGGAAATTTGTTTTATTGTGTTTGTGAAGTTAATGTTCATTATTCCCACTCGAAATTTCTTTAAAATTTTGCATTCAAGTTTTTCAAGTATTCAGCATTTGACATTGAACTGTTATAGTTTCTTTGAAGTCTGAATTCTCTTTGTTGTAGAAGTCTATAATATTCCAAGTTCTTTTTTTATTCATTTATTTTTTTGGCACTGTTTTACCTCAAAAGCCAACAGCATTAGTTAATAAGGTTGATAGTAAAGGGTAAAACTATTATTAGGACTTCTTATATAGGCCCACTGGGCCACTTGATTTAGGGTGGTAGAATTATTTAATGTGGTATTATGTGTACCAACATTTAACTTCATTTGATTGCATGACATTTAACTTTTTGATGCAGGATTGACGATAGAGCCAGGGAAGCACTATTCCCAGACGGTGGATCAGTCATTCCATGTGTCTATGGCAGCTCTTGATACCAGGGAAAAGTCGGGTCAGTATCAGATCACACTAATCAAGTCATTAATCATAGCATTTATCCCCATCATCACTATCACAAATATTACCTTTTATCATCATCAGCATCATCTTCATCATGACATCATCTTCATCATGACGTCATCATCATCATCATCATCATCACCATCATCACCATCATCATCACTGTCATCATTGTCGTCATCATCTTCAACATCTATATCTTTGTCATATTCATCTAAAGTTGTCATCATTAATCATCACCACCATCACCATCGACTTCATAATGGTCATCATCATCATCATCGTCATCATGATTGTCTTCGTCATCTTCTTCATCATCATCTTCATCAACATCATCTTCATCAATGTTCATCATCTTCATCTTCATCATCTTCATCTTTTTCATCTTTATCTTCATCATCATCATCATCATCATCATCATCATCATCATCATCATCATCATCGTCATCATCACTACTATCAACACTGACACTATTTTATCCAAATTAACAATTTGATATTCACTCAGTTTGGTCTGAGAAATTATGCCTTTTTGATACTTGGAAGAAAAGCAATGTTTTGCTATATGATATACATGTATACTTTTACATTAGTGGAAAAAAATGCATAGCTAGGAGCTAGCTTTTAAATGAGTTCTAATGATGATCCTTATGAAGACTGTTTTCATGAGTTTCTCAGGGGTGTCTTGTAAAAAAAAAAAAGAAAACCTAATGATTCTGTTCGTTTGTTTTTTCTTCATTAACAGTAACTCTTGTTTGGAAAATTTATCTCCAATTGAATTTTGCTTCCATACAGGTATGACACAATTATTGGTCCGACATGAGAAAGCAGAGTTCCTTCTCTGCACCCTACAGTATGGTGATGACATTCCATTTCCTTGCTTTCAACAAGCCCTTAATCTCAACCTAGCAGAAGGTTCGGAAATCAGCTTCTATTCGGAAGGAAAAGGTTAGTGTATTGGTGTGTGTATTCTGGATTTGAGGTGGGGGGCCGTGGGGGGGGGGGGGGGGGGGGTGTTTGATCAAGTAAAGGAAGCCAGTTGGAGCTGAAGCTCTGATAGGCTGATGGCATTAAACAGTCTACAGGCTAACCTATTCAAGGTAATTTTACTGATTGTGTCAAAAGAACATATTTATAGTCAACAGGCTTTTCACCTGGCCAGCTCAAGACATATCTATTTGGAAAAAAAAATTATTTTTTTTCTTTTTGGACTTGTGAAACACCCCCCCAATTTGTAGATTCAGGTCCAGGACCGAGGGGAAGGTTTTCATAAAATGTCATTGAGGTAAAAATCATAAGATACCTCTCATTTCATTTTGAGAATTTAATACTTAATTATGTTTTCTTTTTCCCCCCTGTATTATCAAGATAAAATCCATCAGTAAAGACCGCACTGAAACATTGTTAGCGTTAACAGAGCACAAACAGTAGGCCGTTTATCAACTGGTAGTGTCGCAGCAACACATAATGTCACACCATTGCATTATTTACATCTGGATTCAACCTTTGACATCACCATCCAAAATATGTGACTTGGCCTACTGTTAGTGCTGTGTCAGCACTAACGACGTTTCTGTCCGACCGGTGCTGATAGTTACATATACCGAGTAAGAAGTTGGTATTTAGTCATGTTTTCGGTTCGATTTTTTTTTTTTATTAACCAAGGCACGATTCATATGACGGGTTACCTAGTGACTGACGAACCTCTGATGGAGGAGGATCCCGAGCTGGTAGCTGAGGCTAACAGTCTCCTAGTGGGTTCTGAGGAGGAAGAGGACTACGACAGCGATGACGATGAGGAGGATGAAGATGAAGAGTGCTCTGATTCAGACATGGAAAGCACATCATCACAGGGTAAGTGTAAATCACTAACTAGCTACATGGCTCAAATTCAGGAATGCCTCTTTTTAGGAAATTTCAGACTTTTTGATAATTTTTTTTCAGGTTTTTTTCCTACATAAACTCATTTTTTTCAGGATGTATTTGCCAATTTTAGGATATTTTAAAGATATTGAGTGGCACCTCGGCAGATTAGGTCAAACTGTGTCAGCAATTCAAATTATTCTTTTTTTTTTTAAATAATTTTTTTCCCCATTGACCAAGTCATGTTTATCTGGGAGACTCAGTAATGGTCGAAACACTGTCCTAAAAGGAAATGGCTACCAGTATATTAGAAGCACAACAGTTGGTGCTGTCCTGAAAAAAATGTGGTGTAGATCCTGTAACGTTCCATGCAAAGCCCCTTTTGTGTCTTTCATAATGGTAAACAAGTGAGGTGCAGTTCATTTATGGTCTAAAAAGCTCTTAAAGCAGCCGACCAGCTTGGCAAAATATTAAAATATATTGGCATGTTTGGGAGCAGAGTTCACAGTCAGTAGTCTTTGTATGATTTGGGACCCTGCTCTTTCAGTTCAAATTCTCTTTCTTTCTTGTCAGATATTGCTTGCAATTGGCAGCAGCTGATCAATGAGTTTGATGGAGATGAAGATGATGATGAAGAGGAGGAATGGACCCCTGATTCAGGTGAGAGGTCAAAGTTTAAATATAACCTACATATTAAATTGTACACAAGGAGAACTGGCCTGGAACAGAGTACATTAAACCAAATCTTGAGAACGTAGTTTATTAATTGTCTCAACTAGCAAAATATAAACAAACCTGCAAAACTAGCTGGAAACAGTTCTCACTGTAAAATCACAACTGCATCGTAACCATGAGGTGAGCACAAATTGGTGGGCTTGTCTGTACCTGTTTTTATGTTTATTATTTGTCTGTTTGTATAATTCCCTCCAGAATCGTTCCATAGCTATCATTTGAAATGTTGAACATTTAGTGTAACTGAGTACTCAATTTAAATAGCCTTGCTCAAGTTTGATGAATGGAAATCTACCTTTAAATTATCAATTACGATTTTGAGATAATAATTACTGCTTGATTTGTACTCTACTTAGTTATCGATTTAACCATTAAATCCTTACAGGTATCAAATATATATGTATGCAATATTATTGATTTAGCATTGATTTGTTAACCTGTATAAATATTAATTTGATTTCAATAATTTACCCCATATTTTCTTTAAAACCAGCCAAGAAAGCCAGTAAAGAGAAGAAGAGGAAATCACAAGATGACTCCATGTCAGATGATTTGACTCTCGCAGCTTACAAGAAGAAAAGGAAAGGTGGGTGTGAAATTCTTTTCGAGAACATTTACTAATGGTCAATTCCAGGTAAAAGAGCTTAAATGATCAGAGTGATTTTGGTTGTTTAAATCATCGTAAAACAGAAGTACAAAATATATAATATAATTCTACTTTCAGATGCCTTAACATTGTACATGTTGATTGTTCAGAAACAATTGTGTATGTATTTTTGTTATTCTTTAACAGCCGCTGTAGAGGCTGAAAATTTATCAAAGATGGAAATAGCTGCTGATGAAGATGCTGATGAGGAGGAGGAGGAAGAAGAAGATGATGGAGATTTCATTCCAAATGATGACTTTGGAGGTGAAGATGATGACAGCGATGAGGAGGATGAGGATGATGAAGATGATGAAGAGGAGGAGGAGGAAGAAGAAGAAGAAGGTGAATGAGTATCAAATTGTTATTTTGGATATAATGGTGCAAGTGATGATGGTTGTGATGATGATGATGATGATGATAGTGATGAAGATGGTTATGAGGGTAGTGATGATATTAGTTATTGTGATAATGGTGGTGGTGATGATGACGTTGGTATTGGTGGTGGTAATGATTATTGTGGTAATATATATTGTGATGTTAATAGAGATGATGCTATGGATGATGGTGATGATGAAGATGATGATGATGATGATGATGATGATGATGATGATGATGATCGTTATGATGATGATGATAATGATAATGATGATGACGATGATGATGATGATGATGGTGATGATGATGATAGTTATGATGATGATGATGATGATGATGATGATGATGATGAGGATGATGACAAAGATGTTGGGGTGATGATGATGATGACGATGATGGGGTTGATGATAATAATGATGATTTTTATGAGGGTGGTGATGATATTAGATATTGTGGTGATGGTGGTGATGATGATGATGATGTTGGTATTGGTGGTGGTAATGATTTATAGTAATATTGTGATGGTAATGTCGATAGAGATGATGTTATGGATGATGATGATGATGATGATGATGATGATGATGATGATGATGATGATGATGATGATGATGATGAAGAAAAAATAAATCGATGGTGATAGGGATAATGACAAAGAAGAAAATAAAAGGGAGGAATAAAAATAAAGTTAGATTATATACAAAACAATTGTTAGGAATTTTTCACAGGAATTATTACTCTTCTTATTTTTACCATGTCAATGCATTGCTATTTTAATTTTTTTTCTTTCTTTTTCATTTTCTCTTTGTTTATTCAGAAGAGAAGCCCAAACCTTCCCCCAAGAAGAAAGCTCAGACACCCAAAGGCAAAGAAGTGAAGTCACCCGCCACCAGCCCTCAAAAGGTAAAGTGTACAGAATTTCAAGGATATTCTAAATAGCCAAAATGAACACTTAATAAAATGTAAACATTTAAAAAAAATCAGGATAATGGAACAATGTGAGTATATTTGTGATACAAGTAAAATCTAAAGGCAATTTGTAAAAGTTTAAAGAGAATCTAGTGTAGGCCTGGTGAGAAAGGTGAACCATGGATAAACAAAATAATTGTGAGCTTTCAAATTATTTTCAAGGTATTTAGGAAGAATTTTGTAGTGGAAAGTTCCACTGAAAAGGATTGCTCTTCAAATGCCCTCAAAGTGATAATATGACAAAAAAAGCTGATATGTTCGGGGCCCTGAACATTTGTGTACGTGTAGTCCCATATATGCATTTTTTAGTGCAGTCCATGTTACTCTCAGAAGAATTTGGTAAATTTCTTATCATTTTCTTGATTCCAACATCTCACAGCAGAAAAAAAAAATCTTAGTTGCATTGTTATCAACCTTTCCCATCACTTTGAGACAGTTTCTTCCACAATTCAATATCATGACCACAACACTATGTAGCTTTAAATAATTCACAGTAGTTTTAACATTAAAAACCAGAGTCGTGCACAGTGATTGTGCTTATAATCCCAGAGATGACAAAATGTTATTCTTGTTTTATTGTTAGGCAAACAAGAAGAAGGAAGAACCTACTTCTGAGTCTCAAGAATCAACCAATTCTCCTTTGAAGAAGAAAAAGAAGAAGAAGAAGGAGGAAACGAAGGTAAAATCAACACTACACAGATATGAATATGTGCAAACAGATGGGAGTGGGGCTTGTTATATTTATGGCATTCATAGAAATGATTAAAACGCTCAATAAGGAAAAATAAAAATGGAATGGTCATCATTTAGTGTGCTCTGCTCTGGTGTCATGGTAGCCTAATTTTCTTCTTTTTTTCTGAAGAAAACGTTATATTACACCTAGGCTCCGATGCATTATTGGACACACCCGTTTGTCTTCTACATTGCAGACAAAATCATTACTTGTAAACCATATGAAGAGGCGATAGCAAAGTATCATAATATTGCTAATTAACTTTCACAGATTTTATATGTTCATAACTTTGATATTTGCCTCTCTCCACTTTAGGTAATGTATATGGTGACAAGTCTAACCTTGGGGCAATACTTGTCAGTGCTGTGTATCATTTTAAATCCCAACTACAGTCTGTGTAAAAAAAAATGGTACAGTCGAAAACAAATTATTTAGGTAGGAAATATTTTCAAATAATGTGTGTATGTGGTACCCAAATAAAGCCAAAAGATTTTCCTTGCTGATGCGCTTTGTTCTGTATAATTTGATTTCGTAAAACAAAAGTTATGCTAAATTTTGTATGACGAGGAACAAATCGAAATTGAGCACTTCATGGCCATTATGCGAAACCTATACACAAAGGCATGGGACGGCGTGCGAAAAATGGATTTTTCTTGATTGTAGAAAACTAGTCATATTTAAAAAAATACAACACCAAATGTGATGAAAAAAAATTGCAGGTGAAAGTCTGATCTTCCTGCTTTATGAAAATACCAAACAATAGCAAGCTGTGATTAATCTTCATACTATAAAAAATGTTTTCCGCTTGTACCATTTTATTTGACACAGACTGTATTGTATTGCTTATCTCTTTTTTTTTTCTAAGCAGCAAGGTGAGGATAGTGTGGAAGAGGGAGAACTGCCACTGAAAAATCTAAAGACAAACAACAACAAGGAAAACATAGAAGTACAGAGTAAGGAGAAAGCTGCAAAGAAAGAACAGGCTCAGAATAAACAGGTAAGTACAATCAAGTGTAAGGAAGATTCTAAAAACAAACAAAAAGTAAAATATTTACTTTTTAAATAAATCCAGTGATCGGGGTAATAATATACTGTAAAGCGCTTTGAGCCACTATGGGAAAAGCGCATTATAAATAATAGGCATTATTACTATTATTATTATTATTATTATTATTTATCTTGGCAGTTAAGCCGACTTGGTACGTAGGTAGTATTTAAAAATCTACTAATACGAAGGAATAGGCTCAAAACAAACTATTCAGCAGTGGTCAAAGTTGAACTACAATGTAGTCATGCAAACCCTAACAATTTTGCTAATAAGGTCCACTCTTGTTATAATGAACAAAGGTACAACAAGAGTGCATTATAATGAGGCAATTCTTTAGGTCTCAATTTTGAACAGTCATGTGCGAAACTATTTGGTGTAACAAGGTAACAAGGTAATTACTTGGTCCCATTATGACGGATATTATTTATTGGCTTTATTTATACAATATATTTGGTGAATGATTTTATCTGAGATCATGCCAAGGGCCATCAAATTTGATGAATTAATTCTCATAATTGTTATATTGTCTCACAGTATGATGTTACTTCAAATATTTTATCCAAAGTTTTAAATTTTCATTTCATTCAAGTAACATTACTGAGTTGTTGAGTAATCTACTCTATGTTCTACATGTTACATGTGAATTGTTTCAAAGCAGATATTTCAGAAGTAAGTTATATATCAAAAACGATATTTGTTGTATAAATAGAGCATTGTACTTGTTTCTTGAACCAGCTTTTAGTGATTTATTTGCCCTCACATGTTTGTTTCTTTCCCTCCTCCCCTTCTTCATACAGAAAACTCCAAAGAAAATCAAATTAGCGACAGGAACAACCATTGAGGACCTCACAGTTGGAGAAGGCAAGCTAGCCAAGCCAGGCAAAAAGGTATTTAAAAAAAAATTATTATCATGATTTTTAGTGTGTGTCATATCTTTTAGGCATCAATTTACAGTCCTCTCCTGTTACAATGAGGTTTTCTCCTGATCCCAATTATTTAAAACCTATATGTGCTCTGTTAATTATAGTAAGATGTTACAGTGAGGTACATATGTAATTGGCTTGGTTTAAAGCACCTGGTAATGACTAAACTCTTAAACATATGGAAGTGAGAAAGAGATATCTTATAGGGGGAAATGCTTTTATCAAAATTCCAAAAACTATATTTCCATTATAGATTTAGGTTGAGGGTGAACAATAAAAAAAAAAAAAAAAATCCTTATGAGATATTATGCAGGATAAGTTCTGAAAAGACCAAGTTGGGAAAAATTTTGTTGTATTTCATGTTTTGAAGGATACCATAGAAAGTAATAAGTTGAATTTTTGTAGGAAAAGTTGAAAGCTGACCGAAGTTAAGGAAACTTTGTACATAAAGATTTGTGATTTAAACTGGAGGGTAAACTTTGTGTAATACTGGCATTGAAGGTCATTATCTACATGGATCTGATGTATTTCTTCAAGTTCATTTCCCTCTTGGTTAAAACAGATTTATCTGCTTTATATGTTTGAAGGTGTTTATGTACTACCGAGGGGTACTTGGTAACAACCAGAAGGAGTTTGATTCTACTCTCTCTGGTAAACCGTTCATGTTTCGACTTGGCAAAGGAGAAGTTATCAAGGGATGGGATTCTGGTATTATTGGTAAGTTTTTATTTTGTTTTTCAGTCATCAAGATATCAACAGATTGTTATTGAGTCCCTTTAAAAAAAAATTCCTGTTGTGGTTGAAAGATGTAATTGTGGACGAGACTCTCTTAGAGTGATTGGGAAAGGTTGGTAACAATTCTAAGATTATTGTGTGCTGTAAGGTATTAGAGTCCCCAAATGATATGAAATTTGTCAATTCTGCTGAGATTCACACTAAACTTAAAAATGCATGCATGGGACTACATATAACTATTCTTACACACCATTTTAGCTGTTTTGTGTCATGATTATAACTATGAGGGCTATATTTACATTGGAACTCTTTTCTATAATATTCTTCATAAATAGCAAGAAAGAAATTTGAAAGCTCATAATTTTTTTCTCTTACTTTTTGATTACTTTCCCACTATGGTAGATTCACTTTAATCAAGGCTGGCACCTGGTAAGACTTAGTTTGTATAAGTTGAAGTTTGCGCGGTTCTATTATTGCAATCCTTTTGTCTAATGCTAAGTCAAAAGGATCGCACAATAGCACCGCTCAAACTTTACTCATACAAACTTGGTCTTTGGTTGAGAATACAGGCCATTGGGTTTCAAAGAATGTTTTCTCCCATTTTCTTTCAGGGATGAAAGTTGGAGGAAAGCGGAGGTTAACAGTCCCACCATCACAGGGGTAAGACTTTTAATTTGCAATCTGTGCTTATGTCTGCAGCAGTTCAGTGGAATCACTGGTCAAATGTTCTCCTCGAACCTTTAAACTGACTCCAAACTTACTCAAGTGCTCTGTCTAGGGTAGGCCCTCTTAGTTTTTTTTTCTAGCCAAGAAGTTCTTTTGATTTATTTGTACAACAATGTATTTTTCAAAAAATTAAACACTAACCCTGTTCCAGACTCTGATCTACCCCTTTTCCTTTAGCCGTTTATCTTTCCTTTAAGTACCTCTTTCAGCATGTTGATTCCTTTTAATTTGAAATGCATCCATCTAGTTTTTGTGTCTGTGCCATGGAAGCTAATGTCAGAGGCATCATGTTTGTAGAATGTCTGTCCATCTGTCCCGGTCCCAATATCAGTTTCTCAAGAACAACTGGAGATATAAATTTCAAACTCGACGCCAGCATGTGTCACCGTAGGAAGACGATCTGATTAGATTTTGGAGTACATGCCTCAAAAGTCAAGTTGTAAAATTTTAGGTATTGGCTTTGTTATTGCGATATCTCAAGCGATTAGATCACTATAGAGGAAGCCAATCAATTAGATCCATGAAGTAATTATGTCAAAGGTCAAGGATCAAAGAGGTCATTGCCTGAACTTTCTGATTTTTAGGGGTGGCAGACAATAATCACATTTGTCTTAGTCATTAAAGTATTGTATTCTCTCAAGCTGTGCTATTCAATGCAACAAAAAGAATTAAATTGAAATTGCATAATTATTATAAAGCGCTTAGAGATGAAATTTTTTTGTATTAAATATATAAATCGCAACTCCTAATATTATTATTACTAGCTGCACCCGGCGCTATGCGCCGGGGCAGCTAGCAGGTCCACCCCCTACAGTTTGAAAAAAGCGTTTCTTTCATTCCCTCGACCCTTCTTTTTAAAGCCTTTCGCGAAATTGATAAATGCTTCAGCGACAGTTCGGCTCCTGCGAAAAATGTAAAACCTGCTCTGCCCCCATATGGGCCTGATGAAGTTTCTTCTGCTTTTTACTTCTTTCTTTCTCTCTTTCTTTTACATTTTTAAAAATTTATTTATTCATTTTTTTTTTTTTTTTTTTTTTTTTTGGGGGGGGGGTGCGAGGGTTGTACGGCCTACCCATTACCCCCCCCCCCTCCCTTTCATAGATCCTGCTCCTGATCTATATTTGCTATCAGAAGATATTTTATTCATTTATTGTGGAGGGAAGGATGATCATTTTCATCGCGTCATTTTTTTTTTTTTTAAAATAAAAAAGCACTGAAAGGGGGACCTCTTTTGAAAATTTTTTATCTAAACATGAAATTCGCAGCTAATTATTATTTATCATTATATATTTTATTGTTATTGTCGTTGTTGTTATTTTTATTTTTCAATTTTGTTTAGGGGCTTTTTTTGGGGGGGAGGAGTGGGAGGCGCAAAATTCGCAAAATTCGCAAAGGCTTGGGCATTTTAACAGCCTACCGAAAATCTAAAAAATTCCTTGCAGCCACTTGGGAGGGTCTATGATTAAAAAATGTGACCCTTTCTTTTTTGGTGGTGGGGCTACTTTCAATTACTTTTGAGAATTCTAAGAAAAAAAAAGAACAATGCAAATGGGCGAATAATTTATTTTTTGGTAAATCTATTATTATTATCATCATTATTATTTTTTCGGGGGGTGGTGCGGTGGGGCAGAAGTGATGTACGTAAAGATTTTTGCCGCGTACTTCTTGGCGTAACCTAAAAGTTTTTACAGCTGCGGCGGCGGGGGGGGGGGGGGGGGAGGGTGGAGCAAAAGTGTATGTAAAATTTTTTGGCGTACCCCAGGCGTAAACTAAAAGTTTTTCCCCGGGGGGGGGGGGGGGGGGGGTGGAGCAGTAAAGTATGAATTTTTTTTTTACGTACCGTTGCATAAACCTAGAGGCTTGCCCCTGGGGAGGGGCGATGGGCAAAAGTCTACGTAATATTTTTCTTGCACCCTTGGCGGAACCTTAAAATATTCTCTGGGGGGGGGGGGTGGTGGAGCAAAAGTCTATGGAAATTTTTTTAACGTACCGTTGGCATAACCTAGAGGCTTGCCCCTGGGGAGGGGGACAATGGGCAAAAGTGTTCGCAATATTTTTTCCGCGTAGGCCTACCTCTGGCGTAACCAAGAGGTTTGCCTCTGGGGAGGGGGCGATGGGCAAAAGTGTACGTAATATTTTTTTGCGTGTACCCTTGGCGTAACCTAAAAGTAGTTCCGTGGGGGGGGGGGGGGAGTGGAGCAAAAGTCTACGTAAATATTTTTTCACGTACCATTGGCGTAAAACTAAAGTTCCCCGGGGGGGCGGGGGGGGTGAGCAATAGATTACAATTTTGCGTACCTTGGCGTAACTAAAGTTGTTCCGGGGGGGAGGGGTGGCAAATAAAAGTATGTACATTTTTTTCACGTTACCATTGGCGTAACCTAAAGTATTCCTGGGGGGGGGGAATGGAGCAAAAGTCTACGTAAATTTTTTTCCGTACCATTGGGCGTAACCTTAAAGTTTTCCGGGGGGGGGGTGAGCAATAAAGTATGTACATATTTTTTGCGTACCTTGCGTAACCTAAAAGTTTCTCCGGGGGGGGGGTGACCAATAAAGTATGTACATTTTTTCACGTACCATTGGCGTAACCTAGAGTGCTTGCCCCTGGGGAGGGGGACGATGGGCAAAAAGTTTACATAATTTTTTCCGCGTAGGCCTACCCTTGTGTGTAACCGAGAGGTTTGCTGGGAGGGGATGATGGGCAAAAGTGTAGGCCTACGTAAATTTTTTTCCGCATACCCTTGGCGTAACCTAAAATTTTTCCCGGGGGGGGGGGTAAACTAAAGTATGTACATTTTTTTCACGTACCATTGGCGTAACCTAGATGCTTGCCCCTGGGGAGGGGGACGATGGGCAAAAGTTTACATAATTTTTCCGCGTAGGCTACCCTTCGGTGTAACCGAGAGGTTTGCCTCTGCGGAGGGGGATGATGGGCAAAAGTGTAGGCCTACGTAATATTTTTTTCCGCATACCCTTGGCGTAACCTAAAAGTATTCCGGGGGGTGGAGCATAAGTGTATGTAATTTTTTTTTGCGTACCCTTGGCGTAACCTAAAAGCTTTCCGGGGGGGTGGATCGAGCAATAGTGCAAGCTAATTTTCTTCGCGTACACTTAGCGTAACCTAAAGGTTTGCCCCTGGGGAGGGGAATGATGGGCAAAAGTTTATGTAATTTTTTTCCGCTTAGGCCTACCCTTGGCGTAACCGAGAGGTTAGCCTCTGCGGAGGGGGACGATGGGCAAAAGTGTAGGCCTACGTAATATTTTTTTCCGCGTACCCTTGGCGTAACCTAAAAGTATTCCGGGGGTGGAGCATAAGTGTATGTAAATTTTTTTCGCGTACCCTTAGCGTAACCTAGAAGTTTGCCTCTGGGGTGAAGGACGATGGGCAAAAGTGTACGTAATTTTTTTCCGCGTAGGCCTACCCTTGGCGTAACCGAGAGGTTTGCCTCTGGGGAGGGGGACGATGGGCAAAAGTGTAGGCCTACGTAATATTTTTTTCCGCATACCCTTTTTTGCCTAGAATGAAGAAAGGAATCAATTCAACTGAAAGAAAATCAAACCAATCAAGCAGTTCACCCAACGTCATGCGACACAAACAAAAGAAATTTGGGGGGGGGGGGGCAAAAGGATACATAATTTTTTTGTTGCGTACCCTTGGCGTAACGGTCTGCCCCTTCCCCATACAATTGTATAATATAACCACTATTTTGCTTTTACTATTTGTATGGAGAAAATTTCAACTGGATGAAAATCAAACAATAATAAACGTAAATTTCAAGACTTGATTTGCAAGTCAAAATTCGATGGGATCCTCGTGGAAAAGGGAAGAAATTATTTTTTTATTTTAGTCTCTCTGATGGTTGTGATTCTAAATATATTCAAAACCTATTTCCTGTGAGGTATCACTACATAGATAGAAATACACGACAAATCATTTCAGAAGAAAGAAATCAATTTAACACAGCCAAAGGTAAAGGAATACTCACTTAATATACCCCCTGGCTGTCGGAGGTCACGGACCACCACCAAGCTCAGCTCATCGCGCTCAGCTCAGCTCAGTCACATTCAATCAATGCACTTTCCATTCCAATACAATATTGTATGGAGGATCGCCGAATTCATGTAAATTTCTATTTTTTAATATCAGACATGAAAATGAATACCTGATGACTCTTTTTGCAAAGATAGTAGATGGACATGACTTTACGATGTTTATTTTGCGTCTAATCCAGTTTTTAAGTGCATTTTTACGACGCGTACATGACAGAAATCGATTCGATAAACAAATCGTCTCGATCCTCCCCAGTTTCACAATCGACCTAAAATAACTCAGCATCGTATATGTTAACTCGCGCTGTGTGTAAACAGAAAATACACCGATAATGTCAGTACATTATGCTTACATCCAGGGCGATGTTGTTTGGGCAAGAGTAATGAGGAGGTAATTGTTGGGTACCGTACTTTCGAGTTCTGTCCGAGATGACGTCACGCTCTTGGTCGGACTTCAACACGCAAGTCAACGGGGATTTTTCGTCGAGGAAATCGAGGATCACCTGCACGTCCGACGTCGTGGTGGGCTGAAAATGCGACGGTTCCGTGACGGGCGACCGATCCGACCCGTGGGCCAAAGCGGGGGCCTCGGCGAGGGGAATCAAAAAAGGAGATGCACAAAAATTGGCCCTCCCGTGCAAAGTCTATGGATGACCCCCCGCCAAGAACAACGCTATTATTATATAGATTAATTTATATCAAGCTGTTGTAACGAAAACAAAAATTTAAATTCCACAAAATCTGTTTCAACAAAACTGATTTTATGACCACGTACATATATCTAAAATGGTTTTGTATGTCTTTGTTTATTTTTGACAGGTATGGATCCCAAAGAGTTGGACCTATTCCACCAAATAGTACCCTTGTCTTTGACGTTGAGCTGAAATCCGTCAGATAACTCACCAAGCTTGCCCAATGAGTAGGACAGGTTGGATTACATGCTGGACTATTAGTATGTGAGCTGGACCAGAGCTCTGCAACAGACAGGTGTCAAAGGTCACCTGTTTAAAACTCAAAATAGAGAGCTCATGTCCACCAAACTCTTGTTAGTGCTGGAGACTTGGATTGAACACATTCCTGAGTTAGTGAACAAGCTTGTCGAGATGTCATGGGGCATTGATGAGTGGAGACTCGTAAACTATACCGATACAAACATTTTTGAACTTGCCAAGTATTCGCTTATTGCATCCTTCATGGCTTTGCAGCAAACTTCAAGTAAGCTTGAGTACAGGAGTTGTATTTTGGAGAGAGATCACAGCAGACGTACTTGAATGCTGTACCTGTAGATGTAAAGCATCAAAGATGTATCATTGAGTGATTATTTTTTTCCAAAAGATTGAGTAGGAAAATACTTTCAATTTGACTGTAAATGTGTCATGGTCCCAGCACCGTACTGCACCGTACACAAGGCATTGTATAGATATTGCTTGTCTGTACCCGAGACACATCAAATCATAGCATAGTGAGTTTATATTCTGAATATTCTATTTGAAATCAATCCTGCGATGCAAATCAAGTATGAAATGAAATACAAATTGGAATGTTGTAATGAATCGCAGTTGGTAAAATGTAATGGTGTCTGGTTTATATCCACTTTGTCTACGAGTCTAATTCTCTGATTGTCTAATATCACATCGTCTAAAAAACATTTTTTCTTCTATCAATGTGATCTAATTGCTGTCTGATCCAATTATCCCTTCAACCTATACTCACAGGGGCTTAATGTCATTTAGTCTAATGTCCAAATGGTCTAATTACCCCTTTAGTAACTTTTTCCATTTCGTCAAATGAATATTTGGGTCGTTACCAATTCATCTAAACATGTAGACTAAGTGGTGTTAACTCAAGTGGGTATTAGACAAAATGGGTATTAATGAACGGGAAATTAGACAAATGGTAAATGGGCTAAGTGGTAATTAGACCAAATAGTTAGTAGATGTAAAGGTATCGGACTATGTGTGATGGACTAGACAAGCATTAGACAAATTGGTTGCAGATCAACTGGCAATTAACCTAATGTCCAGTGTGGGGTTTCACCAAGTTGTTTGTAAGTTACGAGGAACTTCACAAATGATTGGTGATCAGTTATGTGTGCTAAATGATTAAAAATGTGAATAGTGTAGCACCCGAGAACACACTCCAGTGTAAAGTCATTTGTAACTTTACGAACAACCTGGTGAAACACCACCCAGGTATGTTGGTTTTTATTGTATGTTTGCCCATTCTCTTATCTATACCACAGTTCATAATACAGCAATGATTACTGATGCATATCGATAAGCCTAGTGAAATTATCTTTTATCATGTGATCACCAATTTACCAATGATTGATTTAGAATACTTAGGATTATTCATAGAAGAGATATGAACAATTATATCAGTAAGCTATCTGCAAAACAGCAGCACCATTACTTGTGGATAGGTGTTGTATATGAACTGGGTTTATGTCATTTTCTATTAAGTTTTCCCTGGAGGGACAGAATTTTAGAGGTCTAAATTTATCACATTTTACTTATTGATTGGCAACAATAATTTTCTTTCATACCTACATTGCTGTGACAAAATGAAATATATTCGGGTTGTATGACAAAAGAGAGATTATTTCCACTCAAAATGTTTGCATTTGGCTTTGTAGTGTTGCCAACTGCTGTCAAAATCAATTAAACATTTTCTTGAACAGCCCTGTAATATACTTTCTTCTATGAACATGTTATGATTGCTGCAAAATTTACAAGTTGAGGAATATTTCTGAACTTGGATTCAATATTCATAGTAGTGTATATGAAATGTACATGGTACTGTTTCTGTTATCTTTTGTAAAAAACGAATAAACTCATAAAAATATTATCACATAAATAGAATTTCTATGAAATATTGTGTTGAGATGTTACTGTATTTACCTTATATTAAAGTAGAAATTTTTGTATGTAATGTATGGACTCCCGTGATTTGATGGATAAAATCACTACGAAAATAACCGCTTACACCATACTTAACCATATATTGACTAATGAATCCTCAGTCTAAAAAAAAAAATTAATAAATAATAAAAATACAGGAAAGTGAACTTATTACAATATTGCTAAAATACTTCGACAATGATATTCAGTGGTGTGTGGCACTTTAATCGCAATCAATATACCATTGGAAAGATAAAGACCTCTACTTTCATATTATATCAATTTTGTTGCCGGTAAAAATATTCTGTTCATACTGGGTTTCATTTTTTCCCCATCTCTTTTTTCTTTTCTTTCTTTTTTTTTTTTTTTTTTTTTTTTTTTTTTTTTTTTTTTTTTTTTTTTTGGACACCTAGCAAGATGGCTTCGTCCATGCAAATAATAAATTTTGTACAGGATTTAGAAAAATAAAAAAATTTCTTTATTATTTTATAGATCAGTCTGTTATTAAATTTCAAGAACAAATTTATAAAAAAAAACACAACAAACTGTAAAATGTATACCAGGCTTGCAATTTAAATTGTATCAAGGATCATGTTTCCAGGAGAAAACATGTAGGGTACATGCAGGTAATATGGGCCCCCTTAGCTCATTTGCCTAATTTGCATAAAATTACAAAATGACACACAGTCTAATCTTTGTTTATATGAATCCATAACTACTGCTCTAACTTTTATTGTGAAGAAAAACAATTGTCACCAACCCCCCTGTTTGCAATATTCAAATGTTGACGTCATTACCAAAGTGCCCATATTACCTGCATGTGCAGAAACTACAATGACTCTACCATGTCTGGAACTTGCTTAAAATGTTGAAAATCATTAATTTTAAGATATCATTTGAAATAATAAGACCCTTCAGTAAATACTTTGACTATATATTTCATTGTTTTGTATTTTCTATATTATTCCTTTTTTAAATATTATTTAAATATCTTTTTCATTATACAAGTCAATATAGGCCTACAATAAGTTATTTATATTAATTATATACTGTGAATATACCCCCAAAAGTCCTAGCAAAGAGATTGATGCCTCATCCCAATACTAAGTACCAGAATCATTTCCGCCATTTTGGATGGCCCATATTACCTGCATTAATGTTGCTGTGTCAGGTAAGCATTTAATGCCACATTGCACCCCGTCACTACAACAAATTGACCTGTACACGATAGTATGATAAAAAAGAATCTATAAGCTTACTAAATATACAAAACAATTGAGGTTACCCCCTCAAACACTCTTTCACCATCACATTCTGTGAAATATCAAATTTTATATCAGGGTAAAAAAATGCCGTAAGTTTTACCTACCTTGTTGGTTTTTAGCAATTTTCTCAGAGAAATTTCGGCATCAGATGCTCTCAGGACGATATATTTTCGTATACAGTTCATATGAACAACACTATGGTGCTCACACCGGTCATCGGTCAAAGGTCACGACATGATTTGCTTCAGGTGGCCCATATTACCTGCATGTACCCTAATAAAAAATAATGCAATTGAATTATTTCAATCGACATGTGCCCTTCTCTTTCCAATCTCTCTCTCCCTATATTCTAACTTATCTTCTCTCTTGCTCTCCTCTCCCTTCTCTCCCGATCTCATTTCAAGTGCTCTATCACATTTTGTCAAAAAATGACAAATTATTTGAACAGGTGAATAAATTTAACAAGGCTCCGACGCAAAGCTACATGTATGAAATTATTAATTACTTCTATTTGCTTTCCAATCAATCTGTCAAATACACACTGCGCTTGTTAAACATTTAATTGAAAGTCAAATAACAGGTGAAACAAATGGGATAGAGGGGAAAGAATAAACAATAATCAGGGTGTATAAAAATAAAAACTACTGAGTAAGGTAATCCAGAAATATCGGGGAACCATATTCAAAGCTTACTCATCTTATCAATTTATTATAGTTCCAGAGAAATCTCTCACCTTTCTAATGATAATCAAGTAAATTGAAAATAAATGTGATGGGTATAAAAAAAAAAAAAAAAAAAAAAAATATTGTCAAGGAATGAAAGACAGAGTGAATGCATTTGCTGCTGGCACACATCAAACACAACCCTATCAACTGCTGTGAAAACATTCATTCAGTCTTTCTTCAAAATTTACAAAAACTGGATTTTTGTGCCTGGAATTCCTTCTTCCTGACTCGCCCAGTATCACTTTTCTGGACGCACGATTCCAATATTATGAGATTTTTAAAAAAAAGAAAGAGAGTGTAATTCCCCTGAGGCAAGGTCATAGAGGATCTACATCATTTGTTATCCGAGATACCAGTGTCCTTAGAAAACAGATTGTAATTTTTGGCCTTTATGTACGTGTATCTGGTGGGACGTTGGGCAAACCTCAGGGGAAATTATGATAGTTCATGCAACGCTGACCTTTGCCAATGAAAATATGCATGGCATTTTAGCACATGAAGTTGATGGGTCTTCTGTTCAACTACAAAAAGCATTTGTTAATCCTGCTTCTCACCTTTTTGACACCGCACATCTATCTTCCTCCCTTTCACGACAATCCATAAACACAAATATGTGTACTAATTAAAACCATATAGCACGTGGTGTATAATATAAGAGAGAAAAACAATTTCATTTATTCATTGATTAGAAAAGTATGATAACTTTAATTCATCACACACAATTATCCATAGTCAACAACATTTCATCTTTTATCAACAATAGTCAGAAATACATGAAACAATTAAGAGGGTATAAATTTACTTTCTTCTTGGGCTAGATAAAAATACTATTTTCTAAGGCTAGTCACTGAAAAATCAAATCAAAGGGAGTGTATTTTTATAAGTTCCGATTAGTAGTACCCACTGGGTCTAATACCAGAACATAACAAGAGTCCTGGGCCTTGTTACATAAAGAGTTACTATTATAGTGACTTTGCCAGCAATGGTAACTCATGAAATGAACGGCTGTTGAGCATTGTTACCATAGATGGCAAATTTACTAGCATAGTAACTCTTTATGCTATGGGGCCCAGTACTTGCAATTAAAGAATGAAAAAGCCTGAAATACTAAGTCATCGGGGCCTGAATTTAGGTAATGATCTCACAAGTGGTACCACTTTAAAGTTCTTTAGAAGCTGCTTACCTTTATAATCAATATCTTTGGTATACACAAATGCTGTTTTAGTATGCCCCTTTCAAGACTTTAAATCATATTACTACAGACCACCAGTGTGCCGCATAAAGATTTATACTCCTTGAAAAAGTGTTTAGCATGGAGCTAATGTAATATTAGCAATAACATGTTATCATTTCAAAGATCTTTACAACAAAAGAATATAATTTATTTGTGAAGAAAAAGAAATCTAATCAATAACTTGACTCTTTCGCTATTACTGGAAATTTTCAGACAACATTTGCAAAATAATGGTATGTCCATTCATGAATGCATTTCAACAAACTGGGAAAGCACATATGTGTACATGTACATAAAACAATAAATTGTAAAATGATAAAAAGTGAATTTGTACATGGATTACAATAATTCTTCAGCACTATGACTTACATTCCAATTTTGAAGGTAAGATCTTTGAGAAATCATGGAAGTTCATTTCAAATATAATTTTGAACAAGCACATTATGAACATACAGAAAATCATATTCATGAGTTGCATTTTGGGACCTCCAGTGTTGATGAAACTCTTAAGCATATAATTTATACATTTATATAATAATATCTTACTACAGGATGAAATAATGCCTCCAGCGAGACTTTGTCGCGGAGGCATAAAAACATATAATGAAAAAGACAAAATAATGTAAATTACTCAACTGAATCATTCATTTCAGTAATTAACAAACAAATCATTTTATATGCATGGGACCTCCTGCTGCATAAAATGTATCATTCATTGCAAATTGCCCGAGCAAGGATTTTTCTTCTACATTTTGCTGAACAAACTCTATATCATCATCATATACCTATTATCAAAGGGATGCAGTAACATTGAATGAAATTCAAATTGCAATTTATTGGATTTAGCTCATTTTGCCATCATGATTATGAACACATAGGTCAGTCTGGTTTTCCTTTAAAATTGCAGTCTACTTGCTTGCTTTACTTTCGAGATATCCACAATTTTATACTCAAATGTTGTAACCCGTTCCTTGACGCTTTACAAAACCGCGTTTTCACCGTGTTTTCACTGCATTTCCTGTTGTCAAGTCCCCGTGCCTACCGGGCAGCTAAGCTTACAACAGAGTGGTATAAATTAATCATGCGAGGCCGTATCCTCAGCCGCATTCCTTTAAGATGCAATTGAACTCTTCCTACTACAGTGTTATCATAGTATAAATCATATTAATAATATAAAACACATACACACATGTATGAACACTCATTGTGAATAAACATCTTGACTTTTCCTGACTTACACTTTCACTAATGCTTTCATTAAAAAAAATATTTTCTGGACAAAAATATGTTCGTAAGGAGTTTTATTTTTAACATTAAAGCTAAACCTGACTTGTAGCCAAAATATTTTGTAATGGATCTCTTTACACCCACAAAATTTTTTTCTTAATTTTGAATTTATACAATTACTCTTCTGTCTCTGGTGATAAGTAGACAAGTTAGCATCTTTTGAATTTCAAAATATTATTCATATTTTTAAACTACACACCATCCATGAAAATGACTTTACTGCATGTCCAATATTTGTAATGTAATTTATATTAATATGGATAGGTACTAGAGCATGTAGCACAATTAAATACTATTTAATCAAAACTTGCATAATTAGCACACATCATTATATTTCAAAACAAATCACAGGTATAAAATAATCAATTAAAGTTACATTTACAGCACCTGGCCTTGTTCTAAATTTCATTATCAAATTAAAAAATTAAAATAAAATTAATAACCACCACGACCCTATTACAGCAAATTAATACAAGTATATAAATACCATCAACGTGCACAATGTCATATATGCACAACTTAGAATTTAACCAAAGTGTGAGGGAAATATGTCATGAAACACATTTATTATAAATATTTCTCTTTGAAAACACTTTCATATAGCATTGTGTAGACCAACATGCCTTAGCCAGAATTCCTGCCTTTCTAGATGCATGCACAAACACACATTGTACAACATCACGCTCAGGATTAATGCCCTTCTGCCAGTCAGGCAATGAATTGAGTCTTTTTTACAGAGAAATATATACTTCAAATTTTTGATAAAACCGGGAAGCATCTAATCTGGGCCCCATAACATGAAGGTTTGCAATCAATCAAAAATTTGAAAGAACTACAGTGATTGGTTTCTATTTAGCCCTTTGAACCAAAAGCATGTACGAAACAACGATATTGATTGGCTATTGCCATTTAACGATTGATTGCAAACCTTTGTGTTACGGGGGGGCCAGGCCACACATCTAAGATGTAGGGCACGTTGTGTAGGATGAGGGATGCGATCATGTTGGTTGAGGTTTAGGTATAATGCTGAGCCTGGAGTTGAAGTCACACATTTGATTAATGTGAGGGATCACAAAGATGATATTTTCAGTTGATAGACTGAACCCTACAATTCTGTGACTAGATCAAAAGCTCATACAGGTATCCATCTAGTGATTCCTGCTCTAAGAAATACAAAATATTCTAGTTGAGTACTGATGAACTGTTTAGACGTCTGAAATGTTACAATCAAGGCACTCTTAGTCTTTTCAATCTTCCCAATAGAATTTCCCTCTACAAGGAATGAGGATACAAGAAACATATAAAGAATACATTGGAATAGAGGAAATTCAAGCAACATGTACATGTACATGAACAGCCCACTCCCATTCTAAAAAAAAAAGAGCTTGGGGCAAAGCCCATAACATGGTGTGGTCATATGTACTTGAAAGTGACTCAACAACTGCTTACGAAATGCCTTTTTAAACACAACTTGTACTATTTTAAACTGATTTTTTTTTTTAATGTTAAGTTATGAATGTTATGTTATAATTGTTCAAGTCACATAAATTGCAACACTGGATTCACCCGGCTGGGGTGTAGGTTAGGGCGGTCCGCGAACTATAGTTATTTTAACTTTGCCCAATGCCTGGGAGCCATGCCAGGTGAATCCAGTGTCTTAATATTATTATGTTCTTTAATAATATGTTTTTATATGTAATCAATTTTATTTATATTGTATGTCATCTTTCTGCCCAATAAAATAATAATAAATAAAATAAAAAACTTGCTATTACAAAATCTCTTATCCTGAACATATATGACACATGTTTGAAATCTGAGAGTGAGATAGTTTCCTCACTATAACCAAGTCTCATATCTGTGATTGTCAAAATGGGAGTCAACTGTAATTCTATCAAACATAATCACATTTATAAAGATTGTCTATTTTAATTCAAGTACCTTGCATCTGTCCAATAATGCAACCTGGTTCATGCAATGAAAGGGATATAACTGTAGTTCTAACATTGAAGTACATGTATGTGATCATGAAATAAAGTGAAGCATGAAACTGCTTTCATGTTTCATTTTTGTCTGTTTCCCTTTGGGGAATATCAAAATATTTGAAAAATACCAAGAATTTTTCTTGTCAGTCTAACTGGTCTGTTGTTTAAAAAAAAATAGTAATTTACTTTCCTTTTTAATTGAAATGTAAATTGAACTTGTGACAATGAAATATTTAAAAAATAATGTATACAAAAAAAAAATCCATCTCCCCATTTTTGGTTTCAAGATAGAGTACTTTATTTTCTTTATTAAGTTTCAATTTTCATTTAATGATTGTGAGTACTGGGAGGAAAACAGATTGCATTCATTAGTACATAGAAGATTAACTTAGTGTCCAATAATCAAAGGGCAGCAGATAGAATTCTGCATCTAACATCACAATGAAAAAAATAAAAAACATCATTTCCAACAAAAACATCTTGCTGAAAATTCATGGTATAACAGTGCAATGGAATGATTAGTGAAAGACTTTAGACACAAAGAAATCATACACTTTCCTTTGTATAAAACATTACATTTGGCAACATTTCTAATTTACAACTATTCTTTTCTTCATTTAAGTCCACATGGAGGCTTCTAAATATATTTTTTCATATCTAATTTCTAAAGCAAATTATCAGCAGCAATATCTAATTATTACATAAGTTTTCACAACACATATTTGAAAATGAAGGAGGTAAATGAATAATATATGGCACATAGAATAGTCCTTACTGCTAAAATGAAAATATATCTCCTTTTTTAGAACTATTTTGCAAGTTTGTTTTATATTCTGAACAGAAAAATTGCAATAATATTAAAAAAAAAAAAATCTCCATTAAAGTTCAAAGACTACAATATTGACTACATTCTACTAAATGGTACTACAGGTAGTATGGAATCTACATGTAAGCATAAAACAAAACCTTGTATAAATCTAAACCTAAATCTCCTTAGGTGCATGTCCAAAAATAATGACATATCTCAAGCTCATGCAGACACATACTTTAGCCTGGTGCGAAGAGCTGCACCTACAACACAATAGTATTAGTCATACATGTAAATCCAATGTAAAGTATGAAGTCTCGGCATGCACAAATGTCTGCTTTGTAACATTGTCATGATTTCACGAGCCACATGGGTACGATTGTCATAATATGCTGCTGTCTGGCATGAAATACGTGGAACGTTAAACGTACAGCAACATCATTTCACAAAATCATACGGGTAGGATTGTCATAAATATTCTGCTGTATCACATGAAATCTCCGCAACTGCAAACAAATGCTTGGCAACAACGACACCACGTTACAGATCAAAGACGGATAAAAATAGATGAAGCGATGCTTCGTTCAAGGCATTCCTTCTGCAAATTGATCCTCGTGATCAGATAGAGTACAGAATCACAAAATATGAACTCCTTTTGAAGACTATCTCCTATCAAATGGTTGAATATAATCAATCATTCTTTCTAAGCTTTGTCAGGAGTCCTCCGAAACAGTTTGACGATTCCCTGTTCGTCCAAGAACTCCCAGAGTTTATTTTCTGCATTGTTGTCATGGTTTGCATAATTGACATGCTTGGAATATGTCTTGTCATAGTAATGTTCACTGAATGCAGAGTAGCTCCCTGCAAAACCGTATATACTGACCTGAAGACAAAACAGCATTAACAATTATTAATTAAACATATTTCAGTTCATTTTTATTCATTTCATCCAAGACAAATTGAAACACTACACTAAGGCATACAATTTTACATTTAAACATGTAAGAAAAAAATAAAATTAGCAAATTCAAAAATAACACTTTGTTGTGAGAGGGATTTATCAGAGAGGAGAGTGTGAACAAATATTGAGTGCAATTATTGGAACCTTACAATTGATTTGAAATAACAGGGGAATATTTTGTCTTCAAATTGCACAGTACTGTAAAATCATATCTTGTAGAAGATTAGTGCCCTATCATTTTACAACATCAGTCAAGATTCTGATATGGAGGACATCTGTTTGTCCCCTTCTGCTTTGAATCCAACAATTTCTCACACATCTCAATTAACCAAGGGGGGGGGGGGTACATACATTGGTTTATATGATCCACATGGTATAATGTTCTGATTGTCTAATACCACATCGGCTCTTACAGTCCTTTGGTCTACTATTGATTTGGTCTAATTACTCTTTGATCCAATTATCACTAGGTCTAAAACTCACTCAAGAATATAAAAGATAAAAGCATACCTCCCACCTTCCCACAGCAACAATTAGGAATCTCCAAGCAAAAATAAGGAATAGTGTGTACTTTTGTAATGCTTTAATATAAAATAGTTCAGACCAATAGAGGAATTCAGGTTTTATCATTACATTGGAAGTCAAAATTTTAGGATCAATTCAATTCAATAGAAATGGTTGGCATTTATGGATAGCTAACAGGGGGTGTTTCACAAAGAGTCGAGTAGACTTATAGTTGCTCTTTAATTCTTAGTTGCATGCAATATATCACATATCACATCATTGGTCAGATCACGCTCAAAGAATGCATGGCATTGAGAAGTCTATCAAGGAGATTACATGTTAAATATAGGATGTGTTGGGAAGTTAAGTGTGACTCTAAGTCTACTTAGGGCTCTTTGTGAAACACCTCAGGGCATAAATACTAAAACATGGTGTGACCAGGGACAACATATTAAAACAAATATTGATTTACCTCATCACATGTGTGTAAGGCTGCTAGCATCATAATTGCACCTGTAGTTGGCCTATGGACGTCTTTATGCTGAGCTGATGAATTCACCCAACTGTATGAATTAAAATAAAACAAGAGACATATCAATTGCGATATACATCTATCCTCAGTAAAAAGTTAAATGGGAAAATAACAAAAACAAAACAAATGAAAATATCAAATTTGAGAAGGCATATTTGTAGACAAAATCTAAATAAATCAAATGGATGCTCAAATATTTGGTGAGTATCACTCAAAATTAAGTATTTTAACTATAATATAAAAATGAGAAAACTGTCTGTGACATTAGCAATTAGTATTCATTAAATTGACATTTCAAAAATGATATTGACCATAAGATATGCTTAATAAATAGCTGGAAAAAAAATCATCATTCATCAATTTTTTTTTTTCACTGACCTCCATTTCAAATATCTTTCAAAATCTGGATGTATAACTTTTATATTTTCAGCTGTCAGCTGTCTGGGGAATTTTGGTGGACTCCTGTTGAGAAATAGGAAATATTATCAATAACAGGTTAATAAAATGTAATTCATGGTAAATAGATCATCTCGTAGTACCGACTGACCTATTGACCCTATACATTTGCAAAAAATATCACCACAAAATTTGGATTTTCAGATTTCATACAATACTATAAACTTACATGTATGTTGCCAATTTTAAATAAATATAAATGAATTGCATAAAAACAATAAATTTCATGAAAAAAATTTGCAATAAAAATGAATATAATTACTATTTATTTTGTTCAATCCAAAAGCAATTAATGATATTTGAAAAGAATTTTTGATTTCACAGTGATAATTTTTTTTTTCTTCTTAATTTGTAAGGTTCTAGTGGTTATTCAGATTGTGCTTAAATGGAGAAATCTACCCAGGAATTTACAAGTGATGTCACAAAGTCATAGCTCTCTTATCCTTTGATTGATTTTCTTTAAAGGGATTCAGTAGCTTTCAAAAACAAGAGCAATTATATCAAGATTAATAAAATTATATTGTTCCAACAGTAAAAACAAACTACTGAAAGTTTCAGATCAAATGAAAATCATTTACTACCTTAAAACAGTGTAACAAACAATGCCAAGCATACAGCCGAACACCAGTACCCTTTTCTGATAGCTCACCATGCCGCTAGAGACGGGGGACTTTACAACAGGAAATGGGTGTGTGGAAAAGCACACGGTTTTATAAACCATCCGGTGTTGGTTTATAAATTTTGAGTATGAAATCATTGATATCTCGAAGGTAAAGCAAGCAATTAGCTTGCAATTTTGAAGAGATACCAGACTGACCTAAGTGTTTATAATTATGTTGGCGAAATAAGCTAAATCGAATAAATGTGATTTGAATATCATTCAATGTTACTGCATCCCTTTAAACCTTCATTGAATATTCTTACATTTTTCTGCTTTTTTAAAAACCACTCAAATTCATGGGTGGAATTCTCCTTACTGCATTTTCTAAACGAAAACAAAGATTATTTGCCTTGCAATTTGTGTTAATACCAAAATGAGCATACCTTTAAGTAATATTAGAAAAGAAAAAAAGGAAAGTTTGTAGAAAATAAACAAAATTTGTTTTCATACATGCGAATGGTTCTAAACAAAGCAAAGTTTAATCCACATATAACAGTTACTTTTTAAAAAGGTCCTCTATCTGATAAAAACATATTTTTTGGCAATGTTTCATCGTGAAATGACACAAAGGGGGAGGGGGGGGGGGGGGACAATGATCAATACAATGTACATGTAGCTGTATGCCATACACAGGATGTCAACAAAGTGAGAGCAAGTACGTATGATATGCAAACAGATTAGGCTCGTGGGTACAATTCCACCTGAATAAATATCACATTACAGATGCATTGATAAAGGGTACTATAGTTTAATCAAAATCAAAATAAACAATAAACATATGTCTGCGTATCCTACATGCATTTCACTCACAGCCTTGGATCTTTACTAAATTGGCAAGTTTTACTCCAGGCCAATTCTATTATTGCTGTGACCTTTGGTCGGGAAGAATGTGAATTGTATTTCTAATTGTATGAGAGCTTGACAAAAGATTAATCCCATTAGGTGCTATCCCTTACTTGTTACACATAAAGTAAGAATTTTGGCTGCTTTTCTAAATTGAAATGGGTTTTTCCAAAAGTTAAAAGTTCATTTAAAGATACACCATCACGGACTACTAACAACTTTGTGCTTCATAACAAATACACCTTTTGCAATTACACATTTTGCAAATACACTTTTTTTACATGATCAGAATGTTGCATTCTTGGCTAGATAGTGGGCCAGTCTGACCAGTTAAGGACTCTGATATGTATACATGGCTGCTGTGGAGGTTTGTAAGAATAGTATTAGTCAAGTTTGGAGCTAACCTGTGATATCTGCCTGTGCTTTTAGGCAATGGTTTTCCAGATAATGCTGCTGAAAGATATGTGTAGGTCCAATCAGAATCGGCAAAGAAAAGGTAGCGAAGATTCTACAAAAGAAAATGAAAATGGTTAGAGAAGAAAATATAATGTTACTTTAGACCTGTCTGAACTGGTTCCTAGAGGAGGCTATCACTGGGTAACATTTTTTGTGTGCTTGTACATGTAGGTTGTTTTCTGTATTTTGTTAAGTTTCGATGTGAATGTTCAATATGTTTACAACACGCTATCAGCCTGCTGAGAGTTGCAGATGTCACATGATAAATATTGAGTTTCGACCCATGCAAAATTTATAAACATTAAATATACGTCTTCTTCAATAACTTAGGCCCTGAGATAATACATACTGTACATATGCATATAATGTGATCTCACTCTTTATTTTTTCACAAAATTAGTTTTCTCTATGCCGTACCTAGCCTGACTCTATGTACAAGACGCATCCTTGTCTTTTGAATTTTGCTGACGAGGGGGAAAATGCATCTAATACACTGTTAATTATGGTATTATCTGCTTTACAGAGTCCCTTGGACAGGACTTAAAACAGTAGACTCACCTCATCTCCTTTGGGAATGTCAAAACCAGTTTTGTGTCTTCCTGCAAGGGTGTTGTGGAGAGTGATCATGGTGAAGCAATAGAATGAGGTCTTTTTACCCACATCTTTCTCAAATCCTTTGGTGAGAGCTGTATTTACTCTGATAGGGATGACATGTGATAGAAAATGTGTGGTTAAAAACACGACACAGCTAGGGTTATACCTTTTCTACAGAATATCAGACAATTTGTAAGTTCCCCAAATGTATGTTGTAAAGAGATATGTGACACAATACTCAGCACCTAAATAAAAAGGAAATTTAGAAATTTACAATGATAATGGAAGTCTGGAGAACATGTGACTTGCAAATTTGCATTGCAGTTTTCTTGCATGCATTCTCCTTTTAATAATTGGATTGAAAAACAAACAAGTTTCAAGTTTTGTCTTGCCCCTTCACTAATAGTTGAACTCAATGGGTTGAATGTCACCTACATGTGCAAGAATTATCCAAATATCCAAATATTACTGAAATGAAACTGTCACAAGGACTATAGATCATACGTCTAAAATGACACAGACAATGTACATGTCTGGTCAATGAGAGAGAGAGAGAGAGAGAAAGAGAGAAAGAGAGCATCAAAGAGTGATAAAAAGAGATGAGTGATTGGGAGATTGATATCTAGGCCTAATATTTATTGGTGTTTACATGTACCTCAGGTACCTAAGCTGTAGCACAAATTTTCAGTGAATAAAATCAGTCAAAGATTTCAAGTCAATGTTGAAAAGGTTTTTTTTTTTTAAAGCTAAAACTTGACACATACTGACAACACCCATTTGATATCTCTTGTTTCACCTTTGTCTTTCTCTCTCTGATATCAGAATTAAGTTGTACAGGATATGTGATTCATCTTTTCAAAATAAGACACAAGTCACCAGCAGAGTCGAGAATATCAGCAAAATCTTTTTGTTACAGCACACATAAAACATTAAAGTTTCAGAAAATCAATATCATTTTCCCCCCCAAATTTGAGATTTTTAGTACTTTGCAGATTTCCATGATTCTTTTTTATTCTTTGCTCTGCGACTTGTCTCTCATTTTAATATGATGAATCACATTTAGTCTCTTTGTTTCGCCTTCATTTCTCTCTCTCTCTCTCACTATCTCTCTCTGCACCTCTGTATAAAAGTTGTACAGGATAACATGTATTAACCACCATCTTCTTACCTGAATACATAGTCATGAGCATCGATTTCTTCTCCTTTGCCTGAATCTTTGAGGATACCACCATTGCCGATGACAGCACATCGTATGCAGTCATTCGTCGGCGGGACTTGACCCTTCCGTAACCGGTCATCAAACATGTAGCGGTTGTTGGGAGAGTTCAGCTGACTTACCATGCTACGAACATCTGATGGATAAAACAAAAGGGAGGGGGGTGGGGTAAGTGAATTATTTTTCTCATGATGACTGAGAAGATTCTACCTTTCTATCCTGAGATGGAGCTCAAGAATTCAAGGAATTTCTTCCTTTTGGTACCCCTTTACCTCAACGAGGGTAGCATGAATGAAGACATGAGTCTTTATGTATGTTGCAGGGCTTCATTTTTGAAAATTGCAGGAGAGCTATAAATTATTCTCCTGAAAGGCTCAAGGAGAGTTGTAAGGACAGTTATTCCATAGGGTAACTGATTAAATTAGCAATTTAAGGAGAGCTAACTATAGCTCTCCTAAGAATTGTTTTAGGAGAGTTTAAGGAGAGGGAGAGCAATCACTCTCCTTAAAAATGAAGGCCTGATGTTAACTTTTTATGTCCCTGGCATTCCAATGGATATTTCTTCTTTTTTATTGTTCATGTATGAAATGTATTGTTCTTTGTATCTTTCTTTGCTGAATAAATAATTATAATAATTTGTTTTCTGCAACAAATCTTCTAGATTCTGGTTATGTGATTCCAAAGTAGAGACTCTACAAGCTTTTTTTTGTCCTACTTTAACAGCAACAATATTACTTGTCAAAAAATGTGTATCACACGAAACTACACTCAATCAATTTATCATTTTATTAGGATAATACAAGTGACATGACAATTGCTCCAGGTTTTATTTCATCTAAGATGTAGGGTTAGGGTTAGGTTTAAAGTCCAGGGCCCATATTCATGCTAACTTTAGAAAGGTTTTTATGAATATGGGCCCAGGGCTGCATTTAGTAATTTGGTTAGTATTTGGGAATGACTCTCAAGCAATTGTCACCAGAGCAACTGTCATGGTATCTAAAGTATCCCGATGGAATCCTATTTTTTTTTGCTCATATTTTCATGGGATCTAAAGTACATACCTGAATAGTTCATGTCCCTCCAGCCATTAATGGCTTTGAACTGGGAAAGTCGTCTGAACTCGCTGGCATTAAAATGCTCATCCCACATGAGAACAGGTATGTCAGGAACAAGCTTGGATGAAATCTTGGGATTACTCATCATCTTCTTTCTCACCGTGGTCGGACATTTCTGGGAAGGGAGAAACAGATGAGATATCAAGGATGAGAGATTATTCAGAGAGGAAGAGAGAGAGAGAGAGAGAGAGCAAAAGAGAAAGGAGATGGCACAGGTGAAAGAGGAAAGGGGAATAGGTCAGAGATAGATAGGAACTAGATGAATCCTCAACCGCGCACGGTCGAAATTTATGCCTCCGCCATTACCAGATCAGAAATATATGGCACATTCATCTATTCTATTCTTATGGCCTAGGCCTACATGTACATACAAAGATGTCTTTCTATACATGTATAAAAGACATCTTTGACCTTGACCTTTGACCTTGTAAACATTCTCAATCTAATCAGATCAGTGCCACTCAAGTATGTACACATGTACAAAGTATGAAGATGATCCATTAAACAGTTCTTGAATTATCGTGAGATGAGCTATTTTCACGTATTTATTGACCTCTGTGACCTTTGACATTTGACCTCGTGACCCAAAAATCTTATCAGATCATTGTCACCCCAGTATGCACACATTTACCACATATGAAGATGATTCGCGAAATGGTTCTTGAGTTATTGTGAGAACAAGCTATTTTCGCCTATTTACTGACCTGTGACTCGACCTTTGACCTCGTGACTCCAAAATCTTATCAATTTGTTACTTCAGTATGCACACATTTACCAAGTATGAAGATGATTAGTGAAAGGGTTCTTGAAATATTGTGAGAACGAGCTATTTTCACCTATTTATTGACCTCTGTGACCTTTGACCTTTGACCTTATGACCCCAAAATCTAATCAGTCATTGTCACCCCAGTATGCAAACATGTACCAAGAATGAAGATGATCCGTGAAACGGTTCTTGAGTTATTTGTGAGAACGAGCTATTTTCACCTACTTATTGACCTCTGTGACCTTTGACCTTTGACCTTGTGACCCCAAAATCTAATCAGATCATTGTCACCCCAGTATGTATACATGTACCAAGAAGAAAATGATCTGTTAAACGGTTCTTAAGTTATCGTGAGAACGAAAGTGGGACGGACGTACGGACGTACGGACGTACGTACGGACAACCCGAAAACATAATGCCTCCGGCGAGACTTCGTCGCGGAGGCATAAAAAGAGGAGTGAGAAAAAGATAAAGACATACAAATAGAGAGAGAGTAAGGGAGAGAAAAAGACTGCGAGCAAAGTATACACCATATGGGAGTATATTATGTTGTCATCATTCACCCTCCCTATTATGAATTATTTCTGGCCAGGGAAACACTCAGTAAATCAAGAATGATATGTAGAGGATGTGGGAAAATCAAATTTATTTCCATCCAGCATTTGCTCAGAAAACCTTAAAGAAAACAAGTCACAAGAGCAAACAACATTTAGAGGGGGAAAAGAAAAAGGGAGTAGGAAAATATTTATAGAGAGAAGGATGAAATAATGGAAATAAACTGACTTTTATTACAGTATGATGAAGGATAAGGTAATTCTTTGAAACAATCAAATAAATCCTGAGCTCCTTGTAGTAAAGCAAATTTGGCACTTTGAAATAACTTTCGAGGGAATAACTGCAAGTTGGTCTACTGTACATGTAGCTCTACACTTGTCACCATATGAGACCTGAATATGAGCAATCACAATCTTAAATTTTTAATTGATGGCATAACAAAGAGTGATAAAAGCTTTTTAAGAAGGTGCTTGGATGAAGCCAATTGCTTATCATACATTGAACACATGTAGGCTGTGTAAACACATTTGAAATAGGGAATGTGAGAATTGCCTTGTTACGGTGAAATCTAATTGTATGTGTGCAGGTTATAACAGGAGTGGACTGTGTTTCATACAAGTATTTCCTCGATCTATTTGAATACCAGGATGTAATAACGGCTCATGAGATTGACGACATTGAATAAAGAAAATTATTGTTGGACTCTTACAACAAACAAACAATAGCATTCCCATGACGTTTTAAATAAACAACTGGAGAACGTATGATTCTAGTCTGCATGTCACCATCATGGTGTAATGTGTGATGTATGTTCATCTGGCTAGATTTTTGATGGCTCACTATGAGTATTTACCAATATTTGGATTGCATTCTAGTGTCACGTATGTACATGCTTCTTGAATTGATGAATGAAAAACCAACAAGTTTAAAGTGTTTTCTCGCCTGTTGGGCTTGCCAGGATAAAAGTCACCTTCATGATGTTAAGTTTAGAACAATCAGCCGAACATGATTGGAGATGAGTAGAAGTGATAAAGGGTTAAATTTAGGCTAAAAATTTGGTAAATAATTTAAATTACATTGAAGTAACACGGTAAGATAAAATTTAGCCATTATTTCTGTCAGAAAGCTTGAAATGAAGATATTATCCTGAATTTGTTCTCCTCTTCAAAGCTTAAATAGTTGTTTAATATTATAAAATGGGGGGTTTTTAGCGTAAAAAGGTGCTACATATAGGAGGCATTACTACATGTATCTCTCTTTCCAAAGTTGATGTATTTAAAAAATTTTCATGCATCCTCCATTCTAAGAATTTATGGATTTCTCACCACCTAAGAAAAACTGTCTGTCTATACACTTGCATAAGTGTCAAATATGAGAAAATATCTGGGGAGGGTCACTGCTGCACAACAACAAATTCACTCACCAGGTAATTTTCATACTGGTTGTCATGGCGATATTTCTTCTCCTCTACAACCATCTTTTGAATGGAAAGCTCTGGAGCTTGACTGAAGTCATGGTCAAGAATCTCTTCTAAGGCCGACCTGAAGAAGGATCCGTTGACTGAGGTCTTCTCTTTATCCTGAAGCTCAGAGGCAGTCTTGGAACCTTTGAGCAAGCTGGATAGGAGTGGTACAATGGCATCCTTAGAGTACCTGAAGAAATGCAGGAAAAAGAAGCATATTTTTAGAACCAGAAGGACCTACTGGTCTTCTCTTTATCCCGAAACTCAGAGGCAGTCTTGGAACCTTTGAGCAAGCTGGATAGGAGTGGTACAATGGCATCCTTGGAATACCTGAACAAATGCAGGAAATAGAAGCATATTTTCAGAACCAGAAGGATCCATTGACAGAGGTCTTCTTTCTATCCTCAAGCTAATAGGTAGTCTTGGATCCTTTGAGCAGGATGGAGAGCATCCTTAATGCTAAGTCACACCAGTGAAAGTGACGTCAAACCAACAACAAATCCTACAAATTGTGACATTACAAAGTAACATTACATTGCAAACTGGTGGTCGGATTGGAGTCAGTTCATATTTTTTTTTAAACCAGGGACATGTTACACAAAGTTAAGTTGGAATTATTTTTAAGCGCATCCTTTTACATGTAAGTAAACTCATTGATCAACCTACAAAAGTGTAATATTGATCGTCTCAAAGACAACTTGTTGTGGAGCAGGCTCTCATGAACTCAATCAAAATTTCTTCATTTTTTGCTTGAGAATGCCTAATTATCATATATATCAGCAGGGGGGGGGGAATCACTGACATAATCAATCTATTTTGCTTGCAGTTCATTAATCCATTTACATAAAAATACACATATTTTAGAATAAAACCAGTAAATGTACAAAATCGTTCTAAGCCCATGGCAAAAATGTAACAGGTTTTTAACTCCTCTTTACCTTCCAATGTTCTTCCGATGCGCCAGGACAGTTCTCTGCATGACATTAATGCTGGCATCATTGGCGAACAGAACAAGTACTAGGCCAATCACACACAAGCCTAGGCAGACCAGAAACCAGTACTTCCCATGCTGTAACCTGCATTTATCAAAGGGAGACAAAGAAGAAGAAAAAATAATTTTTGTATTGTGCCTTTAAATTGTAGTAGATCCAGCATCAGCTCCGACAAAAAATTTTATCAGCCAGAGCATAGGCACAATATAACCGCTATTATCCCAAACAATTGGGCCAATAAAATCTATTGTCACAGCTGATGCTGGATCCGCACCTGATTGAATGCAAGTGGTCTTATGGATAAGTCGCAGACTACTGATCACCTTGGCAACTTCAATGTTAAATGTCCTTTTATTGGCAGAAGAATGAAAACTGAAGAAACAGTTGAATTGTATAAAACAAAATTAGAGAAAAAAAAAAAAGATCAATGAAAGCGGGAGTAAAATTGTATACTAGTACATAATAAGAAAGCTATCAGCATTTGAATGTTGAGATCATATCCATAATGCTATGGAGATCCTCACACTGACAATGCAACCAAGATATGGATTATCACACATGAACATGAATAAAGGAAAGAGTTTAATACTAAAAAGAACTGTTGGTATTCCTTGGTAGAATGTTCATGAAAGAACTAAAGTTTGGAATGAAGTATTATTCCAATTTACAAAACTAAACATGTTTCGAACAGTGTGCTGTTAATTAAATAACAAGCGTTTTTACATAATAATTACATGTAAAATGTGTGTGCGGTTATGTGTGGTTGTAAAAATTCCAAAGCATCTGGAATTGTCCACCTTAAGGTAGTTTAAGCAAGATTTTTACAGAAATGACCATGCAGGATCAATACTTCACAAAAGCAAATATTTGATGTTAAAATTGCATTCTACACAAACATGTTTTTTAAAAAGAAGTCTATTTGCCCAGTGGGGTGTAACACAAAGACTTAAGATTGATTAAGAGTTACGATTGATTTTTTTCTCGGTAGCCTCATTTGAAAACCAGGTACAGTCATGGATTAGGATTTGGATATGATTAAGAGTAGGGTTAGGGCTAGGGTTAGGATTAAGATCGAAATGGAGCATCCTGTCCATGACAAGGTTGCCGAGAAAAAATCAATCATAACGTTTAATCAATCGTAAGTCTTTGTGTAACACCCCACAGGTTATTCTCCACTATCTACTTGAAGCAGGGCCCTAAAAACAAGAGGGAAGATAGGGTATCGTGAAATAAAAATTCATTCATGAATTTAAAATAGTTAATATAATTTATGGATGTTTCTTTCCTGGATGCATAGAAATGAGGTATTTCAATATCCTGTTATTATTATTAAAGAATGAACTACAATATTTGTAATCCAGTTTGCATGACATTAGTTGTTTGTCCAACATAGCAACAAATAATGTATGCAAACAGGATTGTACATGCTTAATCAACAGTTAACATAAATTTCAATCATGTACATGCATGGACAGTTGTATACAATTCCACACAAGTTGTTAACAAATTATTATTCTTTCACTTGTTGATAATATTACTTTATTATTTAGACAGGTTTGTAGTATGCAATGGGTCTTGTGTACAATGTAATGTACTGACATGCAAACTGCAAAGTGCTTTTCAAAGAATAAGGACATCCGGAATGTATTACAACCAATCATCTTTATCAACCTACAGCCAACTTTTTAGCTACCGGTACTTAGAAAACAAGATGAGTAAACTTACACCTACACATATTATCCTGCCAACATTTCAAGCTTACTTCCTGCACAACAGGAAGAGGTGCACTCACTTGATTACCATCCATTTTGAAAAATTCTATTATGTACCAGATTATAATATCCTGTATTCTAATATGTCAAATAATTGTAACATTCATTGAATAAGCATGTTTCCAAATGGAATAAAACTTTATAAGTCATATTGTACATTGTATGGCATACAAGTACAATGAAAGCCAACAGTGTCACATTCAATTATAATTATAAATAGTGGACAATTGGGTCTAAGTTCCTTTTTGTATTTGGCATACATGAAAAGAATTTTCTAAGGAGGATTTAAAGACAACACTGTACAAATGTATGTAGTTACACTTCCTCTTCCTGATTTCCATCTATTTTTAAACATTTTAGTATCGCTACCAGAAGGAATAAAACAGTACGTACGTGTACATGTACATGTACATGTACATGTACATGTACATGGATGTAAGTAGGATGGATGGGATCCCATTAAATGACTTTTTGGGAATTGTACATCCATACATGTACTACCGGTATAGCAACACTCATTCTGTATTTGGCATACAGTACAGTGCAGGTACCAAAAGGACTCAAAGAAAAATTTACCAAATGTAGTGTGTGATTTCTAGTACTTTATAATTAATAAAACAAAGTCAAATGAAATTAAAATATAATTTAACCACTTGGCTGTGGACCACGTAATAAATACGTGATCATGCTATTGTCTGAACTTTGTCTGTTTTGATGCAACAGCGCCACGCTGGTTATACCTGTACTGTGCAATTAGCACCTTGCAGCAGTCAAGTGGTTAAAACAACTCATTCTAGTTTAACTGAATATCTATAGTACATTCATAAAAATGTAAACTTTGGTTCAGAATATGGGCAATTGTGTTCATGATAAGATACACATTATTGATCAGAAATAAAACTAAAAACAACTTGATGAGAGGCTGGGGAACATGTTCAAAATGACACACACTACATTGCATATCCATGCTCAGGAGAAAACAAGCACAAACCTAAACAACACTTGAAATACCAAACATTACGTTTTTTTGTTTTGTTTTGGTTTTACATTGCATCACATTGATAGGCCTACATTGTATTGCACAGTTATTTGCAAAGAAAAAAAAAATGTTTTGGATGGTTTCAGGTATCTATGCTGGATTGTTGTCATCATTGAAATGTTTCTCTGAGCAGCTGCAAGGTTGGCTTCCCTCTAAAGACTTTGGGGATATTATTTCATTAAATGGAACAGACTCTTTGATGCCTGCAGTTTAGACAAATGAGACGGCATCGCATCTGCCCCTTTAAAGCTGGTGTATAGTTTAGAGAGAGAATGAAACTACGTTCAATTTGTATTCACAGTTAGATAATATGAAAGATTGAATGCTATAACTATAACAAAGAAAATTATATTACTTGAAATCTCGTTTTAGCGTCTTTATTTCACAATACACATGTAGGCATAAAACGTGGAAAGTCGGGGACCCGACACTTGCGAGAATCAACTCAGCGTTCATTTTGAAAGCCAATAGGGATTCTCTTGTGTGGGTGATACATACAGATTGCTACGCACCGTTCATGCAGTAAGCTTCCGCTAGCGCGCATCGCAGCAAAGATCTAAAACTTTATTTTTCTTTCAAACATTTTCACTGAAATTCACCAGAAAACATGAAAGGAATATTATACATCACAAGATCTCTCACGCATATCTTTTAGTGCAATGTGGACAACATGAGACTATATTTGATCAGTTTTATGCCGATTCCTTTTTTGCTCCCAAAACTATACACCAGCTTAAAAAAAAAACACACACCTGAGGAACTGATCGCTGTAAAATTTAACCTTTGACCTGAGGATTCCAAAATCTATTCAAATGGTCTTTGTTGATACTTACGTTTTTTAAACAACCTGGGGGAGATTCACTATAAATTTAAATCAATCCCAACTATGGATGTACAATGTATGGAACCATGGCTATTGATCCTAAAATTTATTTTTATCCCAGTTGGGATTGATTTTACATCAATTGTACATGTAGCTCTTAGTGAATCACCTCCCTGGTCATATATAACAAAGACATTTAATATAGGTTTTCCCGGCCATTTTCATCCCCCATTCACTCAATTACATGTGCGGAGCATTCAATTTAGCTCATTTTTTGGCCTTTGCTTAAACTGGCATTTCAATATCGCACTTTAGGAATTCAACTTAATGTGAATAGCGACCGAAAAAGTATTTTTTTCAATCAAAGACGTACAAAATTCGCCTATTTCACAATGGTGATATTCAATTTCACATTTAATGTAAACAAGAGCTAATTTGTACTTATTTGTAATTTCTATTTCATTTCAAAGCTATCTATTTAATGCAAAACGTAGTCAATTTTACCATGTATTGTATATGGTGTGCTAAAGCATGATTTTATAATTGCAAAAGAAATTATGTATCAAAGTCATTGAAAGGAATGGTCATAGCGTTTGTGCTTATAACTGAATATGATGAATCATATTTATCATCATATCCCACATATAGATAATGATAAACAATCAACACTTCAGGTATAGGCCATGTAGATGGAGAGTGATCGAGATGAACGCATCACCCCTGTCTCTCCATTCCTCTCCAGGGCAATGACGTTATAGCAATGTTATATGTATATATTTTGTTTCATTATGTAATTTTGATTTCATAATCTTTCTTCATATTATCATTTTCGGAAATGTAGGGACATGTGCCTGAAAAAGGCTCCATGCTTTATTTATTTCTCTCTCTCTCTCTCTCTCTCTCTCTCTCTCATAATTTTTTTTACTTCATTCTCTCTCTTTCTTTGATATATGATATAATATGGCGTGGATGGCCCTCCATACGCACCACCCCTCCATTCCTCTTCAAGGAAATGACGTTATGGCAATTTGTATTATATATTCATTATATAATTTTCATTTCATAATCCTCCTTCATTTGATCATCTTCTGAAATGTATAAACATGTGCCAGCAAACAAAAGCTTCCATACTTCATTATTTTTCTTTCCTATATTTTCTTCTTTTTTTTAAATTCATTCTCTCTGTTTTATTTTGTTCTTCTTTTAAAATTTTATTTTTAGATATACTACGCGCATTTTCCATGAATTGATGTGTATTTTATGTGTCATTGTATACTTTTGTTTTCATTATTTTATGAACTTTTTTTTAATATTCATCATTGTAATTTAGACGGTTATATGAGTTCGAAGAGAAGTTACAAGCCCCCCCCCCCCCTGCTCAGGGGTCAATCGTACACTGTCTTATAAAATTTACCCCTTTTCACATGTTCGGGACACTATTTCGGTTTTGTCCTCAAACAATTAGAAGTACCCCTAATTAAAATTGGTCGGGTGGGGGAGAATGATAAAAGACCCCTATTTAAATCATTTCTCGGGTTTCCCCCTACCTGACCCCCTAAAATATACCCTTTTTCCGGAAAATCGGGAACGAGCATACGGGAACGAGCATATAGAATGAATTTGAATGAACACGTGTTAATTTGAAATAGCCACTGGTGAATTTGAATGTCAAAACCAAGCGCAAATTCTCGCTGGCGCGAAATTGATTGCGCCTACTGACATTTTTGTTTGATCGAGTCTTTTATGAAATCGAAGTAAAGGAAATGAAATTGAACGTTTTCTTTATTTTATTGAAGTAAGGGGTAAATGGAACATTCAATTTCGCTTGAAATTGAATGAATATTCGTGAAACTGACTGCATGGAGGATGAAAATGGCCGGGAAAACCTATATTAATAATTTTAGCACCACTTTGCATGCCTTGTTAGGTGATTGATCACTCATATATTTGCATACAATTTCAGACTCCTCGTTCCAAAAAGGACTTACCTGAAGATGGTGTAGCGCCACCTACATAGCGACAGAGTGAAAGAGGGTGTGTTAACTCACTCTTACATGTAGATCGTAATCAAATGATTGGTTGAGGGCAGTCATGTGCGATTCAAATAATTGATTAGCCTATCACACTCTTTATCAGAGACATTGCTGATAGGTTATGTAACAAAACAAAAAAAGCTTAATATTTGTGTTTTTTTTTCTTTTCTTTGTCGAACAAGGATCTAGCAGGGAGTGAGTGTATAATTTCTTCATACAATCTATCAGCTCTCATTCAGACTGTCTGAATAGATTGTATTTATTAAAAGGAACTCATGCAAATGCATCACCTGTATACAATAACTTATTGTTTAAATTCTGGGACATGAACGGAATATGGCACAACATTTAAAGTGAACGAATGCCCTAGACCGATGTGGTGGCTCAGTGGAGAGAGCGTCCGCCTCATAATCAGGAGTTACTGCTACTCTGTTTTGCGTTCAACAAGAAAGGGATAGATCAATGTTGATCTGGCGCTGCTCAGTGGCTAGCGGGCCCATGATCAGTTTGGTAAAAAGAAGTTCCATTTCACCTTTGTTGTGGACACTAAAATTAAGGAGCTTTTTGGAGCTCATTAGAAATCCATTCTGTTTAAATTATACATAAATTTGATCAAATGTAGGCTTGAAAATCCCCCTTTTTTGTTTGTTTATTTTTTATTTTTTTAATTAAATCAGAGTAAATTTCTGAAAGTAGAAAAGAAATGTACGAAGGAGCACTTAGGCTGTTTAGTTTGGGTGAATGAAGGAATATATTTTGTATAAAGTAAATTCCAAAGTCCAAAGTTTGAATATGTGTGAGAGAGGAAGAAAGAGAGATAGGAAGTTGGAGAAATCAAGCTTTTGACCCTTCCACTTGTACAACATTGCATTACTTTTACAAATGAATAGTGCACGTACTGTAAAAAAAAAAAAAAAAAAAAAAAAAATAGGAGCAAACATATTTGCGACCAGAATAAATATGGATAGAAAGAGAGAGAGAGAGAGAGAGAGAGAGAAAAGAAAGAGAGAGAGAAAAAGCAAGAGATGTGTACACAGAATGATGTCCACTGACTAGAAAAGGCTACAACACTCAGTACAGCAAAAATTCTTCTGTCAATCATACTTGCCCTTAACCTAACATGAAACTCCATTGCAACTCTAATATTACAACATAAACAAAAAGCCTAGAGAAATTAATTTCACCAGAGCGAATGTCTTTAAATCACATGTTCAGTATCATCTACATTTGTACCTAAAGATAACATGTTTGGAGTGGATGTGTTTTTGAGTTACATTTGTACGATACAAAATATATTTGAACTCTTGCACAGATTCTTTCTATACAGTGTTGAAAAACGGTACATTGTATTATGGTTTTATTAGAATGACAGCGCCGTAAAAACTATTTAAAAACAACAAAAATATATTCTACATGAACTGGAATCTTATTATAGTTCATGATATTAACATAGGCAGATCTGCACATTTAATTTAACATTCAATATTGCATTTAAAGTGAAAAACAAACAAAACAAAACAAACAGCAGTGTATCAAATCAACAAACTAAATCATCTATATCAAGTCCATGTATATGGGACGATCTTTGTAGAGTAAAGATTCACTACATGTACGATCAACAGCCCTAAATCTGACGACAAATAATAAACAAGTTGATGTGTACTGCATACAGAAACACCCAAAATATAAAGTACACTGTAGACTGATAACATTGAGGTGCATTGGACGTGTGGCTTACTACCATCTCCCTGAACACAGAGGCATGTACAATTTGTCTCAAGTGCATAATTTATGCTAAGGGCTTGCTTACCATTTAGCGCATCCCGCCATGATCATGTAAACCTTCTCCACACCACAGACACCTCAACCCGTCTCTCTCTGGTAAATAGATGAAGGGATGAAGCTGGATGATGGAGGTTAAGAACTCTGGATGTCAACTGCTAACAATAAACATCTCATCTTATAATAGTTCCTGATAGGAGAAGGGTGTCAAGCTCATGTGCATACTCTAAACATCCAAGGGGTCGTGACTCTGGCACCATCTGCAGCCGAATGATCATTGATGTCTCTCAAACATCATTGGACAATCATTCCTGGCTATTAATAATAATTGGGTCGCATTGGCTGGGGGGGGGGGTGATCATCTTGCTACCGAGCGGTGCATGGTGTTTAGCCAATGAATGCAGCTTGTCAGGCCTTTGTTTGAAGAGTTGAATGGTAGTCGTCAGAGAGATGAGCTGTAAAGAGGAAGGGGCAGATGTGATAATATTAGAATCAAATGAGAATTGAGTCTTAGGACTTTTAATACAAATATTGTTTCATTTTTCTTTTTCTCTCTCCTCTCTCTCTCTCTACACACAACACACACATACGCACAGGGGGGCTAAAGAAAAGATTTGTTTAACATGTTAGTTTGCAATACCTGACCGCTTTAGATTTAATATCAAGAGGGGTCCATTAATACCCCTAAGGTGGTATACAATCAATCAATCTGCTAGTCAAAAGGTAGTATGGGGATCAACTTGGAAGGAGCAAATTCAGTTTACCCAAAGCAAGATCATAAATGCTTAAAGCTTGCTTACATGTATATTGTTGTAAAGAAGTGATGGATCAGCAAATATTATTACTTTTGCACTTCAAAACTCAAGTTTAACAAACCAACTTTTTAAGTATTTGTCACTACATTGTATAGACAGCACTTCAATCCTTTCCAACCATCTAAGTCTATACATGTATCACCATTTTCTTTGTTCCCTCTCTATTTTTTTTTCTCAGCCTCTTTAGTGTTTTTAATCATTTTCTTTCTTGCTATGTTTGTTTGGCTTAATTTTTTTTTGTACTTAAAACCCCCCTTATTACCTGTACCCCCAATCTCCTCTCATGTCAAATTCTATTCTATTTGATTCTCCAAACATGTTCTTTGGAAGGCGAGATAGATGGATAATCAAACCTAAATTACAATTATTTGTTTCAAATACACTTGTACATAATAATGCATAACATGAGCATTTCCATCATACATTGTGGATCCCTGCAGAATAATTTTGTTGATGCATAACTAAAAGATGCAGTCAGTAGCCTACATGTATATACTATCATTGCTGCATGCATGTCAAGGATGATGATGGTGATGTGCATGGTCATGTGTAGAACCAGACAGATGCAACAGACGATTTCTTACATTTGAGAGCCTGAAAGGCACTATCTCATCCTACTAGATGTACTTTCAAGAGAGTTAGTGCCCTTCTCGCTCTCTCAAAACATGATTTCATCACACTGGGTTTTGACCTGCTCTTGAACCAACCCAGACTGTCTTGTTAGAGTGAAGGGTAGTTGGAAGTTCTAATGGTAAACATGTAAGGTAGTGTACTTTGTGATTGGAGGAAGGGTAATGCTGCCTGTAATACGTTGACCCTAGAGACTCACCACCTAGGGCAAGTGAATTGGTACCCAATAATTAGACATTCCGAGAATGCATAAGCACCACATCATTTAAAGGAAAATGAAAGTCTATCTTGATAAACCCCCCCCCCCCCCCAATGATACGTTTAATAGTCCATAGTCCACGATCCATGGTACCAAGGGTCCTATCAGTACATGTACCACAGAAAATACAATCACAAAAATGAAGCTCTATTCACCCATACCCTGAAAACAGAATAAAAAATAAACATATGTCTTGACTTGGAATTTTCACTTTGAATTTGACATACCATCAGATATTTTTTATTTTTTATTTTACATCAATGAACTTCATCACAAAAATGCAATTTTTGGAATTAACTGTTCAAAGTACATGTACATGGGGATCAACATGAAAGTTACTTCACAACATCTAAACTTATTATACCTGCTATCTTCAGATGGAATTCCCTCAAACCTTCAACATTATTATTATTTTTTGTCTGGTTTAAACCTATGGGGCCTATCCACAACAAGCTCTGCTTTTCTTTAGGCTCCTCCACTTTTCTTCTTGATTGTAAAATATATATATTTATATTTGTCCTATGTAAATGAATTTACTTTGATTGCTTTATACACTGTAAATTGCTTTATTATGTTGATTTGTGGAAAATAAAATGAACTTGAACTTGAACTTGAACATATTTCAAGGTAGCCTTCCCCTGTACAAAAGCATTTCTACATGAAAGTACAATATATTGAATACACCTAGTTTTCTTGAAATAGTTTGCACAAAGGACACAAAGCAGCTAAAAGTTGACTGTCAATGCATAGAAATATGATTCACGCACAACTGAGCAATATCAAAGAGCAGACACGTGCCAATTTTAAAGGCTTCATAGAACAAAAGATTTGACGTTTCAATTACCTCACAGCCGTAGAATTGGAAGCAACAGAGACAAATGTGTTGGCGATATGACTAGTTTAATGAACATTCTATTAATGATTATTAAATTTGTAATGGATTAGATGTTTGTGAAATAATATCAACTTAAAATAACTTTTTGTATCTGAACATTATCAAGTTGTAGCCTAAGTCTGCTATGGGTTACAAGAACATTGTAGGGCCTACATTACAGAGAGCGTCCCTCATTTTAAAACCATTTATTTCACTCATTACGAACAAAAATCTTAAATGATTACAATACACTAGTTCACTAACATACATTTGTATATTATTCAAATTTTATGCATACTTTTTCAACAAAAGTTGTTCTTGACAGCCTGAATACTTGCCTGAGGCTTTCCTGACATAGCAACAACTTATGTATGCAAACACTGAAACTGGATTTCATGTATTGTATACACAACAAAAAAAGTAAGTCCCCCCTTAATCAAAATGATGTAACTTTTGATCCAAGAGGAGTTTTAGAAGCCAGAGATTTTAGAATACAACTTGTGCGTTGCTAGGTACGTATATATGTTTATCGAGCGCGGGCATTGGCCATTTCAGCAGTAGAAGTTTTACTGACAATTCTGCGTTGGCGGTTTAAGTCACTGATGCTCAACGTGTGAGAGCTACACAGTTACCGAAAAGGACAACAGAACAGTGTGCACTTCTGTATCGAAAGCCAATACAAAGGCTTCGGAGTCCGGCCCGCCGGCCGTGCTCGGGCGCGGGCGTGCCGAGCGTGCGTGAACGGGTTTCATCGTCGTACTGTATAGATAGTGTGATCGAATAATATTGAAGAATTTTGAACTACCAAGTTTTTAAAAACGAGGATGAAAGCCGGGAATACCGTTGAGGATTGTGTTGGATGTCACCGGTAGAAGGGTTGTTGCAGCGGTTAGATGGTTCTCTGTCGATGCGCAAGGAGAATCAACAAGAAGGAACCTTGGATGCAAGACGTGCGAGCTTTTTGCGGTCGACCTTAAACGGTAGTTTGTCACTGGGTATGGGAGGATTGCAAGCATGCGCGACGGGTAGAGATAGATCGTTGGTAAAACTGGCCCATTTGTTTTACACGATGGAATCACTTTTAAACTTTTTAAAAATTCATTCGGGATCGAGTGGCCAGCGGTAATAAATCGCAATCGTGGACAGAGACCATGCTGTTTAACAATCGCCTCCGGGCGGTACACTGGTGCGAGCCGGTGTCCCGAGTCGGCCCGGGACACGCCGATCGCTGGCTGAGTGCCGTGAACCCGGGGGGAACCGCGAGGGTTGATTGGGAGGAGGCGAAAGAAAAGGTAGGAGAAAAAAAAATGTAACAGGATCTAGGCGACACGGTAAATAATGCCAGAAAAAGAAGACGGGAAATATTCGGATTCACGTGAATTTTTGTGTTTTAGGAGGCGGGAACGAGTATGTGCTCCGCACGATCCGTCCGTAAGTTAGGGCCGTTCGTGTGTGTGAATGAAAATCATTTTATCGAACGGCGGAACGTCGCCGGGCTGCCGGGCGGCACGAACGGGCTCCTTTTCTGTGTGCAATAAGTGGGTGTGTCATAGAAACTGTAGTACACGACTGTTTTCGCAAAGTTGTATGTGACGCGTATGGACTCATTCTGTAATTAAGAGATTAGTGGACCGACGCTTCTAATGAAACCACGTGATTACGTGAAAAGCCCGATTGTTTTTTCCCGTTTTGTGGGACGCAAAAGTTGTCAATGTCGCTTAGGTTGGATATTGGTTGCAGCAGGACGCTGCGCTGCGTAATGGTCATGTTGATTGAGGATACAACAAAAATTGCCTAACGGTGTTTTTCAGGGTGCTTATCAGGTCGGAGCGCGGAGAAGTTCGAATTAGAAAGTAGACGTGAAAAGCACCGGTAAGTAATGTGTGTCATGAGCTTCGTGGGGCCCCATGCTCAGTGGGGATCGTTGCCTGTATCTCCGAGGCATTCCTCTCAATTTAGCCATTAGATCCTGTTCAGGTCGTGTAGAGCAGCCGCGGAATCGCCGAGGGCATGAGGATGTCGAAGTGCGTGTGCGACGAGTTTGCGTGAGCAAAAACTGTTCGGCCGAGCGAACAATAGGAACAAGAATATCGGGGCGCGGCGGACGGATAGGTCAGGTTGCAGCCGAGGTGAGTTCCATAGGGCGTGCAGTAGGCCGTGCGGGTGCGGAACCGAGCGCTCGCCGCGGGCCGGGTGTGTGGAGCAGAGGAGCGACCCGTGCGAGATGGCGTCGTGGGTTGTGTGGTTCGCGCCGCCGCGCGGTGCTCCCGGGGCGGCTCCTCGAGGGGTTGGGAGCCGGGAGACGGGCGCAGAAACGAGAACGGACGGGATTATCGGAGTCCGGCAGTGGGTCGTCGGGCTGGATGCGTGAGTGGGAAGCACGGCAACGCGCGAGGGGTGAGGGTGGGTTGAAGGACGAGCCCCGCGGGAGGCCGCACGCGTCGCGGCTGGGCTCGTCGAGACGGAGGTTCCGGAGCGAGGGTGCCGCGACCGCGGGCCGGTCGTCGACCTGCCGCGCCGCGGCCGTACGCGGGCGGCAGCCGGATGCGAGTCGTAGCGTGATCGCTCGGGGGACGTGTAGGAGTGAGTTCGAGTGCGTTGATTATCGCGCCGCGGCGCCGCTGGGGCGCGCCGGGAGTCCGAGGTGGGGCGTGCCGCGCGGTGGACGTGCGTGACGGTATTCACGCTGGTTGGAGGCGGCGGAGCTCTCACCGCCTGGTGAGTGGGCCGATGGAGAGGGGCACGGGCGCCGCCGCCATAGGACTACTCGTCGCCGGTCGGTCCGAGGGATGGCCGTCACGAAGTCACGTACGGCGAAGGGGTGAGTGCGGCGCCGCGGGGGCCGGATCCGGCGGGGTCCGGGGTGCGAGGGGATTACGGCGTCGGGCGACCGGGTTCGGGGGACGCGAGCCGCGAGAGTGTCGCTCGGGGGGGCCGGGGCGCCTCGGTGTTAATCCGCGTGTGGGGTGGCGGGCTCGGCGGGGGCCGCGGCGGTCCGGGGCGGCGAGCGTAGGCCGGCGGCGGTATCGCGAGATGCACGCCGCAGGATGGTAACGTGCCGGAGGGGCGCGGGCGAGCGGTTCCGTTCGGGAGCGAGCAGTAACGGGGGGTGAGGCGGCGGGTAGCCCGTTACGGTCGAACGGCGAGCGACCGTGAGCGTGCGTGGGTCGTCTGTAGAGACGGTGTCGGGGCCGAGCGCCGGAGGTCCGGGATTAGGCCGGGCGGCACGCGGGAAGAGCATGCGGAGAGGTAGCCGCAGTGTTCGTATGTGCGAGGTGTATCGGCTGCGGGCGAAGCGCGACGGCGATCTGGAGCGAAGTCGTGACCAGGCTAGAGGCGGCGGGGGAGGGATTCGGGTCGGGGGGTGCCGCGTCTGGAAGTCGTGGTCCCGGCGTGAGTGTGGAGCTGGAGGAGTCGGCGTACGTCCCGCGCGGGTTCGGGGGCGAGGCGCGGAGGCAAGGCAGGTAAGTCGGCGTCGGGAGTGTGGACGGGGGCAGAGTCGCACCTGCGGGTGGCGGGTGTCGGTGAGGGCCGTGGATGTGGCGGCGATCCGCCTCGTAGGAGAGCGACGCGCGTCGGCGCCGCTGCGCAACCGGGCCTCGTTTGGCCGCGACCCCCGCCTGTCGGCGCGCGCCACCGCGTGGTCGCCGTAGATCCGCTGGCGTTAGCCGGTGCTCGGTGGCCGGCGGTGTGCCGGAGGATGTGGTGTACACCCGTGTACGGCGGAGACGCGCTCGTGGGTCGCGCCTGCCTCGGGAGGTTGACGGGCCGGCGTGCTGACGAGCGAGCGCGGGGATACGGACTCCCGCGCGGGGCGTCGTGGGCTGCCTCCGCTAGGACGGACGCGGGCGGACGCTGCGCGCGGCGGGGTGCCGAACGCCGTGTAGATGTATACGGGGGTGTTGGAGGGAAGCGGAATGGCGACGGCGGCATAGCCGGCGTCGAAGTTGCTACGAGGAGGGAAGGGAGGAGGTTTACCGGGGAACGGCCGGCGGCCCGCCCGCCCGGGTGTCTGGGTGGGAGTCACGTCAACGTGCTGCATCGACTCTGCTGGGCCGCGCGCGCGGGCGGAACTGCCGTCGAGGGTGTGGGCGGGGGCCGCGCACGGTCCGCAGGGCGGGCTACGCCCCCGGGAGGGGCGGGGTCGGTGGATGGACCGGCGGCCTGACCGAACCGCGTGCGAGAAGTTTTCGATGGATGGAACGCGTGTGCAGCGGCCCTCTCGGGGCGTAGGAGGAGTACGGTGTGGACAGCGACTGCGTGGTGCGCAACTCGGGAGCCGGAGCGACGGCGGCGTGTATCGACGGCGGGGTGGCGGGGAATACGTGAACAAAAAGCGCCCGGCGGCGTACGACGAGCGCGAAAGCGAGACTGCGGTACGTGGTGAACAGCAGAAGAGATAAGGGGTACGACGCCGAGTTTTCAATTTTGTTCAGACTGTTTGATTTCCTCGTCCATTGACATTGTGTACCAATCTCAAAGAAAAAAACAAGCCCAAAATCAACATGACGGAACCTTTTTAACAGAGAAGGTGTTGTGGAAGTATATCGTTTGGGATCGGTTATAGTTATATAAACGCATGCGAACGCACTAACATTATGTGCGAAAAGAATGAAGAGGAAAACCTGATGGGTCATAGCATGATAAGACACAGGTTTAAAGGCGATAATTGTCACTTACAAAAGGTCACAAGAAAGTCACGCTTTTCAAAGGTGTGTCACATGTTCGAGCATGGACGCGACGAATAGTAGCTGGCATTGTTTCACGAAAAATGTGTTGATAATGTTTGATGATATATATCTGAACGTGTCAAATTCTTTTTAAATAAATTTGGACTGTAAACCATTGTTCGGAAGGCCTTGAGACATATATCTTAAAATTGTGCTCAACTCATCGCCATGAAAAATAGAGAATGTATCGGGGATCCTGGTGGGTTGATGATAGAAATTTTGGGATGATAAGAAGGGCCACAAACACGGGCAAGTTAAAAGGAAGCAGGTAAAAAGAAAATTTTACGAAAATTGGTTATTTTGACAGGGCCTCCAAGAAGATGACGGCGCTGTGTGACCTGTTGAAAATGGTCATTTGTGGCTTTAAGACGTTGATCTGGACAACACATTTCATGCATGTTCCTGAAGGTGATCCGTAGTGATTTTGTCACACGAGAAGTACTCGATAAATGGTATAACTCTCCCGCACCCTTACAAATTATTGTACTCAAAACAAACTCGTTCAAAAGTTACATCATTTTGATTAGGGGGGGACTTACTTTTTTTGTTGTGTATAGTTCATTAATTATTACAGGTTGTTTGAATACATTGTTTATGTCACCAGGGAAGAAACATGGATAAATTATAACTTAGTAAACTGGTTTATTAAGAAGATATATCAATTTTTAATATAAAAAAAATACAAAGTTTCACCTTCAAATGAAAATGATTTGTGTCAACCATGCTTGACACCAGCTTCAATGGGCTTTTGGAAAGAAAAAAAAAAAAAAAAAAAAAAAAAAAAAAAAAAAAAAAAAAAAAAAAAAAAAAAAAAAAAAAAAAAAAACCTAAAAAACACCAAAAACAGGCATAAATTCACTACATTTCATTGTCCTACAGTTTGTGGTTGATGTATAAGTATATTATGTTTTGATTTGATTTTTATTGTACATTCTCTGGATTTGTATTCTTAACAAGGTTTAGAATCAATCACTATTATCCCAAAATGTGTGGCCCATTTATGTCAATTGCTTAATACATGTTTTTCTGTGCATCAGAGATTACTGGAGCGCCCGTGCATGCAGGATAAGAATATGCAGTACAAAAGATTTCGAGTGGGGCATTGATGCATTCATTCACACTGCTTTAAAAAATAGCAAAGAAACTTTAACTCAGAAAAAAAAAGTCATTGTACAGTGTACGTTGCATATCAAATGACAATTCTGAACTTTTGATGCACATACATTGTCATTGGTGTTATACATGCATTTTATTATTTTTGCCCTACCTGCTAAGTGATAACTGACATCATTATGTCAGTCAAGGGTCAGTCCATTATGGAGATGAACAAAAGAGAGTGGTTTGCATCCTTCAATTGAATACCTTATTGTTTTAGCATGCCTATTAGACAATTGAAAGTTTCCTGAATATATTCCTGTTAGAATTTCTGATTTGTATCACTATCAACAGCTTCAAAATTAAGTTGAATTTTGTTTTGTGTGCATTGAATAAAACATGCAAGGCTTGTGATGGTAGTACTACATGTACCTGTCTTTTTTTGGCTGACTGGTGAGTGACCAGTATTTCAATATCCTAGAGCAAGTTCATTTGCTTCTGGGGTGGAGCAGAGCTGATAGAACATTTAAAAAAAAAATAATAATACCAAAAATATGTTACAAAATTCACACATGTAAGACCTACCATTAATGATTTTTTTTTCTTAATACATTTTAATATAAAATACTATGAATAAAGCCAATCATCAAAGCATAATTAAGAAAAACAAACAAGATTGAATGTTGCTGCTTAGCAGTCGGTTAAAAAAAAATTAAAATCTCTTAGTAGGCAATACAATTCTTAGGAAAAATTTTAAATCTCATCCATACTTTGTACTGGTATACAAAAATTACTATTATTTGATATTTATTCAAATAGGGTCATATATTTCTGTTTTTTAGGATAGTGATCTATAAAAGTTGAACTTCGATGCAAGGATGAAAATCGGACTTATTTCGACATTTAAAAGTTTGGTATTCAGCAATATTACCGAGATCTGTTCCTGGCACAAGTTTTGAAAGAACAAAATGAATCAAATGAATCCAAAGATAGATAAAGTAGCTAGACATTACAATACCATTCGGCAGATGTTGCCATAGTGGATTTAATAAATAGCATTTCGGCCTAAGGGAGTTTATCAATAGGAAAATGCTTTGCGATGTGGCAACGTGATCGGCCAGAAGGGATTTGGAGCGTCATGCCATGTCCTTGTGCGCACAGGGTTAAGTGCATTTCTGACTGCAACAAAAATGTAAACAGATTTAATAATGTAGAGCGCATTCCATCTTACCTCTCCCACTCTCTGTTTAGTGGATAGCCAAATCTTTGGTCAGTGATGGGCCAGTTCCAAGGTAACGGAGTGACATCAGAAGAACAATTTCAGGCATTCAACAAGTTACATTGTTATATTTAATCTTTATGAACAAGAAATGGTTCATGAAAAAGCGATGGTACGCGCCTTTTCCAAATGATAATTTTTTTTTATAGTGATTACTCTTAATTAATGAGATATGAATTAATTTCATAATCATGGTTTACGGGAGTGAGCAAAATGGATCATGGCATATTTGAGCAGTAAAACATTTTGCTTAGAATTCTGTGAAATTTAAGATGGGCTATGCGACAATTGAGTTATTTGTGATTGATTTTAAAAATGTTGATATCTAGTATACCGATAGTGGCCACCGTTGCATTAAAAATTGGTATAAATTATTGTTTAATAGTGACTTTCATAAATCTGTGAAGCCCTTGTGCTGGTTACGGAGTGACGGTACGGAGTGACATCTGGTTTCCCGGTCGTTTTTTGCGTGAGGAGAACTGCATTATAAAGAAATATTGAATACGAAAGTTTGTTGAGTAGCCATGACATATTACATGGAAGGAAGGCCAAAAAAATTGGGCAAGAAAGTGATGAGATATAAAGAATTGGATGGGCATTTAAGGGCCCATATGGGTCGCCAGTACGGCAAAGTTTGGGTTTGATGCAATTATTGCAGTCGCAAGAATACTGAATGGCAATGTTTTTAAAACTTAAATGATTGGTTGTATTGTAAGAAGCTTTGTGGTTAATCTTCAGGATCCTAATTTGCATTTTCAAAGGACAGGCGGCACATTAAAATTTCAGCTCCATGTCCTGTTTTGCTTGGAACTGGCTGATCAAGTGTCTCGACGTCTGCGTACCCAAGTAGGCTAAATGAGCAAACATGCAACAAACATTCTGATACTAAAAAATAACTATTTTAATCTATGATAAATAAATTACTATAAAGTATTATGAATTTCAGTAAATCATAAATCATGATCCTTTATGTCGCATTTACCCTACATGTACATTGTAGACCTAGATCTAGAAGGTCGAGGTATATCCTTTTTCGCACGGGATACAAAACACAATTACATCATGTAGCAACCTGAAAATGGTGGTTTCTTAGAGTTTGACTTTGCTCGTAGACTAGAGAAGATCCGATTAGTAAAACTGGCATTATCCTAGAATAATTCTCCATTCCATTCACTCCCATTCATTTCGTTAGTGGCGCACAAAGAAACGTCTACAAGCTCATACATACAGAGCTAGACAATGCATTTTTATTGTTGGGCGCTCTGATTAGCTAGCGCGCGAAGCTCCGCCTCCTGGTTGCGATGACTGAAGTGCGTTAACCGTAACTGAACAACGCGATTCAGCTGTTTCCCGAAAGAACGCTTTTATCGTGCATGCTGTCAATCATAACCAACGTGGACCATTTCGCAAGAAAAACTGCAAGACACGACGGTACAAAACCTATCCACGGAAAGCCACTGTTACAATACTTATTAGTATAAAGAAGAGAAATATCATTAGGAACTTCAACGAAACGACTGGTACATTCCGTGGATGCAAATAAAACCGAGTAGCAAAAAAATGAGGACTTACCAAAAAAATAAGTGACGAGTCTAAATTTTATTGTGACTATTGTTCATTCGAATGCACAATGGCAGTGTATTTCATATGCTAACGTGATCATTCGAGTGTCATGCATATTTGTGGAATTAAAAATTTAATGTGTGGGGGAGACATCCTTCCACTCCCATTCACATTGAATTAATAGTAATACACAGTCAGCACACACGGGAAGATAGGATTAGGAGACAAATTCGAGAATATAGCCGGAACATTAAAAATTGCAATTGACAGACATCGTTCACATCAGCTACGGCTGCAAAAACAAAATGCCTGGAGCTATTTATTTGTTCGCATGATCATGATAAACGGCATATTCACAATGCGACTGCCCCTGCCGGAGCGGAGCACACCTCCAGAGCCTAGCCTCTTGCCGCCCCGCGTCCGTGGTACCACCAAGACCACCGCCTCTTTCTTACCACGGATTCTAACAGTAACAATGAAAGCCTAGTGTTTTCTTCATCTAATTTTCAGAACGCACTCAGCAACATGTACACTCAGAATTATTTTGATCGATTCACTAAAGTCTAAAAGATTGATCTTGAATTCTCTAAACTTATTCAATGTACAGACATTACAAAATTGACAATATAAGAAAAAAAAATCTTACCGATGATGCGGACATCTCTTACTGTTACGGATCGGTCTTTATTTCTTTCTTTTTCACACAACATAAAGCGCGTCCTCATCGTCGGAGGGCTCTATAGTATTATAGTAATAAAGTTGTATCTCAATCGATGAAATTTGGGGGGGTTGGGGGGTAGGGGGACGGGGTGAGGGGATTCTTATTTTTTATTGTTTATCAATTTCACTAAGATCCTGAGTTATATAGTAAATGAGGTAATTCCACTTAATCGTCATTATCGTTGTTGCATCCCCAACAATCGGCAAGGCCATTTTTTTTTTTTTTTTTTTTTTTTTTTTTTTTTTTTTTTGTGGGGGGGGGGGGGGGTTGCTTTGCTCTTTTGTGTCTAATCAATTTTGATGATTTGTTGTCAACGTGTAATACAACAGATAGCTCAATCAAATTACTGTCCCTGATCATAAGCTTAAACCACGAATCGAAGAAGGATGTGCATGCAATGGAAGGGAGGTTTTATAAGGTGAGGGTTGTTTTATGGAGATCTGATATCTTTTTGCATGTAATCAAGAGGCCAGCAACTAACTTCATGAGCGGTATCCATTACTTCATACTATGCAAAAGGTTTGTTTTGTTTTTGTTTGTTTGTTGTTGTTTTAAGACTCGCAGATGCCATATGCCACTGCTTTTTGTTAGTTATGGTTAACACCGTGAATAATGGATATTGCACACATAGGTTTATTATCATTATCATCAAACTCATAATTTCCCGTTAAACAGCCATAATGTGCTTTTACAACATTATCACACGCACTCTGACCGCCCGGTCGAGTTTCAGTTTCAGGGTTTTTTTTTTTTTCACCCTACCAATGGAAAAGGTGAAGCACCAACCCAAATTTTTTCATCACAAAATGTCTAAAATATATGCCTAGGGTCATGCAGGTAATATGGGCCAGCCAGGTAATATGGGCCAGCAGGTAATATGGGCCACCTGAAGCAAATCATGTCGTGACCGTCGACCGGTGAAGGTGCGGGTGTGAGCACCATAATGTTGGTTCATATGAAGCTGTATACGAAAAATTATCGTCGTGAGAGCCTCTGATGCCGAAATTTCTTGAGAAAATTGCTGAAACCAACAAGGTAGGTAAAACTTACGGCATTTTTTTTACCCTGATGGTAAATTTGATATTTCACAGAATGTGATGGTGAAAGAGTGTTTGAGGGGTAACTTCAATTGTTTTGTATATTTAGTAAGCTTATAGTTTCATTTTGATCATACTAGCGTGTACAGGTCAGTTTGTTTTTAGTGAAGGGGTGGCCATGTGGCATTGAATGCTTGCCTGACACAGCAACATTAGTGCAGGTAATATGGGACATGGCAAAAATGGCGGAAATGATTCTGGTACTCTAGTATTGGGATGAGGCATAAATCTCTTTGCTACGATTTTTTTTGGTATATTCACAGTATAATAATCAATATAAAAGAAAACTAATTGGCAGCCTAATTTGACTTGTATAATGAAAGTAATTATTGTACATAATATTTAAAAAGAAATAATATACAATAAATAACTAGATGAAATATAAATAGTCAAAGGATTTACCTGAGGGTTCTAAAATTCAATTATGTCTTAAGTTAATGATTTTCAAACATTTTAAGCAAATTCCAGACATGGTAAGTCATTGTATGTTTTTAAAACATACATTAAATACAAAGTCATGTGCCCATTACCTGCACATGCAGGTAATCATGGGCACTTTGGTAATGACGTGCACATTTGATATTGGCGCACAGGAGGGGGTTGGTGTAATTGTTTTTTCTCACCAAATAAAAGTTAGAGCGTAAGTTATTGATTCATATAAACAAAGATTAGCCTGTGAGTCATTTCGTAATTTTAATGCAATAAGGCAAATGAGCTTAGGTGCCCCATATTACCTGCATGTACCACTATAATAATTCCGCGTATATTATGCTTTTCAGTAATTATCTTGCCCCCCAAAAATAATGTCATTGAGGTTGTCTCTTTACAAACGAAATTCTCTCTCACTCGAACTTGATCCTGTTCTGTTTCTTTTACTTGTATTCTGTCACCGTTTGTCTCTGTTTCATTTATAGTCTTTCTATTAATTCTAATCTTACCTCTCTTTCTCTTTCTCTCTCCTTTTCCCACGCGTTTCTCTCCTCTCTATATAATTACTCTTTTTTTCGTCTCCCCATCTCTCTCTCTCTCTCCTCACACACACACAATCACACACACACACCACACACACCAATCAGCTCTCCCTCACATCTCTCTCTCGTCTCTCTTCTCTCTCTCTTCTCTTCCATGACTCTCTCTCTCGCCTGATCTCTCTCTCTCTCTTCTCCTCATACATCTCTCTCTCCACAAATTCTACAAGCGTTAGATATATCGTCTTGAAATCAGGCATAAAGTCCCTTGTCACCCTGCATCCCGTGGCACCCATCCCAACTCTCCAACTCATCACAAATTAACGATTTTATGACATCCGCCAATCAATTATAGAAACCTTAGCAAGTCAATGAATCAACAGGCAATCGAGGCATTGGTTAGGAGAAACCATGGACGTAACTTTGGAAGTGCGTCCATGAGCCAAATAATATAGACATTTTTTTTTTACTTAGAGTCTCTTGTGAATGGGATACAAAGCAGTGAAATATTATATTGATAGCGGGAACTCTCTTAAATTTTGATGGGAATTTTTATTAAAATTTTTAATGAAGATGTAGAGAACATACTAACATACAAATAAATAAACAAAATAAATAAATAACGTTCTGCATTTTACATTAAATATCAGCAAAAAATAAAACCGCCAAACAGGTCGGACTCCGCGTTTATACAGGTTTATGGTGGAGGTGTGTATGCATCAAAGTGTGTATTATATTTTTGTTTAACGATATAATTTTTACTGTTTTTATTTGGTCAACTGATAATTCACAACACATGCATGACCTGATTTTATTAAAACTGTAAAATAATATTGCATCATAGCGCAATCAAAACAAAAAGTGCTTGTACGGAATAACGGGGGCCGCGGAGCCGGGGGGGGGGGGCTGGGGCTGGGGGCTTCAGCCCCACTTTTTTTAGCAAACGTGTACAAAAACGCAAAAATGACCATAGATTTGTGATTTTTAGCCTGTTCAGCCCCCCCCCCCCCCACTTTCGGCTCAGCCCCTACACTTTCAAAATCGCTCCGCGGCTCCTGCATAAAGTATTATCACAATTTTTTTTTTTCCTTCTAAGAAATCTCCTCCAGCAAGATGGCGTCGGAATGTGAATCTAACACTCTCTGCAGCTCTTTGAACAATACGAGATCATGAACTCTGGTTTCGACACACAGAAACCTCTTTCAGATAGACTGGTACACAAACGATGGTAGTCATGGCAACCTATAAGATGAAGATGGGAAATGTTTACTATTATTATTTAATTATTGTTTTAGGGGCATCCCTTTTGCTCGTTTTAATTTTCCTTCTAAATTTTGGGAGGGGCGCAATGTACTTTGGATCCACACCTGAATAATAACAGCTGCATTTATGTAAAATTAGCAATCAAGGATTATGAAATAATACGAAGAGGACATCCCGACGCATGTCCTTATACTATACGTGCACATGAGAGCTCTTTAGGACATACCCCTAGGACATCCTCAGATAGGGCAAGTAACCCTTGTCCCCTTACCATAATCATGGGGGAAATTTCAGTGTTGTTCGCCGTTCCGAAGGTTCGTTTCCCTCAGTTTTGTTTTTATGAAAATGAAACTTTTTGGTTCATAAAACTTATACTTACAAGCATTCGGAATAACGAAACCATTTTGGGAACAACGAACTATTGCATCAAACTTCAGACAAACGAACCTCATTTCAATTTTAGGACAAACAAGCATTGGTTTTACTTAGAATTTAAAAGAGGAAAGAATATGGACCGGTCGCAAGCAAGATGGGTTATACAGTTAGATAGTTACAGTTGATTATTTAGTTAGTTATAGTTAGTTAGTTAGTGAGTCAGTAATAGTTAGTTAATTAGTTAGTTAGTTAGTTAGTTAGTTGGTTTATGATTAGTCAAGTTAGTTTGTTTATACCTGAACAGGCACGGCACGTCTTGAGGCACAAACCTCTCTTGAATGGGTTGATAATACATTCCTCATTGGACATCAAATCACTACATAGAGGTATAATATCAGTGCAATCTATGGGAGAGCAAGGATAGAAAATGATAGGGTAAGAGGAGAGCATTAATACTCAAGGAATCTCACGTATGCAAAATATTTATTGCGGAACTATTCCACATCTCATATCTGACTCTATTTTCTTTTATTTAGCATGTTTTAAGAGCTTTGACGATTCTGTCAAACCTGTCATACCTGTACTGTCTTCATACCTTCTGTAGCGCGTGTCCCTGATGTTGCTGTCGACCGTACATCCAATGGTTTGGTACCACTTGCAGATAGCTCAGACGAAAACGTTGACGATGTGGTTGTCGAGTCTGTTTCTGATGATGTCGACGCGACGTGACCCTCTGACATTGATGACATCGATGTTGTATCTGAGGTCGATGAAGTCGGTGATGTCAAGGGATCGTATGGGCAATCTTTTCTCAAAGGCGAAGAGGCTATAAGACCTCGAGGGGTAAAGAATTGGAAATTCAAGTCGTTTTAGACAATGTATATTCGATATGGGTTTGTTTGTTTTTCTGCAACGAATGTCGATGTATTTAAATGAAAATGAACTTTACAGATAGTAGCCTAATTGTATACTCTGGGCATCTTTAACTAGACCCCCTTGAATGTTACATTCATACCGCAATTACGTTACCAAGTAGCAAAACAAATATTCTTTTCGCCCAAAGAATTGTAGTTGCTCTATACAAACATGAATATAGGCTGATTCATATTGAAAGGTACCCTGCACCTTGTAATAAATAGTAATCTCAAAATATATATTTGTAAGTTAGACTACCTTTTAATAACTCATGAGCTATGAAAGCCTTCACAAAGTGGGTTAAGTTCGGTCTGGCTTAAAAGAAGTTTGAGTTTCAGAAAAATCAGACATTGATTGAGAGCAAAATAGTGGCATTATTGCGACTTTGACATCAGAATGAACAAATGAACAAATCTGTCTGTAAACAACTTAATAATAATCACTTACTTTGGTTGTTGCACCTATCCAAAAGAAGATTTGCACACGGAAATATCTCGAGTAGGAGATGATAGAGTTGTGGGTCGTAATCGAGGAGTGCTTCGCGGGTACTGATGTTGCTGTCGACATCGTCAATGATCTCATGATGGGAGTTGACGTTGAAGAAAAACTGGGCGCCTTCAGCTAGGTACTCGTTGATATTCGTACCACCGTAGTGGTCCGACCATAGACCTGTCGATTGGTCAGAAATTTGTAATTTAGTACGTTAATATAGTCAGTTGAACGAATGATATTACGTCGTGATAAGCTCCTAAATTATCATAATGATCATGAAATGAATACACAACAGGGCTATGCTTTTGATAAAAATAAATGGCTCTCATTAGTTTATATCTGTTTTTTTTTTTCTACCTGATTGTTTGACTCTTTTATTACGGTTATTGATTATGACATGTATCCCCATCACTTCATCTCACTCATTTAATCTTCTCTCTTGCTCCATTTCTCGCTATCTCTTCCCCTCTCCCATACTCTCCCACCCATATCACCTGACCGAAATGCGTTGACGAATGCGTCTTTCTGTCTACTCTTGAAAGTTTTTTTGAAAGAAGAATCATGATGGCGTCGAGAGCTCTCTCTCTCTCTCTCTCTCTCTCATTCTCTCCGCCTCTCTGCTCTCTCTCTCTCTTCGTCTTCTTTCCTTCTCTCTTCTCTTTCTTCTCACTTCTCTCTCGAATCTCTCTCTCTCTTCTCTCTTTTCTTCTTACTTTACTCTCTTCCTCTCTCTCTTCTCGTCTCCTCTTCTCTTTCTCTTTATATACTCTCTCTCTCTTTCCTCTCTCTTTTCTCTACTTACTCTCTCTCTCTCTCTTGCTCTCTGCTCTCTTTCTCTTAATATACTTATCGTCTTCTCTCTTCTCTCCTCTCTCTCCTCTTTTCTCTACTTACTCCTTCTTCTCTCTCTTCTCTCATCTCTCTTTCTCTTAATTATCTTATTTCTCTCTTCCTCTCCCTCTCTCTCCTTTCTTCTTTACTTACTTACTCTCTCTCTCTCTCTTCTCTCTCTCTCTTTCTCTTATATACTTACTCTCTCTCTCTCTCTCTCTTTCTCTTATATACTTACTCTCTCTCTCTATCTCTTTCTATCTCTTACCTGTACGGAATGCATTGATGAATGCATCTTTCAATCTTCTCTTGAAAGTAGGATCAATGGCTTCAAGAGCAATGAGGTGGATGGCGTGGACGAACTCGTGCACCATTATGTCTTCTTGCGACCATCGATCGACGTGGGCATCCTCGCAAAGAAGGTTTTCTTCGGCTATTGAAAATAATTTGAGATAAGATGAGGAAAGTTTATTGATTTGTTTTAATTTCCACTGCAGTTATTCGTTGATTTCATATTTCTGTTAAATTCAACCACCGGCTGATTTAACAGTCAATAAAATCAGAAGAATATGTGTTTATTTAGAATAGTTATTAGTTAAACAATTTTTTACATCCATATATTTCTGGCCCTGTGAGGCTGTTACTTTTATTCAACAATATTATTGGTGGTGTGTTTTTTATTTGGAATTTTAAAATTTGTATCAATATTTATGTTTTTAAAAAACCGAATTATATTAGACGAATATTATTAAATGTTTTAATTAAAAGGTTAGTGATCAATCAGAATTTGGACCAGTACTTATTTTGAAATGGCAGAATCAGAATTGTGGGGCTACATTGAGTAAGTAAGTCTTAATCATGATTTGTATTTTTTCTTCTACAGTCATGACAAATAAGTTAAAATGACGATGTAAAATATTGCAAATCATTAATACCTGCTACAGTTACGGGGTTGTCGTGCGTTCCACCCAAACCTCGCGTTCTTTCGTTCCAAGAATCGTCCAAATATCTATATTCTGGTATATCAGTTGTTTGCTCATTGGTACCAAGTATGGAGACTCGTGCCCTTCCATGATACAAAGCACAGCGGATATCACCTCTATCTGCCATAAGAAACCGGACACTGTAGCAGGCTCTGATCAGTGCAGTATCCGAGACTTGCCCTGATGAGAGTATGGGTATTCCGTAGGTGCGTGTGAATTTCTCATAGAATGCGTCTAGACTGTATTCTTCTCGGATAGCCGCAGATACTGCAGAAACGGTTTGGCAGACAGACGAATCCATTTCGGATCGGTGTTCACTTGAGGCACGCCGTCTACGAACGTGGTTTTCTGTACAAAGTAGAAAATAAATTAAAGATGTTGGTGTACAAAATGAAATCAAT
>CALNVZ010003425.1:18776898-18791238 GCA_940671915.1 Paracentrotus lividus | reverse complement strand
AAAAAAAAAAAATCGGTATTTTTACAGCAATGTGTTGTCAGCAGACATAATTATTTTTTATGTTTATTTCATATAATTATTTCAATTATTTTCATATAATCTGGTAGATTAATCATCTCCCTCCCCTTTTCAATGTAAAAATTTTAGTGGGTTTAATATGTAAAGCAGCCTAAAAATTACCCTCGCTTATAGTTTACTACATCAATGACACTTAACAATATATACAGAAGCGTTTACGGACGCTGAATGGAAATTATCTATCATCTGGTTGAATGATTAGTTATTGAGCGGAGTGAGATAATCATAATATAACCAATACCCCGTGGATATTGTATACAAATAGTACTATATAATTGTGATTGCATGAATAGTTGGGTTAACTGTTTTGACACTGATATAATGATATGGATGTGCATGAGGGGTTTACGTTCTAATAGTTTCATTTAAATCATTTAAGTGGGTCAATCAATGTCTGATTGGTGATATATTGAATGGTTTATTTTTAAAAAAATACTGAAAATGGCAGCCCGAAGACTGAATTACATTCAGTTTACAAAGTAAGTATAATCGTCACAAAAAAATATAACATTGAAAGAAAATAAATCAAGGGATTTAATTTGTGGTAACACGAAGTAAACGTTGCGAACCAAGAAAAATAAATAGAGGACAGGGATTGGTATGCTTTTTAATCTTTAATATTTAGCATTTTACATAAAAGATACATGTACAATCAATCTTACTATTCTTATCAGTCGCAAGCAGTACTAAATAGTCTATATACAGTCAATGGTTGAGTGTATCTTTTTATGGTAACAATGCATATGAGGCATTGTAATTGTGGAGAGTTGATCAGACGAATTATCAATAAACATATACAATTTATTGTGATTGGAGAGACAGAGGGATAACGTAAAACTTGAAGATGACAATAACTCCGGCGACTGCGAATTCCATACACGAATCGAAATGCTCAATTTCAACCCGGGTTTTAACACTAAACCCTACCCTAAACCTACACCCTTAACCTAACATAAAATCCTATTGCAACCCTTAACTCTAACCCTACATCTTAGACGAAATAAAGCCCGGAGCAATTGTCGCAGGAGCAAATGTCTTGTCACCGAATATATTTATCTACGGCTTGTATTGTAGATGGCGCTCTTCCATAAATCTACTTTCGATTGTTAGATCTCCTCCCAACTAAACTCAGGACAAACAAACTGACCCAAATCAGCGAGAATTTTCGTCACAACCATAATGATTTATTTTCTGGTAAGTGTTATACATGATTACAAAAACAGCAATGCCAAGAAGAATTAGACACAACCTCATTGGGAAAGACCGTAGTATTATGTTATGAAAAGCTTTTGTCCTTTCATTTATTTCACTTTGTCAAACAGGCGTCGGTCAACTGTCAAAAAAAAAAAATCTGATTTTCTACAGCAAATGACACCAAAATTTGCCGAAAAATACATTTCCCAATTCTAACCTCCTGCTCTCGATTTCTTCGTTTTCTTTCGTATTCCTTTCTCTTCTAATTCAGGGTTCCTTCCCATTTTCCTTCTTTCCACGACCAAGTTTCGAATAGATGAACAGGGGGGGGGGGGGGGTGTGCGATGATCATCATCCGGGATCCTCATCATGATACTGAACCATAAGACGGCATTTTATGGAGCTTGGCTTCTCCATAATTCAATCAGAGTATTGGTTTTTCATATAATCATGGCCAAGTTTACTCCCCATTCAAGAAAAAGAAAGACTAGCGTGGTTCAGTCAGTGAAGTCGGCCTGCTAGCATGGAGGAAATAAGAAAGTAGTCATGAACGAATTAACTTTCCTACTGTGGAAGAGAGTCGGAAAGAATTATGGAAATGGAAAAGAGAGCATGATATCAGACAAGCAACATTTAATTGGGACGTCTGTGTTATGATACTGAGGTATAAAGGTCAAGGGTCGAGGTCAAGTTGGAGGGTAGAGACATTTTAATAGCTCCATAGTCTTCACTCTTATTCCATCTCGTTTATCACAAAGGGGGAAAAGCACGATAATTTAGCCACCTGTGGAGTCCATATCAACAGATGTTATAGTCACCAGACTATACACCACCGCTTCATGCATGCCCCGTGTCATGCGATTTCCTACACTAATACACCAGACACACCAGCCAGTGATTCTACGGCGTGCGGTGGGCTGAGATTTTGCTGGTAAAAGTCGACTGAAATGTTCCTTTTCGCACATCGATCGTCTTCTTAAAACTCCTACACATTGATGACGATGAATTGAGGTGATATAATCAATGTCAAAATGCTGAAGTGTCAAGCGCCCCGCCAGAGCTAGAAAAGATCAACAAGTAATCGGAAAATTTCGGAAGACAGAACTTTGAGAACTTGACTCTTGGGAGATCGATACACATCTGTTTGAACGATCGTGACGACAAGACAGAATGACAACAAAACGTCATCAAAATAATTTATGCATGGTTTCTGCTTGTCTACACTTATTGAAGACTTATTGAGATGATATACTCTTCATGAAAGGCGCATTTCTACATGAGGATTTTATTGGAATAAATTTCTGCAATACTACAGTAGATATATTCAAATATGGATTATATTCAAATTTTTTAATTTTCTGTGAATGAACTTATAGTTTGTTGATTTTTTGTTATTATCGCTAAACAGATGTTCAGACGACAGTGCAGAAGATGTTCGATCATACCCTTGAACTGATATCGATAATTACAACGTCATAAAACGCGGGAAAGTCTTCAATAAATGTAACAACCCACGTCCAAGATTTTTTTTCTGAGAAGTCTGATCCAATTCAGCATCTTTGTTTTCCAGTTTTTACATGATCTGGAATCAAAACACTCTTCATGTACTGCTAGCTGCTGGATGCACTTAAAGGATTGATAAAAATGGTTAAAAGAATGCAATATTTCAAAGTCTGTTGAATGGCATCTAAGATTTCATCTTTTGCGACAGTTCGTTTGCATGGTACTTTGGAAATTTTTTTTAGGTGCCAGATTATAGATGCATTCTGATCGACGATTCACCGAGCTGAGCTGAGGAAAGGTTTTGGAAATACCATTACTAATTAAACTGGAAATTCTGACTGCGGAAACTTAAGACCAATTCAGTGGGAGATTATAACACATTGAAACAGAACATCATTAAATAGACTGTTGACAATTAATATGGCATCGATTAAACGATGGACGTTGTTCTCTGTGTTGCTACTTTTCTGTGTCATAGCAGGGTCATCAGCTCGGAGGAAACAGAAAAAGGTAAAAGGAATTTCCGCCAGTAAGATAATATAAATAGTTGTTGGGACTCGTGATAATAATATGGTATCAATTAGTCAATTGTATAACCTTCATAAGGAATTGCTATAGGGATGTGTAGGCTACATGACATCGTATTTTGTTTATATTAAACATTAATTTCTCTTTAAAACAAATGGAATATGCTTATTAATTGCTTAGAGTGACTTTAATCAAATTATGCTCTGGTTTATAATATATGGTTATACATGTAAATATTAATATATTCTTTGTCTGGTCCCAATCGATCGATCAATCTTCGAAATGGGAAGTTTTTGCCTAATGAACCCCCTTTCTAATGGATCATATGATATTCTGATATGATTCAATCATAAATTGAATTTGGAAGGGTATGATGAATGTATCAAACTTTCATAAGATATTGCAATACCATGCGGAATGTCTTTTTCAGTGTCGGGTCCATGAAGTGGCATAAGAGGCAATATGCTTTTAAATATAGAGGCTGTATTGTGGAACATGAATGTCAACATCGAATTGCACATGCCATTTGATAGAACAATAACCAAATAAATTGTTTTCCGCGCCCCGTTACTCCAAAAATAAAATTTGCTTTAGTCTCTATAAACACTCTCTACATCTCTCAGCATCTTCATTCATTTATTCATCCATTCATTCACGTGATCACGGGCATTAACCCCTGGTGACGTTGCCATGGTGATTAAGATCCAGTGATGAGGGGTTGGATTTATCTCAGTGCGATAGTCTTTAAAGATGTAAAGGGTTTGGGAATAGGTTTGGGGTACTATGAAGCATTAGAGGGAAATTGTTCCGATAAGTTTGAATATAAGTGCTGTACCCCTTTCACGCAAGATATACGGAGGAAATTATATAGACCAACAGAATATTCACCTAAGCGAAATTTCTATACTAGTTTGTATACTGTGCATAGCTAAACAGATAACCCTCTTGTTGTGTATTTGTCTAATTTAAAGTGCAAAAGAGTCTACTCCATTTGAAGTGATCGATATTATTAGCCCTTATCTTATTGGTCTAATAAATGGGCCAATTTACTAAGTCATTATAATTTTTTTTTTTTTTTTTTTTTTTTTTGGGGGGGCCTCGTAATGAGGAATTAAATCAAGTTGTTATGAAAGAATGAAGTATAATACTTGAAATACATCTTGCATACATTATTTGTTGCTATGTATGGCAAGACTCTTGTAGGCTCTTAGATTGTCTAGAACATAATTATGATATTTAAATTTTAATCTGATCATGATCGTGAAATTATGAAACGTATCATTTAGCAATTAGCATTTTGCTTCTTTATAATACTGCTTCCATGCGTCGAAGCAAAAACCCCTGGTCTAAGATTATGCACATTGAAGTTAGTTATTTTGTGTGAAAAGGAGACGATCATTCTGACATTGAACTCTCTATATCTCCTCTTCAATAATATGTTATTCTCCCATAAGGGAATTTATAGTCACTCACCCCAAACACAGTTCAAATGCCTATAGTATACCTTTAACATATGCTACATGACTTAGATTCAATTTGATGTGAAACTGCTGTGCTAGCGAAAATCTTCGTTTTTGCCCTCTAAAACCTCAGCACACAGTGGTCTGTCGGAGCTTTTGTCTAGTAATAAAACTATAGTTTTCATTAAAGGTAAAATGCCGTTGTAAAAATTTGAAAATTGCATGATGAATTTGTCACAATCTGCATGTACGTGTATATAGTGGTTTACAAAAATGTTAATACATGTACGTCAAAAGGAATGATCCAAAAGGTTGATATTATCCTTTGAAAATATAGGCCTAATAATTATCCCTAGTTGAAAAAGTATTATTGTTTAAATGTCAATTGGAATATGCAATTGATCTGTCATCATGTCATCTAACAGCTCTAATATAACACACACACAGTACAACACAACACACCACACACACACCACATTCACTCTCTCTCTCTCACACACACACACAACCACACACACACACACACCCACACCACACATATATATTATATATAATATATATATATATATATATATATTATATATAATATATATATAATATATGTGTGTGTGTGTGTGTGTGTGTTATAAATAAAAAGTCTAGTACAAGCTTAGAGCTTGCGTCTGACTTATAATTTATAATACATTTATCATCTGGACAAAACGTCGTCATGTCCAAAAAGTTGAGTCTCATCACACTATATATATATATATATATATATATATATATATATATATATATATATATATATATATATATATATATATATACTTTCACAGTCATACAAAAGCTAAACGCTTCAAAAGCTAACGAACCAAATGTTTTGAATACTAGTATCATTAATAATTGGGATATATGCATGTACATGTATACGAAAGTTGTATAGGCCTACATAATATAGTTGAGATATCTGATATGCTGTATTATTCTTTGATGTATATAATGTGCAGTTTCATTTGTAGAAAAAAAACCATACCGTTAATTCCATGGCATCCCCTCAAATGATTTATATCGCACTCGTGGCACACATCATGTGTTCCAAACTGATCTTGAATGTGACAGTTTCAGAGACATACATATAAAATGTTTATGAGTGCATCTTCGATAGCTCCAAATGAAAGGCAAATAACAGGGTATCACATTGAAGATATACATTTCCGCGTCGTTTTTGATCGAACTGTTTACTGGTTAGAGGGGGATACAAACTTCAAAAGTTACACAGTTACAGAAAAACAAAAACTTACAAAACATCAAATCCAATATGAGAATGAAAATACAATTATAAAACGGCGAGTATTGATTAATTATGGGGTATAAACAGTTACACATAACCCCCGCCCCCACCGAATAATCCTTGATTGATCAATTTTATCAATAAGTGATATTAATACTAAGTACACAACGTCAAGTTTGGTCTTTATTTTCTCATGATAATTTGTTAACATAATTGTCTTAGCTCTGTGTTAATGGTCCTGTATTTAATGGTCATACCAAAGACTCACAAAAATGGTACCTAAGGTTGCCTTTTAACAAGGAGCTTGGGGGTAATAATAACATCATACAGGGCCCGCTGGGAGAACAGTTGGCAGAACTGAAGTGGCTACCCTGGGCAAATAAAACGATATTATTATTATTATTATTATTATTATTATTATTATTATTATTATTATTATTATTATTATTATTATTATTATTATTGTGCATTATTTTAATTGTATAACCGTTATATTGACGTTTTAAAGTATGCTATATCGCGTAAGCTGGCACATGTAAAGTACGACGTGCAAGAATTTGAGATATAAACTACAAGCCTCAATATTGCACCATTGTCATCTAAAAAAAGAAGAGAGCAATAAACACCGAGACAAAAAAGAAAAGGAGAAACTAGCATTGATACAAACTTGTCATTATACTTGATGATAAGAATGAAACATTGTCAGCAGAACGAGTGATATGACTCATATCCAAGTAGATTTAGGCTTCTCACAGGATATTATCAGTGGTAAATCATCATGCCACGGAACATACTACTATTGTTATCATATTGTTTATCATGGGGGCTTTTAAGAATTATCCAACCTGCAGTTTGAGTGTATCAAAATCAACCAATGATATAGAATCTCACTTGAATAATTCTTTGAGGAAATTTAAACAATTACCTTCAATTTGCTGAAAAGAGAGGGCATTTTGTACCATGAAATGTTAATGTTTATTGTTGTAATGACGTGGTATTTGAATTGAATGAAATTAGATTCCATACTGTACATGTTATGCAAGAATAGCTGCTGTGCAATTTCCTAACTTACCACTCTTTCAAAGGTGCATTCCTATAAAGAGTATATAAATCTAGATATGACATACGATAATTCGAAAATGCGAATTTTTTGGGTTTCAATAAATATTATTGATTTGATCTGATTTTATTTGATTTATAACCTGATAACAATTCAGAGAGGGGGAGGGGCAGGGAGGGGTTGGATGGGGTATTGAAAATTTATTTTTGGTGCTACACTCCCAAGTGTGATTTGTTTTAAACTTTCAGCTTGAGAGTGTCCAGTGGTCGTCTGACCACTTTTGGAAGGCAAAGCGCCCCGTGCCCCTGTGTTTTTGTTTTTGTTTTTGTTTTTTTTACGGTTTGGCCTCTATATCAGATAAACGATAGCTTTACATGGTGGTACATATAACCGTGCTATTATATCCTTCCTAAATGAAGTCAGATGGAATTAATTATTGTCAGCATATTCCCCAGTCACACAACGTTTAAACCGAAATCAAACTGACACCAGACCGAGTAAACCGCGAATGGTACTTTCAGTGGTCAGTCCACTGTAATATCTCCTTGGTCAGTATAGAGTCAGTTAGGTGATGTGACTGAGGTTTGAACCACATTATCATGACCTATAATCGACACAGAATTGGTCATGCTAACTTCCCGTTGATGATATAGGCCTACATGTACTTGTATCTAAAAAAAAAAAAAAAAAAAAAAATTCTCTCTCGGACGGATGTGATGTATAACTTTACCGAACATTCATTTTCATTCTCAAAACCACGTAACGTAGGTTAAATCAATAAGAAAAAATTGATACGAAATATAAATGTAATGAAAGTATGAATCCAATTACAATTTTTACAGAAATGGAGAGAAAAGGAGGTGGAAGTTTTTCATTCACGATAGCTACTTGAAACAAATGAGTAAAGTATATTGTGATAAACGGTAAAATTATCAAACATACTTTTCCTCAACTTTTTATGCAATGATTTTACACAGAGTGCACACCGTTATTTAAACGCTCTTTTAACCTCCAGCCGATTAAATGTGACAGATACAGTTTCGACGTATTTCTTATATTAAAATATTTTCATTCGATTTCTTTTCTCTTTTTCTTTCTTCTTACAAAGACCAGACCGAGACCAGCAATAGTTGATGAGCCATCAGGTAAAAACATTAGATCTTTATGTTGATATGTTTTGTGGATTTGAGTGTGTGTGGGTGTGTTTGTGGGTTTGTTTGCCGGTATGCATTTTGTAGGTGTTTGTGGGCGTGTCTCGTGTGGGTGTGGTGTCTGAGTCTATATGCGTATGTTTGTAGGTGTGCCTTGAGTGAGTGTTGTGTGTATGGGTCTGTGTGTGTGTGTGTGTGTGTGTGTGTGTGTTTATGGGTGTGCCTCGAGTTGGTGTGATGTGTCTGGGTCTGTCTGTGTGTGTTTATGGGTGTGCCTTGAGTTGGTGTGGTACGTCTAAGTCTGTGTGTGTGTTTGTGGATGTGCCTTCAATTGGTGTGGTGTGTTTGTAGGTGTGCCTTGAGTGGGTGTGGTGTGTGTCTGTGTCTGTGTTTGTTTGTGGGTTTACCTGCCTTTGGTGGATATGGTGTGTTTGGTTTTGTGTGTGGGTGTGCCTTGAGTGGGTGTGTTGCGTCTGGGTCTGTGTACCAGTGTGTGGGTTTGATGTGACTGGGTCTTGTCTGAGGTGGATGTGTTTGTGGGTGTGCCTTGTGTATTTGTGATGTGTCTGTCTTTGTGTTTATATAGGTGTGCCTTGAGTGAGTGTGGTGTGTTTGGTGTGTGTGGGTGTGGTGTGGTGAGGTGTCTGTGTGGTGAGGTGAGTGTGGTGAGGTGTGTGTGTGTGTGTGTGTGTGTGTGTGCGCGTGTTGGCCTTGTGTGGGTGTGTCTTGAGTGGGTGTGGTGCGTCTGGGCATGTGTTTGTTGGTTTGATGAGAATGGGCCGTGTCTTATTTGGATGTGTTTGTGAGTGTGCCTTGTCTAGGTGCGATGTGACTGAATGTGCCAGTGAGTGTGTTTGTGCGTGTGCTTTTTTTGGATGCAATGTGTTTAGACCCTGTCTTATGTATATAGTGTGTTCGTCCTGGGTATATCTTATGTGTGCGCGGGTGTGCTAATGTGGGTCATATTTCTTCTTTGTTTATTTGTGTGAATGTGTAAATTATCTGAAACATCTCATGAAACGAAGCAGGAATGTCTGAATTTCATTTTTTGTTGGGGTTGGTTTGGAGAGTTGGAGTTGGTCACTAGTGCATTTTGGAGAGAAATTAATCTACATTTTTCCAGACTCGCTATCCAACCGGCATGCTCGTGTTACACGTTTTCGATTAGCTCATTCTAACAGTTATCTTTTGATTTTTCAGATTCTTGCCAAATTACATGCGACGACAGAAATCAACATATGAATACATCATTATGCAGGTGTGAATGCGACGATGGGTTCAAATTATCAAGATATGACAGATGTGAAGGTATACATCATCTCTTTTTTTCTGATGATTTATATTTTGTTTTATTTTTCATAAATATATAATAAGTTAATTATCTGAATTAATTGAAACCAATTGACGGCAATGCGTATAAGGAAGTAAAATTGTGGAATATGTATTACTTCATATAAAACTTTGGCGTCATAAAAATGTCTTTCAGTACACACCTGTTAAGTCTTCTAAATTTATTTCCAACACGTCCAATCAAGGAACATTTGTCGATATTATATGGAATATATTTATACGTTTCATGGGGCTTTATTCCCCCCGTGCTCCTTTAAAGTTTTCATGTTGCAGATATTCTATCGGATGTGCATTTTCTTCTTATCTTCCTTTTGCCTTCATCTTTTGCTTTCACGTTTCATTTTTGTTTTGTAGAAGACTGGATTAAGACATTCCCCGCTTTCGAAGAAACATATCTTGTCTCCTTCCCACCCGCCTCTCCCTTGTGGTTATGATGATTTCATTTTCTCTGTCCTTTCGTTTTGATGAAGCAATTCTTCCACTGCTATAGGTCATGACATTGACTCGTTATTACATAGGTTAATCACTTCACCTCATCATCTTTGCTCTTTTTCATGGCGGAGCTGTAGGGATTGGGAGGTAGGGGCACAGACACCGTCAATCCACCGAAAAAAAAGAAAGAAAAGATAACGTGAGGAAGAGAAATGAAACTGAAGGGGGGGGGGAGATGAATCGACTGATATCATATTTTATTTATTTATTTATTTACATTATCTAGACGTTTTTCCGTGTTGCACTATTCTTTGATGACTCATATTGCATCGATTTTACTCTATATTATTCACGAATATTGTGGAGAAAAAAGTGTGCTTTCCTCTTTAAAACAAAGTCGTTAATATCATCACAATAATTGTAGAAAGTCGACGTTACTGCGAAATCGAACCTCGTTCAGTGAATTCTGAAGAATAGACTTAGATAAAATGTTAAGTTGTTATGAGGATAATACTATTGTCATTATTAATTTGTCCAAATTTAGACATAAATGAATGCAGAGAATACCCAGGTCGGTGCAAAGGGACTTGTACAAATAATCAAGGATCCTTCGATTGTCGATGTCGTCATGCCTATGTACTACACACAAACGGATGGGATTGCCAACACAAGCTCCAAAAGCATTATGTAAGTCCCCCCCCAAAAAAAAAAAAAAATAAATAAATAAATAAATATAAATAAATAAAAAATAAATAAAATAAATAAAAAATAAATAAATAATAATAAATACAAATAAAAAATAAATTAAATATATATATATATATATATATATACAGTGGTGGCCAAAATTATTAGAACACCTGAACCTGCACAAAGTCTATGGGATTATCAATGCCCCAGTTCATTTGCCGAAATCAGATTTAAAATATCTTTTGTGTGTTATGAGCTTTCATGACTTTTAAGCATAGGGTCTTACGTATATGTTGATACCAAATCTATATAGTTTCGACCATCTGGTAATGCGCAGCGTTAAAAATAGTTGCGCTATGCGCTTTTGATTTCCCCATAGACTTGTGTATTAAACATGTAGCCCAAATGCAAAAAAAGTAAAATGCCAAATACATATGCCGATTGCTCAAAAAGTATTTGAGGTGCAAGTATGAAACTTAGCAGGCTTATTTATTCTAATATACCTCAAATACATTCTAAGTTTCAGCAAATTTGGTCAAATGGGGAGGTGGATTCGCCCCCACCCTTGGTGGGTAGATGACCAAAATAACCATGCCCATTGAATGTTAAGACTATTTTTTTTTTATTAACGAAGACACTCCTTGTAAATGTAGATTTTTTAAAGGAAATTTCATGAGCAATTCAAATATGTTGAAATATTAAGGGTCATTTGAACAATGGACTTAAATAGGGGCACTGAATTAAAAAATTGGGGCCCTTCAAAATACTTTTAAAAATCCCCACATAAGATGTCACTACTTCACCCTGTGCTGTTATGAATGCCATTTTTGACATCCTCATGAAATTTGCTTTCAGAATATATATACTTTTGTAGGAAGAGGCTTAAAATGTTTAACGTTATGACACTTTGATCCTAAAAGGGGCAAGATTTTTAAATTTTGCAATTGGTGGGGTGACATAAAAAAAGGGCGACTTGGGGGCGAGTTCCCAACGCATGGCTTTGTTATTTAGTTTTTAAAGCATATTGATGATATTCGGAGACATTCCAACCATTTTATAGGTATTTAAATGGTGAACTGAATGAAAATTATTAAAATCATTTAAATATGCTTGGTGTTCTAATAATTTTGGCCACCACTGTATATATATATATATATATATATATATATATATAATATATATATAATATAATATAATAAGATGAAGTACAAAAAATAAAAAATGAAAATGATAATAATAATGATAATAATTATAATATTAAAATTAGGCCATGGTCTAGGGTCGAAACCCTGCACCCCCCTGCAACTCATGTCCATGGGTATCCTCATGTAGCTATGGGTCTGGTGAATCGGAAAAATGAGTTTAACAAAAAAAAAACTCATTCCCGAGGGACCCCCCATGGAGTTTTTTGACCACGCCCACTTTCCTCACTGAAATGGTTGATATTAAGGGTATGTAACAGAAAACCATGAATAACTTTCCAAGATATCATTTTTATGGAGCAAGTGACCCCTCAAAATGTTGGTCTTGAATAGGGCTACAAGGGGATATAAACATTTTGCAAATTAATGTTACGGAAATGTCACAAGAGGTCAAAAGGTCACAGAATTTGACCTCTGGCAGAACGCTTTTCCGGTTAAAATATGATTAACAAAGTTTCAATTACTGTCAACTAAATTTGATGAGCATTTACCCAAAGTTAATGTAACAGAGCTCAAGAGAATTTATTCCTCTTTTATTTGACATATAACACATCTCATAATTGTCACGCATGACCGCGCAGCGTTCATTTTTACGAAAACGTTACATGACCATTTTTACCAAAAAGTAGCCATTTCCTGTATTATGTCTGCCTACTGTACGACGTGTGCTATGGCATGTGTAATAGCTACAAACAGATCAACTTATTTTGATTTAGAAATTTGTAAGAACATAATAGACAATGTGCAATGATTTTTCAGGTCACTCTGATGGCACACATGACCGGCAATATGTAACACACATATATCTTAGCAACGGTTGCTAGGTAACTTATTCTCCATAGCAACAGGCTATTAAGATCTTGTTATTTCAGAAAAGATTTCAATTAAAAGTTTCTGAGCATCAAAATAGTATTCCATTGTGCAGTTCACTCCATTGCACCATAGTTTAGGCTGGTAACGGTTGATAAGCAACATATTTTTAATATCAATTTGGCAAAGCAACCCATTATCTTCTAACTGACTACACAACAAAGAATTGAATCAAAGTTACATGATAAATGTGTTAAATTGACCTCCATGACTTTTGAAAATTATATCCATGTATAACCATGGGTCTGGTGAATAAACACAAACACAAGCTCACACACACCCTCAAACCCTTGCACACACCCTCAAAAACACACACACACACACACACACACACACTCATATTTTATTAAGTCTCCCTAATCCCCTCCCCTTGTCGCAGGCACGGGAAAATCAACCAACAAAAATGAAAATATTTTGTAACCCTAATTAGCCAAAACATACGGTGTGTAATAAGCAATATTATTTTGTTTTGCTTGTGAGTTATTGGTATTTGAATTAAGTTAGCCCGACCACCAGTGAGTCTTGTAAATGTTATTATTTTCATCATCATCATCATCATCATCATCATCATCATCATCATCATCATCATCATCATCATCATCATTATTTCTGCCTCCTTCCCTTTCCCACTCCTCTCGAAAAAGGAAAACAAAACATAACAACTTAATTATTATGTTAAGACAACAAAGTGACAATGCATTTTTAAATGTGTTAACCACAGATCTTGCAATGGGTGAAAAAGATGTTGGAAAAAAATGATTTACATTCAGTTCTTAATTGGTCTGTAATTTGCATCAGGTATAGTGTGAGTTTGTATCTTTGATTCAATATTTTTTGGTTAAAATGAGCATGATTTTGCAGTCCTCTGCTGTCTATATTAAACTTTAAAAAGTCATTGGCACATTCACAGCCACTTTCTGAGCGAGCCCTATCAATGAGATCGCATTCACTGAGTTCACTATCGGGGTCGGATTCTGAATCATCTGTATTAACAATTTCTCAGGCATACACTCCATCCGTCTAACTTGGCTTCATGATCTCGTTTCCATTCCAACCATGTCCATATATTGGTCTAGAGAGTTCTGGTGTAGGTATGTGTGATCTAGATCTAGGTACATTTGTGCAAGCTTCCAGATTCTTGCCTGAAAGCTACATCGACACACATGCTGCCTCAAGACGCTTCTGCATGAAGGCAGTGTTGCCAAATCAAAATGTTTTCTTTCTTCTGTAGTACTTGTCCACTACACTTAGCCTGCAAAGTAATCAATGGAAGATTATTCAGCTTCACAATATTCTTCTTCCCATACAATTCGTCAATTACATCTGTCGTTTCATTGTCAACTGCCCAAGCTCCTCCATCCCGTTGAAATATATTTTGAATTACCTTGCATGATCTTAATTCCTCGGACATTCAAATTTCCCTTTAATTCACTTGTGCTATTACAGCCTGTAAATGCATTTTAAAGGGATTGAGTAACTTTCAAAAACAAGAGCAATCAGATCGAGATTAATAAAATCATATTGTTCCAACAGTAAAAACAAACTACTG
>CALNVZ010003425.1:18735274-18775475 GCA_940671915.1 Paracentrotus lividus | reverse complement strand
GATGGCAATGCTGTATCCCACACTCTACTTGAAATCCCAGCCACCTTCGGGGATATTTCCAAAAGATAGTATCATCTCTGCCCCTTCAAGCAACAATTGTGCTTACAATGTAATACCCACATCTACCAGAGAGAGTCTGTGAAAGGTGTAGAGAAGATGCGACGAGGCGTCATTGACAAACTTGGGTTGGGTGAAGACAAACATTGACAAAGATGCCAAAGGATTGGAAAGAATGATGACAGCAATAATAATAATAATAATAGTGTAAACTTCTAGAGCGCACACACCGTCCAAGGACGCTCATGGCGCTAGCTCAGCAACAGTTCTCTTGAAAGCATATGCTAAATAACCGATATTACATACAAATACTAATAACAACCGAAATCAGATTCCATATTTGAAATGCCGATCAGCATCCTCAGCCCAACCAGATGAAGCCTGGCCGCCTCATTGCTTGCTGCTCCGTTCACCGACAGTTTAAGGGGCAAGCCCAGTCAGCACACCATTCACAGGAGCTCTAGTATAGCATTTGAGGCCGCCAGGCCCCAGATGGGTAGGCTAACAAGACCAAAAGGCGATAACAATATATGTCGTGATACATATAAATACATATGCATACCTATGCATATTCACATTATATTTACCTACAGGTATACACACACACAAAAGGAAAATATAAAAGTTTTTAATTAAAGTAAATAAGTTGTTGTACAATGAGAATACGAGAATACAAGGTGCAGTTTGTAAGACTTCTCTTACGAGATTGAAGCAGTTGAACCTCAGCAGTAACTGTGGCACCTCATGAAGTTATCATCATCACAACAAATTGGTCTTTCTAAGTCCTGATGGAAAAGGAAACTTGTGTCGAAATAGATATGTTGCATTCTACACAGGAAGAAACTTACATGCTGCACATGCTGTACATCTTGTATGCTAAGAAACATGGATTCCAGTTGTTAGGGTGAGGAGCCCCGATTCCGACATCCTCCTTCTTCTTCTTCATCCTCCTTCATTATACTACGTCATTAGAAGAGTCTTAGAAGGGATCAACATGATCTTCAAGACCGGTAGAGACAACAGAAGATGTTGTATTGATGTTACCATCCTAGCCATGTGCCTTGTACATCTTGTTACTGGTCTGCCTTATTGGTCTTTAATGCATTTACAGGCAGTAATAGCACAAGTGCATTAAAGGAAAATTTGAATGTCCGAGGAATCAAGATCATGCAGGGTAATTCAAGGTGTATGTCAACGTGATGGAGGAGCTTGGGCAGTTGGCAATGAAATGAGAGATGTAATCAACAGATTGTATGGGAACAAGAATATCGTGAAGCTGAATAATGTGGTGGACAAGTATTACAGAAGAAAGAAAATACTTTGCTTTGGCAACACAGTCTTTATGCAGAAGCGTCCTAGAACAACATGTGCGTCCATGTTTACTTTCAGGCAAGAATCTGGAAGCTTGCACATTATGTACCTACAATAGAACTCTCTAGACAAAATTTGTCTGTATTGACAAGTATATCCACAGATTTCTCAGGCATTACACTCTTATCACCCACTTGGGCTTTAAGATCTGGTTTCTATTGCCCAGCCACGTCCAACTATTTTTAGATGGACGTGGCTGGGCAATAGAAACCAGATCTTAAAGCACAAGTGGGGGATAAGAGTGTAATGCCTGAGAAATTTGTGGATATACTTTAAGAAATTGTCAATACAGATGATGCAGAGTCCGACCCTGATAGTGAACTCAATGAAAGTGATCTCGGTGAAAGGATTGGCTCAGGAAGAGACTTTGAAAGTGAGAATGCAAAAGCATGCACTACCCTTTTCCATGTGCCTATGGTCAATCTACAGGTCGGTTTGGAACAATAACCTAAAGAAAGATACATCACATCGAAGATATGAACCTAAACTATCCCCGATACAAATTACGGACCAATTAAGAACTTAAATTAAATGATTTTTCCAATATCTTTATAACCCATTGCAAGATATGGGGTTAACACATTTAAAAATGCATTGTCACTTTGTTGTCTTAACATAATGATTTGTTTGTTATGTTTTCTTTTTTTCCTTTTCAAGAGGTTTGGGAAAGGGAAGGAGGCAGAGATATGGAAGATCACAGTGACAGATCGCTCAAATGTGAAAGAACCCTGGGGGTATTCAAACTAGGACATTCCTTTGAAAAGGGGTATGAAATCAATGATGACAAAGTGATGCCATTCCTAGAAATGGTAGGAATTTTAATATAGGTTTTCCCGGTCAATTTTAAACTCTTTCCAATCGAATTCGTTAATGCCTATTCAATTTAAATGATACCTCATGGGGCGGAGCTATCAGTCAATTGAATTAACGTGTAGATTTTTAATCGCGATCACATTTCGGAGAAGTGCTTATAAAGAAATGTCAACATTTACAAGGGGCTTATTATTGTTGTTCATAAGAACACTGATGATCGGGCTAACTTAGTTTAAATACCACAAACTCACGAGCAGAACAAAAATAATCTAAACATTTTTCCGCCTGCCAAGACAGGGGGAAGGGATATGGGTGATCTTCATAAAATATGTATGTGTGTTTGGGGGGGGGGGGGTGTTTTTGAAGGTGAGTGTGAGAAGGTGAGAGAAGAGAGAGCGAGAGGAGAGTGTGTGTGTGTGTGTGTGTGTGCTTGTTCTTTTGTTTATTCACCAGAACCCATGGTTGCATGAACATAATTTTAAAAAGTCAGCGGGGACCTTATAAAAATATGAGTGGGTGGGTTGTGTTGTGTTGTGTGTGTGGGTGTGTGTGAGTGTCTGGGTATGTTGCAAGTGTTGAGAGGGTGCGAGGTTTGAGTGCGTGTGTGAGCTTTTGTTTGTGTTTATTCACCAGACCAGGTTATACATGGATATAATTTTCAGCAGTCATGGAGGTCAATTTAACACATTTATCATGTAACTTTGATTCATTCTTTGTTGTGCAGTCAGTTAGAAGATAATGGGTTGCTATTGCCAAATTGATATTAAAATATGTTGCTTAGCAACCGTTACCAGCCTAAACTATGGTGCAGTGGCGTGAACTGCACAATGGAATACTATTTTGATGCTCAGAAAACTTTTAATTGAAATCTTTTCTGAAATAACAAGATCTTAATAGCCTGTTGCTAGGGAGAATAAGTTACCTAGCAACCGTTTGCTAAGATATATGTGTGTTACATATTGCCGGTCATGTGTTGCCATCAGAGTGACCTGACGAATCATTGCACATTGTCTAATTATGTTCTTACAAATTTCTAAATCAAAATAATTGATCTGTTTGTAGCTATTACACATGCCATGCACACGTCGTACAGTAGGCAGACATAATACAGGAAATGGCTACTTTTTGGTAAAATGGTCATGTAACGTTTTCGTAAAAATGAACGCTGCACGGTCATGCGTGACAATTATGAGATGTGTTATATGTCAAATAAAAGAGGAATAAATTTCTTTGAGCTCTGTTACATTAACTTTGGCTAATGCTCATCAAATTTAGTTGACAGTAATTGAAACTTTGTTAATCATATTTTAACCGGAAAAGCGTTCGCCAGAGGTCAAATTCTGTGACCTTTTGACCTCTTGTGACATTCCGATAACATTTAATTTGCAAAATGTTTAATTCCCTTGTAGCCCTATTCAGACAACATTTGAGGGGTACTTGCTCCATAAAAATGATATCTTGGAAAGTTATTCGTGGTTTCTGTTACATACCCTTAATATAAACCATTTCAGTGAGGAAAGTGGGCGTGGTCAAAAAACTCCATGGGGGGGTCCCTAGGGAATGAGTTTTTTTTTTGTTAAACTCATTTTTCCGATTCACGCAGACCCATAGCTACATTGAGGATACCCATGGACATGGTTGCAGGGGGGGGGGGGTGCAGGGTTTCGACCCTAGACCATGGCCTAAATAAATAAATGAATTAAAATAAATAAATTAATAAATAAATCGAATAAGAAAACAAAATAAATAAATAAAATGCCTTCATTCTTGAAAGCCAAAACACAACAACAACAACATTTAAATTACGGAAGTCGTTCAATCAAATATTTTGACCATTTCGAATATTTAATTAAAAGAGAAATGGCGTATTAAGTATATATTTTGTTCATGATTCAGTAGTTTTTACACATTTTCCACAAAAATTGTTTCGGTAATAATTATGTTTAATGTCATTCACTGGCGTTTCCAAATATACATTGTAAATTTTGCTTGATTCTGTAAATAATTATGATCATTATTACGAGAAATTGAGATTTTCGTTATTATGAGATTAACGTTTATTTTCCCCTTTTCCTCCTAGTATGTGCGGGTATGGCATGTTATGATGATGCCCGTCTAAACTATAATAGGTGTGAGTGTGACTGTGGATATGGGATGCGTTATAATTTCATCACAGAAATATGTGAAGGTAAGCTCCTATATTCTTACGCAGTAGACTTCTAGACTTTATCAGAAATGAATAATATCCCGATTTGTTCCGATTGTAGACATTAAATCGTTTGAACTCACTGATCTGAAAGCTTGCCCGGTTAACATGTAGGCCTACTAGGTTTTTAAAAATACAATATTATTATATTTTGACAATTTCGGAAGATAACATTTTGATATTGAGACCATGAAGGATAATCACGATAATTGTACTTTGATAGAAAAAAGTTTTTATGCAATCTTCCAAATACTTTTAAGATTGTAGGAACTTCCCCTCAATTATTGTTGACAGTTACAGGAATATTGTATTGCATTTTTTTATAAACAGGACGCCATATTGCATTCACGGTTAGGTGTAAGGTACATGTATATCCTTATTTGACACTTGGCAATGAAGCATTTAAAAATTGAATTCTAAATTGATTGAGAATATTTGTGATTATTAAAAAATTATTCATTAATTTCTTCTAGATATCAACGAATGTGAGGAAGGTCTGCACAACTGTGAGCATGGCTGTATTAACACGCATAGAAGTTTTATATGTTACTGTCACTCTGAGTATACCATCAATGCAGACAATAGAACATGTACTGCATCTCCCGCCAAACCAGAATCATCACAACGTAAGTTAATAGCACATGGTCATAAGTGGTCTGATTTTATGTCGACTAAGTTGGCAGCATAACTGCGAGACACATACTTGAAACATCATGCACTAGTCTGGGTTGTGACCATGGCAATTTTTTTTTTTTTTACGAAGACGGTTTATAATATATTCACAGGCATTTAAATTTTACCCGACATAGCAACAACTGATGCATGCCAACTGGATTCCAAATATTGTAGTTCATTATTTGATAACATTTTTTTAAATACCTCGTTACTATGTATTGTGTCGACGTGCCGCCAGAACGAAAAGAATGATAGCAGTAATGGTGACTTCTTCACGCGTAACGCTCAAATCTCTTTCTAAACACCTCCCAAAAAGTTCCGCAAATCGATTTTGGCCATGATAACTTTTTTTCATACCATTGGAAAGATAATTTATTCCCCCTTTTATTTATATCATATTTGTAATGATTGTGTTATGCTTTAATGCACAGTTTATCAGAATATGGGGAAAAGTAAAAAGTCAAATGTTGCAAAATGCACTTTTATCGATCACATTGAAGTTCCGCAACGCCAATTTAGACCTTGATAACTTTTGAGGTATTTTTATAATTTTTATTGAATTTTATACCATTGTCAAGTTCATTTCTTGCTCTTTTTATTGATACCTAATTTGCCATGGTAATGTCATGCCTGGGTCCACAGAACCCCTGAATACCAACTGAATGCAAGGCGAAGTAAAAAAAAAATAATGTCCAGTTTAAATGTTCTGTAACACCACTTTGAACCTGGGTAAATTTCAATATGGGTTTTAATCATTATCAATTTTTGTAGCATTGAAAAGTTCATTTATTTTTCTTTTTATTGATACCCTATTTGCAATGGTAACAACATGTTTGAATGCACATAATTCACGAACATAATGCGAAGTAAAAAGTGAAAAGTTGCGAAATGCATTGTTATCGCTCAAATTGAGTAACTCGCAATAGACAATAACAGTCGCAATAGGCATTCAATTTGCAACATTTGACTTCTGACTTGTCTTATTATTCAGGTGTTCTGTGCATATACATACAATACTATTGTTGCAATTAAGGTATCATTGAAAAGAGGAATAGATGAACGATGGTATAAAATTCAATAAAAATGATGAAATACCTCAAAAGTAATTAGGGCCTAAACTTTAGTTTTGGAATTAAATTTGATCAATAAAAGTGCATTTTGCAACATTTGACGTTTTACTTTTCTCCATATTTTGACATTCTTCGCATTGAAGCATGACAGAATCATTACAAATAAGACATCAATAAAAAGGGAAATAAATTATATTTCCAATAGTCTAACTATCAGGAATAACTAAAGCATACCTGAAAAGTTATCATGGCCCAAAGTCCATTTGTGGAACTTTTTGTTAGGGGTTTAGTTCGACAGGCTGAATCGAGAACTTGAAATACGATGGCGTCAGTAGGCGTCATGCCTGAAAAATCCACCACCATTATTATTTGCCAAAAGCTTCTTTTCTTTACCTCTCAATCTCGTTCAGGCCGGCTGCACGTCGACAAAAGGACGGTAAAAAAGGACTACAAAAGAGGTTATGAAATACTATTGTGGTTATATTGTCACGTTTTTTAAATTAGGGGATTCAGAGTTAAATAAAAAGATTCCCCGTGTAAGATATGGTATTTTGTTTATCCCAAGCGTTGTTTGTAGTTGGCGAAAATAATACTTGTATAATTATTGCGAAAGTAAAGTTTAAAAACAATAATCAGAGATGAAACAAATGATTATGGCTGGACATATCCTAATATTCTGCATTTTCTAATTTCAGCCTGTGATGGTATGAAGTGTCTATTTGGGACATCCCTGGATAAATACCATTGTGAATGCTTGTGTGAAGAAGGATTATTCTATCATGAACGTCATCAAACTTGCGAAGGTAAGCATGTTCCTGATATGATCAAAAGGGGATCCAAGATGTCATCCGGGGGGGGGGGGTGGGCGGCTGATGATTTTAAGCTTTGGATACCCGGGGTGGCTGTCATATTTTTTAAATGGAGGACTTCTGCATCCAATGTCATTGGAATTAGAAAAAAAAAAACAATATTCCCAAATTTGGAGCCATTCGGATTTCAATTGTGGGAATTTGGGCAGGGGGGGGGGGGCTCAATATTAACATTATTTCCCCCATAGTACACATCAAAATGAAATAATGGAAGAATTAACATACAGGGATCGTTACTAACAAGGGCTTAGTCCACAAGGAGGTGACTCACACAATGAGCCAGTTTAGTCACACTGTAAAAAATATTTGTATTTTTACAGCAAATCTGCTGTCAGCAGAGTCGCCATAAAAAAATGTAATTTAAAAAACAGTTTTGTTGTAAATTTCTCCTGCAAATAATTACGTGAGAAATACAAAATATACATCAGGAGTAACACGTTTGTTCCGTTTTAACCAAATGTGTAATCTACAGAACTCTAATGATTTTTTTTCTTCTCTTTCATTAATTATTAGAGGAGAAATTTACAGCAAAACTGTTATTTTAAATTACATTTTTGTATGGCGACTCTGCTGACATCACTTTGCTCTATTATTTTTTTACAGTGCAAGTTAAAAAATGATTGTTTTTTTTTGTATTATCGTTGGTAGATCTAGTGTAGAAAAGCCCTCATATCCCAAATTTCAGTGTTCAATGTTATAATGAATTTCACTTTAACAATGGTTTTAAATTTTAGACATCGACGAGTGCTACGAATATGAGGATTGGTGTGATGGGACATGTGTGAACGAACCCTATGGATCCTATACGTGTTCATGCCCAGATGGTCAAGAGCTCGATAAAGATGGATGGACATGTCACGATATACAAGAACCACCAGAAGGTAGGTCGAATCTCAGATGATTTCGACAATCCAAATTGACCCCACATATCATTATGGACAATATTCCCCCTGTTCAGACACAAAACATTTATACCGAAACTCTATGAACAATTATGAAACCAGTCGACGGGCACAAAATGCTATTGGGGCCAGGATATTGACGATCAATATGGCTGGCCACGCCAAACATTTCAGCCAAATCTTGAGTATGAACGCATAAGGTGGTGTCTCACTTCGCGGAAACGTCTACGCGACTCGGATACTCGGAGACGTCTCCGATAATTGTTTCTGTTGCAGAGACGTCTCCGCGACTCGTGAGCCGTCGCGGAAACTCATGAGACGTCACGGGGACTAATGAGACGTCACTGAGACTTCTCCGCGACTTGGAAGACGTCTCTGAGACCTTTCCGCGATTAGTCTCAAATCCGTCTCAGGACAAGTAAGATATCACTACTTAGGGTGGTGTCTCACTTCGCGGAAACAAAATTGACACAGATTTGGCAGCATGGCATTGTACTAGATTTTCCCGCGACAAAATCTTTTGTGCTACGTACAAAAGGTTATGTGGCACAAAAGACGGATTAGCCAGCATGGCATTGTACTAGATCTGTCTCCTGTGGCACAAAAATCCGTCGCGGAGAGAGGAGACAGATCTAGTGCAATGCCATGCTGGCAAATCTGTCTCAATTTTGTTTCCGCGAAGTGAGATACCACCCTTAAAGACCGTTGACGGAGTTAATACAACCTTACATCGATTGGAAGCTAAGTAGGCGTATAACATAAATACCCCCCAAAATAAATTCAATTTACATAACAGTATTCATAAAAAGGTGATCGAACCTCAACCAGGCCATCTCTCCCAAATACTCGAAAAGTTACCCCTAGTTTAATGGCGCGGTTGATGACGTCAAAGAAGTTTAAGGGAATGCTACGGCCAGGCATGATTGGGTTTCGCCTTTAGAAAACACGTTTGTATTGCTATGTCAGAACAATAGACCCCATGTGTGCTAGAATTCTATTGTTATGAAATGAAAGGGCAAATTAATTCAGCATTTAGCATGTAGCATTCCGTTAACATTTTTTGACGTCATCAGTCGTGCCATTATAATAGGGGTACTTTTTCGAGTACTTGGGAGGGATGGCCTGGTTGAGGTTCGGTCACATTTTTAATGAAATACTTTCTAAATGGAAGATAAAAATGCTTAAATTGGGAATTGTTGTATCATGAAGAAATATTAGCTTTTGTTTTATATGTAATTTGGGTTTTCATTTCTCGGTCCGGTCTGGGACTTTAAATCACTCATGACCCGTCACACAACATTCCATAGTATGCCTAACGAAATTAGGGTCTGAGTATTGTTTCGTACGTTGTACGATAGAATATTGACTTACTGTTAAATCATTTTAAACTATGCAAAATATATTGTTGACGAAGGTTCATTTCAAAAATTGAACTTTAAGTATTATGAAGTAAGATGTATTTGAATACTTGAAGAAAAAATATGTTATGAAATTCAGAATGGCGCTGTCTATGAATAGTCTAAAACATATACTTTAAAAATATATGTTTATAATATATTCACTCCAAACAGGAGCCATGATCGAGGACTGCACCGATGACCATTTCATGTGCAAGGACAGGATGCAATGTATGCCAGACGAACTGGTGTGTGATGGCTACGGTGACTGCGGTGATCGATCGGACGAAGAGGACTGTGAGTACGACGTCGATTGACCGTGGAGGTCGAAAAATGAAGCAGTTATAACTCACGGAAGAAGCATAAAGTTTTGTAGTTGGGTTTTCAGTTGCTGTGGTCTAATAATTAAGTCAATGCACTATTAACTAAATGGTATAGCGTTTTCAAATCCTGCAGTACCAATGAAGCAGATATTCTTTCATATTTGACCGGCTTATCACGGTCAATGACTTTGAATCCTCGGGGGAAAAGAGAAAAGATAATAATGGATCATAATATCAACGGAAATGATTATGGATTAAACAAAAATGGTAAAGTTTAATTTACAATCATGCAATTTCTCCCTAAAACACTGAGACAAAAAACGGGCAAAAAATAATCGCTTTAACTCCTCGTATTATTCTAATTTTATTAGTCTCAGTCTAAGTTATCTTTTATTCATATCATGTTCGTCATACAGGTAAAGAATCATGCAATTCTAGAGACTTTCCGTGTGCCAACGGTGAAAAATGCATTCACATGGATTCAGCTTGTGATTCAACTAACGACTGTGGTGATTGGTCAGACGAGCTGGAATGTGGTAAGTAAAAATGACCAATTAGCTCTAGGCCATGTGGCTAGAAACTTTATTTATCGTGAAATAAATTTATGTCACAAAAGGGTAAGTTATGTCATGACGTTATCACATGATTACCGACATGAAGTTTCTAGCAAAGAATATATGATTCTTGGGTTTATGTCATGATTTCCGATTTAAATCAAAGACATAAAAGTTTTTAGGAACAGGGCCCCACCCTCTCAATTGTAGTCATATTCAGTTTGTTGTAATATCAATAACATATTTATATGAAATGGAATATGTGAACAATAAAACAGCATTTGGTCAATTATCTGCTTCCCCATGAAGCTCTATCTATCATGTCTTTATGCAGTAGTCCTTGCATGCTTGAAAAACTTGTGCCTTGTTACAACCGCTAATGTTTCCACGAAGCATAATGTAACACGTCTGGGACCACCATTTGACGTCACCATCCGAAAGGCGTGACTGGGATTCGAACCTCGTGCGATCCATACCGGTTATAGGCTGATTTTTCTCTGTCCATTATATAATTAATGCAAATGAGTGTAAAGATTTGCTCTGCATCAGCCTACAACGTGAGTGTCTGTGTGACTGTAGCATAAGAAGACTTCCTGTATCCGAAATATTATTGTAGACTAGTCGCAGAGATGTGGACGAACAATTTTAGCACGACCGTTTTTGACCGTCCGATTGCATGTACGCGTATGCATCACAGTCTGATGGTTATTACATACCAGTCACATCTAAAACAGACTATAAGCCGACCAATCTGGTGGTGAGTTGGAGTCGGTCTCAACAGTTTGACTATGAAATTCATAAGTCTAGTTCTCATTAATCTTCTCGTTTCCTAGGTTGCCGAGACGAGAGAGACGAATGCAGTGCTTGGCAATTCCGAGGCGAGTGTGAAAGCAACCCAGGCTGGATGAACTGGCATTGCCGAATGAGCTGCGGACAATGTACAGAAGGAGATGGAACACGTAATATGTCTCGTTTACACCATGTAGTTTTGTATACGCTTAAATAGATTGATTACAAAATGCATTTTGTATGACTACTAGGAATAAACGTTGTTTTGGTATGATTTCATGAGAATAGTTTGTATTTACATACCGTATAATGTCTCTTAACACTTACAGTATTATATCAGAATATCAATTGCTTTAACTATACATCTGATTTGTTTCAATGTTATATACTAGTCCAAGATATAGCTTGAATCAGGCGCGTATCCAGGATTTGGCACCTGGGGGGGGGGTGGCCCGATGTGATTTTGATTTTGTCCCCCCCCCTGGTGGTGGATCCAGAAAGGTACATCCTATTTTTTTTTCCGTTACACCGGCGGAGTAGCGAGTAAAAAGGTACATTCAAATTTTTTCATGTCACGCTGGCCGAGCGATAAGCGGGGGGGGGGGGGGGGGGGTAGGTGTTGGAATAATTGTTTGGCCTTCGGCCAATCGTAAGGTCATATATCGGCTGTAGTAGGGGTAGGTTTAAGATGTCAGTCGACTCCAATCAGGTGTTGAAATAATTGTCGGCCATCGGCCAATCGTAAGGTCATATATCGGCTGTAGGGGTAGGTTTAAGATCATGTAACATTTTTCGTTTTTTTTTTGTTTTTTTTGTTATAACTTTCTTCTCAAATTTGGCGTCCCCTTGTGGTCAATTTGGCGCCCCTTTCTGGTCATTTAGGCGCCCTTTTGGGCGCCCACCCGGGGGGAAGGCCGGGCTCGTAAAGCCCCCCCCCCCCCCCCCCAGAATACGCGCATGCGAATTGCTTTATTGAAGCACATATATAATATGTCGTGTGGTTGGCTGAAAGAAGTAAGAGAGATAATTTATAGTCAGGTGGATGGCTCTACTTGGAGTTAGTATTGCTCTTTTCATCGTAGTGATTTAATATTTAAGTCTAATGCTTCTTCTTTATTTTTTATCATCCACATCTTTTCTTCTTTCGTGCTATCAGCTAATGGAACCTTGTCAGAAGTGACGGAGACGGGAGCTTACTTCATTAGAAATTCGGCAAGATTTTGTAAGTTGGTAACTGAACACTTTTATATTGATCTTGAAAAATGTATCTTAAAAAAAACTTCTAAATTAAAATAAATACTTTCTTAACATTTGATACTTATATAAATAATCTAGTATTTTCACTGAAGAACTTAAATAGTCACAAACTTTAAGCGTCTTTTATAGTATAGGTTTTCCCGGCCAATTTCATAGTTTTGTCAATCAATTGCATATTAGAGTAATTCATTTTGGGAAACAAAGCTGCTGCATCGAAATGTTGCCAGTCAAAATCGTATTTAATCATCAAAATTAATGATTGATGTGATCGATTTCGTATTTGCCCATTCTACCTCACATAACAAGCATATACATTCGGCAATAACTATTCAAATTCGTCTTCATCCTGTCGACATTTCATTCCGTATACTTAAATGTGCACTAATTTGAATACACAAATAATGAAATGAAATGCCTGTATCCGAATTTGAACTTTGCAACCATTACTTTGTGTGCCTAAAAACGAATCTGAGAGCATGAACTCGAAATTGTTTGACTAAAGTCAGTCTGTCGCATCAAACACACGAATTTGAATACACATTAAATGAAAACGGATGATAAATGTATGAAATTGGCCGGGAAAACCTATATCATTATGACTGACTTTTCTCAATTTTCAGCTAAGTTTCTGCAGTATACGAGACGTAATAAGGGTGACCGTCCAGGCACTGCGCTCAACACATGGCGATGCGATCACGTGGGTCCTGTACCTGATCATGTGAGGGTCAACATGGGTCTAAGGTCAGTGTCAAAGGTCAATGCTAATCGTACAGAATATTAGGGAGTTTTCGAACGTGACGACGTGCCGCTTAAACAACGTTGAGAGAACGAAGAATGGAAACTTTCACAAATAATTATAATAATAATGGTAGCTTCTTTATTCGTGACGCTCCATGACTTCTCTCATGAGTGGTGACGCCGCGTACTGTTCGGCTGAGACGAAGTATTTCAAGTCGACCTATAGAAGAGCTTTGAGTGTCAAGCGTGAAGAAGTCAACATTATTTTTATTATAGGTTTTCCCGGCCAATTTCATACATTTATCATCCGTTTTTATTTAATGTGTATTCAAATTCGTGTGTTTGATGCGACAGACTGACTTTAGTCAAACCATTTCATGTTCATGCTCTCAGATTCGTTTTTAGGCACACAAAGTAATGGTTGCAAACGTCAAATTCGGATATAGGCATTTAATTTCATTATTTGTGCATTCAAATTAGTGCAAATTTGTGTATACGGAATGAAATGTCAACAGGATGAAGACGAATTTGAATAGTTATTGCCGAATGTATATGCTTATTATGTGAAGTAGAATGCGCAAATACGAAATCGATCACAACAGTCGTTAATTTTGATGATTGAATACGATTTGGATTAGGAACATTTTAATGCAGCAGCGTTTTTCCCGAAAATGAATGCCTCTTACATGCACTAAATTGACAAAACAATGAAATTGGCCGGGAAAACCTATATTATAATCATTTGTGTAAAGCTTCTTTTCTTTATCCTCTCAACCCCGATCGTCGACGCGTTCGAAAACTACCCATTGAACATGGGTGAGCGGCATATATAATGATTGAACAGTAATGTCAATTAATAGTGATTTTTAATTAAGTTCTTTTGTTAGTTAATTCAATAAACATTTGAAAATCGGGGTAATATTAATTGTCAAATATTAGATTTTAAACTAAAATTGTTTCTTTGCCGCTTTTTTTTTCATAGCCCCTTTTATCGGAAATACACCAACGCCTACGCAATACCAATCCTCGCATCCAATCGAGTATCGGACGAGGCCATCAAACGAGCCTGTTACGTTGTGCGCGTCATGTTGGCAAGTCGGAGAGACCTCAGGCAAGAGATGTACAAGAAATACATGCGTGTTGCTATCCTTGCAGAGAATGAGCTCACCATCCACCTGCCTGAGCATTCTCATCTGGAGGAGAGCTTTAACGATCGCATCCGGTCGATAGGAGGTGAGATCATTTTAACGTTATCATTTTATTTCAAATGATCCCAGCGGATTATTAAAGAACTCCTCCGGGCTGGAGTTTTGCATCATTAGAAAAATAAAGTAAAATCTAAAAAGCACAACACTGAAAATTTCATCAAAATCGGATAAGAAATAGCAAAGTTATGAATTTTCTTAGGTTTTGAATTATTGGATCTTAGCATATTAAAATTGGCAAACTGATGATGTCACAGTCCCCCTACTTTCTTTGTATTTTATTGTATGAAATACCAATTATCAGATTATAAGATTTTCTGCCCCAAGGACATAAAAATAGGGATTAATCCTTGTGGAATGTTCAAGGTCACAAGTGCTTTTACTTATTTCAGTATGAGGGATAGATTTTCTGTATACGCAATGCATGAAAAAATGAGATAAATAGGATTTCATATAATAAAATATACAAGAAGTAGGGGGACTGTGACATCATCAGTTTGCTCATTTGAATATTCAAATATTCATGAGACCTGTTCATGAGACCTGCCAAGAACTGCTTTACGAAAAATATTCAATACCTAAAAAATGCATAACTTTGTTATTTTGCATCTGATTTTGATGAAATTTTCTGTGTTGTGCTTGTTAAATTTTACTTTACTTTACAAAGCTTTTTAATTTCAGCCCGGAGTCCTCCTTCAAGGATTTCTACGTAGAGGGGGCTTATGCGATAAATTTGAGGGATGCAGAAAGCAATTTTCTTAATAGATACAATGATATTAACATGTTTGTTCAATGTAAGATTATTAAAAAAAAAACAGCACCCGCCTTGACCCGTCAGTGGATCGGGAGAAGTACACTGTATGTCGAATTTGTTTGGACACATTACGCGACATGATTGTGTCTAAATAAGGAGTTGTTGAATGTCATTTTTAAAGGGAGGAAGAGGCAAGAAAGTCGTCGGAAAGCCCCTTTTAAATGATTCTCAATGCTTAAGTTTAGTACGGGTATGGTAAGGGAAACGGTTAGTGCAATAGCTTACCAAAAGATAAGGAGAAACACAATTGGAAAGGATTATAATTATGGTTTCCGATCGTGTTCTGATGGGAATAATGATGACGAAGATAATCGTCATCTCTATTACTTTCACATTTCTTGTAATAATCGCTTGCGCTCAGAACAAAATTCCAATATAGTATATTTTATGAAAATCAAAGTTAGTCCTTAACCCGTCAGGTGACGAAAAGTAAAGTCACTTCATCCACGATTGAATTTTACTCTGTATCTTTTCGAAGCGAACATCCCGATTGCACTCGGAAGCGATAATTCGTTCCATCACTTTCACCAACGATGATTATTGTTTACTATCTCCTGTTCGTCTTCCATAGGTACATTGTACATCCCTCTGGCTTCAGCAGCGGAAGAGAATCTACTGTGTCGTGACGGCGATCGATGGGTTGACGAGGATACCTTCGTACATTCTTTCGCTCAGAGTATCCTCAAGATCGGGCTTGCCTCAGACAGGGTTTTCAGACAGAAGCTCGGAGCTGCGTACTACCATGCGCGTCGTGAACAGCTGTGGTCTAACACACGCTCTGACGATTCACTGGATGAGTGAGTTATGATGATGACGGTGTTGATGGTGATGACGATGGTTGTGATGATGATGATGATGACGACGATGATAATGATGAAGAAGAAGATGATGATGATTTTGGTGATGAAATTTATTGTCGCCGGAGAAAACGTCATATCATAGAATCGTTGATGATGATGATGATGATGATGATTATGGTGATGGTGTTGAGGAACGAAGATGATCATGATGCTGCTGCTGATGATGGTGGTGGTGGTGGTGGTGGTGGTAATGGTGTTAATGGTGTTAATTACTGTTTTATTAATGACAAAGATGAAGGTTACGATAGCGGTTATGATACCTAAATTAACTACTAGTATGATGATAATGTTGGTGATAAAGGACTGGTGGTGGTGATGATGATAATAGTGATAATGATATTGAGGGGGAAGAGGAGGACACTGCTAATGATACTGATGACGGGAATAATTATGGTGGTTATGATGGTGATAGATGATGATACTGATTTTAATGATGATGGTGATGATGATGATGATGATGTCGTTGGCTAAGGTAACGATGATTATGATGATGGTGATGAGGAGAAGGAAGTGTTGATTAAGGTGATGACGATGATGGTGGTGATGATGAAGATTTTAATGATGATGATGACGAGGAGGGCAAAGATACTGACGGGGATGATGGTGATGGTGATGCATTATCAGCGTGCCACCAGTTTAACCATAGTCATAACCGAATATACACTCTCACTCCTATCATATTTCAGATACTTTGCCGACGGTGTTCAGAGTTTCTTCAACGTGCTAGCACCGTACAAATACGGCGTCCATTCTGGAGTGGACAGAAGAGAGAAATTAGCCCGGTATGACCACGCCCTTTACAAGGTTATCCTTGAGGTCTTTCCATGTCAAAACAAGATGATTGATCGATGTACTTTCAACCCAGGTGAGTGAAAGTTGAACGATGGCAGAGATGAATTGCCGTTTGGTCTAAAAAGTTCAGCCCGTCTATTAATCGCTAGTATTTGTTGGGTCTTATTTTTTTTGTTATCATATAGGCTAGTTTAATAGACATCGAGACTTGGCAGAAATCATTACATTTCTGTCTAAAAGCTTAGTCTTGTTCGAATCGATCTTCTTTATGTTTGGTAGGAGAACCATTTAATGATTTACTTCTTTGTATCATTTGTTTTCTGACCATTTAGGCTAAAATACATTTCGTCCGATTTCAGTTTGGCCTAATGCGTATTTTGTCAAAACTATAATTTGAATTGCAATTTATTTCGTCTGAAAATGTCATTATATACAACAATGTACCTAATGTATGTTTTAAACTCTCTTTCTTAGATACTCTATCTGAAATGGACCAACTGTATGTGAACTGCAATCTGGACGAACCTGAAGGTAACGATTAAAAACAGACACCCGAATATCATCCAGTTATACATTAATTTCGTACTGAAAGGATAAATTAACGCATAAAATTAAAGTCGCCAAACTTTATAGTCAGATTCATTAAGGAGGTTTTCTGAACATTATGAATATACGTACTCTTTGTAGTTCAATGTAAACCATGGACTTTGAACAATTAAGACATTAGACGCCATCATAAGATTATGCCTTTGCAATATCATAACATAGAATGAAAAATCTATACTAAAATATGCATTCTTTCATGACATAAAAGAGTTTTTATCTGCAACATCCTGTGATCCAGGTGTTCTCTCATTTTTTTTTCACGTTCAATAATGTTCTCACTGATTTTCTACGAAGTTTGATATGCCTACTATTACAATGAAAAAAATGTTTGTTCTGGAAAGTGATCGTTATATTCATGAATGGACCATGTAAGAGAAACGGGAAATAATTGCACGCACTTGGTCATTGCATCAAGACCTTAAACATGACATTTGGGATTACATCATGGAGAGGTTTGATTAATATATGGGTGGTGTTTCACCAAGTCGTTCTTAAAGTTACGATTGGCTTACTTAAGTCTCGAACATGTTCTTGAGTGCCGTATGCCTACTGATCACAAATTCTCAATCATTCAACACAAGACACCAGTCGTAAAGTTGTTCGTAACTTAAATACATCATGGATTGGAATACATGTACGAACGCTTGATAAAACACCACCCTGGCTTAACAGTTATAATGAAATATTTTTCATTATAGAGTAAACTTTGAACGCTCTCAGTTTATTCATGCGTAATAAAATTATGATACATTTTTATCACGGAATACATTTTGTTTTAGAACCAGTTGCAACAGAAGCAGCACCTACAACAGAGGCCCCTCCAGTTGGTAAGTTTCATGCATTTTGGTGGGCGAATATCTTATAATTATGCTTCAAGACATGTAGACTTAAAATTCAATTTTATTCAACCATATACAATGTATTTTGTCAATTTAGAGGAATTTGTGAAGCGTTTAGCCAACAAACGATGGATGCCGAACCAATACGGTCGTCCGATTATGTGCTCCCTATGAAAAAAAAAATATTATAAAAAAATACTTTTAAATAGGCCCGATTTAGATTTGATTTAGAGTGCGTGGACGTAAACGAAGATTGCGCCAGTAGTTGGACAGAAGTTGTTGGCAAGGTCAAGGGTCGCGGAGTGTGTTTGTAAATGGAAGGGGCTTATTAGCCGGAAGTGTGAGTGTGAGGGGGCTGAACAGGGTGAAATTCACAAATCTATGATTATTTCGGCGTTTTTGTACACGTTTGTGAAAGAAGTGGAAGCCCTCCACCCCAACCTCGGCTCCGCGGCCCTGCGAAGTATTTGGACATCAAAAGATAATTATATAGATGCACTCTAAAAACTGAAGTGCTGTTTTTAGCTCTTCAGAGGCTGAAATCTGCACTTTTTAAGAGCTTGCATAGTGACTGCACTCAAAGGGCTGTTTTAGCACTTTCACGTGAGCTGAACTGTCAGCAAAAATGGGCGAAAACGGCGTGACTTCGTTGGGATTCGAACCTGGGTCCCCTGCATGAGAAGCGCTGACGAGCACGTTAGACCAATTCACATCTCACGATTGCTAGCAGATCGTAATTGTTGCATGATGACTTTCTTAAAATATTGCCATAATCATCTACTATGCTGTCATAATTAAAGCCAGTTAGTGAGATCTCCGTTGGTCTATCTGTTTAGGTGGAACCCGGTTCGAATCCCATACCGACATTTTTTGTTGATGAATTAACACTTGGGCAAGTGCTAAAATAACACTTCAGGTGCTGGTATGGCACCTCAAATGCAGTCACTATACGAGCACCCAGAAATTAGCACTTCAGATTTTAGAGTGTGTCGGAAAATTGTTAGTGTTTGCGAGCTGATCAAATGTTATTCTCCCTGTGAACAACTCAACTTAATCTACACTATTTAGGCAAATGTAATATCTGCCCCGTAAAATTAAGATATTAAAAAAATTAAATATTTGATTCTAACTATCTCCCCTATATATTTTTTATCTTGATTTAGAGTGCGTAGACAAGAACGAAGATTGCGCTGCATGGGCTGATGTTGGCGAGTGTACTGCGAACAAGCGATGGATGAGAAAAAACTGTGCGTTGAGCTGCGGAGTATGCACTATCAGACGGAATCCGGACCCCGAACCTGAGGTAGAAGAGGTCCCGCGGGAACCGGACCCTCCAACCCACCCCATCGATGTTCCTCGAATAGGTATGCTTGAATTCATGATAATGACGCTTTTTCATTTTGTTAAAACACTACACTGTAAAAAATATTTGTATTTTTACAGCAAATCTGCTGTCAGCAGAGTCGCCATAAAAAAAAGTAATTTAAAAAACAGTTTTGTTGTAAATTTCTCCTGCAAATAAGGAATAATTGAGAACAAAATATACATCAGGAGTGACACATTTGTTCCGTTTTAACCAAATATGTCAGCTATAGAACTTTAATGATTTCTTCTCTTCTCTTTCATTATTAGAGAAGAAATTTACAGCAAAACTGTTATTTCAAATTACATTTTTGTATGGCGACTCTGCTGACATCACTTTGCTGTATTATTTTTTTACAGTGTAGAGTACCAGCTGTAGCGCCATCTCCTGGCTGATGATAACATTTTGTGCATAATCAATATAAATCAAAGATCTTTCGTTCTGTGATATAAATCAGTTTACTTCTAATTATATTTTCTGGTCTTATGGTACAGGCCATAGTTCGCCCGGAGGAAGAAATTACATGAAAATAGAATTTTAACGAGCAATTGGTCTTTCGCACCATGCAGAGATTTGAATTAGTTTACCAATCAACGATTACGTAACAGCCCTAATTAAACGACCTCGTCCAAACCAAAACACCAATTTTCTTTGATTAGTATCTCCACAATTTGCTAATACATAACTTGATGACACTCTTATCTCGGATTTCAAGTCGCGTTGACCAATCAGATGTTCACATGAGGTCTCATGTCTCGCGAATTAACGAAAATCTCGACACAGAAGTGGCGGAATCAAAATTATAGTAATTATACCTCGCGGACATTTTCCCAACTTGGCGAAGATTGGCATCGCGTCAAGAGTTGGTATATTTTTATATTACTTTTGATAATAACGAGATGAAATACATAAAATACAGAATTATGGGCATTATTAAAGTCATTAGTTTCCAAACTCTTGAGGAAGATTATTCTGATATTTCCCCGCCTCAAAAATTTTCAATTACGCTGAAATTGGTTACTCACGTTAAGAGGTTATTAATGAATGAATAATAACCATCTCTACAAACAATGAAATAAAGAAACGTACTAAAATGAGAGCAATATAATATAGGTTTTCCCGGCCAATTTCATACATTTACCATCCGTTTTCATATCATGTGTATTCAAATTCGTGTGTTTGGTGCGGCAGACTGACAATAAGTCAAACAATTTCGTGTTCATGCTCTCAAAATCATTTTTAGGCACACAAATTAATGCTTTCGAAGTTCAAATTCGGATATAATCATTCAATTTCATTATTAATGCATTCACATTAGTGTGATGGCAGGGTAAGCTCTTTAAAAAACACTTTCAATTTCGTTTTCAAGCGATCGATTTCCATGATTCAGCATCCAAATCCGTTATACATGTACACATATTTATGATAAGGAGTAGGTAATCTTGACCATTTTATCAGTAAATGTGATTTTATCAATATTGTGATTATCGTCTTCGTTTTTAATTTCAACACCTCTCTTTTACTTCAAAGTCATTTGATAAAAAAAAAAAATCATCGCCATTATTAGTGTATTGCATTTGTGAACATCAATTTCCATTATCATGATTCTTATGTTTAAGTGTCTTCATTGTCAATCTTTATTTTCATCGTTATAATCGCAATTTTGTTTTTATGGGCTTCATTTTACATCTTTGTTCACAACAAGGCATGATTATTATAAACTTTTTTAATTAGTGATATGTTCTGACATTTAATTAAAAATACTGCATGAGCAATGTAAATTTCAATTGGTACTTTACATGTTTAATTTGAATGTTTCTATCATGAACTTGTTTGTCTATAAACGAATTTGAATATACGGAATGAGAGGGCACATGAATTTGAATAAACATTGCCGAAAATATATGCTTATTATGTGAACTAGAATGCACGATTACGAAATTGGTCACCATGATCGTTAATTTTGATGACTGAATACGATTTTGAATGAAAATATTTCTATGCATCAGCGTATTTTTACGAAAATGAATGTCTCTAACATGAAATTGACTGACAAAACAATGAAATGGACCGGGAAAACCTATAATATATTATATACAAAATGCGCCTGTATCAATTCATAATTCATCTTTTGTATAACAATGTTTTTGATGTACGTAGTACAGTGCTGGTTATGTTGCTGTTGATGAAGAGATGGCGATGTATCTGATAGGCTTAGTAACCGATGATTGAAGGAAGAGGCCTCGATGTGATAATGATAACGAAGATGATAATGGCTTTGACACAGTGATGATGATGATGATGATGATGATGATGATGATGACGACGACGATGATAATGGTGATGGTGATAAAAATGACGACGATGATGATGGTGATGATGATGATGATGATGATGTGATGATGAAGATGACGACGATGATGATGTTTGAATAAATTTTGGAGTTCGATAGGATCGATCACAATGTACTGGTTAATAAGCTGTTTGGAATTCATGTTAGACCTTGCATTATTTCTTTAATCGTGGATTTTTAGATCTTCGCCAGCAGACAGTGAAATATAGAGGACAACTTTCTGATATTAATTATGTTGGGGTACCCCAAGGTAAAAAACTTGGGCCAATTCTATTTCTCATAATGATCAATGGTGCATGTCAAAACTCTTCTGTTTCATACTTTAAACATGTTGATGATTTAACATTGGTAGAATGTAGATTAAATTCACAACCATCTCAGTTACAAGGTGAACTTGATTCATTTGCTTCATGGACTGTTTTGAATAACATTAAAATTAAACCCATCTAAATGTTCTGCAATGTCATTCTCTTTCTCAAAGCAACCTTTTCAACCACCTATTTTTTGTATATCAATAATGTACTTTTACCTACTGTAGACAACATAAAAATACTTGGTGTCACGATACAATGTGATTTAAAATGGGACAGTCATGTGATTCAAATGATTAAGAAATGTAACAGAAAATTATATATGCTAAGAATTCTGAAAGGTTACCAATTACCGGAATGTGATCTTATTACTATTTATATAGGATATATTCGACCGATATTAGAATATTGTGCTCCACTTTTTTCTGCAAATCTCTCAATTGGGCAAAGCAGCAGTTTGGAGAGCATACAAAAAAGAGCTTTCAGAACAATTTTAGGACAAAAATAAACATCATACATAAATGCCCTCGATAAATTGCCGACCTTGGTTAGTCGAAGAGAAAAGTTATGTGCAGATTTTGCGATTGCTTTAGAAAATAACAAATTATGTCAGACATGGTTACCTTCAAAGAAAACTCACCAGTTCAATTTACAATCAAAACAAATATCAACCATTCAAATGTCGCACAAAACGGTTTCAGAACAGTTCTCTTCTGAGCCTTACTTGCTTGCTCAATAGTCATTGTACAAGTTTATAACTTTATAACTTTTAACTCATTCTACCTTTCACTCCTCTCTCAATTTCAGCTATATATTTACTGGACCGTTTTAATTATGCATTTGTACCTATATTTATTTATTATATTTTAATTTCCTTGTTTATGAATGATTTAAATCGTTTTAATATGAATGTTTTAATTTGCCAATCTTATATTTAATATAATATTCTTTTAAATTGTAAATATTGATTGCATTATCCATCTATGTATGACTGTATTTGAAATGTGAAATATGTACAATTCCGTCTTGGTACTGCCAGACATATTATTTCAAATAAACCTTTATTGAATTTGAATTTGAATTTGAATTTGAGTAGGCCTATGTATAGGCCAATGGACACTAAGATAAACTTGTGAAATTCCATGTGTTGAGTTCGTTATCACGAAATCTCAAGAACGACTTGAGATATGAACTTCAAACATAGGGATAGTATGTATCACCATAGGAAGACGATCTTATTAGATTTTGGAGTAATTAGGTCAAAAGTCAAGGGCCACGGATGTCACCTTTTGAAATTATTCGTTTCAAGGTCGGAGGCATTATAACAGGAGATGCAGTCGCATTATCTTGTTTGTTTTTTTTCTTTCTAGTTGTGAATTAGTGCCTTCGTCATCTTCCCTCAATTCACTCTCTCATTAGTTTTGTTTTTATTTCGTCATAATGGGTCGACGGACTATATGATTTAACTTCCTTAAAGGGGAAGTTCACCCTGGAATTTTATTGGTCTTAAAAAATGAAGAAAAATAAAAGAAAAATATGAGTGAAGGTTTGGAGAAAATCGACCAAAAAATTACGAAGTTATGAATATTCAAAGTTTTGATTCTGTGACGTCACATGCGAGCAGATCTCCTATGTATTATGTAGTGTAAATTCCATAAAATGTCATTTTTTTCAAAAGAAATTAATTATGTCACCTGTGCGGTCGATATACCATCAAACATAATGTTCATATACATGACTATATCAAATTGACCCATTCCTTTATCAAGAACCATGACAAAAAGACAAATTTATTGAATTTACATACACAACCAATGGGAGAGCTGCTCGCACGTGACGTCACACAATCAAAATTTTAAATATTCATAACTTCGCTATTTTTGGGTCAATTTTCTTCAAACTTTCACTAATATTTTTTAATTATTTTTCTTCATTTTTAAAGACCAATAAAATTCCAGGGTGAACTTCCCCTTTAACGTGTAATCTCTGTCACAATATCTTATTCAGTATGTGAGGATGCGGAGGGACACTGCCAGGACTGGGCGAGGCGAGGGGAATGTGAAATCAACCCTACGTGGATGAGACCTAATTGTAGACGATCGTGTAATGCATGTGATGGTAAGATACATAATGTGATTTTACGAACCGTCATATCTCGTGGGTTTATGACGCTAAAAAACACGCGCGTGGTACGCGTGATTTTTCGAAGTGACCTATAGACCCCCTGTTTTTTGTAAAAACAATCAGTTTCTAAAATACTATCTTCCTTTTCTAAATATTTAAAAATCAAACTCCAATTGCAAATAATTAATTTCATGTTGTAGAATTATAGAATTTATCCTGTACGTTGATACAAATAACTGCTGTGGTTTCCTTCAAAGCGCGAAGTTATAAGCGTCAGAAGAACATCCAAACTTTGAATGCGATTATCTAAAAAAATGGTTTTCGGGACTCGCCGAGGTCAATGACGGTTTGTAAAATCACTGACGAATATATAGGGGTCAAAATGACACAGTTCTTGGTCCATTGCGGCCATCCACCATTCCGGGTTAATTGGGGTCCTACCAGAGTCGTAGTGATAATTGCGTTTGGCCGCAATGGACTTAGGGTCCATTTTACGTACATTTCTCCCCCCCCCTTTTTTCTTTTCTTTAAAAGAGTGTATCATTATTTAATGAGCTAGAGCTGCAAACTGTAATGGTTTTAGTATTTCCTACATGGAATGTAAAAGATATTTCGTGTGTTGTATTTTTTTTTTTAATACGATATTCCGCAGTTCTTACCAAAACGGTTATAGGACAATTCCCCCAGAAATCTACCCCTATCTCTATCATTTTATGGGGAAGTGAAGGGAGGGTGTGTTAGGGTAGTTGTCTGGATATATGTAGGCCTACAAAAACACTGATTTTCAGAACTTAGAATGATGAAATCATCCAGAGCAAAATTCAAAGGACATTATTACACTTGAAAGCTAAGAATGGAAGAAAATAATGTTCTTTAACAGTGGCAGATCCAGGCGGGGCGCAGGGGTCGGCCCTATAATTTTAAACTGCTCATGGACTGTAGACCTACATGTTGCGATCATAAAAATTCGATGCCCCCTCCCCTATCTTCAAATACTGGGTCCTCCACTCTTCAATTAAAACAAAAATCTACTCTAGGTGACCCAGAGTCCATCATTCCCATCGACATCGCCACTCCACTCTTCCTTGTCTATACAATATTAATTAATTTCTTATTTTTTTTTGCATTCCGTTATCTATCCATACCAGATGACCCGGATTGTTACGACAGCAGCAACAACTGCCCCGAGTGGGCAACTGAGGGAGAGTGCGGCAAAAACGAGAGTTATATGCAGACCCATTGCAAAATGAGCTGTGGATTTTGTTGAAGTAACTGAAACTCTTCTAGTTAGGTCGCTGACAGAAGAGTGTGGACATACATTCTGTATCAAATAAAATAGTACACGTGGGAAAGATTTTCTCTTTAAAAAGTATGAGAATTAATCACATCCTCGTTGTGTTTAGTATTTCCATTAAAAAAAGAGAAAAACATACTTTCTTCTGCATTTTTTTGTCATATAATTCATGCGAAAACGAAAAAGATCAATTTAAAGAATTTGAAAACAAGTGCTTCAAGAGATATAAATTTTTCAAACTGTTATTTTTCTATTGTTGACCAATAATGTTGCATAACCATGATACGAAACGAATGATAAGTCCTTTTTTAAATGATGTATGTATTTCATGTTACTTTCCACGGTAAATTATGAAAATCTGGTGCTCTCTTTGTTTGTTTGTTTGTTTTGTTTTGTTTGTTTGTTTGTTTGTTTTTAATATTTTCCAAACAGGCTACTCGGTCATAGTTCAAGTACATTTCAAACTACAAAATAAAAATGTTCATAATGTCACGTATACCTTTAAAGGAATATATAAATGTGGATAAAATGAACTCCGTTTGAAAACGATGTGTGCTTTATGAATGAAAATCCGAATGTTAAGAGACCAAATTGTGAACAAGCCAGAATATACCGCTTTTTATAAATGATGGAATTTTATTTTCTTGCGTGAGTGTTTTATAATGCAGAAGTTGAACTTAGAGTGAGCCATTCGTTTCAGAAAATGTAACGGAGGTTGTTATTTTGTATTACCTAACAATGAACGCAACATTTTTTTGATAAATTGTATTTTATACGATATGAATACTAGCACAATCTTCGCAAAAGTATAAGATTGACACGTAATTACCAAATTATATTTATAAAAACAATAACAACACTAATAATAATAATGATAGATATAATAAGGGGAAAAAAAGAGGGAAAAATTACAAGAAGATCCAATGTTTTTAATGACCTGTACTTTGATTATTTTTGATTGAATAAAACACTTCATTTAAAAAAAAGAAGATTGACATGTAAGAGGATAGGGCAACGGAAGGGTGTTCCGACCCCAGCCCCCTCCCTCTCATACGTGACAGTGTAGTATTATCTGTGGGGCGAAACATGGATTACGCTTTAAGAAATCGAGTCAAATGGAGCCCATGCATTTTTGGTCCATTACCCAAACACACCGTGATACATCTAATACGGCCCATATATAACTCCGAACGGTGTATGGCTATTCATGAACACCAAATTTGGGTCATTTTTACCCTTTCTTATTTATTTTATTTATTTATTTTTTAGAATGTTGGCATGGTTCATTAATATTAATACATCAATAAAGGATATAAATTAAACTGTTAATACATTACTTTAGAATTGGATAAATCTTATGTCGTGTACTTTATGAAAGAAACACAATTCATAGGCTATTAGTGTTTGTTGACGGAGGCTGCTGTCTATAATTTGCCTCTTTATCATGAACATTTTATTCGGTCTTCAGCCCCAGATTTTGTCTCATTTTTATATTTTATTGTTACGGTGTTTGACCTGTTTTTTTGTTTTTTTCCTTCAGTTTCTTTGTCATTGTCTGCCTAAGATAATTAATGCTGCCCTAAATATTTTGTCAATACGGTGATGATGTTATTCCGAATTTCATAAAGTTTACTCTCAATGTATATAATAAATGGGGAAAATTTGAATCAAAACTTCATTAAACAGTCATGTACGTGTCTTTATTTTCTCTTTTCTGTAGAATTAAAATGGGTAAAAAAAATAAAAAAAAATAAAATATTCTAAATAGTACATGCACGTATGTATTTTAGTTATTGCTTCATTATTCGATGTTGCTCTTGAGATTCCCTTTATGTTTTATCGTAATTCCCCTTTCAAAATCTTTCTCCTTAAATAGTAATGGAAGGTGTGTGCTCCTTTCCTTTTCTGTATTTTTTGAAGACCCTTTCTGCGTACCTCCCTCTCTCTCTTTCAATGTGTATTTTCCTTTTTCGATCTCCCCTTTCCCGTTTATTTTTATGAATCATCTCTTTGAATATCGCTTTTGTTTTTTTCAGTTTCATTTCAATGTTTCATTGCTTATTCTCCTTTCTCCCGCTCTCTATTTTCTCTCTGAGTAAGTATGCTTAATAGGAAAAACTGAAGAAATTATACGTAACCATTTCTCGGCACATTAACGTACCTAGTAGGCGGGCATTTTCTCTCTATCCTGCGTTATTTTCCTCTCCCCTTCTCGTTCTTTCTCTCAAGTATGATGTATCTTGTACTTTTGCTTTATGATGTCTCATAGATTCAAAATCAATCACTGTATCTCCCTCTCTCGTTGCTTATTCTCTCTCTCTCTCTCTCCCTCTCTCTATCTATCTCTCCCTCCCCTCACTCTCTCGTTCTCAACCTCTTCTTCCCTCTACACTACTCTTTTATTACATATCGCTTTCATCATTGACCGCTATATCTAATAGTAATATGCAAACGAGAGACGAAATAAATAGATGCATACAACTTCAGTGCCGTGTTGTCATCTTTTAAAACATCGAGGAACATAAGGTTAACATATAGGTACTTTCATTTACATGTCTTTACATTTTTTTTGTCCTATCAATCACATGTACACCCTCAATAACTTACAAAAAATAATAAAAAATGTCATGCTACTTTTCTATGTACACACTTTATATTCATATAAAATGTTATTCTCTACATACATGTACCGATAGCAACATAAATAACTAAAAACGCAATCCAGGGCCGAGTAATATTGGTTTAGATATTTCAAGGGATGAATGTATTTTTCACATTAATGTGAAGGAACAATATGGAACAATAGTAGGGAGTACGGGTACATATTCCCCATACAAATAATGCCATACGGATAATGTGAGTGTTTTGCACAGCTCTGGAATTTAAAGACCTCAGCATATAAAAAAAATTAAAAAAAAAGGATGTAAACTTCCTTTATAAATGAATTAAATTAACATTTACTTTCCCCGTGGTTTTCTAGTTTTTATTTTGCAATATTATCTTGAAGGGGGCAGTGTCTTCATGACATATTATCTGCTTACATAATTCATATATTGTGTACAATAAAATATGCTCCTTCCTTGAAGCTTGGTTAAAATGGGGGCATTCCTCCAACAACATATCTTTGAAAAGAGACATTCAAAAAAATGATAAAAAAAGTTACTATACATACATGTACAAGCAAGGAAGAAAAAATAGAGATAAAAATAATTATATATGTGAATGCACATACAACTAAGCCTCTACATTTGTTAGACACGATAAAAGCATTTCTACCAATGATATAATAATAAACGAAAATTGCATGACATTGCATTGGAATACATACATGTACATGTTCACAACTAGACAAGTATAATTAAAAATAAATGTACACATACATGTATATTAAATCATTCATCTTTGCCTGAACGTTGTAACTTTTTAGCCAAATTATCAGAAATACAGACAGTGCTAATTGCAACGAAATGACATTTTATGTTATCATTGTACATCATATATATGTCTAGAATTAATCTGTAACCTTCTAGGTATTTGACGACCCAGACAAATAATACAATAGCAGGGTCATCCTTTATTGACGTTTATTTAAATCCTCCATGTGCATTTTCCTGAGGCTATTAAATACAAACTGAAGGTCTTCCAGATAAACTTTTAGATACCATGGAAGTGCTACATGGAGGACTTAAAAGCTACATTTATGTAGTCTTGCCCTATTTAGTGCCATTTGGTCTACAACATGTTCATCTGAACCAATTGCTAATTAGACCAAATTGTTGTAGACTAAATGACACTCTGATTCGAACTGCAGCACATTTCAAACAAAATGCTACTTCAATATACATCTACTGTCTGTCCAATAAGTTACCATGCAATTATGATACGAAAATTCTGGTTGACTTTGTTTACAACCTGGTTCGACCACAATTAAATCAATTTAGAATTAAAGCAAATGACATTTCACTGACAACACATTTAAAACAAAAAACTTCTCCCAGGTACAAGCATCAAAGTATCAAACCAATCTGAAAAGCTGTTGTTGGTTAGTTCAATAAAATTATCATGTATATGTATATCTACAAACGGTTGTTGATGTGATCAGTAAAATGATGGAATTTGTTTCAACTATCTTGATTTACAGAGCTCCACACATCTGTACATACATGTATCATTTTGTTGAAAGCTTTACATGTAAGTTCATTAATATTACATGAAATAAAGGTTAACAACTTTCTAGATCTCAAAAATATGAAACATGTTTTGACAGCCTGATCAACATAATTGATAATGAAGTTACAGCACTATAATTTGATTTAAATATACATGTACATTGATAATAATTATCAGCATTTTATGGAAAATCCTTTTCACATGTGCACTGCAAGACACATGAAGCTTAATTGTGTGATTTTTTTTTTTCATTTGAAAAGAGATGAAAAGGATATTTTGCTTTGCTGCTGTTACATATACATAAATGGGTGTGTTAAAAAAAAGTGTGCAGTGTAATGCATGGCTTTAAACACCAATTGAATATGGCAAGCTAAATGGGGTTCTTAATCATGATTATTTGCATTTTTAAGGTAAAGTTGAAAGAAATGTATGCAAAATCTGGTGTTGACTGACATTATTTTTTCAGACATTTCAAATGATAAACTATGGGCAACCCATTTGGCACTCATATCAAAATCTTTTGTAAAGTTTAATAGTTACCACAAGCACAGCTTGGTGAAACCAGCTCAGTACTCCATTTTACCTTAAAAACATCCTGTTCACAATACCATCTCAAGAATAACTCCAAAATTGCCATAAATGTAATGCAATATTCTGTTTGGTTTCGAGTAAGCTTCAAAAGAGTGACCAGTCCGACAACCTGTTATAAGCTACTGAAATGCTTGCATCTGATTGGCTGAGAGCAAATTTGTCGGATAAAATGTCTGACAAGTCCTTTGATGAAACGCCCTCCAGGGTTTAACAGAGGCAATTATACTGTGTATATTTGGCACATTTGCTACTGTTGAAATGCATGTACACACACTTATTTTTATTATCTACAGCCTTTTTGAAATTGGAAAATATCTCAAATTAAGAGAGAAGAAGCACCCACACATCTCAGGCGTATCCAACAATATAGACAGCATGTTATAATATTCTTCAGTTGACTTTTCAATCAATTAAATGAATCAATAAAGTACTTTGATCTCTTTTTCTGTTAACAACTATAACATGTTTGAAACAGAGAGAACACATAATCCACATACACGAAACCACAAATATAGGGGAATTAATATGATACAGCACTACAAGTATTATTCTGAAGTGAACTTTTGAATCAATCAATCAAATGAATGAATAAAACAATTCAATTTTATCCTAATGCTTTTCCTTGTCCTAAACAATCTTGATTTTCTGTGATAGATTATCCAATAAATAAATCAAAGCCTCACTTCACCTGTACAGTCCACTCCTATTACAACGAGGTGCACAGGACCAACCAATTACATTGTACCTTGTTATAATGTTTGTATGTATATTACATGTAAATGTAGATGACACATGTGCACATGTTTGAAAATGGTACCGGAGAATCACTTTATTGTAATGAAATTCTATTGTATCCATGCTCATTATAACAGGAGTGGAGTGTATAATTGCTTCAAGACTGGCTTGTCCGTCATTGGAATACCTGAGTGGCACTGCCAAACCGGCCCCAGACAGACTCTATTATACCGACCACAAATGTAATCTTTCGTTCGGTCTAGTGTCGGTTTAGAATCGGTGTCACTGGTCTGACTGCTCAGGTATAACTGCTTTAAATGGGCGCAAGTGTTTATGAACATGTACAATGTAGGACATTCACTCCGTATTAAAGTACACATGTACAGTCAATTCCCATTATAACAAGGCAATCATCAAGAACCCAATGTCCAACATGTGCATATACATGCATGTCTGTGCCAATTTGTTCAGTATAAAAAGATATCGTTATAACGAAGAAACCTCCTTATAATGAGACTAGACTGTATTTAATCTATGCCCTTCTTACATGTGTAGCTCTCAAAAGAAAAAAATGTATACATACATCTTTTCTATCACAGATATCATTCTCCTATTTGGTTGTAAACAATAAACACAGAATCACAGTAAATTTTGTAAAAGTATCTAGACTCCATGTCACTGTCTGTACAATGTAGCTCACAATTCCTTTCATAAACCATGTTAAAATATCGACCATAATCACTTTGGCAATTACAAGTGCACAATTTCAAACTACTTGTCATGAATTTGACCTACTCGTGTTCTGTCCTGAACCCATAGCAGTAAATAGTAAGGTGTTTAGTTATCTTTTTATTCACTAAGTTATGAATGACATTATCTATAGGAAAAAATCTATATGATATGTCTTTCAACAGAATGAGGTTTTTATCATTAATTGCTTCCAATTTTCATTTCCAAATTAGCAATTCTTTTTAAGCATATTTTGTACCTTCATTGTAGGCCTACATTAAACATGTAACATTTTTTCTGTCAAAAGAATATTTTGTTGGAGTAAAAGAAAACTCCATTTAGTGAAAATTTGAGGAGAAAAACAGATTTTCAGGAGGTTGTCTACTGCTATGGGTTAAAGAGTGATCTACATTCTACAAGTGCATCACATCAAATTGCATAGAAGCTCTGATGATCAGCTGTTTGATTAATGAACATTCATATTTCACCTAAAAATCACACAACCTTGTACTGTGTACACTAAAATAAAACATTTGAAATATAACTAAAAATAGACAAATTCATTTACAGTCTACCATATCCTTTCTGTTATAATTTGCTCTCCCGGAATGAATTTTATATGCATTATTATCTTTATATAATGAAATGTTAAAAATATAAACAATAAAAGAAGACATCCTGATGGAAAAAGTAAAAACATTGACACAATTCAACAAATAAATATAAAAAAAAGGAATAATGTCTTGCTATAATCATTTGTATGAAATAAAAAAGGACATCTAGATGTTTCTCCCGTGATACATGATTACAAATATTTTACACAAGATCTTTCTCACTTCATTATCACAGAAATCTTTCTTTAACAAGTGCTTATATGAGTTAACATGTAGACTGGCATGGAATGTTCCTATATTTACAGCCAACTTCAAAATGATACTGTTTGTTTTTTTTTTTTTTGTGTGTGTTTAAAATAGCCCTTTAAAATTTCCGGTCATGAAAGGATTAAATTACATCACACGGAGTTAAGACTTTTCTGTCTCTCAACAGAAGAAGTGAATACAAAGTTAAATAATCAACAGTGACTCCACACTACCAATGTATCCCCAGAGATGATTACTTTTGTCATTATTTCTCAATTTTTTCTCTCTTTTGATAGGCATTTAAAAGACAAAGAGAGTCGAGAGTAACAAAAATGTTAAAAGTCTGCCATGCGAAATTAAAATCCTTTGAATAATAATAATAATAATAATAATACTGTTTTATTTACCCAGGGTAGCCACTTCAGTTCTGACAACTGTTCTCCCAGTGGGCCCTGCATGATGTTATTATTACCCCCAAGCTCCTTCTTAATATAAAGATATTGCACACCACACACATGTATACAGGAAAAAATGTTGGGGAAAATCTTTCATTTTTTTTTTACTGAATACTAAAGGAAAATGAAAAACTTCTAGAGCTACAAACCCGATCGCGTAACAATCTTTCATAGATATGACAGTCAAAATAAGGCCATCAACCACCAAAACTCTGATCTCCAAGAAGGAGAACCATCCCTCCAAAAGTTGGGTTACCTGGCGTTAGACATCGCTAAGCGGTGAGGTCGCCATGTTGGCTGGGCCTGGAGCAAAACTGTGCACGCACTTGCGAACAACCCACTCACTATGTTTCTTTGTACACACATCATAATACCACTTATCACTGATTTAATTTCCGAATCACAATTAGTATACAGTTACTAAATATTAGACCGAAGACATAGTTGAATAATGAATATTATAGTAATCATGTCTATCTACATTTATTATTATTCTGTTTCCGATACTTCAAACTTATAACAATACAACTCTAAAATTTACGATCATCAATTCAACAATAACTGGAACGACGTATGCGCTGCCGCATTTTCAGAAGCTAGCCAAAGCTGCTTTTCACCGTCGCTAACCGGCCCGTGTGGCAGCCGCCGGGCCTGGTATCGGGAGCGATCCTGTCTCTGGTCGCGGTCGCATAACATGGCTGGCTCGACGGACCGCGTACGTAGCGGCCTGCTTAATCATCAAAACGCCGAGTCAACCGCAACATCGAAACATTCACTTTTAAATCAATCTGATTGTGTCCTTTTGCTTCTTTATTGTAAAATTTGCAGCGACTACTTTGCTAGTATTTTCTATTTCTTTCTCAAGATATCTCAGGCCTCTTTTGTGGGTCGGAGAACGAAAAAAAAAACTATATTTTGCGCCTTTATCGGACGCGATTTCCGCAGCCAAATGCTTGACAGTACAACCATCTTAGCGGAAGACCGACTGGCACGTAAAAACACACAAACGCCGCTGGCTAGGCTGGGCGATCAGCTTGGGCTTGTTCGTCGATCGTGGCGAGTTGTTCGTCCAGTGACGTCAATATCGCAGAGGACCATGGAGAAATATGCAAATACTCGGCAAGATGGCATCTTCGCGGTAATCTCAAATCAAGTTTGAGTTTGAAGTTTGAGCTGGCAATATTTCGGATATAGTCAACGGATTTTTCTTCATGTTAGTTTTATTAGTAAAGTGGAGTATGTGCGACTTAATTAAGGGGTTTTTTTGCTCTAGCCTTTCATTTTCCTTTAATGGTTCACACAAATGCCATGATACATTGTATACCGGTAGTCGAAAAACAAGTAAACATCTAGTAGCAGTGTATGCATTTGATCATATTTTGTATACAGATGTATCAATCAATAAGAAAGGGTGGGAGGTATATATTTTTGTTTTATATTTTTATGCGTTTGAAATTATTTTAGTTCAACATACTTTTTCACATCAGGACATGCACAAGTCATGTACATGTATCCACTTATTTTACAGCATTTATTTATTTTTTTTTTACATCAGGTACTAATTTGAGTGTTGGTATCTTACAGTAGACTGTTGTAAATTACATTTGATAACCCACAAGTTAAATTTTTCTGATAACATGAAGCTTTATCCATATTTGGAAATAGAATAATTTCATTTTAATTTTGAGTACATGTACCGTTTCCTTTTCAACACGATAGTTACAAGTCTTTTAAACAGATATTACAGAATAAATAAACGCACTTTAATCAAGCACTCCATGTAAAATTAAACCTTCAATATAAGTTGGTTTAATTATTTCCTGATCTTTATAAAGGTCAATAAGTACCAAGGTTCCAAGTAAACGAACATCTCAGGAAACAGTTTGAAAATGAAGGGTAATAATAACTTTACACACTTCACCGACACTTCCATGTAATTTTTGTACATGTACATGTACGTGATAAGGGAATTTTGACTAGAGGTATGTTTCTCTAATTCAAAGAGATCTATGATAATCTTAAGGCTCACTGATTGGTTTACCTCGACCTTTGCCCCCATAAAAGGATGATACACCACCAGGGCCATGAGGGGTACGTACTATACCTGCAGCACCTGCCATCTGGCGACGCCCAAGCATTGGACTTCCAGCTGGGCTGCTCCCAGCTGCCAAGGGACTCTTTTCTTGGCTGGCCTGCAACATGCGACGGCGGATCCATGGGCTCGAGTTGCTGCTGTCCGAATGATCACCACCGCCACTGCCTCTTCTATCATAGTTCTTACGACTCAGCTCTGGGCTGCACTTGGGGCTGCCTTTGGGGCTGTTGCGCACCTGTCCAGCGGTGAGGGGCGATTTCCCATGTTTGCGCTGGCTCCGAGGACTACCATGGGGACTAGGGCAGGGGCTAGATTTCGGGGTGTTTGAGGGACTCAGGTGATTGGGGCTTCGGTGTTGCTGAATGGGAATGGGCTTGCTTGAGGACCTATGCTCTGAAGGATTGTCAACATCTGAGGAGCTTGGTGTACCGGTCACACCACTGCCATCACACGATAGCTCATCTAATCGATTGCTGTTCCTCTTCTTCTTACGGCGACGTTTCTTCTTCTTCGCATCCCCTTCAGCATCCACTGACGCAGCTTCGTCAACTTGCTGAGGCGACAAAGATTCTTTATGAGACTTTCGTTCCTTTTTCTCTTTCTGCTTTGGCCGGTTGATGAGAAGAGAGACATGAAGACCAGTACGCCAGTTATCTTCATCATTCATCGTCTTGGCAGCCTTGTGAGCAGATTCCGTCTTTTCAAACTCAACCAGTGCACAAGCTTTCTTCTGGCTGTAAGCAGCATGGCTTTCCATTTGTTTACGCACATCTTGGGGAATGGGGTTCCCAGGCCTTATGATACGTATAAGAGAAATTTCGCCGCACGTCTGAAATAAGTGAGAGATCTTTTCCACGGATGGATTTTCCATGGGGAGGTTGACAGCCACCACAGTGCGTGAATTTGACGTTTCATCATACTCTGGCAAGGGGGCCTTTCTTTTGACTTTAGTTCCTTCACTGTTCACGACCAACTGTTGAGATTGTTGAAGACTAAATCTGACAGACTTCCAGTCCTTCGACAAACCTCGCACCTTCTTGAATGAAGCGATCAATTTAATGCTGACGAAACCTTGCTTGTTTCGCCGCACATGTTTCAACAAGAAGGCATCTTTTACAATGTTGGCATCCGAAAAGTAAAACTCGACCTGCTTGACAATCTTTTCAACCAAATCTTCATCTGGGGGTTTCCAATCTTTTTCCTCTCTCTCTTTCTCTTCCCTTCTCTCCTTCCTCGTAGATCCTCTTTGTTCCATTTCGTGCAACTTTATCATGGGTTGTTGTGGTGGAGTGTGGTTGATGGGGAAGGGTGGGTCTTTGTGGCGTGTGGTTGCGTGGGGGTGGGATGGGGGCTTTGGTGTGATGATGGTGGTTTGGGGCTGGGTTGGGGGGCACGGGGCGAAAAGTAAAGGCTCGACCTGCTTGACAATTTTTCAACCAAATCTTCATCTGGGGGTTTTCCAATCTTTTACAGCGATGATTCGTCATTTTGATCCTCGTACTACCCGGTCCGATTTGCACCATCAAATTCATCGACAAAGCTGTCACGCCCTATCGCTGCTTCATCCCATCAGAACTGTCATCTCACTTCTCAAGCCCTGAACAATCCTGCTCAGATGTCTGGATATGTGTACGACGGGTGGAGGAGTATTGGGGTGTGTTCGCCCGCGTACGTGCCATCATTAGGACTCTGGCCTGCTCCGGAACGAAGAAAGCTCATATCCGATTTGACTTGGTGGGGACTGGGCGGTCCCACTGCTGATCGGTGTGGCCCGAAGTGCCGTTTTCCATCATTTCGATCATTTCTACTTGACTCATCTGACTAGAAGGTCGGCTTAGCAATCTCTCCAACGAAGATTGATTTTCGAGTTCTAATTTGCCGTTAGCCCCGATCAAGACCCAGAAAAACGCACAGAGAGGTAGCGGCGGGCCACACAGAGTAACACTGAAAAATGCACGCCACAGGCTAGAGTATTCCCATTAGCGCAAGTTCGCTATGCGATTTGCGAATCGCATGGAATACAGCCAAGTATAGCTCTATGTAAATTACAATAGCGTTCTATTGTATAGTTCTGCACGTCTTTGACGACTATTGAATATGATATTCACCTAATGACAATAAAACGTTTGTCATCGAAACTTCGTCGATTTCGATGCGCGTGAAGCGAAAAGGAGGACGAAACGATTCGGAGGGCATCCCTGGTCCTCGTAGCATCTTTAAAAAATAATAAAAAAAATAAATAATATGAATAAATAAAATAAATAGGAATAAATGAATGAATAAATAATAAATATAAGAATCGAAGGGTAAGAGAAAGAAGAACTAATGAAAGAGACAAATTAAAGTAGCTCTCTCTTTTCTACAGAAACACTATCAATAATTCTTCGATTGAATACTGCATAATATAGGTTTTCCGGGAGCCATTTTCATCCTCCATGGCAGTCGGTTTCACGAATATTCATTCAATTTCAAGCGAAATTTGAAATGTTCCATTAACACCCTTACTTCAAAAGATAAAGAAACATTGCAATTTCATTTCTTTATATTGTCGATTTCATAAAGATGATCTAAGGGGGTCACAAAAATGTCAGTGAGGTGCAATCAAATTTCGAGGCTCAGCGAGAAATTTGCGCTTGGTTTTGAACATCAAATTCACGCAGTTGGATATTTCAAATATACACCGTGTGTCTTCAAATTCCTGCTATATGCTCGTTCGCCTGTATGCTCGGTCCCGATTTTCCCGGGAAAAGGGTATATTTTAGGGGCTCAGGTAGGGGGAAACCCGAGAAATGATTTAATTGGGTCTTTTATACATTCTCTCCTCTCCCCACCCCACCCGAAACCGGATTTGATTACGGATATTTTCCTAATTTTTTGAGGACAAAAACGGAAATAGTGTCCGACATGTAAAGAGGGGGTAATTTTGCTAAAAGACAGTGTATGAATTGACCCTTGAGCGGGGGGGGGGGGTTGTAACTCTCTTCGAACTTTATAACCGTCAAATTACAATGATGAATAAAAAAGGGTTCATAAAATAATGAAAAACAAAGTATAGGGCAAGTGCAGAGAGAGTGAATAAAATAACACAAAAAGAGAAAATATATGAAAGAAAAATAATGAAGTATGGAGCCTTTGTTTGCTGGCACATGTTTATACATTTCAGAAGATGATTAAATGAAGGGGGATTATAAAATGAAAATTAAATAATGAATATATGATACAAATAACATTGCCATAACGTCAGTTCCCTGAAGAGGAATGGAGAGGGTGGTGCGTATGGAGGGTCATCCACACCATATTATAAAAGAAAGAGAGAGAATGAAAAAAAATATGAGAGAGAGAGAGATAGAGAGAGAGAGAAAGAGAAAGAGAGATAGAGAGAAAGAGAGAGAGAGAGAGAGAGAGAAAGAGAGAGAGAGAGAAATAAAGCATGGAGCCTTTTTTCAGGCACATATGTCCCTACATTTCCGAAAATGATAATAAATGAAGAAAGATTATGAAATCAAAATTATATAATGAAACAAAACATATATACATATAACATTGCTATAACGTGATTGCCCTGGATAGGAATGGAGAGACAGGGGTGATGCGTTCATCTCGATCTCTCTCTCCATCTCCATGGCCTATAACCGAAGTGTTGATTGTTTATCAGAATCTATATGTTGGATATGGTGATGAATATGATTCATCATATTCAGTTATAAGCACAAACGCTATGACCATTTCTTTCAAAGATTGACTTTGATAGGCCTACATAATTTCTTTTTTGCAATTATAAAATCATGCGTTAGCACACCATATACCATATGGTGAAATTGACTACGTTTTGCATTAAATAGATAGCTTTAAAATGAAATAGAAAATACAAATAAGTACAAATTAGCTCTTGTTTACAATAAATGTGAAATTGAATATCGCCATTGTGAAATAGGCGAATTTTGTACGTCTTTGATTGACTAAAGTACCTTTTCGGTCGCTGTTCACATTAAGTTGAGTTCGTAAAGTGCGATATTGAAATGCCATTTTAAGCACAGGGAAAAAAAATGAGCTAATTTGAATGCCCCGCACATGTAATTGAGTGAATGGGGGATGAAAATGGCCGGGAAAACCTATACTATAGGTTTTCCCGGCCAATTTCATACATTTATCAGCCGTTTTCATTTAATGTCTATTCAAATTCGTGTGTTTGATGCGACAGACTGACTTTAGTCAAAAACTTTCGTGTTCATGCTCTCAAATTCGTTTTAGGCACACAAAGTAATGGTTGCAAAGTTCAAATTCGGATATAGGCATTTAATTTCATTATTTGGGCATAGTGCGAATATCAGTTTACGGAATGAAATGTCGACAGGATGAAGACAAATTTGAATAGCTATTGCCGAATATATATGCTTATTATGTGAAGTAGAATGTGCAAATACGAAATCAATCACATCAATCGTTAATTTTGATGATTAAATACAATTTTGACTGGCAACATTTCGATGCATCAGCGTTTTTTCCGAAAATGAATGCCTCTAATATGCAATTGATTGACAAAACAATGAAATTGACCGGGAAAACCTATAGTAGCCTATGAAGAGTTCTTTACCATGGGCGCGTTCAACGCTGGTTACAAGGGGAACACGTCCTCCACCCCCTACGAATTCGGGGGTGGGGGACATCTTGTCAAAATATCCCCTATGTTTTGTCGGGCGGGTCAAGCCTCCCCCCACCCCGAACCCCAAATTTGAAAAAGTGACTAAATCGGGTATTTTGGGCCTTTGCGCCCCCCCCCCCTCGGTGAAAAAAGGGTCAACATAATCATGCACAATGACTCTATGAGTGTACCTAATTATGTTGTTTATGATATCGTTATTTATACGGACTTTGAACATAAAATAAATAGGCCTACAATGTTTGTCAAAAAGGCTGGATACTTGTGGGCTTTTTTTTTTGGGGGGGGTTGTTTTTATTGTTCAGCCACATCATTTTGCTCCGG
>CALNVZ010003425.1:18705541-18725590 GCA_940671915.1 Paracentrotus lividus | reverse complement strand
TCTCTCTCTCTCTTCACATCCAAGCCTTCAATCCATCTTGGTAACCCTGTCTGTACTCTTTACATTATCTCCTTCTCTTTATAATTCACTCATTGAGTTAATGTACATTGAATAGATCCAGGCCTTGCCTATCATGTCCAGTCTGATTTTAATCCACTTTCACAAAAGCCATCACGGCTCACGCTGGTCCTCTACCTGACAGGTGTCTTTGTTGTTATAATGGACCAGCGAACCGTGAACAGATAATGCATCGTGAGTGCTGCACTAATGAGCTAGTCTTTCTCATGTCTCTCGTCCTATTAAAGTTATGTTAAATGTAAAGAGGAAAATCAAAACAAAACAAACAAAAACAATTAAACAATAGTCATATCTTTACTATATTTTTTTCTAGAATATTTCCATTTTGTTTACAATTATTCATTTCTCGTTTTCATTCTGGTTGTTTTTGAAGTAATAATCAACCATACCTAAAAAATAAAAACAAAACATGCAGCAAAAGTCTTAAGAATACAGTACAATACTTGGTAATAATCATTTAAATAACATAAATAATGCGACTTGATGGACAACTAGACGTGGCGCTTCATTAGACGGAAGTGATGTGTGACGTAATAATTGTGTTGCAGACCCCTTAATCCGTCATATTCGGCGCCAGTTCTCCTGCACTACTCAGCGTGAGACTGGGTGAAATTGGAACCCGGGGAGGTTAAATATGAAGAGAATAGAAAGCAAAACTGATCAACTTACAAAAAACGAATTAAGCAACTAAATAGTGTCTGGAACGCGCCAACAAAGAGCTATAGATTTTTCCTAATTCTTGCCGCCTCTCACGTACATTAGGGTTGTAGTTGTCAATTAAAATGAGTAGCATTGTTCCTAAACTTAGGTTAGGTGTTGTGACGATTTGTATCATTCTGGCGTAACGATTCCGTCTGCTATAGACTTTTGCTTTTCGGTTTACGTTGATCTAAAGTAGGCCAATGTTGTAGTCATACTTTAAAAACCTCTGTAACTTTAAATCGTTTTGTATGATTATTTATTTTAACTTCATTGATGTTTTTTTTTTTTTTTTTGTGTGTGTTGTTTTTTTTTGTGTGTGCTTTGTTTGTTTTTTCTTTGGGGGATAATATATGGTACATTAAAAAAGGGGGTCTTTTCCATCAGCACGGATGACTTAAGTGCAGTTGTTTCCTGGTTTGTTTCCTGGCAAATTCGATTTGGTAAGAATAACATAAGAGGAAATTATACTGCAAAAAACACTGTAATATGGGACACCGACGGTGCTAGATGAGTATACAAAATCTGAAACACCACATTGTTGATTCTATTTGCAGATCAAAGTAATATATCATTTAAAATATTTTTTCAAGATATTATTATTAAAAAGAGCAACAATTTCTGCTTTATTTTATAAAGTGGACTAAATATTTTTAACAACAACAAAAAATCTAAAAAAATTAAACACCAAATCCGATGTTAAATTAACATCGGCCAAGCCTCAATAGAAGATCACAATCAGTGGTGTTGAATTAACATCAACAGGACCATGGTGTCAGATTAGAAATTTCCACCAATCAAAGTGTCAAATTAACACCAAGCACTGTCAAGTGATGTATACCTTAACCCTAACTTTTTTTCTATCTTAGCTCAGCTATTCATTGTTGAATCTTTAACAAAATACAGGCCAAAGAATATAATTTCTGAATAAATGAAAATGACAGCCATGATAGCTCAACCACATATTTGTCCAGAAGAAAAACATTGGGTAGTGTGAGATATTACTTTCCTGCTCAAAAAACATTTTATTTATTTTTTATTTTTTGTATGAAGTTCAACGAACCGTTAAATCTGTTTACACTCAAACAGCATGTGGAGCGATGAAATTCACATGATTTGTACAGTTTTAGTTTGAAGCATGTTTCTGCTAGGAATGGGAGCCTCTGTTACAATCGCCCCGTTTTAAAATAATTGTCCCCTGTCTCCCCTATAAAGGACACGATAACTTCTCCAAAAAATGCTCCAAATTTTATTGTCCGAAACGGATATCTATTTTGGCCCATTTCTCGTTGGCCCGGCAGCCGCTGAGCAGCGTCAGAAGGACATTGCTCTTTCCCCCTCTTGTTGAACGCCAAACAGGGAAGCAGCAACTACCTTTTTTTTAACGTCTTTTGGTATTCTGTGGCCCTTCCATATTTTCCCGGACGTGGCTTTACCCCCCCCTTTTTTTTGAGGGGGAGGGGGGATTAAAGTATAGTTTTTACAAGCCTTCAGACTAAAAAAGATATTTTCAAAATGAATTTCAGTCTGAAAAGAAAACGACAGCTACTTCAAATTATAAGACTTCGGTGACCTTTCCATGTTTTTCAAAACGTCATTTTTATCCTTCAGTCTTTAATGCCACCCTTTTTTAAAAAGCTATTCGTAAATGGCCTATATAATATTCAATAACTCAATTTTATTTAGATCAGGGGGCATTTCATCAAAGGACTTTGCTCTCAGCCAATCAGATGTAAGCATTTCAGTAGCTTATAACAGTTTGTCGGAAAAAACGTCCGACAAGTCCTTTGATGAAATGCCCCCAGGGCTTCTTTGAACTTTTCCATGTTTTTCAAGATGTTACTTTATCATTGTTTATGTATTTTTTTAAATCATAGTTTTTTTAAGCCATTTAGAGAAAAGCTTCCAAATCAATTTAAATTTCAAAACCTTCATCTCGGACGTAGGTCCTTTTCATGTTTTTGGGGGACTGTTTGATTTAAATTACAAATCGTTTGCGAGCCTGAGCCCCTTGAAAAATCTCTTTATTACTTTCATGTTTTACAAAAGGTTGTGTTCCCCCTTTTTTTTTATAATAGTTTATCAGGCGAAAAGATTTTTTTTTTTTCAAAAGAAATTCCACACTGAGTAAAAATAATAGGTATTTCAAATTTATCTAGGGTTTCGATGACTTTTCCATGTTTTTCAAAATGTCATATTCAGCTTTAATCAATCACTTCTAAGGCCATTCTTTTATTTATAAAGAGCAAAGCGAAATCCGACCTTAACATTATTAAGTTAAATATGTAACTTAATTATATTTAGAGCAGAGCTTTTCTGGACTTTTTTCCTCTATCTTCTCTTTTTTTTGGGGGGGGGAGGAGGGGAGGGGGACAAAAATCAATAGTTTTTTTTAAAAAGGCCCATTTAGAGCAAAAATACAGAGACATATTCAAAACAAGTTTTTTAGTGGGGAACGTAGGTATCTCCAGGCGCGGATACCAAGATAAATCGAATTGATGCATTTCGGGGGCCCTATTGTCTGGAGACAAAAGCGCTCTAATTATGTTTACGCATGGGCCCGGTAAATTCATTGTGTGACTCCGGTCTGCGTCCGCTACTGATTTCAAATTTCATTTAAGAATTTTTGGTTATTTCATATTCAAAGGTAATGTTTCTGCCCTCTAAAACACATTGTGGAGCGTGGGCACATTGTGAAAACACTGTGTTCAACAGAGACGCACGCAATGTGAATGAACACACTGTGAACACACTGTGGGACATGTGTTCTTTCGCAGGCAGGGCAGATCAAAAAGATATTTTCAAAATAGAATTTCCGTCTGAAAAGAAAACAACAGCTACCTCAAATCTATACGGACTTCGGTGACCTTTCACATGTTTTTTCAAAAACCGTTTGTTTATATCCTCAGTCCTTTAAAAATCCCTATTCGTAAATGATCTATATATATGGAACTCATTTTAATTTTAGGTTCAGGACCCCTTTATTTTTCTTTTTTTTTTGAACTTTTCCCATGTTTATTTCAAGATGTCACTTGATCACTGTATTGATGCTATTTTTTTGAAATCATAGTTTTTGAAGCATTTAGAGCCAAAGCTTCAAATGGACTTTTCCTCTAGTCCTCTCCTCTTTTTTTTTTTTTTTGTATTTTTGGGGGGGGGAGGCGGTAAGAGGGCAGAAATACAGAGACATATTCAAAACAAGTTTTTAGCGGAAAACGTAGGTATCTCAAATTTCATTTATAAGATTCGGTTATTTTCATACTTCAAAGGTAATGTTTCTGCCCCTCTTAAAACTTATATTATAGTAGTTTACAGTAATGTATATATTTCAAGCTGATATTTTTATGAAAGGGTGACTGACTCGTCGCTTTTCATTCTCGAAGATTAGGCCTATCATAATCGGTCATTTAAAAAAAAATAATGGTAAGATAAAAAAAAAGAAAAATATTAGCCAAAAGTTAACTTTTCTTGAAGTGGTGATTATTGGTGAAAGAATTCATAATGCCGTAAAGATGCCAAGACAATGGCGGAATTTTTGAGATGATAAATTACTTGCTCAAAGAAACTCATCTACTCGGGGGCCCGAAGTCTTTTTCGGCCATTGTCTCTGCTCCCTATTAAATCGCCCTTTACTTATTTGTGAAAAGTATAAACGAAGCCTGTAAACAGTTCTTGGAGAAATATGAAACAGCTTCGTGATATCTTTAATTGATAATCCTACCTCAAAATATTTCATTTGGGCTGATTGTTGTTGTTGTTGTTGTTGTTTTTTTTTTGTATAATTCATGTTGCAATTATCATGATTATAGTCTGTTTCATGCATTCGCTCGATTTTGCGATATCTCAAGAAGCTCCTTGAAAACGGAGCTGGGTGCTTTTATGTATCATTATAGGAAGACGATCTGATTAGATTTTGGAAGAGGCATCTCAAATGTCAAGGGTCTCAGAGGTCAACTTCTGACATTCTAAAGATCTTTATAACGATTAATCAAGAACCATTTGAGATATGAACTTTAATCTCCACGACAGTATGCATCATTAGAAGACAATGTGGTTATATTTTGGAGAAGGTATATAGTTTATAGGTCAAGTTTGGAGATGTTATTTCTTGAAATTCCATATACATATTACCATACGAGGACGATCTGATTCGATGTTGGTTTACGTAGTTTAAAGGTTAGGGATTACATGTGTCACCTTTATTTTATTTTGATCACGTTAAGAACAACTTAAAATGAAATTCAAGCTATACGATATCACTATATAGGAAGGTGATCGAAGCAGATTTTGGAGAATGTAGATGTAGGTCTCAGAGGTCAACTTGTGAAAATTACAAGTAAATCGCATTTTTAAAAGAACCAATGAGTATGTGGACTTTGAGCTTGATAGGAATATGATATGATCAGATTTTTAAGTATGTAGTTCAAAGGCCAATGGTCACAGAGGTAAATTTTGGGAATTACTTGTTCTAAGGGCAGTTGCATATATATGGGAGATATTTGTGATATTAAACAAAACAAAAAAGATTTCTAGACTTACGTCTCCATGACGGACAAAAATATCACAGAAATGAACTTCGCGCGACTCCTGCGACGTCGCGGAGATTCCAGAGACATCTCTGAGATCTTTGCGAGGAGTCTCAAATCCGTCTCAAGCCTGTCTCATGTCAAGTGAGATACCATAAACAGATATTTCAAATCTCATATTAGGCCTATAGGACTTCGACCTTTTCATGTGTTTTAGGGCGGGGCTTTAATCACTCTTAAAGCTTTTTGAAGCAGTTTTAGTAAATATTTTTTCTAACATCCGTGGCCTTTCCTTGTTCATTGATTTTTATCCCTCGTTTTTGTTGAATCATTTTTAAGGCCGTTGGAGTAACCGGGTCGTAATTAAGATTTGTATGGGGGTTAGTGGACCTTTCTAAAGGGGTGAGCTTTGAAATTTTGCCTTATATTTACTTGGAGACGGTACTATACTTAAGGCACATTTCGCCGTTTTAATCTTTATTTTCAATTGATTATTTTCAAGGTTGCGAGCGCGATCAAAAGATTTTGAAACCGACGTGCACTTGTCTTAAGCTTCTCATTTTTCTGGAATCTATATTAAAAAAAGTAGAATATATTTTTTGCTTTTTGTTTTTGTGTGTATGTGGTTTTTTCTCTTTTTTTCCCCCTCTCTTTTTTCCCCCCTTTTTGTTTTTGTTTTTTTGTTCTTATGCTTTATTTATTTATTTATTTATTTATTATTAATTATATTATTATTATTATATTTTTATATTTATTTTATTTTATTTATTTTTTTTTTTTGGGGGGGGGGCGTTCGAACACTTAGAACCCCCTACTCCAGTTACGGGCCTGAATAAAGTAACGAGCTGAAATAGAAAAATATTTATAACATATAGCCTCTAAATTAATGTAAGACTTCGATGACAAATCTACGTTTTTCTCGATGTGTTTTATTTTTCATCCCTCAAACAAAAAAGATAATAATAAGACAAAAGATATTATCCTAATGTACGTAGCTGAAATATCATTTTTCCTATTTTTTTTTTTTAATAATATTTTAATCTAATCAATTATTCAAATTCTTTACCCATTCCGTGTGACCTTTCTATTTTTTTGAAAATGTCAGTTCCTTCCTTTTTAAATCATAGTTTACAGGGGCCGCGGAGCAGGGAGGCGGGGCGGGCTTCAGCCCCCACGTGTACAAAAAACGCAAAAATGATCATAGATTTGTGATTTTTAGCCTGTTCAGTCCCCCCCCCCAAACTCTCGGCTCAGCCCCTCCACTTTCAAAAACACTCCGCGGCCCTGGTTTTTATATATATTTATCTATTTTATTATAGTTTTTAATCTACATGGGCAACGCAAAACTATTTTTGATTCTGGGAGGGAGTGTCGATCGATAAGTCATTTTAAATCTTCACAAAAATAACCAAATTAGGTTATAAACTACTATTTAATCTACAAAAAAAAAAAAAAAAAAAAAAATTATAACCTATCATTTGCCAACAAAAAAAGCGCACCGTGTCAACACATTAGCATGTAGAAGAAGCAGATGCCCAATGCCCTTTTGAAGTTTGTTAAACGTTGCCATGCGTTCGGGTAAATGTTTGGCAGGCGTTAAATACGTTATCAGCGTTCGTGCAAGCTATTATTGATGTACGCATGACAAAGGTAAGGGGGGGAGGGGGGGGGGGGGGGGGGGGGGGGTGGGGGGGGGGGGGAGGAAGGGGGGCGGGGGGGGGGGGGGGGGGGTGGGGGGGGGGGGGGGGTGGAGGGGGGGGCGGGGGAGGGGGAGGGGATTTTTTTTTTTTTTATTTTTTTTTTTAACAGTCATTTTCATAATTAAAAATTGACCCCGTGCGACTCAAGCGTACCTTTTCGGATACACCAATATGAACGAAGAGCAGCTAACGTATTCGACGTTCCTTTAACGTTTTCCGAACGCATTGTCCCGTTGCAAATCTAAACGCTATGGTGTGACGGTGCCTTTAGCTAATGCATCATCGTCTGCGCTGCGAGACGCAAGTGGATGACAGCGCAAGAGTCAAAAGTGTCTGGCCTAATTGATGTCACGACATAAAATCGTTACCTGTCAATACAGTAAACACTGTCTCTTATAATAAAATGTATTAAATGAATGGGTTACGGTGATGGGTTTTGTATTGGTCTCCATATTTGTAAGCTCTCATCTACGATTGTTATTATTATATGTGAAAATAAGCCAAAGCGTTTGGACAGTGCTAATGATCATAAGTCATGGTTTGGGCATTTTACTGAAGCTAATTATTGAGGTGTGTTAATTAATTTAATTTGTGTGGATTCGATGGCAATGACATACTGGATTTTGTTACTTTTCGATTTATGGTGATAATGATATGCTAGCGCAAATGGAAAGAGTACTAGTTTTATGTCCTATCATCATGATCATGGTGATGATATACAACTCGGGGTAAATATTAGACCAAGCACTTTTACATAAGGGTTTCTTGTCCGTCATTGCAACACATTCTTGCTTCAATAATTCAGAGAGTTGAACTTCTCTCTTGTTTATTGACTTGTTGTTGTTGTTGTTTTTATATTTTACGGCGCTTTCATTCATTATATGAATATTTACGTGTGGTTCTGCATCCTATCTTTGATTTCATTCCAAGGATTCAAAACACTGAAACCCTTACGAGAAAGAGCTTGGTCTAATAATTTTTACCCGAGCTGTTGATCAATACAATCAAGACATGTGGTGCCATGTTTTAAATTAGGACCATGCATGCCCAACGCTGTGGTTTCCTCTAAATTCATCCTAATTACAAAACAACTCTTGTTTAATTAGCATTGTTTAGTAATTGATCATGATTAGTTGAGCTGTATTGATTTCCATGTCATAGCATCCAGGGTATGGTTTGGTCAAAACAATTCTGAGCTCGACATTTTCCAAACTCCATGATTAACAGTACTTTGGCAATAATTATGGCAACATAAAAAAGAAGGTGAAAAAAAATGCACGAATTTCAGCTATGTTGCGTTTATAAGGGGGGGGGGTTATAGGCATGTAATTGTTATACTTCTATTTGGCTCATTTCTGAAGAAATGAAATAAAATAATCCTCAAAAACCATATATTAGTAGAGGGGTTATATATCAAGGAATCTTATGGACGAAAAAAAAAATCACCAAAAATACCTGATTAGCATAATATATGCAAATTAGCTCTTTTTGCCCAAAACAAGATCTAATGAATAACTTACACACAAAAAAACTCAATTTTTTTTTTGCACAGATGTTCTCTAATTATAGGCCTATGTCTGGGGAATGAATGGATTGAAATTAAAAAAATATATATATTTTAATGTATCTTTTCTTTTGTATTTTATTGTTTTTTAGCTAATTACATATTCGAAGTCAAAAGGAGCCTGAGCTTTCGATCCTAGCAGAATCTTCGTCAGAGACAAAATGGTCATTTTGTCTCTGACGAAGATTCTGCTAGGAACGAAAGAGCTCAGGCTCCTTTTGACTTCATTTACACCATTAGCTCTCCTTTATAGGATAAGCAGTTTCAGCAGTTCTCTTATTTTGATAATTATATATTCATGACCATTATTATCAGAAAATTAAAACTTTATTTAAAATTCCTAATCCATTCTAATCCACACATTTCACCCAATAAGCATGCAAAGTTTGAACAGCAAAAAAAAAAACTGACATTCTATTCTTGAGTTATTTTGTTTTGCAAAAAAGGGCTAATTTTGCATTAATTATGCTAATTAGGGCATTTTTTTTAGATTTTTCTTTTTCGTCCATAAGATTCCTTGATATATCCTATCTACTGATATATGGTTATGGAGGGTTATTTCTTGTAACAATTTGCCTATAACCCCCCCCCCCTTTAAGCGCAAGTAGTATATGTCGGGCAAACCTTGGGCATTGCATTCTGGTTATCAAGAACCTTTGTTTAAAATGTATCGATTCTATTGAAAAGTGAAAGTCTCGTAAAAAGCGCTCGAGCATGCTTAAATGATCATGCAGGTATGAGTAGAATCATTTATATCAATTACCGTAACACCCCAGAAGGATTGCCCCGGACATAGTTGCAGGTGCCTTTATTTGGAGAAATTATGGCATCGTGTGACTTTGCAAATAGATGAAGCTTATCCAGAAAGTAGTCCTACGTTAATTTCTCTCTCTCTCTCTCTCTATCCCTCCCTTTCACTATACCCCCACCCCCTCTCTATTTCTCTTCCCCTCATTCCTCTCTCTCTCTTTCTCTCTCTCTCTCTCTCTCTCTCTCTATCTGTCCCTCTCCCTGAAACCGTTTTCAATTCACGTTTTCACAACAACAAATAAATTCGTTTGTTTCTGTTTCAATTCAAAAAGTTTAATGTCGACATTGAGAACGTTGCGTATACACGTGTTAAGGAGATACATACATATTTATGGCAAAGACAATATGACAATGATTACAACATCATAAAAGATATCATTACACTGATATATATTCGATATATATATATACAAAATTGCTAAATATGTACATGTGTTAAGTATGATAAAGTCGCCATTCATTGTATATTATATACATACATCTTATAAGATACATCTTATACACGTTTCACGCAAAATATAAGAACATGACAAAACTATCACTCACAAAAAATACATATTTTTATCTTGATATAATTTGGACGTATTTATTAGCATTTCCTTTTTAACCTGAAAGTAAAGAAATGTTTTATTGAATGTCAGGGATTCTTGAGAATGTCCTAGTCTCTTTTTTTTCACACTCTAGACCAAAATTGTTTAAATATCTGATAGGAAGGATTACTTTAACAAAGTCATTTTATCATGTTTATAGGAGAATTTTCTTGATTGTGAAAATTATGTTTGAATGATAAATCTACAAAGTTTAACTTTCATTATATCTCATTTTCTATTATTTCCATTATAGTTAGTAACCCCGAAAAATTAAGGCAAAATTGGCGGAATTACCCACTTCAGATTAAAGAAATATAATTCGATTATGATTATAAAATATTTCATTGGTGACAAAATGATATCCATTGCTTTCAGCTATTATAATACACTTACTAAATTTATTGCCGGTTTCCATGCACTTTTGTCTCTTTCATCGATTTTAAATTTCTGATAATCAGTTTGACAAGACAGTTCGTTTTTTTGCGTAGTCAGAAATTATTTTGTGTCATATTTTCGAAGGCAAGAAAAGGGTAGATTTATAAAAAAATGTATTCATCAAGGCAAATAATAATAATTACGTACATGTATAACTATGTGAAACATATAGATCAATATTTCAACGTGTATCTTTGCATTTGATATTTGAAGCCATCAAAACCCGATTGGAATAACAGTGACACACATGGAGAAAATAATTACAATTCCACTTTATAAAACAAATTGGAGGATAATCTGTGCACGTAGAGAATGGAAAGTCTATCGTTTGAGATTGGCATGGCCAAGAAAAAAAAAACCAAAGTAACATGACATTCGAAATTTGCTTCATATAATTGTCACCAAATCTCTTTCAAATACCACGTTTACATATATTCAATATTACATTGTTATATAACTGTACAGATGAAGGGGCATATTGTCCACATTCTGGGTCCATTGGTGCTATACCAGATGCATTGCGATAATTGACCTGGAATAGTGTATGGATGTTAATAAAGACCCTTCATTTTTTAAGAGTGCAGAGCAACATTCATCCTTTCATTTACAAACCCATTTTCATATTTATTTTATTTTCTGCTTGTTCAGGCAAGAAATGGGATAGTTTATGCATAAATTACAGACGCTTTACTTTCGTTCTTGTGTTTTCTGTTTGTATGAGTGCACGGCAGTAACTTGAGTAAACAATCTATACTGTTTATTTTCGGTTATTTTGAAGCGGAGTGAAACGTAATTTCAAAATGCGATTAAATAAATATAATGTTCAAGATGACTCGGAATCGGGAGTAGTGGGACTCACACTTGTATTATTCCTAACGATATTTTCAAGGTGTTCAATAGCTTTCTTGCGTAGCGTCACAATACTCGAGCTTCGTGTATCCTCCCCCGTTGACCCATCCGCATCACTCCCACTTAAACTCTCCCCACTGCCGCTATCCTGACTATTCGAGCGCTCGTGGCTGAGGGCCCGACCAAGCGGCGATGTCATACGCGTTGGGCTGAGCAGCGGGAAAACCGGAGCTCCAGCAGGTCCTGTTGGGCTGACGGCTCCGGCGGCAGAGGCGGCGGCTACAGCTGCCTGGTGGCGTTGTTGCTGATGCTGATGATGTTGATGTGCGGCTAAGAAGGGGAACGCAGCGCTGAGATGAGTTAGTCCGGGTGGTAGCTGTCCCCCAGCTGCCGCCATCGCTGCTGCAGCGGCAACGCTCGCTGATAGGGAGGGGTGGAGAATTCCTGGAAGGGAGAGAGCTGGTAGTTGTCTTGCGGTAGATAGAGGGTTAAGCCAAGGATCAAGAGGTAAAGAGTTAGCCATGGATGAGGGAGGACAGCGATGGATGCTGGGCAGGGAGGAGTCTTTCAGTTTTAGAGTGCTAGTTTCCATCTTCTCCTGGCGACGCCATTTTGCTCGTCTGTTTTGAAACCAAACCTGAAGAGAGGAGAGAATAAAGAAGAAAGGGAAAAATCGATAATAAATCTAATGAGAATATTGAAACATTATAATAGATGGAATATCATACAAAATTATTTTTGTACGCACAAAACAAAGCTTGGTACTATTTTCGCAATACACTAGATATTATGATTGACACACTACAGAGGACCCTATAGGGCCTACACTATAGATTGAAAGATGGCACCCCTTATAAACTAATGACTGTTCAATATTGCAAGATGGGTTCAATAATGCACCTATCATGCCTATACATGGTTCAATAATTATTGAACCCAAACTATAGTGTAAATTTGCATCCAAACAATCCAAACTTACACCATATAGCGACATGTAGTTGTACCCTTCTTATAAGTATTTGTAGATCTCAACATATATATTGTTTTGGGAGCCATTGCATAAACACTTGTTATTCACAGCCAATCAAATTCAAGTATTTCATGACAGTTACCATTGATGGATAAGTTTATGCAATGGGAACTTGGCTGGACTGACCCATGGAATGCATTAATAAGAACTGTCCACTAACGATTTAAACAGTCACGTTGACCATTTTAACAGAACAAAAATAGTTTCCTACAGAATTATTATTTTTAAATAATGAGGGAGGATATTTATCAAAACATGTTCGACACAATGAAATATGGATTACATTTCCAAATAAAGGATGTTATTAGTTATAATATAAGGAATAACATCCTATAGTTTTGGGAAACAACCCACATAAGTCATGAAGAATACACGCGAACTTGGCAAATCGTCAGATGGCAAATATCAGAAAACATAAAAAGAAAAATAATTACAAATAAATGAAAACAGGATTTATTCATCATTAATCTATTTTTCATTTCAATGTTGATTATAACGGCCAAGGTTTATTCGACAATTAGGAAGTTTTATTTTCATCACTACAGGAAAGAACAATCAAGTATTTTATGAGACTTCATTTTTTTTTTTTTTTTTTTTTTTTTTGGGGGGGGGGGAAACATACAAAATTCAATGATTGTATGACTCTTTAACAAGAATGAAGGCTTCACCAAACTAACACATTGAATGAAAGCGCCGTAAAATATAAAAACAACAACAACAACAACATTTTCATCAAAACAACTAGTACTCGTTAATAATTGGGAGTTGGTCTTCCCAAGCAGAACAAAATATGTACAGTATTCCTGGGAATCAGTTATTCTTCCGGTGAAACTAAACATGCAAAAATGTTTTAATAAATTATTATTGACTTATTTTCTTTCAATTTGGTTTGTTTAATTATATATATCACGCGTACGAAGAAAATAAAACTGAGACGGGTCGTAAAATTCCATATTGTATCGTTATTGAATAATTATAATTGTCAGACAATTTGTTTTTGTATCAATATTATTTTCTATAGATTACTAAAGAGAAGAAAACGATGGGGGTATTTCGGATTGATGTATACTGGGTACAATTATGAAGAATCGGATGAGACTTTGAATGGAAATCGTGAAGGCGGGGGGGGGGGGATAAAAGGAAGTATAAAGCTTGATTCGATCAAGGCGAAGTAAGGTTTAATCGATGAAAGTCTATTCTTGATATCATTATTAGTGATGTGATGAAAACTAGATGGCTTGGTCACCCAATTATTTGTGCGTTTTTATAATGACATACTTTGTGCACAAGTGTTAGAAAGTAAATTACTTTGTCACCATTACCAATGATTATTAAGTATCCTCAAATTAGCTCATTCACTCGTTCCGTTATGGGGATGATGAAAACGATCACCATCATCATCACCATCATCGATATCATATAATCCTTTTATCATTCAATATGTTTTTGCTGATAGTGGATAATGCTGATTTCAGGGAATTTACATTTTATTCATTGGTGGCCATGGCAACACAGCGAAATTGCTGATTAAGATAATGGATGAGAAACTAACAATGTTACCGGCAGCTTTAAGTAAAAAAATAATTAATTTGAAAAAGGATGTTGATTATGTTTTTTTTTTTTTTAAGTATTTATAAAGTATTGCAGAATGATGAAAATTGAGATGACTATGATTATATCAAATAGTGGCATATGCTGTTAATATTACTGGCTTAAATTATCATTGTATCGCTCTCCATGCATACAGATAGTATTAATTAGACATTGAAGAATATATCATAATATAATCTTATGATATAATATCATCCGAAATTGAATCGAAATCTATAGGAATATAGCAATTTTTAAATTTCACGCCTCGTTTTCAAGGAAGATTTTGATGATGGTGATGGTGGAAAGCTGATAGACCATTACAGGTTATTATTGAATTGTGGGATATATAGGACAATATAGTCACACTTCTATAGTGATGGCATTAATTGCTTCTCATTTCTCATTAAATTACTAAAGCAATCAGGCATGGTAATTACCTGACTTTTTTCCAGTCACTCATCTCATATCTTTATCTCCATCTCATCTCCTCCTCTCAAGTCTTCTCCTCTCCCACTCTCCCTCCATCTCTCTTTCTTTCTCTCTAGCCTATTAAGTTCCTTCTTTCATGTTCAATGCACTGCTCTCTCTCTCTCTCTCTCTTTCTCTCTCTCTCCCTCCCTCTCTTTGTCTCTGTATGTCTCTACCAATTAAGTAAAAAAAAAAAATTAAAAAATGAATGAATGAAGAGAAATATAATAAAAAATAAACTCTTAGAAAACTGCAACTAAAAAGAAAACTAATTTATGAACCCCAAATTATTATACATAATTTATTTTGAAAGAATAACCTCTCCCACATCTTCGGTAGCAATTTATTTTTGTAACTCTTTCCTTTTCTAACACCTCTTCTCTCTTCATTATGTTTATAGTCTCATAATGTGGTCATGGGTTCGTGTATCTCTCTCTCTCTCTCTCTCTCTAGATTTTTCTATTGTCTGCGCTGTTACACATCACAGGTAAAGCGTGAAAGTATCATAGGATAAGTGTTACGCTCTGTTCAAATACTAAAGTGTAGGATAAGTGTGGTCCGTATGCCTCATTACTGCGTAATTGGAATTTGGACGGTTTTAATGAACATATTAACCCAATCGAATGCAAAACTATCGATAATATGCCAAGCGGCACGAAAAATTAATTTTGCTAACACACTTTGAAATGCACCGTACTGTGACAATTTCACTTTACAAAATATATGGAGTAGCACATTGACATTGTTTGGAAAAACATATGCCGCTATGGATTATTTCCTTTTTTTTACTTTTTTTTTTTTTAGGGGGGGGGAGGGTTTTAAACAGAAAGAGAATAAAAATTTAATTTACATCTTACTTATCCTGCTTTTTTTTCTACAGTTTCCTAACTTTGTGTATGTTTTCAAAGAAGTTCTACACATCCCCTCTTTCGTCCTTGATTTTTTTTCTATATATACAATCGTATTCTAGGGTGTCTGCTAAATATTGCATCAATACTTATACCCAGTAATAACTTCTTAATAATTAATCCCCTTTTCCGTCCTTTTTATATTCTTTTACAATCATGTTTCTTGTACGTTTTCTATATACTTATTGATATTATATGTCTACTTTTGGTATTTTCTTTTTTCGTTCGTTTTTTGTCCCCGATGAAAACGTTTTCAAAATAGTTCATCACGTCTCCTTTTTCGTCTTCGTATTTTCCTTGGAATTTGTATTTCTTGTACGTTTTCTAATCGCATCAATAGATCTATTTTTGTTTGTGTACTTGTCCCAAATTCCATTGTTGTCCGTATAGGATATAGGTTTATACTGATTAATCTTTGTATAATATTTCCAACCTTCTGTTGTAGGTATTCGTATACATTTTATTTATCTCAAGATAACGTTTCTTTGTAAGTTATCTTCCATCATTATTTTGATAATAATGGCGTTTTTTTTTTTTTTTTTTTTTTTTTTGTTTTTTGTTTATTATTTTTTAAATTTATTATTTTTTTTTTTTTGGTCGTCGAAATACACTGATTTGTGAGGTGAAGATAAGTTGGGTTTAGATCCCCTTTTTGATTATAAATACTGGGAGGAAAATGAAGAATTTAAAATATGCATTTATATTCTTTAATATTATATGCCTATTAGTTTTCCATTGATGTGTATGGTTATATTCACTCTACTGATTCGATTTATTTTACAAAGTTAAAGAAATAAAAGAATCTAGAATACAGGCGTATAAGTTCATCGCAAAAATATATTCTATATCCCTCGACCACTAACACATTCGAAGTCCGTTTTAAAGTTAATTTGACTCCATCTTGCTTATGGTGGAAAGAGAAGTAGAAAGAGAGAGAGAGAGAGAGAGAGAGAGAGAGAGAGAGAGAGAGAGAGAGAGAGAGAGAGAGAGAATGAACTAAACATGCAGCATAGACAAAGTTTGAACTCATTAATTTGTTCGCGTCGATAATGGTCGAAAATTCATGCGGGAATCGATATAGTCTGCTTTAAATGTTTCAAAAGCTTATTACGTGCTGACATCACATTGGGTTTACCATATTTGAAGAGCTTGCAAGCAAAAGGGACTAAATCCACTTTTATAATTTCAGAGGAAGTGGTATTTGTTTACCCGATTTTGTACACGCGTCTATGGAAAAGGGAAATTACAAAATTCATTTTCTTACAGTTGCAATCAACAATTAAGAAAATCTTTATGTTCAAAGACGGGTACGTACCTGAACAATGACCTGATATTAATAACTCAATTTTCATCAAAAGTGGATTTAGTCCCTTTTGCTTGTTTACCATGTTTACAGTTCGTTAGACTTGGATAATTCTCTGATCTTTATAGGCATTAACCAGCATTCTCGTTCTGGTGTCACAAGTAAAACCTAAACACGACAGGATCGATATCCAGAAGGCCAAGTCATGTAGAAGAAGATGTGAATGGAGAAAGCTATAGGCAAGGAAATCTACTTATTTACTCTTCACTTAATTCACAAAATAAGTGACTTAAGACCGTCTTCCGTCATCTAATTACTGTTAAGGCCGTAAAAGACCATTGCACTTAAGGAGCTTGCTTCATTATAAGTTAAAGGTTCCCTGGATATGTTGGTGGATTCTTGGGAAAAAAACATTAGAAAATATTTAATTTTAAAAAATGAAGAAAAAAAAAAGAAGAAGAAAACTATCAACAACAAATAACAATGAAAATATCTATAGAGATTTTAATTTTTGACATGACCGCCTATTGTGGTCTCTATATTAAAAAGCATTCCCGCAAGTTTTTGTGGTCCAAATTATCTTATATCAAATGAGGCTGGGTGTAGATTTTCGGGGAACGTAGTTTTTGCAAAATTGGATATGGTAATCCTCATGTTTAAGTATCAAATCATTATTCCTTGCATGTAACTTTATGCAGGTGAGAATTAAATTTGATTTTCCCGCAATGTATTTATTTGATTTTGTGGAAGAAAATACCATGAATACTGTGTGTTGAAACTATATATACTAAATATATACATATATCATGTATATAGAAAGTAAAAAAAGTTTCCTATTTATGTATATGTAAAAAAATATGTATAATAAAACAATGCTTTTCTTATATTTTATGTCGGAAAAGAACTATTATGATTCTAATATTTCGTAACCTGTTAATTACCTATTGCTGGTGTCACCTTCCAATTTACTACACAACAAACAAGTTTCTTTCGATTTTTTTTTTTTTCATTTTTGACGTTAAAGTGCGAAATATGTCACAATTCAAGCAAGAATGTTTGTTTGATTGTTAGTTTTTGTTTTGTTTGACTTTCTTTTTGTTTTACCAATAGAACATTTATTTTAAATCTATCATATATCATTATCAAAGCTCATGACAGTGGGGTATTCATTATGCACAACTCAACACAGAACCTTTAAAATGGAATCTTATTTCTTGGTTGATTAAAGTTGTTCGGTTCATGACTTTGTTGATTTAAAATCGATGCTGTGACAAAGCTAATTGTAGGACGTGCTCTCAAAAGAATCCGAAGGAATTATACCAACATGAAAATAATCATTAAGATGCATCAATTTAAAATGGCTTCAGAATTAAGAATGTGACAAGAAGATGTCGGATAAAGTAATCAACAAGATCAAATTGACTTACCAAAGTCTAGACTTAAAAATCAAACTTTGCACACACACACACACACAAAACAAACAAATAAAAAAACACTAAGTATTGTCAAATATCTTTTTTTTTTCATGTAAAGAGGACGATGATAGTTGGACTAGTAAGTAATTATACGAAAACACCTGGATAACTATTTCCCTCGAGATATTGAATGTTAATGTATTAACCTTAGTGAGAGTTGTTTTTTTTTTGTTGTTTTTTTGGAGAAGATAAATCAGAAAACAATGAATATCCGAATCACAAAGGATATGTATATCCTAAGACATTGTATAGTGGTGTGTGTGCAGGCCCGTAACTAGGGGTACGGTGGTTCGAACGAACCCCCCCCCCACCCGTTGGCGAGCAGGGGTCCGCTTGAAAAAAAATAATTAAAGGCTAACAAAGAAGAAAAAGGGAATATCATGTAAAACCGTTTTTTTTTTTTTTTTTTTTTTGCGTACCAATTTCTTTGTGACCGATCTAACGACCTAACCCTACCCCTATAGATTATGGTACCCTTCTTGATTTCGAACCCGCACATCTTGTTTTTATATATATTTTTGTTTTCGCAAATCACGATGGATTAATTAGGGAAAATTTTTCATATATATTTGAGAAAATTACCAACTTCCCTGATTCTGATTCTAGTCAAATTAATCTGTTTTCGTAAATATCCCAATTAGTGCTCTTCCATCTGCGAGTTATTTTGTTTTGTTTTAGAAGATTACGTAACAATTATGTTAAATAACATATTATTTAATGACATTCTTTCCATTTTACATAATTTTTTTAAAAGTTTGTCAAACTTCACAACCTATAACTTTAATTGTAACCTAACCATAAAAATAACCTAAAATAAAATCGCACCTAATCAAAATGGGATGACAAAATAAAGTTAAGAGAAAATGTTGCTAGTGTCGCATGCTCGATACATAATTTCAGTTGTATTAGCATCAATGATATTTTGTTATCTGATTTTACAAAGCCCTCTGCTAAAATAAGGACATCTGTGATTCGTCTTGTCGAAATGAGAGAGAAGTCGCAGATCAAAGATCCGAGTAAATCGACAAAGTAATAAAAAACTCAAAATTTTGAAGAAAAAATGTTTTTTGATTTTCTGTTTCTTCCATGCTTCATCTTTTCACTGTTAAAAAAATGAGTGAAAATGATAACGGGAAAGTGGTAAAAAGGCAGTTTTTCGGCGGGTGTTTTTTTCGGTCATAATTTTTTTTTTCCCGGACACACAAGCGCACGTCCACGCTCATTTCCCCTCTCCGTTTAGCTCCGCCCTTAGCAACGCATGGCTTTGTTTATTGGACGTTCACAAATCATGTGATTTTGTGCTTTCAACTGGCTTTTTGTTTTGTTTTTGTGAGTGAATAGCGAACAAAACTCAGAAATTTTGCATGCAATGCCACTACCTGCTGTGAGAAAAGCTGTTTCATCGGGGATAGCGGAGCACGCAATCGAATGTCAAATCTAACAATCGGGGGGGGGGGGGGGGGGGGGGGGGGTTGTGGGGAAAAGCTGTGTCAAAGTGGGAGAACTAGAGATGGTTACGCTTATGTTTTTATTGCTTGACTTAGCTACCTGGATCCAAATGAATGTTAATTTCCGCATTTTATTTTAGGGGCCGCGATATCTGTTGCCCTGACGGGAAATTAAAACCTCCCTATAAACAAATTTGGTTCCATCAGAGAAACATAGAGCATAAAAAAGAGGTGACGTGATAATACTTCTGATACAAGTATTAAGGTTAAAGTAAACAATGGCTTAAGACGCGTAAGAGATGCTAATTTAAAATTGAAAAAAAAGTATGGTTTTTAAATTGGTTGATATTGCATTATGTGGAAACCAATAAGCTAAGTGAGGGGGGGGGGAAGTGGCAAATCGAATGAATCTAGTTATAACTTCGGCTGGTATCTCACTTTTCGGGAACTACTTTGAAACAACTTTAAGACAGCTTTGAAACCAGTTTGAGACGGGTTGTTGAGACGTCGCGGAGACGTCTCCGAGACGTTTCATGAATCGCGGAAACTACTTTGAGACATTTCTCTGAAACT
>CALNVZ010003425.1:18681628-18697365 GCA_940671915.1 Paracentrotus lividus | reverse complement strand
GGGGATCTCAAATTGGCATCATCGGCTTCAAAATGACTGATCTTATGGACAACTCTCCATTCATTTTGTACACAAATTTTCAGATTTTCCCATTTTCTTTCAAAATCTGTCTTCTTTACTTCTGAGCTCAAAATATTGTCATGGAAAAAATTTTCACACAACATAAGTTGAGCTCAGAAGGAGGTAAGAATATTTGAAAAAATGGAGGAAATCTGAAAATTTGTGTACAAAATGAATGGAGAGTTGTCATGAGATCGGCCATTTTGAAGCCAATGATGCCAATTTTGAGATCCCATAGAAGGAACAACTAGACTTTCAAACTTCCATAACTCTCTTATTCTATAACCGATTTTGATGAAACTTTTTTTAGATTGCTCCTCTATTTTCCTCTTTCCTGTAAGGTTGTTTCTCTCCTTGGGTTGGACCCCTTTAAAAAAACAAAATTCGTGTCGAAACAAAAGAATAAATATGGCGGATCTTGAATTAATAACAATGATGGATAATTTTGCGATACTCTTCGACACTTAGTACGAGATCAATCATTAGCCAGAGCGATCAAAATTTGATATAAATTTACAAAATTTCCCGCAATTAAAAACAATGGAATAGCCATTCCTATTCTACCCGCATGTTATGTCAGGAGAGACTCCGAGCTGTTTGGCGCCGGTTAAGTGATGAAATGTGTGTTGATAAGCGTAATATTTAGCTAATTGCAGCCCAATAAATTTGATCCTTGGTTCGACCAGGGGTGTGAGGCACGACCATACGGTTAACATTGATATGAACCCCCCTATCATTGCCTATTACATCGTTCAATCTTGGAGTCAGTCTTTTTAATCCAAGGTTAAATCACTCTTTAAATCTAGAGCATTGTTAGAAAACGAAACGATAACGACAAAAGCAACGAGGTTGAGAAACCTTTTTGGAGGATATTGGAAATTATTGAAAAATAAGCACTCCCCCCCCCCCAAAAAAAACAAAAAAAACAAAACAAAACACAAACAGAATCTTAAAAAAAAACGGCTTTTTCAATGATTTGCGGAGAAAGAGGATGTATTATAATGCCAAAATAAACTTTGAATAATGCTCTTATAAATGATATTATAAATTATGATAATTTATTTTTTATCTGAGTTTGGTCTTACTTCAGTTTGGTCTAAATTTCCACTTGGTCAATTATACTGGTCTAATTAGTATTTGGTCTTAAGACCACTTGATCTAATTGCCGATTTGTCTAATAGCCAAATGGTCTAATTGCCTTTTTGTCTAATTTCCAAATGAATATTTAGTCTATCATTACGAGTTTCTTTCAGGAATCGACCAAGTGGTTATAGACCAATTGAAACATTAAACGAAATGGAATTAGACTAAATGGGATTTAGACTAAATGGGATTTAGACGAAATGGTAAATAGGCAAAGTGACAATTAGACCAAAAGGTAATTAGACAAACGGGTTGTAGACGAAATGGAATTAGACCATGTGGGATAAGTCAAACGGGCATTATTATTTAGACAAAGTGGGATTTAAACCAATTGGCAATTTACCAAATTTTACAGAGAACATGTTTTGTTTTGTTTTTTAGACATATTTTTAGGCATAAATGCTTAGGATGCTGTTTTTTATGGGACGCAGTGTATACAAAAAGCTTTTTCTAAGTGCTGACAAAGTATACGTTTTCTGCTGGGTTGTTTCCAAAATTTTCAATTTCTGAGTAAGTTGATAGCCAAACGTCATTAAATCTCAATTTCTGTGGAAAAAAAAATAAAGTTGTTTAGTTTGATAGATAAGATATGAAACGATAAAATTCAAAAGAAGTCGGTTTCACTTTTAGATGACAAAACAGTTATTCATTCTATCGAAACATTGAGGAAATAAAGGAATTTCGTGCCAACCTTAAAAATGCCTTTCTCATGGATACAATAAATAGGAAAACCCCACCCGCACTTACTTCGAATATTTTGTATATAATCTAAAGGTTCGTTTTCTGAAAATAAAAAAGGGGTTAACCTGCCTAAAGTGAAACAAAGTTCGTTTAATCTTAAATTTAGATTAGGTTCGTTTTTCGAAGTGCATGGAATTGGGTTATTGTGTTGACGTTATTTCATTATCAGCTGAACGAGTAGTATTATTCATTTTAGAATTAACGGACTTTACTTCATTTCAACTTTCGGAATAATGGACGGTATGAATGAAAAGCCTTCGGCATATTTAGCCTTCAAAAAGTACCCTTTTTCGAGGACACCAAACTGAGGGCAGAAGCCAGTTTGATCCCCCCCCCCCACATCCCTCAGTGGAATGTGGCGCCGCGGGTCAGCAATATGGTCAATTTTCAGGTGCTGGGAAAGACCCAATCGTAAATTTCCAATTCTGCTTGCTTATAGGAAAATATTATGATGTTTTTAAGCTCAAACCCCCCCCCTCTCTCTCTCTCCCTCTCTCTTATTATCTGTTTGCTTCTCTCCTTACCGCTCTCTTCTCTCTCTTCTCTCTCTCTCTTTTGACTTTTAAAAACTTTTTTGGTGTCCCTTTTCTGTTATTTGTACCGCCTCTTTCCGTTTGTCATTATCTCTTACCTCATCTCATCATTATTTCCTAATTATTATATATTTATCCTTCATCTTGCCATATTATTATTAATATTAAAACTATGATGGATTGGCATATATACTCAGTAACATTACTCATAATAAAAATAATAAATCCCGTCTCACGTATAAAATTTTGGTTTTGGAGCTTTAAGCTCATTTATTACGTTTTGAATTTGGCAAAGACAAAAAACACATACAAAATATTTACAAGTAAACCCAGCCTTTTAGGCGAATTAATGTTTAATATAAACCAAGTAAAAACTTATGTGCACTCTAAAAAGTGAGGGGTCAAATAGACATAATCCGAGTCCACTGGGGCTAGTATGGGTGGTTCCGAGTCAAATTGGCCAATACCGTATATGGCCATAATATACTCGAATTCGTGTATGGCCCCGATGAAACCGGAATGAGGTCCATTTGACATGTTTGACCCTTAATCTTTTAGAGTGTAGTAGTATATTACATGAAACCTAAACAATTGATTTTCGACACATGCGGAGTCGTTGTTGATCGGTATGAATGAGTATTTGCTACATGCTCTATTACAAGCTTTTCATTATTAATGAGGGGAAATAATTTTGAAAAGGAGTCTAATTTTTTGCTTTATAAGATAACTTCATCACTCTTCTCCGAAATCTTACTTGAAACAGATGTCAATTTGTAAGTTAAGTAATTAATTTGATGTTGTATGGCTGTACTTATCTAATTATCAAAGTTTATTAAAAAATAATATAAACTACACTGTAAAAAATAACTGTAAATTAACATGTTCTTTTGGCTTTGTAAAAATACAGATTTTGGTCGTTTTTAAATTTTACGATATTTTTCTCGTTAAATGGCAGGAAAATTGTAGTTTTCTAGGAAGTCGTCTTGATTTTACAGTTACTAGCTCATGCAACTGTCAATAAACAGGGAATGGCATTATCATACAACCTTTCCTGCTCGTTTACGAATTATTCCCTTAATTTCAGTTTCCATAACTAACTTTCTTGTCAAAAAACAGCAAGTTCTTTCTAAAAACAAATATTATTGTTAATAAACAAGTTTTCTCGTATATCAACGAGCTTCCTTGTTCATAGACTTGTATATTTTTGAAATCATTACGAGAGTTTTCCTGTCAAAAGACAATTTTCTTTGTTCAACAAAGGAAGAAGAAACATAACTACTACAAATAAGTTTCTTGTATCCTGCAATGATGTTCCTGTTAATTTACAACCTTTATCTATTTATAGTTCATTATGTGGATCATGAATATTCATTAATATGACTGGAAGTGCTTCAAACGTGGATCGTTGCACTAACCATGGAAAATGTCATCTTACATAGGGTTGGTATATAAGGCTAAACAACTTTCATCGAATTGTCAAAAGATTAGGTGTAGATTTAGGATTAGGATTTAGGTGTAGGATTTAGGATTAATATTTAGGATTAAGGACATGATTAGGCATGAATGGTCAATCCCGTATAATGTTGGATAATGTTCTTTTTGTTTCAAAATACTATTACATGATAAAAACAGGAAAAAGACTGTAAATTTACAGGGTTGTAAATTTACAAGGTGGTCAATAACGGGAACCTGTAAATTTACATTATCTGTAAAATTAAGTACTGGAAGCTGTGCAAAAACGGGCACTCCTGGCGTCCCGACTGCCAGGAACTTTCCTGTTTAAAAAACGGTGAAATTTTTTACAGTGTACCTTCATCGATTTATAAAACAAATTATAATTCACTATAATGTAAATTGATATGTCAAAACTCTAGCACGTATTGTATAAATAAAATATAAAGATAATATGGTTCCGATGTCCATTCAAATGAAATGCCGTATCATTTCACCAAAACATTGGATGACTTACTATGAGAAGTAAAAAATACCAATCTTATATCATAATATTGCAGTGAGTTAATTCTGAATTTAGAATATTCTATCCCCAAAAGATTCCTCGAGATCCACTTATTTAATATATTGTACGGTTTTATTATAATTTTTAAATTTTAATGTTAAACGAGGTTTATTCATAAACATTGCACATAGAAAATCAAAGAAATATAAACATGATGAATGGATAAACATCACATGCTCATGATGTTATGCGAAGTCACCAAACATCACTTTGTACAGAAAAAAGTTTGATAAAGTGGGTGGATTAAAGTAATGTTTTACCAATGCGTAGACAATGAAATGCTTCTTCGAATTCGTTGCTTTCTGTCATTTTGTAGTCAAACTACCCTTCTGAAGTCTTTCATATGTGAATTGTTTGAAGGAAAATGACTCTATTATCCATTTTGTCCCAGGAGTTTCATTCGATCGAGAGCGGTGAGCTCGGAGGAGAGCAATTACTTGACGAGTCGCTGAATGAGTGATCTTTGGCTTTTGATCTCAGGACATCGATGCTCTTCTTTTTCCGTGCATCTTCCTCCATTCTCCTACCTTTCTCAGCAGGCGACATCATTTTCAGTTTCGGGATGGAGATGGGAAACGAGTGAGAGAGTTTGGATCCGTCATGCATGGCTGCTGCACCCGCCCAGCTCACAAGGTCCATTGCTTTACGTCCAGAGTGTAACATTTCGGTGTCAGGAGTGGAATTCAATGCGAAATGCGGAGTATCACCACCCGGGAATACCCCAGCCAGGTAAGGGTTGGCCATCCACATGGCTGAGGGCGCACCTGGTACTGGATGAGGTGGCAATCCGAGTCCGAAGGCATTACCTGGTAACGGCACCCCTTGGTTGGAGAATGCGAGTAGGGATGCAGGATGGAAGGGCCTATCCAACGGATGGATGGTTGGATACGCCATCTTCGTCATTTCGGCAGGATAGGGTTTGCCGAAACCACCAAAATTGCAAGGGCTCTTACGGTCAAACAGCTTTTCCTTCTTTCGCCACTTGGCTCGTCGGTTCTGGAACCAAACCTAGTGATAAGAAATGAAAAAGAGAGTTTGGATTATTAGGAATGCGAAATATATATATTCGATATTTTGAGAGATTCATTCATGCAAACTTTGGAACTCACGTTGAACATAAACGTGATGATGACAAATAATTGGTGAATCAATTCCTGTATTTTTACGTTAAACATTTTGTATGTCATGAAATGGCTTCGTAATGTGGTAGAGGGTTTCCGAAATAAAGTTCTCATTGTCATGAATTTATCGGCTTCATTACGTCGTGTTCTCTAAATAAGTTTCTCAATTAATACGATAAATTATTTCCTTTATTGACTACTGCGGTACATATAGCAATAAATAGAAATTGAATAAACCAATTTTTTTTTTTAATGGCATATGGACGTAATTTAAAAAAAATAGTTGTTTCAAGAAATCTTTAAAATCTTTAATAACGTTTTATGGTATGTTTGTTTAAATTTCTCGTTATTTATCGCAAAAAAACCCTAAAAATGGAGAACCGGTGTTTTATTGATGAACAAAGCATTTACCTGTACTCTTGATTCACTTAGGTCCAGTCTAAGCGCCAGTTCTTCTCTCATGAAAACATCGGGATACTGGGTCATCTCGAAGGCTCTCTCGAGCTGATGGAGCTGGAAAGTGGTGAAAGTGGTCCTAGATCGTCGGCTTTTCCGGGAAGAGCCGTCAACCGAAGCATCGTCCAATGCGCTCATATCATCAGCCAACATCGGCGATCGATCGGCGTCATCGTCGTGTGCATTGGCGAAGTCCGAGTCTATCGATGACGATGTTGAATGCGTGGATGATGTCGGTGAGATGAGTGCTGGATTAATGTGAGCGATGGTCGATGATGAAGTCAAGCAAGAAGTCTTCGATGACATCGGAAGATGTGGCTGGAGACAGCGTAGTCGTCTGTTTGTCGATGGGGATTTCATTGATCTTTTCTGATCGCTTTCTTGGTCACCTGGGGACAAATAAAAACAATGCAAAATTTGATTTATAATCAGGAGGGGGGGGGGTAACGAGAGGTTTTTTTTTACCATTTTTCATTAGTTTAATATGGTAATCATAAATGTATTTTATCGTCTGTTTCATATCTTATCTTCTAATGAATCATTCAAACATTTTTTGACGGTGGTTGACTTTAAGCATTATAATAAATTACACTCGTTTGCTTGGTTTATTTATCACCAGTTATCATTATCACTTTTTCAAATCATCCTTGTCAAATAATGCTTTTGACTTGCACCATGCCAACAAAATATAATATTACAAATTAATATACATAAACAAGAACAATAAAATCAAGTAAATATGATTCAAATGAATAAGTTACAGCGAAATTATGATCTTCTATTTGTTACCAAAAGAGTTATAACACACAATCGTTGTTTCAACATTGCGATATAATACTGCATTATAAATTTTTAAAAGTTCTTAATATAAAGTTCCTTAATTCTGCTCATAGTTTTATTTCCTTAGACGTTTGTACCCCTATATCTCTGGTATAGTGTTTTATTTCATGACAATCATTGTTATGTTCCCCAAAATAAAGTCTTAAAGACATGTCGGAAGACAATTCTTCCGGCAATTGTTTTCAAAATACTATGCAATTTCTTTCTTTTTTTAAATTCAAGAATTTGCCCTTGAGGAAACCCTGTCATTAATCTGAAACCATGTATTTGACTTGTATTTGTTGTTGTTTTATTTTACTTCGGAGCATGATTAATGTTGCTGTATTATTTACCTTTAATGTGGAACTGACGATTTTCCAGACAATATTTATTTCAATGGCAAGTTTTTCAGAGTTTGCCCTTCACGAAGACATGTGTGTCATTGAAATTATCCTTTTGTTTTTGTTTACTGATATATTTGTGCGTGATGCAGAAAAAAGGGAAAACGATTCGTTTGGCAAAATGTAGGCTCATGGTATTATCATATCCGGTCTATATTTCTTTTTGAATGTTTATTGACACCACTTTTTTTCCCATTACGAGTAGTTGAATTCCAGATTTATTGGCAGTATGTTACAGACAATGATATCATGAAAATAAATAAATAAATGTTTAAAATCTTTAAAATCTTACCATTTGCCTGAAAGTCATAGATATCAATTTCATCATAATTTCTCCTGCTATGAATATTCTGCTTTGCGTGATCTCCATTGTGTCCCAGATGGACAGGTGAGCGGTCCCGAACTATCTCCTCCTTATGAGGTTTCTTCTCAATATTTCCTGCTTTTCGCCCGAGTAGAAAGTCAATGGAATAGTTACTTGGTCCATGGTACGTCTTGGTTGACGATATGGCCTGCGGTCCTTTCTCCGGTAGACCCGCCTTGGTGGGAATGACGATTGCCGTCATTTTGAAAAGAAACTCCAATGAAACTAAAAGAAAAGAAAACTCGATGCAAATTGTAACGACTCTGAATAAAAGGAAGAAGTTCAAGGTGTTTTCAAAACTTTAGTAGAATGACGGCGAAGGAATCGTAATATTCATCTCGGGTGGGATGAAATACGTTGAGGAGAATCAAACGAGAAGAAATATTGTTCGTCAGTGAAATTCAAAGTCAATCGTAAGCTGGTTAGTTGTTGTCTGAAGGACTGTCGAGCCCTGAAATGAAACAAAACATCACCAGTGGACCTTCTTGTACCATCACTTTCACTTCGCATAATACAAGAACCGTATGTCCATCGCAAAAGATACTTGAGAAAAGGGGGGAAAGTTGTCAAACTTGCGGGCATGTGCCAATCAAACGGCAGAGCGCCGAATACGGGGGACGGGCACCTATTCAGCAAATAGACTCCTATTGTACAACCGACAATAGTAGATTAGTAGATTTGAATAGTCCGTTATCAATAGTGAGAACGATGAGTGGCAGCTTGGCCCTATTTGCGACTTGTCTGTGGCTGATTTGGTCTTGTTTAGATGATAATAAGAGAGGTGGAAGCACTTTTGAGCCGGTTCGATGACTGGAAGAAAAGAAGGGGGAGGGGAATAAAGTAAAGTGTTGGTTTATATAATAGGCTTTCGGCTGAGTCAAGTTGATAGTGTCGCCACACTAGTGTGACAGTCCGACACCCCCCGTAAATAGTCCACTTAGCTCTTATAGAAAAAAAAACCGTACTGAGTGCTAACTACGTATCATCATTATCTGCCTTTGTTCCATTGATTATCTTAATGAAAACATTGTGAGAGCGTTTTATGCATTCACAAGTGGGATCCTATATAGAGGAAGAAGGTTCGTTGAATAAAAAAAGAGAGAAAAAATCGGATCGGATGGAAGGGGGGTGGGGTCGGAGTGAAGTTCATTAACCTCACCTCACTCATGGCAAAGGAGAGTTTAAAGTCAATTAGTGATTGTTGCATGCTAGCATACCAATTAGGGAGGCTTATAATTTGTGTCATTCTTAACTGCGGATTGAAATCATAATTGACGGGGTTGATTAAGCGATTCGTAATTTCTAAGCCGATTTAAAAAGTGGTTGATTAAGTCGAAAACAAGAGCTGCTTAATTGTTGGAACAGGAGGATTGTCCAGAAATCGATCTTAGTTTATTTTAATAATGATCAATCTCATAATCATATTATGAACCAGACAATATGGATCATGCTACTGACAGAAGGACCTAAAATACAATACATGATGTTATTTGTATGTTACATGAATATCTAACGCCCTTCTGCATGACAGACGCACATTTTCGCAAACTTGATAACTGAAATCAACATTTCTTTCTTTTAGTATGCATTATTCATATGGTGTGTCATACATTTATCTATGTGCTATTCTAAAACAGCGTTTTATCTTTTATTTTTTTTACCCTGTATAAAGTGCGCAATAAAGGGGGGAAATATTAATTTTGTTAATTTATATGTATTCAATCGTATCAGGACATCTCCCCCGGAGGACAACTCCCCAGGGGACAACTCCCGGAGGACAGCTCCCCCGGAGGACAACTCCCCCGGAGGACAACTCCCCCGGAGGACAACACCCCCGGAGGACAGCTCCCCCGCAGGACATCTCCCCCGGAGGACAGGTCCCCCCAAGGACAACTCCCCGGAGGACATCTCCCCCGATGAAAACTCCCCCGGATGACAAGTCCCCCGGAGGACATTCCCCCCATGAAACCCCCCGGAGGACAAGTCCCCCGGAGGAAACTCCCCGGAGGACAACTCCCCCGGAGGACAACTCCCCCGGAGGACTACTCCTCTGGAGGAAACTCCCCGGAGGACAACTCCCCGGAGGACACTCCCGAGGAGACTCCCCCGCAGCACAGCTACCCCAGGACAAGTCCCCCGGAGGACAACTCAACTATTCCGGAGAACAGGGCCCGTATTCCATAAAAGTATGAAATTTAAGCAATTTTGCTTATCTTTAAAATGCGCATTCCATAAATACGGCTAACTAAGAATTCTGTTCAAGCCATTTTTTGCAGTGAAGCATAATTCTTAGATTTTTGTCAAAATGCTTAAATGGATTGCGCCTTCAAATCGCACATAAAAAAAGAGAATTTTATCCTAACTTTAAGCCTTCTACCTAGTGGCTTAACTTTAATGTTGATTATATGCAAGCTCATTTGAGACCACACAAATTTAAAATGACGATATTAATAAAATTCAGAATTTTGCTTGATGCTTTCTGACCTCAGACAAAGTGCTTAACGTGTTTGGTATAAAGGCTAAGAATTTTTTTCCCTGGACAAAATCTTAGAAAATACCTAGACTTAAGTCAAATTGCTTAAGTATAGTTTATGGAATACGGGCCCAGATCCACATGCACTCGTTTATTTTTGCTCATTTAAATTTTTTTTTTAAATTTTTTTAAAACCGAAATAGCCATTCATGGAAATACAAAATCTTTGGCAATTTTTTTTTCTTTTTCCGGCGAAGGGTGTTAAAGTTTGGCAGCTGTAGAGGCGTGCTGCTATTGGAACCGAATTTTATCGTCAAGAGAGAGAGATATCAACTTCAATCTTAAATCACCATAGGAAGATGATCTGATTAGATTTTAGAGTATGTAGGTCATGGTCAGGCCCGTAACTAGGATTTTTGCGGGGTTCGAAATCTGAAAAAAAATAACCTTTTGAAGGGATGATTCTTGAGCGCGAAGCGCGAGCCAAATTTTTGACTAAAAATGACCCGAAGCAGATATATTTGTACTTTATTGTTCAATTTTTGTTGTTGTTATTCTTTTACAAACGGTGACGATCATCTTTCTTTTAGCCAAAAAAAAAAAAAAAAAAAAAAAAAAAAAGAAAAAAAAAAAAAAAAAAAAAAAAAAAAAAAAGGATTTTCAAGCGCGAATCGTCAAGTGGAAAATTTTATATCACACCTCTTCAATTATACCGATAAAAATACAGGTACATAATTTGATACAAGGGTTTTGTTTTGTTTTGTTTTGGCTTGTTTCAGCAAATGTTTTACAATTATAAAAATGTTTTTATCGGATATGTTGACGGAAATACTGAAAAACTGGTTGATATACCGAGATGTTTTAATTTTCATCTACTTCTGGAGATATTTTCATACAAACACTAGTTGCAATAACACCCTCTTTTGATAGCGATGACACGGCATGAATGCAAAGCTGTGCAAGTGCATACTTATGAACACACACCATTCAAGATATAACAATTGTCTGTAAAATCTTAAACCCAATGACAATGATTGTATTACATTATCCTTGAAAAATGACAAAACAAGTGATGATGTTGGAATTGAGTTTTGTGAAATTCTTTTTTGATAAATAAAAATTGTGTTCTCGTTTAAACTTTTGCGCTCATTCTTAATTTGTTTAGGGTGTGATTAATTGTTAATTAAAGCTTAATTATTGTGGCTCACCCCCCCCCCCTTGCTGAAGACGACTAGAGATATGTAGCCAACTCGCCTTCGTGCTCTTTTGTACTCCTGTAGCTTCGTATTTAAGTTCCCATTTAGCATCCTTCCTTTTTCAACATTTCTTTTATTTCTTGCACTTTCATTAATTTCCTTTCTGATGGTCACATTTCGTTGGGGGTACTCTCAATCTGCCAAACCTAACAACCTTTTGAGGAAGGAGTAGCCATTCATAGATTGGAAGGGGTGGTTCCAATGGATGATTCGCAATTAAACAACCATTCCCATCCTCGCTTGTCATTACAGAAGGTTACTCCATGCGAAAAGTAATGTAATAATTGTAACAGAAAGAAAAACCAAGAGGTTGGCATAATATCAATAGTTATAAAGCATTTAAAGTGAGGGGAGATGTCATCCTGGAGTTGTCCTTGGGGGACCTATCCTCCGGAGGAGATGTTCTCCGGGGGAGTTGTCCTCCGGGAGTTGTCCTGCGGGGAGTTGTCCTCCGGGGGAGCTGTCCTCCGGGGGTGTTGTCCTCCGGGGAGCCTCTCCTCAGGGGGTGTTGTCCTCCGGGGGAGTTGTCTCCAGGGAGTTGTCCAGGGGAGGTTGTCCTCCGTGGGAGTTGTCCCTGGGGGAAGCTGTCTCCGGGGGACTCGTCCTTGGGGGGACCTGTCCTCCAGGGGAGATGTCCTGCGGGGGAGCTGTCCTCCGGGGGAGCTGTCCTCCGGGGGAGCTGTCCTCCGGGAGTTGTCCCCGGGGGAGTTGTTCTCCGGGGGAGATGTCCTAGAACCGTATTCAATAATTTATCCATTCTGTTAAATGGAAGTATTAATGTTTTCATGAGTTTCATTGGGGACCGTCAAATTATCAAGCAAATTGATTAATGTGATAGTCCTTCGGCAAATGATAAGCAATATTTTGACGAAGTATTATTATATTTTGACTAATTATCATCTATCATTCTTAAGAAAAATTTATGTTTTTTTTTATTATGATTCATTGTTATTAATTTATCCAGCTTTACTATGTCATTAAATTAAAATGTTGGTATCAAAATTGTGAATGCAGAAGAATATCAAATCAAGTCAAAATTATGCAGGTAAGTATCTGTGATATATTGTGACAAAAAATCATGTTCTTTGTGACATTGGTGTTTATAAGTTATTGGTATTTTACAGGCCTGAAACCATGTATAATATTCCCTGCGATGGATAACTAAAAAAAAGTCTTGTCAAAATATCATTGTTTGTACCAAATCTTTGGTGAAACTACTCATGATTCGTCATTATTATAGATATTTTTTATAAATTAGGTTATTGGTTAGAGAAGAAGTGGATTCTTTAAAGGCAAAAATAAAGTACCATTACAAGCGCTTTGATTAGGTACCTGTTGGATATCGATCGCGCTATATAAAATACATATATCATTACTATTAACATTATTAAATCATTCAGCTCTATTATAATGGGTTTTTTTTAGAGAAGTTCTAGAGATTTGGTAATTGTGTCTATAAAAAGTACTTTTATCATGAAGAATTATCATTTAGAATTATATCATGAAATAATTTACATCCAATTAAAACATATTTTTGTGAAAGATGTCGTAGTGTATAAAAGCTTAATCTCTGACAGATCATAAGTAGTTCATGTTACTACAGACATGACAGGCGTAGGCATATATTATTTTGGATGAATATTGAAAGTTTTCCCTGTTTTCGCTAGGCGATGCCTGTTGTTCTGAAGTAGATTGTGAGGTTTCTATGTTTTCTGATTTACATCAAAGATAAAGAAGGAAAAAAAAAACATGTGTAAGGCTTCATAAAACCTGTGCAGTGCTTCTTAATTAGTCACTGATTGGGCCGGAGATCCAGGGCCTTATAGAAATGTCATAAAGTAATAATAATGATCTTATAATGCCTAATCAAAAGGCCTTAATTTGTATGAATGGATTTGGGTATAGACTTGGGTGGTTAGGCTGTTGCCCCTTCTTTATGGAAACAAAGTGCCCTTTTTAGCTCCTTTTCTTCCAAAGTCCGTCCCCTACCTGTTGGATATCGCGCTATATAAAATCATTAATATTAACATCATTAAAACATTCAGCTCTATTATAATGTTTTTTTTAGTAGAAGTTCTAGAGATTTGGTAATTGTGTCTATATAAAGTACTTTTTTCATGAGGTATTTCATTTTTACATAAAATATATTTAGAATTATATCATGTAACAATTTACATCCAATTAAAACATATCTTTGTGAAAGACGTCGTAGTGCATAAAAGCTTAATCTCTGACAAGTTATATAAAAGTATTTCATGTTACTACAGACATGACAGGCGTAGGCATAAATTATTTGGGGTGAATATTGAAATTTTCCCCTGTTTTCGCTAGACAATGCCTGTTGTTCCGAAGTAGATTGTGAGGTTTCTATAATGTTTTCTGATTGACATCGAAGATAAAGAAGAAATAAAAAAACATGTGTAAGGCTTCATAAAACCTGTGCAGTGCTTCTTAATTAGTCACTGATTGGGCCGGAGATCCAGGGCCTTATAGAAATGTCATAAAGTAATAATAATGATCTTATAATGCCTAATCAAAAGGCCTTAATTTGTATGAATGGATTTGGGTATAGACTTGGGTGGTTAGGCTGTTGCCCCTTCTTTATGGAAACAAAGTGCCCTTTTTAGCTCCTTTTCTTCCAAAGTCCGTCCCCTACCTGTTGGATATCGCGCTATATAAAATCATTAATATTAACATCATTAAAACATTCAGCTCTATTATAATGTTTTTTTTTAGTAGAAGTTCTAGAGATTTGGTAATTGTGTCTATATAAAGTACTTTTTTCATGAGGTATTTTATTTTTATATAAAATATATTTAGAATTATATCATGTAACAATTTACATCCAATTAAAACATATATCTTTGTGAAAGACGTCGTAGTGCATAAAAGCTTAATCTCTGACAAGTTATATAAAAGTATTTCATCTTACTACAGACATGACAGGCGTAGGCATAAATTATTTGGGGTGAATATTGAAATTTTCCCCTGTTTTCGCTAGACAATGCCTGTTGTTCTGAAGTAGATTGTGAGGTTTCTATAATGTTTTCTGATTTACATCGAAGATAAAGAAGAAATAAAAAAACATGTGTAAGGCTTCATAAAACCTGTGCAGTGCTTCTTAATTAGTCACTGATTGGGCCGGAGATCCAGGGCCTTAGAAATGTCATAAAGTAATAATAATGATCATATAATGCCTAATCAAAAGGCCTTAATTTGTGTGAGTGGATTTGGGTATAGACTTGGGTGGTTAGGCTGTTGCCCCTTCTTTATGGAAACAAAGTGCCATTTTTAGCTCCTTTTCTTCCAAAGTCCGTCTCGAGTGAGCCCCCTCCTGAGCTGACGGCTTCAAGTACCAAACGCTTTCCGAGTTCTTTTCTACCATCCGGTTGAATCGTAGCGACTCCCCGTGGTTGCCGGAGCCGGAGCGTCTGGCGTCGATCGTTTCTCATAAAGATGACACTGGGATCACACCTGTCTTGTCTTTTACAAACCGTTCGTGCAGATCGTTCGAGAGTCGGGAGGGGGGCAATTCATCCCCTCTTGACTTTTAAGCTTGCTCATTTGGTTACAGCTTTTGCCTTTCCTTTGTATTGCATTTTTTCGGAGGATTGTTATTATTAAGCATAATTGGGGGACCTAGGACTGGAATGCTGTATATTTTTTAAAAGTTATAAATCTTGTAATGGGTATTTTTTTGAACAACAACGAAACAAAAATTGAAGATCGCTTTTAGACAATGTAGGGTGCAATTACCATTACTGCGTAATTGCGCATGCGCATTTTGCCACATTAATGAGCAATGTCATTGATGAGCTTTGTTTGCTTGTGATTGATTGGAGCGCTTGCTATCAATTTATTCTATCGATTTCCAATCATATAAAATCGAATAACCTACCGGTATCTATTGTATTTGTATTGAGTGATGTTTCAAACTAGTCCCTCTTTATTAATATAATCGTAATGATCCATGCCCAAATTGACGTACAAGACTTATTTGCATATATGATATATCGATACCGAACTATAATTATTATGATTGCATCATTTCTTCAAATAACCCATACTAATTAAAATAAACATTATATATTCCAGGGTTGTAAACGTACAAAATAAAACCTAAAATAGAACGAAGAAAAATAAATGAAGCCATACTTGACCAATTAAAATAAATCATCTCCCCCGATATTCATGGAATATACTGAAATGAAATCATTTGTGTCGCGTAGCTTCTGCCCCCTCCCCCGTCGTTTACACCCGTCATGCCCGTTGTTGTTGTTCATTTTTTTTATCCATATCCATTTTCCTCTGGATAGCCATCACCAAGACAATTTTTATATTTTGGGGTTGATT
>CALNVZ010003425.1:18640259-18678267 GCA_940671915.1 Paracentrotus lividus | reverse complement strand
GGACTAAAGATATTTCCCGTATGGTAATAAATGTTAAAGGACTCCTCCGGGCTGAAGTATTGCATTATTAGAAAATAAAGTAAATCGAAAAAAGCACAACACTGGAAAAATTTTCATTCAAAATCGGATAAGAAATAGCAAAGTTATGAATTTTCTTAGGTTTTGAATTTTTTAGGAAACAGTCTTCAAATTGGCAAACTGATGATGTCTCAGTCCCCTCTTTCTTTGTATTTTATTGTATGAAATACAATAGTCGATAACTAAAAAATGCATAACTTTGTTATTTTTTCATCCGATTCATATCAATTCTAGTTGTAAACTTAAGAGATAGAGGCGCTACCATTCTACTAAAAAGCAAACGCTCCATTTACTTTTTCGTTTTTGGACAGTTTTTCACTTTATTTTCTTTATTGTGGCGCAGCAACTACCCTTTCAAAGAAATGATCAATTTGGATGTGAGTACGTTCACAGTCTGAATTTTTCAGAAATAGGATAACTTATTGCAAAGGGAAAAAAAAGTCTTGGTCACTTGAATCAATTCGAAAGCCTGGTCAGAACATATTCCTGTACAATATGGCAATTTTGAGCCCAGAACAGCTCATGCGCTTCAAAGTCTTGCTCCTCAATGACGCATATATATATTACACTTTAATGATCACACGGTTTTTAAAAGGTTGAATTCTCAGCTTTCCATTAATGGTAATTTATTTCAATTGGTTAAAAAAAAGTCCTGTCACTTTGAACTATTATAAGAGATTTTTTCTCGATTGGTCAATGTTTACGGCAAATCACATGCATATCGCATAGAAAATAATGCGAACGGCGTTCTTGGCGAGATCTCTTTGGTTTGGAGCACCAATCTATGTAAAATACAGGTTCTGATTACAACTTCAGCACAATCATGTTATAGGCTTCCAAAATGTCTTTTTCCTCCATCTGGTCTGAAGCATCTACTAATTAAAACCATGAGAAAAGTTCATAAATTTCTTTCACCTCCACACATTATTTGTTCCATCACCGGACGGGCGTAAACATTCGAATGCAGGGAAGTCTTCTTACGCGAGTTTTTGTTATTGCAGCCAGCTGTATAGATTTCTGCGCTTCTCAGCCGTATTTCCAACGTCACTTTGTTGCGTCTGGCCTCTTAGATAATGGACGCGCCTTGTTTAATTACGATTTAATGCACACATTGGTATACGTTAACTTTACATTTTATATAGAGTAGAATTGATATGTGATGAAATTTTCTGTGTTGTGCTTGATGAATTTTACTTAATTTTACAAAAACTTTTCATTTCAGCCCGTAGTCCTCCTTTAAAGAGATGTTTTATCATTAATTTATTCATTATAATTATCATTCATTTCTTATTCATTGTTAATTCTTTGTACCAAAACACGTTAAGCGAGTGACATAGTGTAATGTTGATTATTGTCTCGACAAAGGGCACAGGCGCAACAATTTGGTTTTGAACCCAAAACCTCTTTTCGAAACCCTTACTCTACCTACCACTGAACCACCATGCGTCCATTCAAATGAATGTCTGTCAAAATATTGCCTTTTCTCTCAAGAAAAATATAATAAAATGAAATACACCATGCAGCCCCCATTTTTTTTTTTTTAGAGTACTCTACTTTCAGGGGTAAACAGAAACAAAACGACGAAAGAGGTGGAGGTATTAAGCTTTGACTGACAACTGTCATATTAAAGACCTTTTGTATAATCATTCCGGAAAGAACTTTGTTTTTGTTAAAGCTATTGAGAAGTAAACTTAAGCAAAATGTTTTCAATTGAGAGTTTGACTTGTATTCTTGAAATCTGCATACTTGTAGCAACCTTCTTTATATCTTTATTTGTTTGTTTACCTCCTTATACTCAAGATGAGCCACATATAGTAAATGAAGAGGTATAGAAACATTTGACTCGCGAAAAAATCTGTATAAGGACAGACAATGTTTGACAACAGGTATTTAACGAACAGTTTAAAGTGTGGGTAAAGAAGTGACATCTTTTTTATGTTTGAAGTAAGAAAGTGGAAAATATTCGTTTACCCAAACAAGTAAAAGCGATTACGAGGACTTTGTAATCATGCTCCCTAGATCCACTCTGTCTCTCTACCCCTCTCAACTTCTATTTCACTTCCACACACCACACTACACACCACCACCCACACACCCACACACACACATATACACACACACACACACACAAACACACACACACACACACACACACACAAACAAACACACACACACACACTCTCTCTCTCAATGAAAAAAAAGTATTTTACTCCTGTCTTCATCTCCTGACACAGTCTTAAATCAGGTAACATTATTATTATTTTTTTTAATTTATACTTGTCATCGATTTTAAAACACAGGGGCCGCCGAGCGGGGGGGGGGGGCAGGGTGGCCTCAGCCCCCCCCCATTTTTGTCAGCAAACGTGTACAAAATTCTCCCGAGGAATAAGCGTCCGGATGGCTGTGATTTGAAAATCCCAAATAGATCACTAATTTCAGTCTCACTCTAACAGGCATTTATTTTTATTTTTTTTAAACAAACAAATTTATTTTGTAAATGTTTGTAAAAAAAAACCAAAAACAGAACAAATTAGGATTAGACCAAATTCAAAAATTGTTAGTGTTGTATCCGGGAAAGTGAATCCAAACTGTGTCCTTGTTTACAAAAAGATTTTTGCTAATTACAACCTAGGATATGACATAGACTATGTGATGTTATTGAATTCAACAGTGGATAAGACCACAAGGAAAAAACAACAACAAAATAAAATAAAACAAAGCAATTGAACAAAAAACAAACATTGTTCTTCTTTGATAGTCATATCATAATGCACAAACAACTTCTATACAAATCGACGGGGAAAGGACCCTGAAAAAACATACAATGCTCTGGATCAAAATTACTATCTCTCCAAGGTACGTAAGGCTTGTAAATATTTTAATTGCACGTTGTACTTACAACGTGTTGTGACCACCGCATGCAAGAGCAGCCGTTTGCCTATGTACGAACCACACTACAAAAAATGGGCAACACTGCTCATTTTTGTTCTCTCTTCTCTCTCTCTCTCTCTCACCAGCTGAGTAGCGAATGCTACAGATTGACATTTCACTGAGTGGCGAATGCTAGTTATTCTCTGACCAGTGTTTGACAGTCTGGTGTTTGAGAAAGCAGGAGTTTTCTGTCCAATCAGCGGCGAATACTTGCGATTGTAGCGAATGAGGAGCAGTTATAGAGTCAGGATTCGTAGAAATTGAGAAAGTGTTGCAATGAACTTTACGAAAAGTGTCTATTGTAGCAAACACTTTTCAATTCACACAGAAAAATTAAAACATGTTCATAATTCGTGACGAATTACGGCGAATATAATTCAACCGTCGTAAGCCTTCGCAAACGGTATAAAGACAGTTGCAAGACGTCCCTCCCCCGTGCTTTCACAAAGATTCGTGCGAATGTTGCTAAAGGCAGTACTGCCAACCTAAATCGTATTTTTGTCTTTTTCATTTGGATAAGGGGTACCAAACTCATTAAATGTCAATAATTATTCAGATCATAAAAATGTCAATCCCCATCCACCAGTCGACCTGAAAACCTTTTATTAATTCAATTATTTTCAATAGAAAACAAGGTAAATATGCCAACATTTTGACAATGTGTCACCCTGCACCAAAGGCATTCGTTCTGGTAAATGAGGGACATAGACAATTCATTGAACAATTAAATGTTTTCTATGAAGACAGGTGCGATGTAGTATGGCATGATGGTGATGTGCATTCATAGACATCTATAGATCTTAGTACCCCCTTAAGAAGCGAAAGAGGATAGAAAAAGTACGGAATACGATTTTTGTTGGCAGGTCTGTAAAGGTCGCTACAACTAATGACAAAGAAAACCAACCATTTTTCGCTAACATTCATCAGAAAAGTTGATGACCCCCCCCCCCAAAAAAAAATAAATAAAATACTATGCGAACGCTTCTAGATATCAGAGAGTAAATTTGTGAATAAAAAAATTGTTTGAGAAAAACTGCTTTAGAACTTAAATGTGACTTTTTACGAACCATGACAAATCTACCGGAAAGGTTTGTTTCCGAAGAATATTTTTTCCCAAAGTCTTCAAAAAAAAGTGATTAAAAATAGAATTTTCATTTAGGACTTCATCATCTTTAATGTCTTTCAGCTGTTTGGCTACTTGGATAAATATTGTTGGATGCGACTTTTAACAAACCTTGACAAACCTACCGGAAATGTTTGTTCCGAAGAATTTTTTCGATAGTCTAGCAAAATTGTTCGTAAAAATAATATATTTTCAAAGGATTCCATCATCTTTCAATTCTTATTATTATTTTTTTTTTTTAAGTTGACAGTATGGTCTCCCCCTCCATATTTACCAGTACCAGAGCTGCTTGACGTAGTCCTTTCGGATTTGGGACTAGGGGAGACCGGGAACAATTGTAACACGGGGCAATTGTAACCGAGGCTCCCATCCCTAGCAGAAACACGCTACAAAGTTAGCCTGTGTACAGATCATGAGCATTTCATTGCTCCACATGCTGTTTGAGTGTAAGCAGATTTAACAGTTCGTGAAACTTTCTACAGCAAAAAAAAAAAAAAAAAAAAAAAAAAAAAAAAAAAAATCGTTTTTTGGAGCAGGGAAGTAATATCTTACACTACCCAATATGTGGACAAATATGTGGTTGAGCTATGGCTGTCATTTTTATTTGTTTAGAAATTATGTTCTTAGGCCTGTATTTTGCTAAAGTTTCAACGATGAAAACCTAAGCTAAGATAGAAAAAAATTCTCTCCAAATATGCTCGCCCTCCTCGGGGGCAATTGTAACAACGTGTTAACAAAGTACCTTTGCCCCGGGACGCTGCCACAGCCCGTACACTGCCGCAGCAACCCCATAACATTTATACAGCAAGTGGAAAATATAATGTAAATGTTTTATTATAATTAGTTTATGTGGTTAATGTTGTATAAATCTTGGATCTGTCAAGTGCATAGCTTTGATAAAGAAAAACAAACGTGTTCTGGGGCAATCGTAACACTCGACCTCTAGTTTTGAAATGATAATGGCTTCAAAATAAATCGTTTTGCTTAACCGAAACCTATTCATATGTCGAGCTAAGACATGCATATTATTTCATTTTTATTTTACCTTTTTTTCCGTCGCGGACACGTCTACGCGACAAGTTTTTTTCAAAAGCGGTGCAGAATATGGGCCACTCAGTTCGGTGCCTTATACCGAGTGAGTCAGAAAAAACCTTTACACCTAGAAAAATGTCAATAAAAAGAAAACCAATTTATAAACTCCAAATTATTATACATATTCGTAAAGAGTAAACTCCTCCCGCATCTTCTTTTGTGTGGTATGCCTTTACGCTTGGATGAACACGACGCATCTCCCATCTCTTGATGGGAGATTTTAATATAGACTTATTGAATCATGAAATTAATAATGTTTCTCAGGAATTCCTTGAAATAATTTTATCTGCCTCTTGCTTGCGCACTTGTTATCTAGCCAACCCGTGTCGTGCCTAGATGCTTCTGCCTCTCTCTATTGATAAATATATTTTCTAATGATTAGTTACATCCTGATATCTTATATTATTTTATCGGAGCATTACAGATCACTATCCTATTGCAACGCATTATCCCTAAGTCAATCCATTAATGGACAAAGGTTTTTCAATTTATAGACGAAAGGTCAACGCCGAAAGCCGTGGCACGTCTCGAAATTGGTCTCGAAAATACTAATGGGTCATGTGTTTATTGATAGTGAGACGTTAATATCTCTTATGAAAAATTTTTCCGATATTCTTTGAACAACCAGCTGGAAATTATTTTGCCTAAAAACAAAAATTAAAACTAACTATAAATAAAATACCCAAACTTCCTTGGTGGATCTCTAAGTCAATTTTACGTTTCGATAAACAGGAAAGAATATCTTTTCTACAAATAGGCAAATCAAAGTGCGTGACGGGGTCTGATGGGAAAGGTGAAAGATGGATCTGGACAAGATGGTTACTGGTAAATAATGTCCCTACCAAAGTCAGACGTCCCGGTAACGAGCATAACGAGTCATACCGGAGTATGTATTCGTTAGAAAAAGAGAAGGAGATACTTCTTTTGAATTCGGTTTTGGAAATGTGTTGGAAAGACATCGATTTGCACATAGCCTGGAAAGTTGGTTATTAGACAAGCAATGAATTTGAGAGTAATAAGAGGATCGCCGATGTAACGAGTGAAATTAACTATAAACGTTATGAAATCATTAAAGGCCAAAGAGATTGCTAATTTTTAATAATTATTTTTCCTCAATCGGAACGATCTTGCTAAGGACATTCCCTTCTCTAATAAAAGCTACGCCGATTCTTAGGCCCAAATAATCCCAATTCCATTTTTCTTTTTCCTACGACAAGACAGGAGGTTGATAAAATTGTATCAAATTTGCAAAATAAAAGAAGTTCTGGGCTATGATGAAATCAATAATGTTATATTAAAATCCATTATTCCCTTTATTTTAGGTCCGTTGGTCCATATATTTAACCTGTCACTGTTGCAGGGAAAATTCCCAGATTCCATGAAATTGCCAAATCGTCCCTTTATTTAAAAAGGGTGACAAACTTAAAGTCGGTAACTATCGTCAATATCATTGTTGTCTTCATTTTCTAAAATTTTAGAAAAATAATTTTTACTCGTTTGATTTCTTTCCTGAAGAAATACGCTATTCTTTCTAACTTTCAGTTTGGTTTGGGAAAACTAGTACTATTCAGCGCCTCATGTCTTTTGTTGAAAAAGTTGCCCATTCAATTGTATTCTTCCATACTATAGGTATATTCCTGGACTTCTCCAAGGCCTTTGATACGATTAATCATGAAATTTATTACAGAAATCAACCATATTGGTGTTCGCGGAAGGGCCTTGGAGTGGTTCAGGAGCTACCTCTCTAACAAGAAACAATTTGTGTTTTAAAATGAACAGGCTTCTGACTTTAAAAGTATAACTTGTGGTGTCCCCAAGGAAGCTTGCTGGGTCCTTTACTGTTTATTTTTATATATAAATGATTTTCAAAATCTGCGAATTCACTCTCGTTCATTCTTTTTTGCTGATGACACAAATTTATTTTTTTCACACAATGATCCAAATGTTTTTTGTCGATGTCATTAACTCAGAGTTGCGAATATATTAGAGTGGATAAGAGCAAACAAATTATCTCTTAACCTTTTGAAAACAAACTATATTCTATTCAGTAATTCTATATCGTCATACCCACTGACTATATTATTTTTGACAATACCCTTTACAACAAGTATCGCAAACCAAATTTTTAGGAGTTTTAGTAGACAGTAAACTTACCTGGAAACCACACATTAATAATATTTCTAAAACTATCTCCGTAATATTGGTGTTATTAGTGGGCTTAAATCGCATTTACCTCAATCTTGTTTGCGTATGCTTTATTCATCCCTTATTTTACCTTATTTGAATTACGGTTTATTGTTTGGGGCAATACTCATCATACACTGTTAGAAAAGATTTTACTGTTACAAAAGAAAGCCATTCGCATCATCTGCAATGCCCTTTTTCGCGCCCACACAGACTATCTTTTCTACGAAAATAAATTCTTGAAATTAAAGACCTATATTCATTTCATATAGGTGAATTAATGTACAAATATAATTGTGATACTTTGCCCTTTGTGTTTCATGATATGTTTGTAAAAAATCGTACAATACATAAATATCCCACTAGGCAATCTGAGGAGCTTCATTTACCTCTTCTAAGAAATTTTCTGCCCAAAGCACTTTTATTTATGAAGGTCCTAAATTTTGGAACACTTTGGCAACAGATTTGAAAAATTCCCCTACACTTTCAACCTTTAAAAGAAGACTAAAATTTAACTTATTGCTTCCCTACAAAAGCTAGTATCTTTCTGTGTAAATTCTATCATCCCAAGGAACTCATCATTCACAAGCTATCTCACCCCACATAGTTTTTTTTTTCTACCTCTTTTGTGATTCAATTCTCACGCGCTCTATGTATGTTGAAACTTTTCAATTTACTTCTGTCATATTCTCTTCTCCTCGTCCACATGCGGTACATTTCTGTATTTTCCCCAATCCTCTTTCTCAACTTCACTTTATCACTGTTATTTGTTTGTGATTTTTTTTTCTGTTTTCCTTCTTTTCTTGTTGTTGGCCACTTTTTTTTTCATTTATGATATATATTAGTTTAATATTAAAGATTACTTTTTGAGGGTCCACGACTTACAAGCTCTGCTTTGCTCTGGTGGACGGGCTCGTTCCATTTCCAGTCTTACGTATATTACTCAGCTTACATTAATATGTACTAGCAATATTATACACTGTATTCTGTTACTCAAAAACATAACTTTGGTTCCTATTGGATATATCTATAATAATTCAAATGTTTCTATGTTTGTGTTATTCATATTGCTTTGTATTTACTTTGCTGGAAATGAGAAAAAATAAAAACTGAACTGAACTGAACATTGTTTGCGAACATGTAGATTTCGAATTGTACAAGGGTGGGGATGAAACTGAAACAACAAAACCTGACAAAAAAGCAACTCCATCATGAATAAAATAACATAACTTCTTAATGAAAATTTTGAGCCAAATAACTTGGCAAGGGTATAGCTACAGTTATCGACTAGATTATGTGTAAAAATTAGATTGATTCATTAAGTAATCCATGAATGAGTACACATCAAAAAGTAAACTGTCACTGAAAGACCTAAAAAGGCCTCTTAATACCTTTGAAAAGTGATTTTTTTTTTTGTCTTTGACGTGTGCTCACTCATGCTTGATTCCAGAGATCCATCTCATTTTCACACAAGATGTAGTCGATATGTGTAACCACACCTCTGCCAAGTTATTTAACGCAAGACATTCTCGTTAAAAAGTTATGCTATTTTAATCAGGATGGAGTTGCTTTTTTGATAGCTTTTGTTGTTTTGATTTTACTCCCACTTCTGCACAATTAGAAATTTACGTGTTCGCAAACAATGCGCCGAGCTCATCCAAGCATAAAGATAGAACACACAAAATTATTACCAAAAGATGCGGAAGGAGCTACTCTTTACGAATATGTATAATAATTTGGGGTTTATAAATTGGCTTTCTTTTTATTTACATTTTTCTAGGTGTTAAGTTTTTTCTGACTCACTCAGTATAGATAACTGATAAATTTGAAAACCTTCAATTGGTAGAAAACTGTATATTTACGCTTTTTAACGGAAATTATTATATATTTATTTTTCACTTTTTAATAGTAATAATAATAATAATAATAATAATAATCTGGATTTACAGAGCGCCGCATACAAATGTTTCTTAGCGCTTTCAGAGATGCCAACCGTTACGGAATAATTATAACATTAGAAATTAGAACGCATATAACCCAAATCGTGAGAACAGCTAAAATCATTGACTTCTCACTAGAGAAAGCATGAATAATAACATTTGCTCCGTCATTCAATTTTGGGAATGCGTTCAAATCAATAGTTTTCTTTATCTTGTTAACAAGACATTAGTTTCTAATCAGCTGTTTTAACTATTTGGGTTATTTGCGTTCTAATTTCTAATGTTATAATTATTCCGTAACGGTTGGCATCTCTGCGCTTTACAGGCATATTACATTAAGAATTGATGCCTGTAGCACTCTGCAAAACTACCAACTTGGTTATAATGCAATAAGCTGTAAAAGAAAGAGAGGAATATATATTTTTTCGACAAAGAGTTATAACACACTGCTTTATAGTCATGAACGCAATATAACAAAAAAAAAAAAAAAAAAAAAAAAAAAAAGAATGGCCAGTGACGGAAAAGATTTGTACAAGCACGTGTATCAACATTCATGTCTTTGCACACAAATAACATAGAGTCGTTCCCAATACCTGGCTTCCCAGGTACCCTTTTCTCCAGTCATGGCTATGTCGTACGTATAACGTCCTATATTACGACTTGTTTAATTCTATTGAAGATTGTTCGTCACGTTGAACATGAAAGGTCAAGTAAGCCTATTCTATTATTACTATCTTTTTTTATTCAGAAAGGTAGGCCAAATTAAGAGATGATAACAGCCTGCAGTTTGTGTCAGTGCATGGTCGGGTTGCGTGTTTTTGTTTTACACCCTGGCTAACTTTTGTGAAACCTTATACTTCAGCATAACTTCAGAAAGATAACAACCACAAAGATAACAACATATAGACCGTCAATTGGGCATACTTGAAGAAACTCAGTCACAGACACTTTTAGTTTTCAATAGTAGGCCTTACAAAATTAAGAATAATGTACAGAAATATATAACTCCATGAAATACTAAAAGCAAGTTTACCGCATTTTCTGAGCTAGGGTTTTCTCTAATGAATAAAAAAACAAAGAAAAACTGTTTCAACTGCAGAATTCATTATTGTCTTAAAATTCGTTATAATATACCCAACAAAAAAGTTAGCCCCCCCCCCCCCATCAACATGATGTAATTTTTGAACGGGCTTGTTTTGAGCAAAATAATGTTGAGTACATTCTTTTAAAAAATGGCATCGATCCCTTAAGACATGCATGTGTGATAAACGATTAAAGCAAAAATTGACATTTTCAAAAGTCACAAGGTTCATTTTTGGGTCCGTAAAAATAACGATTTTGTAAAATTTTATTTTTAACTTGTGTTTAATTGTTTTGGTGGTTTTATCATCCAAAATTTGACCATCCAACACCAATCCCGATAAATTTCACCATTTTTCATCGATGAGTGAGCATAATTTTAAGAATTATGTTCAGGCCTCCAAAAAATTGTAAAATCTACCAATTTTGTTTAAAGAATTAACATCGCGAGTTCGGGTTTTCGCCTCGCTTCGCTCGGCATCATTCGGCAAACAATGATCAGCCAACAGGGCCTAGACAAGAGGCTACTTTAAAGGCGACTATCGTGACTTTCGTAATGACAATTTCGCCTTTAACGGGTGTTCATTTACGCATTACGAAAACGGTTTTATCTCATTTTTGCCCATAAGTTAGTCTATGAGTGTATGAACATTACTGCCAAACGATATTACTCAACACCTTTTTCTTAAGAAGTTCCAGCATGTTGATTAGGGGTTTGTAATTGCCTCGAGATTGTGTCAACGGAGAAAAAAAAAATTTCAAAATTTGAACAAAATTGAAATTCGGCTTAATTCTATTGTAAGCGTGTTCGTGAAACTTTGCACACAACTTCAGGTTGGTACTAACTAACAGGAACTAACGCCAACTTGAGTATCTGATAAGGCAAGGAGTGGGGCCAAAGCTCTAAACTTTCTTATTATTTTTATAATTTTCTCATAACTTCTGCTCACTGAAGCATAAAATACTGGAATTTTAGTGAAACCCATATCAAATAAACTATCAAAGAATGTCTGTGAAAGTTATCCGGAGTAAGCAATTAAATTTAATACACAAACGAAAAAACAGCTTTTCACATATTACGTGTTCATTGAAGCGTGAATTTTTACGAAAATGTCATAGCATCATTAAAAAAATTATTTGACAAACATAGCAACAAAAAAAATGTTGATAAAATTAATTTCATTGCACAAAATGAAACAATACTTACGTAAGAAATTTGAAAATATCCATTAGGTGTTCATTCAACCGTGAATTGATGGATATTGTTCCAGAATGCATATTCCATGGGTGTCGATTGTGTGTGTGGGGGGGGGGGGTGGGGGATGCATCCCCCAATAATTTCGGTGGGGGTATCATATTATGTGCATATAAATCTACTCATTACAAATTTGTTATCATTTGTTATCATCTTGCAGCCTAAACATTCAAAAATCCAAAATTTTCTTATTCTATCGTTAATCTTCTTCGTGTGTGCCTGATATACTTTAGTAATACACAATATAACGTGTAGACAATGGAAGCGCAGATGTTTCACTTCACAATTTGAAAAATACCCATTCAAATCGATGATAATCAGTTGCACCAATCCCAAGGTGCACAGGTAGGGAAGACCGGGGACAAATGTAACACGGGGCAATTGTAACAGGGGCTCCCATTCCTAGTAGAAACACGCTATAAACTTAAAATTTTTAGAGGGCATGCGCATTTCATCGCTCCACATGCTGTATGAGTGTTAACAGATTTAACGGTTCGTGGAACTTTCTACAGCAGAAAAACGTTTTTTGAGCAGTAAAGTAATATTTCACATTACCCATTGTTTTTCTTCTGGACAAATATGTAGATGAGCTACGGCTGTCATTTTGATATATTTAGAAATTATGTTCTTAGGCCATATTTTGCTAACGTTTCAACGATGAATACCTAAGCTAAGATTTAAAAAAAAATCTCTCCAAATATGGTCGCCTCTGTGAGGGGCAATTGTAACAAGCTGTTACAATTGCCCCTGAAGGACTGTTTCTGTTAAAATTCAAGTAACTCCCGTAGGAACTCGCGCGGTATTAAGCAGCTTTCCGCTGCATCAACACCAAGCTAATATATAACCAATCAGGGGGCACGGAGCATTTTTGAAAGTGGAGGGGCTGAGCGGCAAGGGAGGGGGGGGTCGGGTGGGGGAGGGGCTGAACAGGCTAAAAATCACAAATGTATGGTCATTTGTCCGTTTTTGTACACGTTTCCTGACGAAAGTGGGGGAGAGGGGCTTAGAAATGAGAATTGCATAACGTTGAACGTATCTGTCAATCATTTTTTTCATTTACAAGGAAAAAATGGCCTTATTTAAAGTCTCAGACATGAGAATTAATTTACTTTGAACATATCTGTCCAATACGTTTTGTTGAAAAGGCAAAAAAATATTGATTTAGTCCGAAAAAAGGGTGTCTTTAATAAATTTGTTTATCATTTGTTTCAATGTAATCAGAGCCTCAAGTTTTTTGGTTTTTTTTAAATTTAATAATTCATATCACTTTACTAGAAACGAAAAAGTAAACCAATATGAAGATAGTGAATGCCAAAATTGTAAATAGGAGTAGTCTCGTCGATAAGCTGAAGCATCAGAACTTCATAAGTTTGAATGTATAGTCAATTATAGTGCTTTGTTTACAATTACAAAAGGTAACCTTATCTATGAGCTCAAACATGAGAATTAGACATTAGATAACTGTGAACATATAATTTGATTTGATTTGATTTTATTTTATTTGTCGAGTGTATATGGTATAAAACATAAAAGAAGCACTGACAGGATAGCCCATGAAATCCGAAAGGCTTATTTTATAGGATCCTATAAAATGAGAAAGAGATTACGGAACCCCCCCCTGATTTGCTTTTTCTTATTAAAAAAAAGAACACACATTAAAAGAGAGAAAGAAGAGAGAGGAAGGGAGGGAAATGGAGAGGAGGAGAGAGAGAGGGGGGGGGGAAGGGCAGATAGGAAAGGAAAAGGGTAAAGATGGAGTGAAAGAAGAAAAAAGAAAGACAGAAAGAAAAGAAGAGGAGAGAGAGAGAGAGAGAGAGAGAGATGAGAGCCCCCATAAAAGATAAAAATATATTTTCAATATGATACCTGAAAATATATGTCCAATACATTTGTAACAGGGCAAAGAAATATTGATTTTGCCAGAAAAAAAGTGGCGTAAATTTTGAAGATTGAAATGTATCACTTTATTTGGAAAAGAATGTCTTAAAGTCAAAAGGCGTATTCCTAATATAATATTTTATACCACAGTTGTCAGTTTAAAGATATATTGGGTAGTACAAAGTAGATAAAGAACCAAACTATGAATTGATGAAGGTTCTATAGTTTTACAGTAAAAATGGTGAAGCCCAAACAACCTAAAAAAATATTTTAAAAATATCATAACTTTTTGCCCCATATCATGAATATAACAAGTGGAAAATATAATATAAATGAGTCAAGCATTGTCATGTTTTATCATAATTAGCTTATGTGGTTTAAATCTTGGATCTGTCAAGTGCATAGCTCTGATAAAGAAAACAAAAGTGTTATAATTTCATGTGTTACAATTGCCCCGGACGTCTGTTACAATTGCCCCTGGAACGGGGCAATTGTAACACTCGACCTCTTGTTTTGAAATGGTAATGGCTTCAAAATGACTTGTTGTACTTAGCCAAAACCTATTCATATGTCAAGCTAAGATATGCATTATTTCATTTTATTTAGTTTAAGCAAGCATTCAGCTTTGATAAAGTTGATAGGTCAAATTTGAAAAAAAAACTGTTACAATTGTCCCCGGTCTCCCCTACATTGAAAAGTAAAACTGAGCATTCCCCTCAATAATCCACGATGGTTTGATAAATTAAATAATGAATTTGAAGAATCTGTAACACTTATCTCGGCTCTTCATCGACAACTTTTTGGGACTCGGACCATGATTATATAATACACTTCCACTATTCTCCGGGGGCTAAATGCCCTCTTTTCAAGTTATAGTCGATACTTTACTATCATCAGCTGGCACTTTACGATCGCATGATGCTTCAAATTCCATTTCAGATGACTGTTGAAAATTGCCTAAAAATCTTCAGCTCGCGCTTCGCGCTCGCATAATATAGGCTAGTGCAAACGGTATAAGAATTCCTCATCTTTTATACATGTATTTAGGTATTACCTCACGATTGTACGTTTTAAAATCCAACTCCCCCCCGTTTTGGCTCCCATGAGGCTACAAAAAATTTCAGCTCGCGCTGTGCGCTCGCACAATATGGCCCTAACTGGAATTCGTCCATATTTTCATAGATTTGTGTTTGTTGGCATTACGTCATGATGTGCCGCTTTTAAAGGGGAATCCAACCCAAGGAGAGAATCAACCTCACATGAAGAGAAAATGAGAGGAGCAATCTAAAAAAAAGTTTCATCAAAATCGGTTATAAAATAAGAGAGTTATGGAAGTTTGAAAAGTCTAGTTGTTCCTTATATGGGGATCCTCAAATTGGCATCATCGGCTTCAAAATGGCCGATCTTATGGACACTCTCCATTCATTTTGTACACAAACTTTTCAGATTTTCCCCATTTTCTTTCAAAATATGTCTTCTTTACTTCTGAGCTCAAAATATGTCATGGGAAAATATATTTCACACAACATATGTTGAGCTCAGATGGTAGTAAGATATATTTCAAAAGAAAATGGGGAAAATCTGAAAATTTGTGTACAAAATGAACGGAGAGTTGTCCATAAGATCGGCCATTATGAAGCCGATGATGCCAATTTGAGGATCCCCATAGACGGAACAACTAGACTTTTCAAACTTCCATAATTCTTATTTTATAACCGATTTTGATGAAACTTTTTTTAGATTGCTCCTCTCGTTTTCCTCTTCCCTGTAAGGTTGATTCTCTCCTTAATTGGGTTGGATTCCCCTTTAATCACCAGTTAAAGCCTCCTAGCCCTCCATCAATTTCGCGATATTATAACGCTAGAAATGTGGGTGCAAGCCATAAACAAAAATTGTATTTTCAATATAAAAACTTCCCCAGCAAGAATCAAGGTACTATCAGATAATTCGTTTTTACTGTTTTGGAAACGGAAAAGCAAAAACGGAATATTGAGCAAAAAATGATTCTGATTTGGTGAAAAATAACAGAAAAGCAAAAAATGAAATATGTAAAATCAGAAATTTGAAAAAAACGAGCTGTGTTTTTGTTTTACAGTCTTTTAAAATATCGTTTTCCTATTTTGTTGTTGAAAATAAGAAATAATAATAATAATAATAATAATAATAATAATAACAACAACAATAATAATGATAATAACAAAAAATATAATGATAATAATAATAATAATAATAATATTTCTAATAATACTACTACTACTACTATTAATAATAATAATAATCTGGATTTATTATACAAATATTTCTAAGCGCTTTACAAGCATATTGATGCTTGTAGCCCTCTGCAAAACTACCAACTTGGTTATAATGCAATAAGCTGTAAAAGAAAGAGAGGAATATATATTTTTCGACAAAGAGTTATAACACACTGCTTTATAGTTCATGAACGCAAAATACAAAAAAAAAAAAAAAAAGAATGGCCAGTGATGGAGAAGATTTGTACAAGCACGTGTATCAGCATTCATGTCTTTGCACAAGTACCTGCCCAGTGTATATCTGGCTTCCCATCAGGTACCCTAATCTCCAGTCATGGCTATGTCGTACGTATCGTCCTATAAATCATTATGACTTGTTTCATTTTATTTGAACATGAAAGGTCAAGTAAGCCTATTCTATCATTATTTTTTTTTTCAGAAAGGTAGGCCCAATTAAGAGATGATAACAGCCTGCAGTTTGTGTCAGTGCATGGTCGGGTTGCGTGTTTTTGTTTTACACCCTGGCTAACTTTTGTGAAACCTTATACTTCAGCATAACTTCAGAAAGATAACAACCATATAGACCGTCTTTATAATTGGGCATACTTAAAGAAACTCAGTCACGACTACAGACACTTTTAGTTTTTACCCAGTATCAATAGTAGGCCTTACAAAATTAATGCATAATAACTCCATGAAATACTAAAAGCAGGTTTACCGCATTTTCTGAGCATTTTCTGAACGGTATAAGAATTCCTTCATCTTTTATACATGTATTCAGGTATTACCACACGATTGTACATTTTAAACACCAACTCTCTCCCCGTTTTGGGCTCCCATGAGGCTACAAAAAAAAAAATCAGATTTTCCCCATTTTCTTTCAAAATATGTCTTCTTTACTTCTGAGCTCAAAATATGTCATGGGAAAATATATTTCACACAACATAATGTTGAGCTCAGAAGGAGGTAAGATATATGATGTTAGAAATTAAGTGCAACAAGCCCTCTGAACATGTCTTTCCTTGAAAATTTTGAATTTGTTCCATATTGAATTAAAGTTATGAGATTAACCTTGTGACTTTCGAAAAGTGATATCTTGCCTTTTGACTATGCTCATTGAAGCATGTAAAATGTAAAATTTACTAAAATGGAAGCTGATGAAATTACCTTCAAACATATTTGTAAAACTCCTCTTGGTTAAAAAAAAAATATTATTATACGTTTAGGGGGACTTACTTTTTTGTTGGGTATATATGGATACATAGATATCTGGGATAATTAACATCTCTTTTTAATAGCGCTTAATCAACTCATCCTTAGCCAATTACCAACATCATCTAAAAGATGCCACTCAAAGTGAGATCCATCCCATATTTCCCAAGATAGGACCACCAACAGGACAATGGGCGGAGGACAGTTATTCACGACCAACATTCGGGTGACGATCGACCGTCTATCTTTGGTCGAATGATACATGCATGTTTCTCTGGCGACAGTATATACTCCGTGGTCGTTGGCAATTACACTGTTCGTCATAAAGGTGGATTTTTTTTCTGGCTCAAGCGACATTATGTTGCTACGTTATTAATTTCTTGAATGTGTTTGTCACCGCTTTCATTTTCTGGGATCCTGGGTATATCTTGGACGTTCCCTCAACCCTTCCCGGGGATTTTTCTTCAAAAAAGTTGGTCACCCCCAGAAGATGGCCATTTTCGTCATTTTTTCTTATTTTTGGGGCCCTTTTTTGTTCACGCGACCCACCAAGGCCCCCTCAGTCCTACCCCAAGGAAACACGTCTGAGGTGGAGATTTGTTATTGCTCTTCAAATCAAATCTAGATTTATGGTTACAGGCTCGACTCTTTTGTCTAGGGGAGTGGTCAAAATTTATTTTGATTGGGGTTCAACATTCATTTTATTCAATTTTACACCATGGAAATTTCTGTCTCCCTTAAATTGTATTGTAAAATCTCAACCAAATATAAATCAAAATAAAATATTATCAATAATGACTATTTACAGCCTTGTCATCAAGGCTAAACAAAATTTAAGGGAAAAATGATGATATTTAAAGGTTAAAGGTGGTTTTCCATTTTCTTTTGTTTTCAGCATAAAGATGGAAAACCACTTTTAACCTTTAAATATCATTCACCAATCTCGTTTTTTACTTCAACCCCTCCCCTAGACAAGAGAACTTAGCCTGTCCCCAGAAATAAAGATTTAACTTAAAGAACAATATAAAACAATACACTTCAGTCGCGTGTCCTGGGGGTAGGACTGAGGGGGGCTTGATCGGCTGGGAAAACAAAAAGGGGCCCCAAAATGAGAAAAAAATGATAAAAATGGGCATCAGGGGGGTTGACAAAACTTTTTTGGAAAAAGGTCCACGTGAAATGTCCAAGATATGGCAAAGGTCCCAAAAAGTAAAAGCAGAGACAAACATATTCAAGAAATTAAAGTCAGAGCAAAATCATGTCGCTATAGCGGCAAAAAAAAAATTCCACCTTAATGACGGACAGTGTACTAATCGAAATCCTCAAAACTTCTGCGCTGGACAAGATCCCAATTTTTTCCTTGTTCTATAATTGTCTTTTTAAGGATAAATTCAATGAATCCCTACAAAGAAGGTTTGTAAGCCTTTTCTGCGTTAATTATAGGCCATGGTTTAAAAAAACGAAAACAAAAGGAGAAAAAAGTGCATTACGATAACGAATAAATAATTTGTGGAGGTAAATGATGCAATGGAATACCAAATGACAGAAAATGGTTTATAATTATCGGAAACCAAAACGTCTTTCATCATGACTTCCAGTTCTTAAATGGATAAGGTCCCCCTTGAAGGGGGTCCTAACTGTGCACCCTAAAAGTGCATCAGGCGCCTGTCTAACCCGACCAGAGTACCTCCCCCACAGCTAATCCTCATCAAGACACAATCAAGCAGCCATCTTATAGAATAGAACCCTCGACGACATGGTTGACACAAGCATAATAAGCTCTAAAACTTTCACTAATTGAGATTGTTTAGAAAGCTAAGGAAGATTTGGCACAAAAACTGTCTACGCCAGTGCCCATTGTCCTCGGGGCACTTTATCTCTTCATCAATATATTTATTTGCGTAATGACCATTGTTACCTCGTTTACGACTTCAATGCCCGCTAATTTAGAATTCAAAAGCCCGAGTTTGCTCTCTCGAATAGTTTCCGTTTGCGGGGTGGACAATCGGGGAGGTATTTGATGGGAAGAGGGCGGGGAGGAAGGGAGGGTTGAGAGGAGAGTCTCGAAGAGGCACTGACCCAAACCTATGCACGCACTTGTGACAGGAATCAAGTGAGTATTCACCTTTAGTGAGACAAAACAGATCACCATTTACGGGAGACAAGTGTTATTCTTTCCGTCAATCGGTATGATCGTTATTGGCATGTGTCCATCACTGACGCTGCATACCTCAGTGCTTCACGTTGACGGAATTTGTTTCTCTGTTTTGATTTTTCGTTTGCTGCTTGTTGGAAAATTTGTTTAACTTTTTTTTTGTTATCATTTCACTTTTTGTTAAATATACATGAAACAGGGGCAAAAACATTAACATAATTATTCAAGTTTGTACACTGAAGGGAGGGGGCTAACCCCCCCCCCTAAAAAAACCCACACTACTATTTGGGGTGCGCCAATTTCACAATTATGTCTCATTTTTCATGACACTTATCTAATCAAACAAAATCTAGTCATCAACTGTAGTCAACACACATTTTTTTCCCCAGACGGACCGGTTATTAAAAAATAAATAACTAAATAACTAAAACGGGGCATGTTCTTGGTCCCTCCGTAGTACTTTTCTTTTTATCAACATTTTTTCCTTTTCATTCTCCGAGTCGAAATATATATTTTGAATGCGGCACAGGCTTATTTTGTTCAGCCTCTGGGAAGGAAAAAGAAAGGGTTAGGGTTGTAATTAAAGAAATAAAAGCCCCTTAATCTGTGCCGCAGGAAAAAAATAAATAAATAACGCAACCGATACTCATAACACTAACGCATTATTTACGTCTGGGACCAACCTTTTATATAACCATCCGAAAGACGTGACTGTGATTCGAACCTCGTCTGATCCATATACATAATTGACATAGCAAATCAGCTTACAAACTGATACGGATCGGACAGAGGTTCGAGTCCTAGGCACGTCTTTCGTATGATCACGTCAATCGATCCTTGATCCTCCTGGATTGAGGATTTTGTCCAAAGAGAAGAGGGGGGGGGGCAAACGATGACACATTTGGGCACCGAGATTAATAAATGTGTGACGGAGTGCATTATCGACACAAAGCAAAATTTCAATTTCTGATTGTAGAAACTTTACAATTTAAGAATTGTATATGAGTTACCTAGATACGTGTACATATTATTTTCTCTTTTACGTATGCCTTGGGGGCGCCAGGCCCGATAAGGGGTTTAGCCGCCGAAATTTTCCGATTTCAGTATGTACAGTCAATTAGTGGTTTTCAAATTATAGAGGGGGCGCGCTTCCCCTGCGCCCCCGCGTGGATCCGCTACTACCCTTAATAAAGGAAAAGATTTCTCCCCCGCTTGATTGTTTTTGACGTATTTAACGCGGCAATGACTGTTAATAAGTAAGAAAACTGTTAGAAAAATTCTCCTTAATAAAACGGAAAAGTTCTTGCAGCAGGGCTTCAAGAACACTTGTAATCTTATTTGCAGTAAAATTACAGAAAATTGGTATATAATTATGGGGTATGAAATTTTACAAATTTCCTGTAATAAAAGACTTTTTTCATTTTTTTAAACAGATATGGGGGGTGTAACACAAAGACTTACGATTGATTAAAAGTTACGATTGATTTTTTCTTGGTATCCTCATCATGGACAGGATGCTCCAAAGTTGATAATCTTAATCCTTACCCTAGCCCTAACCCTACTCTTAATCATATCCAAATCCTAATCCATGACTGCACCTGGTTTTCAAATGAGGTTACCAAGAAAAAATCAATCGTAACTTTTAATCAATCGTAAGTCTTTGTGTTACACCCCACTGTTCTGTTAAATTGCAGAAAATTTCCAGAATGGACAGAATGATTCTGCATTTTTTTTTCTCCTTAAAAAAAAACAACAACAGTAAACTGAAAATTTTTTGCAGCAGGACTTAAAAAACACCATAGTATTGTAATCTAACTGCACATTGTTAACACAATTTGCAGTAAAATTGTAAAAATTACAGAAAATTTGTATGTTCTTGAAATTTTCTGCAATTCAACAGAACAGGTCGGTTGTTTAAAAAGGAAAAAAAGTCTTGTATTACAAGAAATTGTTTAAATCTCATACCCCATATTCCAATTTTCTGTAAATTTACTGCGAATTGTGCAGTGAGATTACACGTGTTCCTGAAGCCCTGCTTCAAGAAATTATTATTTATTTATTTTTTTTTTGGGGGGGGGTTTGCTATAAAAAGACCGGGCGAGAAAAACTTCATATTTGTTTATTTATTTTTTATTTTTATTGTTAATGATACTTCGTGTTTTAGAGCCATTATAAACGATGATCACACATTACTAAAATATTTGGGGGGGGGGGCAAAAAAAATCCATTTGCCCCTAAATATTAAGGGGACAAAAAAACAAACAAAAACATTTTGCCCCATATTGTTGGGGCAACTGCCATCGCCGCCCTTGCCTCCACCTTCTGGAACGGTCACGTGACCATTATAATTTATAAGACCTTTGATAAATGGCTTCATGTAAAGTCCTTTTCTCAAGTTTGTTCCCAATTATATTCCATCATGCCCTTGTATTTCCAAAAATACAGACACGTTGACAAGGAAAGAGAATCCATAATTACTATGATAATGTTAGGCCTAAACCTATACAAATTTTATCATTAATTTTGTTTTTTATCCTTTTGATATTTCCTTGTACATTCAAAGTAACTGGGAGGCCATAAACAGCAGGGATTCAAAACCTTGCCCAACAAAAAATATCCTATAGTAATCTATGGTAATACCACACAAATTACCATAGTTATTATACCATACAAATTGGGACATTTTTCTTGGGTAAACTAGGATTTTTTTTCCTGTATTAAATTTGGGGTATTCTTGTGGTAAATTGGAACATCCCTGTGATAAAAGTCCCAAATTTACCACAGGATAATCCAGGGGTTACCACTTGTTTACCACATGAAGGATCATGTGGTAATAAATGGATGATTATCTTAACATAAGATTCAACAAAATATCCAAAGGATAATACCACACGTCAGTACCACACATTAGTACCACTCAGGAATACCATAAACCATTCATCTACCACATGATCGGTACCACACACAGCACAGGAATACCACATACAAAATTGTTTAATGGAAATTGTTTGTAGACCACTCTCATCCGGCTACCACAGTACCACCTGTTACATACATATAAACACACACACAACACACACACACACACACACACGCACACACACACACATACACACACACTCACACCGCTACACACACACATACACACACACAACAACACACACACACAACGCAAATCATGTGTCATGTGGTAATGTGTGTGTGTGTGTGGTATTGAGTATGTGGATTCTTGTGTACTGGTACCAATCCTGTGGTGATGTTGTATGTATTCCTGTGTGGTACTGAGTACGGTACTGACGTGTGGTACTCTCATGTGGTAGTTTTTGTTGATTACCACTCCACTCTATCGTATGTCACCACATATTATGGTATGTTTATTGATATTGTTGCCTTTTGCGTGGTAAATTAGGCACCACAGAAATATTCATCCGGATTACATCCAGTCATTTTCATTACCAACACCGAGTGAGTCTCATCACAATATTGCTGTCCTGTGGTATGAGGTATTCCTGTGGACATTTGTGTTTTGTATAAAAAAAATTATCAATTTCGGTACTCAAAAGGCAACGGCACTTTTTGTATGGGTGTTGTTATTTCCATTTACAAACACTTTCAACGTAATTAGGCCTAAACCTATACAAATTGCTTCATTATTTTTAAAAAAATCTATTTATATTTCACTGTACATTCGAAGAATGAGACCATAAACGGCAGAGATTCACGATTTTGTTGCCATTGTTATTTTACAAACTCCTTTTCCTTAACGTTGAGTAGATTAGAAAATTATGATTACGCACGTGATAGAGGGATGGGGTTCTACTGCCCAATACAACCCCCCCCAAAAAAAAAAAAGTTAAAAATATATATATATATCGAGCGTTTTATATAATTACTTTAATCAAACATTTGAATGAAAATTTTGATCGTGGATCGATAATTTATATTTGATTTGGCATTTGACTGATTGATTGGTTCATTGATCATTGATTCAATATTGATATTATTGGAATCATTTGGTATTGATTGGAAATATGCTTCCATTGATGTCATCAGTAAAAAAAAATAATAATAATAATAAATAAATCCATCGAATTATTTGCAATTAGGGGTACTAACTTTCTGGAAAAATCCTCAAATAAGGTCTCAAATATGCTCCAAAAATCTGTAATAGGGGAGGGGTAATTTATACGCGGCTTCTCTTTAAAAAGCATGTGATAGGGGTACGTTTATGGTTGACCGGCCCTTGATTAGATGATCCATGGTCTGAATTATGAAGATTCGCTTCCAAGGTTCCGAAGGCTCGTTATTCTGAGGGTTTCTTATAGTCCGAAGATTTGATTCCTCAAAAATGAAATAGAGTTCATTAAGCAGACACGAATAATAAGGTTATTCGTGATCAAAAAGCGAACTATTCGTTAATCGAAAGAAGGAAAATTTCGTTTATTCGACAAACGAAACCCAAACGTTTTACTTTGAATAAATTTGTAAAATTGTAAATTTATATTTTGATCTATTTTGTCGGAATATAGGCCTAGTGCAAAACAATCTCCTTTTCTTTAGTGCCTTTATTTCTGTTTCTCAACCGCTTATTTCAAGAGACATTTTTTTTTTTTTTGCGGTATGATAATTATTTGCACAGTCCAGGCCGATGGGTGTGGCTGACGGATACACCTTCCCCTCCACAAAGGGTGGTTGAGAGACCCGAGAGATAGACCAACCGGCCTACCGTTTTGAATACTTATGGCATAATTATTGTCAATGTTTTATTCCATAATTTGATTTTTTTTTTTTTTTTTTTTTTTTTTTTTTTTTTTTTTTTCAGCTGGGAAATACAACAGCATTCTAGTTTTCAAATTATATATCAACAATTTCAGCTCACGCCTAACTTTATCAGCTCTGTGTCAAATTAAATGGTACAAATAGAAAACATTTTTTTATGTATGAAGATAAATCACAACCTGGTATTGTTTGGTATTTTCATAAAGCAGGAAAATCATACTTTCTTCTTCAATTATTTTCATCATATTTGGTTGTAATTGTTGAAATATTACTAGTTTTCTACAATCACAAAAAAGATATGGACAATTCCTAATATTCAATTAAATCACAAGAACGGTGGAATATTTCTGCCTAGAAGATTACATGCATCATGTCTGGTTTTCTGGTTAATATCAGCCCCCCCCCCAAAAAAAAAAAAAAAAAAAAAAAAAACGGTTCACCCAAAGGTCTTTGTTAGTTAATTTTACGGAAAATTAGTTCAATTCAAAAACCAGACATATGAGTACAAAACGATAATCAATGATCAGGTGGTTATAAAATACAATATATATACCGGTATGTACATAGATTATGAAAGGTTTTCTAGGACCCCTAAGAGCACAGCTGTGTGAGTGGGCCCTACACTAAAAGATATATAAATAAAGGAAAAAATGAGCAAAGAAAATGGGTACCATCGAGATTCGAACCTGATCCCTCGCATTACTCTAAGTTGATTTCTATCCTTCGGGTTTATGCCAGGTTTCTATAGCTTCTGACCACTCGAGCATTGAAGAGTTAACGGGTATTAGGGACAACCCCATCCGGGGCTTACTGTAGCTCAGATGGTAGAGCGCCTGACTAGTAACCAGGAGGTTCAGGTTCGAATCCCGATGGACCCCATTTTCTTTGCTCATTTTTTCATTTATATATTTCTGGTCAGTTTCCAAATTTATCCAAAAATTATATTAAAAAAGCTGCATCACTTCGAGTGATCCCTCCATTTACTACAAGTTGATTTCTATCCTTCGGTTTGCCAGGTTTCTTTAGCTTCTGACCACTCGAGCATTGAAGAGTTAACGGGTATTAGGGACAACCCATCCGGGCTTACTATGGTAGAGCGCCTGACTAGTAACCAGGAGGTCTCAGGTTCGAATCCGATGGTACCGCTCATTTTTTCTTTGCTCATGTTTTTCATATTATATATTTCTGGTCAGTTTCCAAATTTATCCAAAAATAAATAAAGGAAAATACATAATATGCAAAGATCTAAACTACATTAAACAAGGTAAGAAAAATATGCACACATAAAGACACTTCGTTCATACAGAAGCTTGCTCATGGAAGTTTAAAAAAAAAGTTAGCACTGTCTTTAGGACTAGATCTAATCCCCCTGCTTTTAGCTCTTCCAAAGTCTATTGGGGGGAAATCATGTTGAAAAAAATTTATTCCGAGAAGTACAATTGCCGTACATTTTAGACTGTAGTGTAGATCCACCGCCTTAGATCTACACACAAATTCGTTTTCACTCTCTAAATTCGTCATAATTATATCTGTATGCTCGAGTTGAGCATTATAGGCTCTAAATAAAATTCGAACTGCGTAGTCAAAAAAAAAACAAAAAAAAAAACGGAAATTACGTCAAGAATATAACCTGAAATTTCACAAAAAATAAATTTTACGGCCGCAGAAAACGGAGGTGAGTAATCTGTGAAGAAAAAGAGAAGATGAAATACGGTCGAAGTGGACTTTGACTAAGAGAACGAGTGAAGAATGTAGTGCCTGACTTGTGTAGAAAATTGTGCGTGAATCTCGAACTTGTCATTATTTGGTGTGAACATAGCGCCCGCCGCGCCCCGGCGGGTAGGCGCCACGATCAACAAGAGCAGGTGCTTGGCTTGGGCCAGGGTAGCCGTCCCTTGATTTGACTAAAGGAAGCAAAGTTCTTTGAAAAACTATATCAGTTATTTACATCGATGTCAATGGAATCTCAAAATGTCTTACCTTAGTCTTAGATATCTTTTAATTTTAACGTGTTTTAAATTTAAAGCTGCATAAACTTTTTAAAAATCGAAAAAGACGAAATAGAGATCTAACGTCATGAACGTTAGAATCTAACAGATCTAACGTTAACTGTTACTGACTAACGCTTGAGTCTTTAGAGAGGTCAGAGGACGTGCGCGGTGCGGTGTAGCTCAGTTGTGTGAGACTGAGAGAGTGCTCGTTTTGGATAAGATCGTATGATCACTTGTGCATTCGAGTCCCAGGCATGCTGAAAGACGTCTTGCAAAATAAACTGATGCTATTGCTAACGTTGTGTGTATAGGTGTGCCTTGCACTAACTATACACAGCCCCGTTGCCGAAGGCGACGGGGCTGTACTTCCACCACCCCCATTTACAGTGAAATTTCCTGCGATGATGAGCGATCAGGTGATTATACTGGTTAATATGATGAATTTAATGTCAAAATGTAATTCAACGGGATGTATGATATTTCAAGATACGGCCGTTATAAAACTGAATTATAGAAGAGCTTTTTGACTTACCAAGATGAATTTTCCGTTGGCCTTGTCTCTTCTCATAGTGTTGGTGCCATCGCTGCAATTTTCTATGACGTCATTTTACTGTGCGAAGACGTATTTAACTCTGTGGCGAAGACAGCGCACACACAGAGAAATATACGTGGATGGACTCAATTTTCCTGTATTTTTGTTCAGTTGATTACTTCATGTGAAACATTTGCAGATGTCACCAATTCGAGAAAAAACTTCAAAAATTTGATTTAATGTGAGTATGAATTCAAATGAGGTATTTTTGACCATGAAATTTGTGGTCATGTGTAGATATTTTCAAAACTTCGCCAAATATGTCTACTGGCTCATCAGTTCCCGTCGTTTCGCGACGGGGGCTGGTCGGTTTAGCCTTACCCTTGCCACTGTATTCAGTGCAGGTCTGAATGCAGTTGGCATGGTTGGTAGGATGGGGGGTTGGGTGTCCGTACACATAAAACAATAAAGCTTGTTTTTTTTGTCTTGGGATTTAGCAAAAAATATGCATTGAATACTGCTTTTCATCATCAATATTTGTTCTTCACAATATTTTCTAACATTTTGTGCTAAAAAATACAGGACATTGATTGTTTGGAAAAGCTTTTCAAATGGTTGGTGAAAATTGAGTGTCCGGGTACCCAACCTGTCCGGACACCCAATAACTGGGTATACATGTAGGCACGGGAAAGAGTTCCTCTTGCGACAGCCACTAAAAAAAAAATTGATATCGACAAACCTGTTCGCATGTGCATCATAATAAATTGGACGTTCAGCTTTTGCTATTCAAGATTGATTCAAGAATAAAAATCCTCAGCAGTTTGCAAGTCGTTTCGTTGGTGTAGTGGTGAGAGAGTAAGACAGTGACGCTGATGACTCAGGTTTGACTCTTGCTATTCCTCTTGTCTTTTTTGACTAAATAAACTGCAAGTTGTATTTTTTTTTTAACTATTTAAAAAATTATTTTTTTATATAGACCCTAACCCTAACCCTAACCCTAGTTTATGTTTAAAATATTATTATAAACCATTTCCACATTTTTATTTTTATTTTGGTGGCTGTCGCAAAAGGAACTCTTGCCTAGGCACGCTCACAAGCGACTTAAGCGGGTGGCCGCGACCCAAGACCATGAAGTAAATGGTGAAATGAACTGGTGGTAGACATTCTTAATTAAGGTTGATTTAAATCCAACTTTGAAACCTCTTTATATTTTTAATTTCATTTTTTATTGAGAGAGTATAAAAAAAAATACACTTTCCTTCATTCGCAAGAATGGTTCAATCTACATGATCTTAGCAACTTAAATCCCCATTTCCTTCAGGGCTAAAGCCCTTCAGGAAATAGAAATATTTCAGTAGCTGTGATCTATAAATTTAACCATTCTTGCTCAAGGTCCATTCAATAGTGTCACTATAGCATCCAAGGGAAGAAAAAATATCATAAAAATATTACAGGATGTCCAGTAATTTAGAAGAGTAGCTATAATGTACATATTAAAAACTTAATTGTTATCTAATGACCTTGATAATAACCTTGATAATAATCATGTATGGATGGATTAGAATTCAAAAATTGGATTAAAATTTCAAAAATGTAATTAAATGTTCATGTCTTTATGAATACATAGTAAGTGCCATAGTATTTGTTTTAGTATCATAAATCTGAAAATCAGCTGGGTGCCCCCCCCCCAAACAAAATATTTAATTTGTGCTCCTCCTAGAACCTAGAAATATATTTTTAACTAACTACATTTTTTTTGCTACATTTCAGGTTGTCATGGTGATGATGTCTCTCAAAATGTTTAGATGGATTTATGATGGTTGCCTTTCATCTGGACATTATCAACAATTAGCTCTATCAATAAAGATATTTTTTCTCTTGGAGTGGGCTTATTCCGTGTGACAGCTTCCATAATGAATGAGTAAGTAATGCATTGAAAGTATGAACAAGGACCTCTAATAGAACAGAGTCACTACAAATTGATTTGATTAGTTGCCATTTTTATGCCTCCGCCACCGAAGGGTGGTGCGGAGGCATTTTGTTTTCGGGTTGTTCGTCCGTCCGTACGTCCGTCCCGTTTTCGTTCTCGCGATAACTTAAGAACCGTTTGACGGATCACTTTCAAACTTGGATCATGTATGCATATGGTAGGGACATGATCTGATTAGATTTTAGGGTCATGAGGTCAAAGGTCAAAGGTCACAGATGTCATTTATACATGAAAATGGTTTGTTCTCGCAATAACTTAAGAACTGTGTGACGGGTCAACTTCAAACTTGAGTAATGTGTGCATATGGGAGGGGCAATGAAACTGATTAGATTTTGGGGTCATTAGGTCAAAGGTCAAAGGTCACAGAGGTCATTGTATGCATGAAAATGGCTCGTTCTCGCCATAACTTAAAAACCGTTTGACGGGTCAACTTCAAACTTAGGTAATGTGTGCCTATGGAGGGGCAATGAACTGATTAGATTTTAGGGTCATGAGGTCAAAGGTCAAAGGTCACAGTGTCATTGTATACATGAAAATGGTTCGTTCTCGCAATAACTTAAGAACTGTGTGACGGGTCAACTTCAAACTTGAGTAATGTGTGCATATGGGAGGGGCAATGAACTGATTAGATTTTGGGGTCAAAGGTCAAAGGTCACGAGGTCATTGTGTACATGAAAATGGCTCGTTCTTGCGATAACTTAAGAACCGTTTGAGGGATAAACTTGAAACTTGGGTCATATGTGCATGTATGAGGGTCAATAAACTTATTAGATTTTGGGGTCATGAGGTCAAAGGTCACAGGTCATTGTGTACGTGAAAATGGCTCTCGTTCTTGCGATAACTTAAGAACCGTTTGAGGGATCAACTTCAAACTTGGATCATATTTACAAAGGGAGGGACAATGAACTTATCAGATTTTGGGGTCATGAGGTCAAAGGTCACAGAGGTCATTGTGTACATGAAAATGGCTTGTTCTCGCAATAAACTTAAAAACCGTTTGATGGATCAATTCAAACTTGGGTCATATGTGCATATGGGACGGACAATAAACTGATTAGAATTTAGAGTCATGAGGTCAAAGTTCAAAGGCCACAGAGGACATTGTGTACGTGAAAATGGCTTGTTCTTGCGATAACTTAAGAACAGTTTGATGGATGAACATCAAACTTGGGTCATGTGTGCATATGGTAGGGACAATGAATTTATTATATTTTGAGGTCATGAAGTCAAAGGTCAAGGGTCACAGACGTCATTGTATACATGAAAATGGCACGTTCTTGCTGTAACTTCTGAACCGTTTATGGATCAACTTCAAACTTGGGTCATGTGGAGGAAAGATGAACTGATTAGATTTTTGAGGTCAGGACATCAAAGGTCACTGGTTATTTATGTAAATGACTCGTTTGTGCAATTTCTGAAGGACCTTTGACAGATCAACTTAAAGATGTTTATCCTTTTTATTACATCAGTAGCCATCCTTCCTGAGTTGGAAATAATTCTGATGATACAACTTTAATAGATTTGGGGTCAATATCTCAAAGATGTCATGGTATAAATGGATGTAAAATACTCAAAACATGCGCATGCCTTTTTTTTCCGATGTGGCAATACGGAGGCATGCCTTCCGACCGTGCACGGTCGAAGATTCATCTAGTCTGTAGGATGCACTACAGAATCTACAGGTGCAATTTCACCTGTGATTGAATTGTTGATGCTGATATATCTAAACTACTTAATTTGACATAATTTTTACTGAGCAATATAGTCTTTATGACAAATCAGATCTCTTTTACATAGTTTGACACACACAAGAAATTGTTCAATCCATTTTTAACATTTTATTTCCACTATCAGCCCCAATCGTTCCCGCCGCTCCAAGTGGGACACGCCCGCATCTATGGCCCCTGCAGCCCCTGCCGCCGCCCCTCCTCCAGCTCAATCTCATTATCCCATGACGGTGGCCCAGGCTCTTGAAGGGCAAGTTAGTAGCCTGGAGGCAGCCTCTGCAGCTGCTGCTCGCATCAATGCCATGCTCATATCCAAGGGCAAGCTGAAACTACCTCCTGGGATCGTAGTGCCACCAGAACAACCTGACAACAAACAGAAGCCTATCAAGATGGTATGTAATAATAAATTTAAAACAGCTTTTCTGATTAGTTTAGAGTGAGACTATTATGCAAGAAGTACATGTGAGAAGGACCCTAATTGGTTACTTTCAATCTGCGATTGGTAGTACATGTAACTCTTTTTATTTTATATCCTAGCAAGCTACAATGCTTAATGTATACTTGATGTTACAAAAAGAAATAGATATGAAGCGCCAGATAAGATTCTAAATGTTCTTTATTGGCAGAAAATTAAAATGATATATATGCAGATCTTGTCGATTAATATCATTATTCACAATACATGATTTGAGACATCATTGCAGAAGAAAGTCTTTCTTAATCATTGTGAATCAATATCGCGTCTCTCATTAGTAAAACAGTTGTAAATTATGGAAAGCTGTCTTTATTGTGTAGTTTGTTGTTTGTTTGTTGTTGTTGTTGTTGTTTTTTTTTTGGGGGGGCAATCTTGACCATATCACTGAATTACAAGAGAAAGTGATCCTCGTGAATTATAGAATAAGCAAAGTACAAGTTTCTTGTCTACATATTCACTTCCCATACACATAGTTCTGATAATCAAATCAAATTGTGAAGAAATAATGTTTTTGTGTTGCAAATGACCATAAGATTGACCCTTCATCCTCTTTCAGCCCGTAAAGGAAGAAAAAGGCAAGAATGAGCCTCTGGTGGCGGAGGTGGAGATCAATGAGGTACCCATACAGTGTCGCAACATGCTCTGCAAAGGGGCAACGCAAGAGGAGGTACAGTGTTGCCAATTTGGAAATATATTTACTGATTTATTTGATATTCATACAATAGATAAACAAAAAATACTTTGAATTGATCTAATAGATTTGCTAACAATATTCCAACTCTCTTACCAAAAGAACTCATTTCAAGTAAGATGAGATATTGTGTTGCCAATTTGGAATGGACTGTTTTTCCATTATTTGCATATAGGTTACCATTATTAAGCAAAGACATTTTAAATTATAAAAGTTAAGGTCTAGGAGGAAAACAAAAAATTCTGCAAATTACCACAGGAACAATGCAAGAGGTAAATTGTATAGTGTTGCCAATCTGAAATATAATTACTCATTTATTAAACATTTTTAACTTTATTGGATCACTGTTTTGGTCAGGGGTCCATAAAAAAGCAGCAAATAATTTGCAGATGTTTTTACCAGAATGAACACATCAACATATGATGATGAAATCTCTCATCCAATCCACAGATAAGCAGAATTACAGGAGCAGCTGTTACAACTAGAGGAAGATACATGTCATATGCAGACAGAGCAACAAATAACATGGGGTAAGTTGTGTTGTGAGGGTTGACGGTTGTATTCCTATTTCACAGAGAGTTGATTAATTACTGTATGTAATTTACTGTAATAGTGATATTTGTGGGTCTTTAAAAGGTGCACCATCCTCGCAGGATAGCTGTGTTTGGTCTCTTTACAGATGTCATCGATGATGAGGGTACATGATCCAGAATCAGTCTTGTCAAAAATGATGCATTCTCGGTTAGGAAACAAAAAAATTTGTGTCGTTCAAGAATGGCACTTTGTCCGTTTAAATAATTGTTGTACATGTATGTGTTTTGTCTGTTGTATTTCAGTTAAAACGAACACAACATTGCACAGTTTAGATATTAAAACGAGAAGAACGCCTCATATAAAATCTGGTAATTCTGTTCGATATAATGAGATGACTAAGCATTATGTATCTATCTTTTATAATATTATTTTTTTGTTCAGAGATGAGAGACCAGCTATACCTGTGGTACACAGCACAACCGAGATTGTAGAAGGATACAACTGAATAATTTTTAAAAGGAAAAGAGCAATCTATTAAGGTAAAAAACATTACATCGATATTACGGTTGCTTTTATAACAAGTGTGATATACTAGACCAGTCACCACAACTATGACCCAGAAATTCATCCAGTGCATCAATGAAGAAATGTAATGACTTAATACTATCAAAAGTTGTAATAATAGCACGAATTGGGAAGCAAAGAGAGTATTAAGAGTCTGGCGGGTAAGAGTAAGTATACCTACAGCTGCTGTTCAAAGCCTATAACCATCTGCTCACAAACAGTTCACCAAAGCAACGCCCTTGCTCGAAGTGAACTGGAACCACCTAAACGATACGGATGCCTCGACAAGCCAAATGACCAACACTAGCAAGAGACCAAAGATGCAAACCTGTCACCCAAAGCCCCACACGATGAAAAGACGAGGGCGAGAGAATGCTAGTGGAGAATCTAAACGGAATAAGAGTCACACCTCGGGACTCCCAGCGACCCAGCCCAAGAAAACGGAAAAAGCGCTATAGCAAAAGCCCAAAAGCGTGTGTGTACATTTACACCCGTGACTCCCACGCAAAAACCACCACCGACAATCGGAGCTGCCAGGGCGCTCCGTACCATACGTCAACCCATGTCAGACCATCAACGCCACAAAATGTGCGCCTGCCAAAGGCCCATCCGGACCCCGCAACCAAGCAGAAACAAGCAGACAGACACACCGGGATGAGAGAACAGAACACAGATACAAGAACCAGGTGTGAATCGGCGAGGTAGTGGAATCGCCGGCAAAGCTCGCTACTACACGTGCATCATCATCACGCAATCCAAGTACCAAGACCGCCAAAACCTCCATACCAGCCAGCTCCTCTTCTAGCAAGCTGACTCCAAAAGGCCGCCACATGGGCTTGGAATCCATGTGTGATTGATTTAAACGACGCCCTGAAAACTGAAATAACACTCGCAAGGGAACACAGAGAGCTAGGCCAGGTACACCACACAACAAAAGAAAAATTACGGAAAGCCACCCTCTTACTCAAGAAATACAACCCATGGGGCACAAGAGTAAGAGAAACCGAGAACAAATAAGGAAAAAGAAAGATACCAAAAAAAGCAGCAGACAACACCAAATGAAAAAAGTACAGAGGAAATGCTTTTCAGCAAAAGGTCATGACTATGCAACCAATTAATAGAAAAACAGGCCGTGCCTCATTCCAGATGGTCAGCCATCAGACGGGCGAGACCCAAGGCTGCCAGCAGCAACCACAGGCGCGAGACAAAGAAGAAGTGCCAAGGACAGGACCATAATTCACATGGAACAAAGATCCAAGAAAAAACTCTACAACCGAGGTTACACAAAGAAAATGCAAAACGGTACCACCCGTACGATAAATGTAACATGGCCAAAACCAAGATGTCACAGCTGTCGCACCATTATTAAGCGGTCTCGCTGCGCCCTGCCCCGCTCCCATCCTCCTTCTCGATAAAGTACTGCCCACGACTACCTAGCCCGACTCCACCCGAAGCGACAACAAAAGCAAAGAAGGAATACCCGGCGAAAGGCATTGACAGCCTTTCCACACTGCGCCAACATACTCAACCATCGAATTATGCAAAAGAAAGAATGGTTTGCGTGAAAACTGGTGAGTCATAAAAACCTACGTGTTACGACACAGCCCAAATGCGCGAGAAAATAGAAGATTAACACTACGCAACCACCACTACTCTTAAAGCAGCCACAAGTCCTTAGCATAACAACCCCCATGTCAGCCGAGAGGATACACTAAACAGACTCTTCATGGAAAGATAACTACCGCAAGACTGTAACTGGCCCAAAGAGTCTCAACGCGAATTAAAAACTAAGGCGAAGATAAATAACAAGTATAGACAGCGAAGGAATAAGACAAATCTGAAACAAACACCAACAAAAGAGAGACACAAAAGGACAGACAAACCACAGACCAACAACGTAAAAACCCGAACTGCCCCTCCAAGCCCCCACCCCAACAGTCCCAGAACCCTCCCACAAAGACCCCCAACCGACCGGCCAAGAGGCCTCAAACAAGTGCTCAAATAACCATATGAATAAGCCTACAGTTACAAGTGACGACGCTCACAACCCAAACAAATCCATCAACGAAAACCACCAAAACAAGACAAAGGCAATCAATAAAGGCCAAGAATCACAAAGATGGGAATGCACGCAAAAAGCTAGGAGCAGAAAGAGCGAAAAAAAATACGCAAGCAAGGGACCAAAAAACAAAAAAACAAAACGAAAACAAACAAAAAAAAAAAAAACAAAAAACCGAAAACACCACACAAGTCACAAAAGAAAAACACGAAAAAACGAAAAGGAACAAAAACAGGAAGGAAAAGGTACAGAAAGTAAAAAAAAAAAAGCGAAAACCGGCCACGCAATGACAAAAACCACGCAGAACACGAAACAGCAAAACCCACCCAGACACGCAGGCAAAACCACCACAACAGCGGACCAAACAAAAAAAGAAAAACAAGACACCAAGCCAAAACGCAAACAACAAACGACAAAGCAAACAAAAAAAAACAAACAACGCCCGCAACACAACGACACAGCGACACAAAAGAAGTAACGCACGATCTATCGCAAGGATCACTCAATGACAACAGAACCAACCCACATCAACCCGATAACATGGGCACCACGACACCCACCACAACAATATAGTCTAACAACCACCAATCGCCACTATCATACATTGTATTTTATAAAACGCAAACACCCGATTTTAACTTGAAACGCATAGCTACTGCCACACAAAAAAGAAAACGCAATCCAAAGAAGCCGCGTGAAACCCGGACACTTTAAACAACCGGCAATACAAATAATCCGCAGACCGAACTAAATAAATTACTCAACATGTCAGATATAGACAAAATCTTATGTGCACCATCATAACCCTAGAAACCAACTGCAACAAAGAAAAATGTAAACGAAAAAACCAACCAAAAAAAGTGCGTAAACGTAGGCATAAAAAAGACAGTAAGACAAGAAAATGGATAAATGCAAACCAGCGTCTAATGATAAGAGGGGCCCAATTAAAGAAGCATTCCGGTAATCAATGCTATCTGACCTATGCGGATATTCCAAATCCCATGAAGTCAACATTTACAATCATTTTTCTGATGTATAATTTCACGTACTCGGACGAGAAAAATTTACGGCTCGTTCTCAGCCTCAAATACAATAATCCTAGAGCTAAAAATAACAATCCTACCACAATTCACAAGCCATGACTAATCCTTTATAAATTACCATTTCCGGGCACATTTTCTCTCTGTCCTGATTTTCTGTTTGAAACTTTCGGGGGAGAAGTTTTCCGCTTCTATTATGAGTGTTGATTTGACCTACGAATGGATGTAGTTCATCATAGAATCAATGATCGAGTAGACCTTCTAATCGAGAGGCTTTGCATCCGGTGGAACGAATTAAATTCGGACACCTAGGTCATAATTTCGTAAGATCAGAATCAAGCTGGCGACAGAGGTAGTAACCCTTACGGCGCGAAAACAAAAAGATAGTCATTGTCATCCACGCTACGAAGAATCATTCAATCTCTCAGATGAATATAACACGGAGACGAATATCCCAACCGCAACAATCCTCTGATAGAGTATGTAGTCTGAATGGTCTGTAATACTGATGTTGGCGTGAATATGATTCGATTGTCTCGAAGGTACTGTTGTGTTCCGAAATAGTAAGGTTTATTGTTTAAGATATCCGAATTAAGTTAGAATTTCTTCTATCCTAATCGTACTCAAGTTCATCTTTTTTTCTTTCTTCTTTTTCCTTCTTTTAACCTTTCCTTATGTATATGATTGTTTCTCGATTTAACTTTAATAAGTTCATCCATGTCCTGTTTCTATTATGTAGTCAAGTAAGACCATGCTCATGCATAACTTGCGGCGTTTTTCCTAACAACAGCTTGACGAATACATCAAAATGCACCTTAAAAATATCCAACGGATCTTATCCAAATTAACCCGTATTTTAGTATACAACATTGTCTCAAAGCAGCATTTTCTTCGGTAAAACCAATATATCTAAAAAAGAAGGTGTACAAGTCAAACGGGTGTTCTGTTTCATCAGTGTACCTGACACATGACGAATTGCAATTAGAAATTCAAACACAGAATTGGCCTCTTCATTTAATATTTCCACTTTAATCTTTCACCAAGACCAACAACAATCGTGAGCGAAATAAACGAATTACTTAGTCCAACTCTAATCAACCAATCATGACTACATGAATATGAATTCACACGCTCATATAGCTACACGTTCTATGTCATCAACTAGGACAACGACCCTCTAATGATCTGAGTGCAAACATCAAAACGCATTATGGCTATGCGGTAGGGGGAAAATATTAAATATTTCTGTTTGTTACTACCGCTCAGAAGAGTCCTTTTACTCAACAATACATCTTATGATCTTCATGAAACAGCAGGGTTCATAATAAAAAAATCTCGTTGACACCTCATACTTTGAGCAAAAACGCTCATCAAACCGTCCAATGCACCAATTAATAAAATAAACTGACAAATATCTGACATAGACGCTGATTCCAGAAGAAGGAGAAAACAATAATATAAGTTCAAAAAAAGATATTTACAAACTGACACGACTCAAACAAATGTAAATAGAAATCAAGTAGATCGCAATTTGTTGATTTATAGCAAGAGGTCAATATAATAGTCAAAGATATATTTACAGTGGACACGCCCAACTAGTACAGAATCAAGTTCTGCAACATAGGAGTTTGAATCAATCATACGCAATATCTGAAAGAGGTCCATACAGAACTTGTGCCAAGAAAGTTTTAGAGTGAAAGAAGAGCAAGACTCCTAATAAGTAATTCATATTAACTGCGACTAATCGATTATCACAAAGGATATGGATGTATGCATTACCGTACTTAACTTATATATAAAGCCATTAACATCAAAAATATATTGACAACAGCACACTGTTTCATGATGTTTAAAGACAATAATATATTTATATAGCAATTAAGTCGTAATTATTTGTTGGTTATAAAATAAGCAAGATATTAATACCACAAGAACATAGACACCAATTGTGACAAAAAATGAAGAATATAAACAATGAAACTGTCATACGAATTAGCCTGTAGAATGCAATATGACGTCATTCCTCAATATACATCGCGATCGATGGTGAGAATGCGAGATAGTACAACTGATCGAGCTATTATATGAGTCAAATGCATGCGTAATCATGCATCTCTTTCAGCCAGTATCATTTACACTCACAAAAATAGCCTCACTTTCTCTTAAGACCTGCATTTCTCTCAAGCAAATAAAGATTTATACTCTGATAAGTTTCCCCGTAATAATTCGCATTAGTAGAAGCGGTAATTCAAATAAGACATATGACAAAAATGACATGAACTACTAATCGTATACTCATATAAATTCGACGGATACGATACATGCTTCCATATGCAGGAGATCTGTCCGGACGTGCACATCGTATGACCTGGTCACATTGGCAAAATAAAATATATTCATCCATATAAATGGCTTAGCATTGCTGCGAATTGAAAAAAGTGTTAAA
>CALNVZ010003425.1:18592508-18613480 GCA_940671915.1 Paracentrotus lividus | reverse complement strand
GCTAAAGAGGAGAGTCGAAAATTATAGATAGGGTGATGAAATTTGTTTGCTGCTGCTAATGGCTGTCTTCAATCATTTTTTATTTTCTAAATAAAGTGGACTCCTATCCAACAAGGCAAAATGCCAATAAAAGAGAGCATCAATCTCAGAAAAAAGCAAAGTGAGAGGAGCCATTAGAAAAAAAAATGCATAAAATGAGAGTTAATTAGGCCTAACAAAGTTAGGGTCTAATGTTAGAAGTGGAAGTTTTAAAACATCTCCATTTGTTTTGTACAAAAATGTTCAGATTTCCCCCATAAATATCCAAGGAGGGAAACTTTCCCTCATGTCCCCCATCCCCTTTTCCCCATTTCACCTTTATATTGTAGTCTACCTGTTTTTGGTTAGCAAAAAAAAAAAAAAAAGAACCAAAAAAAAGATTGCTCAAAAAATGGCTGGTAAAATTAAAAAGATGAACAAATTTGGTTAAAATCAGGTGGATACAAAACTACATAATGGCATTACTTAATGATCTAACGCCACATTAAATAAATTCATACCATATCGAAATTGTCAAGCATTCAACAAACAGAAAACATTGATTTAGGCCTAAACAGTTACACCTTTTCAACAATCTGCAGCTGCACCGTACTCAAACTCAATACGTGGGACATCAATAAGATGTCTGCATAGTGAAGCAAACGCGAGTTCAGAACAATTCGACGAGGAAGCGGGAAAATTAGGCTACGATTCATCGTTTACCTTACTTTAACTAAAATATATCACACATGTTGAATTCATATACACAACAGCTATTATCATGGTACCATGAATATTACAAATAGCTCGAAATTAAGAGTTTTCTCCACCAAAATCAGAAACAATGTTTCTCGGGCCTTAACTCAGCTTTCCCCTCGTGCGCATTACTACATAGCTCGAGCTTGGAGACCACCGCCGCTGGAAATCGCCGAGTGCAGCGGCTTGATGGATATGAGCGAGCAACCGAAGCCCATGTCGACTCGATTTCCAACTCTGACTCCCTAATAACATCCGGGTACTCGTGATGACGACGAAGGCGGCAATCTCCAGCGTCCTGATTCTATTTTTAGCACGGAGGTCATCTGAAATGACACGATGTCAGTCTGTACTGTGCACGATGATGATTTTACAGTTCACTCTTTATGTATGGTTTGTTTTATGGTGTGGATGATGATGAGGCCTGGGCGCGGCGGGGACGAGAGTCAATTTAACTTGTGCATCAAATTAAAAGCTCCTGAAGCCAAGGCTTTTTTTTGACTCATGTGACTACGTGTTAGGCCTACATAGTTCATACATGAGATAAGAGTTAGATCAAGGCTATGTAATACTATCATTTATTCAAATGATGGGCCGGGGTCGTAAAATAAAAGGAACAAAATCCAAGCTCCGAATATATAAAAGGCTATAGTAAATAGTGGTCGTTTTAAGAGTTGTGATTGGTTGAAATTATGTCACGTGTCATTCACGTTTTTGTTATATTGAACGGTTTTTGTTAATTGAAACGGTTTTTTTTGTATATTGAACGGTTTTATCCCGTGTTAAATGAATGGCGAAATCGATTGCTTTGTTGGACTAGCGCGTAATAACAGTAAAATGGATGCGCACAACAATAAGATACGCGGAGCAACAATATACGTCACAATAGCTTAATATAGCACCAAAGTTTGGCAAACATTGGCAAAGATAAAACCAGATTAGGCAAGGTCAAATATCTAGGTCTATTTACTATAAAATAGTGCATGCTCTATTAATGCAACATTACTGACTATGTGAACTCAAATACTAAATTATCCTCGTGCACATCTATTTCAACTGGCCTGCGGCCTCGGTGAAATAAATGTGCGCCTTGGGATAATTTAGTACTTGTCGTGCACATAATCTAGTATGTTGCATTGTAGAGCATGCACTATTTATATAATATATCATATTTTCATACCGATATCGAGATAGAGGATAGCCTACGAGCTACTAGGCCATGAAGCTTCAACCTAGCTATAGATTATATGGCATATGCCTGTATGTGTGTAGTGACAAAACTTTTTAGTTCAAGTTCAAGTTTATTTAGTTCAAGATGGTTATGGTGATGAATAGCGCTAAGCTATATAATATAAGCAAGGCTATATAGAAAATAGAATTCAATTTTATTTTTTGAAATGCGGACATTTAATTTAGGGGCATTGATTTATATAGGCCTACAGTAGATAAAACAGTGCGCCCCCCCCCCCAAAAAAAAAAATAACTATTTTAAATGCCAAATTAAAAAAATATATGGTTCTTGGGAGAAAAGTTTTTATATATTATTAATCTCATATCAACTATAATGACAATAGACATTAAAAAAAAAAAAAAAAAAAAAAAAAAAAAAAACCGAAAAATAACGCATGCTTCATTGACTTTATTGACTGGTGCCCACTTTTGTAAAGGACACAATAATAGCATGCACTGGCATTCGATATTATCACCTGTTATGGCCCGCCATGAGAGATCGAAACCAATAATGGAATAAATCGGCTAACAAAGTCAAAAATAAACTGAAGTCAAAGCAAAAATCAATGATATAAAAGCAAAACGGTGAAACATTACATTTTTGCATACTATTGATTGTTTATTTCTGACTGTTTGGTAGACCTATATCTAATTTAACTCTGCAGCTGATTTATTCCATCATCAATTTTGACTCGATTATGGCGGTCCATAACCAGTGATAAATGAATAGCAAATTCCCTGCGCAGGCTAATTTTCGTGTCTTTACAAAAGTGGGGCATTGCTCACTGAAGCATGCGTTATTTTCGATTTTTTTTGTGTGTGTATTGTATTGTATTGTATTTATTTATTCACGGTTAAAACAAAAAACAAAAACAACTCACAATCAGTCGAACAGACTACTTTTCAGCGAGTCCGTGCTTGTATAAATATACGGTGTAAAATAAAAAACTATATACAGAAAAAATAAGTAACATTAAAAAAACATACAAATTGAAATTTAAACAAAGAAATAGATATTAAAAAACGATAAGGAAAAAAAAAAAAAAACGATTAAAAAAAGTGTCATGATGATAGTTTTTTTTTTTTATTTAAGTGTGTCATGATGATAGCTGAGTATATAAGCTTTTATATTACAAACCTTTTCCCCATCTTCTTCTTCCAATAGGCCTATGGTACAGTCCACCGCTGGTGTATTATATTTTTTATTTGATATAGCCATTTCAAAAGTGTAGGGCCTATAGTTCTTTTGGGACGCTCTGTAGAAACATTTTTTTAAATATATTATACATGTATAGAATGAAGAAATGTGTCTCACGCGGAAAATGAAATTTATTCTTTTGAAAGGTAGGCCTAGACAACAAAAGAAACTTTGTATATCTAATGATCAAAAATTTGCAGGGAAAAATGAAAACCCATAACCACATATATTGCACATGGGCAGGCTTATGGAAAGAAAGGCAAACTTTTAGTTCGTAGGCTAATAATGTTAAAATGCACCGTTTACAATATTTTTGACAAACTATAATCCGTAGGCCTTTATAAACAATCGGGGCTTTAAGGTCTAATAAAAAAGAATACAATAAATATAATAATGTAAAAATTAATCTATGAAAAAGCAGTAAGTCACAACACACATAATGAACTATACTTATTTAACACAAAATCATGTGATACAATGTAAGTGCTTGGAAATGGAACCACCAAACTTCGGTAGGCAGGGCTCAACATTAGGGCGCCCGGCGCGCCCGGGCGCGTATTCACCTACCAGGACCCTCAAAATCAGAGGAATTATCAAAAGTAGTTGCCCGAATTGACCCTCAGAATTTTTTGCAGCGCATAGTAAATTTGGAATGTAACACTAGGTATGTAGGTATTAAAATATTTGATGACTATTTCAAACACCAAAATGTGATAATTATAAAACTTAATTCTAGTAAAATATCAGTCCTGCAGAAATGATCCTGATATTTTTTAACCGCCGATTGACTGTGTCCAGTCCCATGTGTGCTAATTGGTGTAGAGTGACACTTTTTGAAGTTTTTGCTCATGGTTTTTAAGGTTAAAATTTGGTCTTGGTCCAGTTTTCAAAGAATGAGCATTAGAAAATATGATCTTGAAACCTATTACCCCAGTAACATCTGAAATTTAGTTTTCAAAAAAGGTTAAAAAGATCGATTTTTCCTGCAGTGTTTGTATGCATGAACTGTGTTGCATGCTCTCCAGAAGTCTGGGGCATAATCTGGCAGAGAGGCCTTCGGGCAGCAGGTGCATTCGGAAGTTCTAACGTTAAACTTGGAAGGGGCTTACTTATCCTCTTTAAAAGTGATGCAGGATTGTCTGATGAAAATCAATTATCTTAGCATACTTTGGGTGAAATGGTGATGATTTTTTTATTTTTTTTAAATTAACTAGACCACAGAAAAAGTTCAGTATTTACCAAAGTTTTCTCATTTTTTTTTACACATCTTTTTTGATTGTCAATTTTTCATTCGAAAATATATGTTCATGCTTTTGATTGCAGCATAATAACTGACAGCATACATTTGATGATAATGGTGTATGAATTATGAATAGGAAAAAAAAAATAATGAAGAAAAAGTGCTCATCAGTAACTCTCAGTCCTGAACACATATTTTCCCCCTCTCTCTCACACACCAACTCACTGCCTCCGCATGCTCTCCAAAAAAAGGGAAACATTGTTTTGTTTTTATCTTCTTTTTTTGGGGGCAACCAGATTATTGATTCGGGCCCCAAATTTTGAAAATATTGGATATTTGGTTGCCTAGTGTTGAGCGTTGTATAAGGCCTATATACCCGGCTTCAAAAGATGTTCCCCTTGTCCCTCTCTTTCGACTTATCTTGCTTAACTTTCCATACACTGTTAACCTCTAAAAAATAATATAATCATGATAAAATATAATAAAATACAAAATACACAATTTTTGAAAGAAATGGGTGAAGAGAATAATAGTTGACGTGGCTCAAATCAAAGTTCCCAGAGCTATCTCCCTTTTTGGATAATTTTTTTTTTTTTTTTGTTTGTGAGATCGAAAAAATGTCTCCGTTGACGCCGTTCAACTACGTCAACTATTATCTCTTTATATTATATATATATTATATATATATATATTATATATTAATTATAATATATATATTATACATTATCTATTTTTTAAGGTGATGTCAAGCGCAGAGTCGCCATAAAATGCAGTTGTTAAAAATCAAACAGGCTTTTTGTTTAATTTCCCTAATATGTTTATGGGGGATAGAAGAAAAACAAAATCAGAGTTTCTATTAGCCGTATAGCCTACGTATTAGTTAAAAACAGAACAAATTAATGTTAGTCCTGGTGCATTTTGTATCCAGGGGCGGATCTAGATTTTGCAAGGGGGGGGGGTACCCTTACAAAAAAAAATCATGTATACTCTGTGGTAAAGTACTACAAGGAAGTACTACAGGATTTACCACAGGATGTACCACAAGGATTACCTGCACGTAATTGGGACATTACTACAGGACAGTACCACAGGGGTACCACAGGCCCGGTTCCTGTAGTACTTGTCCTGTGGTACTGGAAGTACTACAGGGAAGTACCACAGGAATACAACCCTTTCACTACCACAAACCACTACCACACACTACCACTACCACGCTACACAGGACAGTATCACATGATTACCACAGGACAGGACCACAGGCAGTACCACAGAAGCAGTACCACAGGACAGTAACACAGGATTACCACAGGCAGTACCCAGGACAGTACCACAGGATTACCACAGGACAGTACCACGGACAGTACCACAGGGCAGTAACACAGGACAGTACCACAGATAGTACCACAGGGTGAGGACAGCAGTACCACAGGGCAGTACCACAGACAGTACCACAGGGCAGTACCACAGGATAGTACCACAGGAGATACACAGGCAGATACTACAGGACAGTACCACAGGACAGTATACAGGACAGTACCATCTCTCTTCGGATGACGACGAAGGCGGCAATCTCAGCGTCCTGATCTATTTTTAGCACGGAGGTCATCTTGAATGACACGATGTCAGTCTGTACTGTGCACGATGATGATTTTACAGTTCACTCTTTATGTTATGGGTTTTGTTATGGTGTGGATGATGATGAGGCCTGGGCGCGGCGGGGACGAGAGTCAATTTAACTTGTGCATCAAATTAAAAGCTCCTGAAGCCAAGGCTTTTTTTGACTCATGTGACTACGTGTTAGGCCTACATAGTTCATACATGAGATTAAGAGTTAGATCAAGGCCTATGTTAATACTATCATTTATTCAAATGATGGGCCCGGGGTCGTAAAATAAAAGGAACAGAAAATCCAAGCTTCCGAATATATAAAAGGCTATAGTAAATAGTGGTCGTATTTTAAGAGTTGTGATTGGTTGAAATTATGTCACGTGTCATTCACGTTTTTGTTATATTGAACGGTTTTTTTTTGTTATATTTTGTAATCGGTTTGATACCCGTGTTAAATGAATGGCGAAATTCGATTGCTTTTGTTGCCTAGCGCGTAATAACAGTAAAATGATGCGCACAACAATAGATACGCGGAGCAACAATATACGTCACAATAGCTTAATTGCACAAAGTTTGGCAAACATTGGCAAAGATAAAACCAGATTAGGCAAGGTCAAATATCTAGGGGTCTATTTACTATATAAATAGTGCATGCTCTATTAATGCAACATTACTGACTATTGTGAACTCAAATACTAAAATTATCCCCGTGGCACATCTATTTCAACTCGGCCTGCGGCCTCGGTGAATATGTGCCCTTGGGATAATTTAGTACTTGTCGTGCACATAATCTAGTATGTTGCATTGTAGAGCATGCACTATTTATATAATATATCATATTTTCATACCGATATCGAGATAGAGGATAGCCTACGAGCTACTAGGCCATGAAGCTTCAACCTAGCTATAGATTATATGGCATATGCCTGTATGTGTGTAGTGACAAAACTTATTTTAGTTCAAGTTCAAGTTTATTTAGTTCAAGATGGTTATGGTGATGAATAGCGCTAAGCTATATAATATAAGCAAGGCTATATAGAAAATAGAATTCAATTTTAATTTTTTGAAATGCGGACATTTAATTTAGGGGCTGATTTATATAGGCCTACAGTAGATAAACAGTGCGCCCCCCCCCCCCAAAAAAAAAATAACTATTTTTAAATGCCAAATTAAAAAATATATGGTTCTTGGGGAAAAGTTTATTATATATTATAAATCTCATATCAACTATAATGACAATGACATTAAAAAAAAAAAAAAAAAAAAAAAAAAAAAAAAAAAAAAAAAAAAAAACCGAAAATAACGCATGCTTCATTGACTTTCATTGACTGGTGCCCACTTTTGTAAAGGACACAATAATTAGCATGCACTGGCATTCGATATTATCACCTGGTTATGGCCCGCCATGAGAGATCGAAACCAATAATGGAATAAATCGGCTAACAAAGTCAAAAATAAACTGAAGTCAAAGCAAAAATCAATGATATAAAAGCAAAACGGTGAAACATTACATTTTTGCATACTATTGATTGTTTATTTCTGACTAGTTTGGTAGACCTATATCTAATTTAACTCTGTCAGCTGATTTATTCCATCATCAATTTTGACTCGATTATGGCGGTCCATAACCAGGTGATAAATGAATAGCAAATTCCTGCGCAGGCTAATTTTCGTGTCCTTTACAAAAGTGGGCATTGCTCACTGAAGCATGCGTTATTTTCGGATTTTTTTTGTGTGTGTATTGTATTGTATTGTATTTATTTATTCACGGTTAAAACAAAAAACAAAAACAACTCACAATCAGTCGAACAGACTACTTTTCAGCGAGTCCGTGCTTGTATAAATATACAGGTGTAAAATAAACAACTATATACAGAAAAATAAGTTAACATTAAAATAAACATACAAATTGAAATTTAAACACAAGAAATAGATATAAAAAACGATAAGGAAAAAAAAAAAAAAAAACGATTAAAAAAGTGTCATGATGATAGTTTTTTATTTTTTATTTAAGTGTGTCATGATGATAGCTGAGTATATAAGCTTTATATATACATAACCTTTTCCCCAATCTTCTTCTTCCAATAGGCCTATGGTACAGTCCACCGCTGGTGTATTATATTTTTTATTTGATATAGCCATTTCAAAAGTGTAGGGCCTATAGTTCTTTTGGGGACGCTCTGTAGAACATTTTTTTAAATATATTATACATGTATAGAATGAAGAAATGTGTCTCACGCGGAAAATGAAATTTATTCTTTTGAAAGGTAGGCCTAGACAACAAAAGAAACTTTTGTTATTCAATGATCAAAAATTTGCAGGGAAAAATGAAAACCCATAACCACATATATTGCACATGGCAGGCTTATGGAAAGAAAAGGCAAACTTTTAGTTCGTAGGTCTAATAATGTTAAAATGCACCGTTTACAATATTTTTGACAACTATAATCCGTAGGCCTTTATAAACAATCGGGGCTTTAAGGTCTAATAAAAAAGAATACAATAAATATATAATGTAAAAATTAATCGATTGAAAAAGCAGTAAGTCACAACACACATAATGAACTATACTATTTAACACAAAATCATGTGATACAATGTAAGTGCTTGGAAATGGACCACCAACTTCGTTAGGCAGGGCTCAACATTAAGGGGCGCCCGGGCGCGCCCGGGGCGCCTATTTCACCTACCAGGACCCTCAAATCAGAGGAATTATCAAAAAGTAGTTGCCCGAATTGACCCTCAGAATTTTTTGCAGGCATAGTAAAATTTGGAATGTAACACTAGGTATGTAGGTATTAAAATATTTGATGACTATTTCAAACACCAAAATGTGATATTAAAACTAATTTCTAGTAAAATATCAGTGCAGAAATGATCCTGATATTTTTTAACCGCCGATTGACTGTGTCCAGTCCCATGTGTGCTAATTGGTGTAGAGTGACACTTTTTGAAGTTTTTGCTCATGGTTTTTAAGGTTAAAATTTGGTCTTGGGTGTCCAGTTTTCAAAGAATGAGCATTAGAAAATATGATCTTGAAACCTATTACCCCAGTAACATCTGAAATTTAGTTTTCAAAAAAGGTAAAAAAAGATCGATTTTTTCCTGCAGTGTTTGTAGCATGAACTGTGTTGCATGCCTCCCAGAAGTCTTGGGGCATAATCTGGCAGAGAGAGCCTCGGGCAGCAGGTGCATTTCGGAAGTTCTAACGTTAAACTTGGAAGGGGCTTACTTTTATCCTCTTTAAAAGTGATGCAGTGATTGTCTGATGAAATCAATTATCTTAGCATACTTTGGGTGAAATGGTGGATGATTTTTTTTAATTTTTTTTAAATTAAACTAGACCACAGAAAAAGTTCAGTATTTACCAAAGTTTTCTCATTTTTTTTTTACACATCTTTTTTGGATGTCAATTTTTCATTTCGAAATATATGTTCATGCTTTTGATTGCAGCATAATTAACTGACAGCATACATTTGATGATAATTGGTGTATGAATTATGAATAGGAAAAAAAAAAATAATGAAGAAAAGTGCTCATCAGTAACTCTCAGTCCTGAACACATTTTTTCCCCCTCTCTCTCACACACCAACTCAACTGCCTCCTGCATGCTCTCCAAAAAAAGGGGAAACATTGTTCTTTTGTTTTATTATCTTCTTTTTTTGGGGGGCAACCAGATTATTGATTCGGGCTCCCAAATTTTGAAAATATGGATATTTGGTTGCCTAGTGTTGAGCGTTGTATAAGGCCTATATACCCGGCTTTCAAAAGATGTTCCCCTTGTCCCTCTCTTTCGACTTATCTTGCTTAACATTCCATACACTGTTAACCTCTAAAAAATAATTAATCATGATAAAATATAATAAAATACAAAATACACAATTTTTGAAAGAAATGGGTGAAGAGAATAATAGTTGACGTGGCTCAAATCAAAGTTCCCCAGAGCTATCCTCCCTTTTTGGATAATTTTTTTTTGTTTTTTTTTGTTTTGTGAGATCGAAAAAATGTCTCCGTTGACGCCGGTCAACTACGTCAACTATTATTCTCTTTATATTATATATATATATATATATATATATATATATATATATATATATATATATACATTTATTTTTTAAGGGTGAGTCAGCGCAGAGTCGCCATAAAATGCAGTGTTTAAAATCAAACAGGCTTTTTTGTTTAATTTCCTAATATGTTTATGGGGGATAGAAGAAAAAAAATCAGAGTTTCTATATGCCGTATAGCTACGTATTAGTTAAAAACAGAACAAATTAATGTTAGTCCTGGTGCATATTTTGTATCAGGGGCGGATCTAGATTTTTGCAAGGGGGGGGGGTACCTTACAAAAAAAATCATGTATTCTGTGGTAAGTACTACAGGAAGTACTACAGATTTACCACAGGATGTACCAACAGGATTTACCTGCACGTAATTTGGGACATTACTACAGGACAGTCAACACGGGGTACCACAGGCCCGGTTCCTGTAGTACTTGTCCTGTGGTACTGAAGTACTACAGGAGAGTACCACAGGAATACAACCCTTTCACTACCACAAACCACCACACACTACCACTACCACGCTACCACAGGACAGTTCACATGATTACCACAGGACAGGACCACAGGGCAGTAACAGAGCAGCACAGGACAGTAACACAGGATTACCACAGGGCAGTACACAGGACAGTACCACAGGATTACACAGGACAGTACCAGGACAGTACCACAGGGAGTACCACAGGACAGTAAAGGATAGTACCACAGGGTGAGGACATGCAGTACCACAGGCAGTACCACGGAGCAGTACCACAGGGCAGTACCACAGGATAGTACCACAGGAGAGTACCACAGGGCATACTCAGGACAGTACCACAGGACAGTATCAAGGAAGTACACAGGACAGTAGTGCATAATCTGCTTGTGATACTCCTGTGGTACTAAATATGTACGACAGGGGTATCACAGGAACACGGGGGGGTTAGGTTTTTTTAAACCCCCCCCCTTGGGCTAAAAAAAAATGTAAAAAAATAGATAACAAAAAAATGCAGAAATGATGACTAAAGATTGCACCATTTCAAATTTCAAATCGAAAAAGCTCCCTACCCTCGAAGGAGGGATACCCCCTTCCACACCTCCCCCCCCCCCTCGGGCGCTTCGCTCCCTCGCAGTGCCTGGCTGAAACTCCGGGTAACTCCACTGTTATCTTTCACAGAAAATATTCAATATTCAATATTAGTTTATTAGGCCCGAGAAAATTTGACATTTTTTGTAATTTCATGCACTCACACAATATATGGCGACTCTGCTGACAACAAAGGAATAGATATCAAAGGCCAATTTATTCAAATTGTAAGTTTCGCCGTATCTGGTGACTTCATCTTTTTTTTATTCATCAGTCTTATTCCTCAATAACCACTATAGGACTATCTAATTTTACGCGACATTCCGCTATTCAGCTCTCACTTATCAACTTATCAGTGGCGTAAATATTCATATAAATAATGAATGAAAGTGCCGTAAAATATAAAAACAACAACAACAAATCCTACTTTCACATTTCGTCATTAGGCAATCAATAATTCCTACAGCGGTTCGCATGGTTGTTGGGTTGTTTCATTTTCTTTATTTTAGTTTATTTAAACTGCTTATGTATTCCATTAGGATCACGTGTTTCCTTGTAGGCCTATGTCTAATTCTCTTATTTTCTCAAATTCTTATTCTCCTTCTTTTCTCTTTATAGCCGGATGGCTTCATTGAGTTATAGTAGTTTGAATTAATTGACATGATATCACTCAAAATATGTGGAAGGGTCTCGTTCATAACTCAAATAAATTGTCCAATCCTGAATGTTTTGTTGCTTTTGTTCTTGTGTTGTTATTGTAATTGTTTTTTGGGGGCAGTGATGCAATTATCCCTCCCACCAGGAGTAATTTTTGTTGGTATGGGTCGACCTAGCTATAAAAAGAAACTTAATAGTTAATTATTATTTTGCCGAAATGTCGAGCCTTACAATTATTTTTTTATTTTTTTATTTTTTTTGTCATTATGATGGGGAGTGAGCGGAGCTTAGCAGCCTATAGAATCAGTCGGCGGTGATTTAATATTAGTATGCCCAAAACAATTTTCAATTATTTTTGCTTCTTCGAAGATGCAATATTAAAGTTTCGTTTACATGGAGACCCGAATCAACCAAATCAAGACGAAAAAAGCTTGCCTATTTCTATCAAAGCTGATGTTTGGTAAGGGTTTAAAAGTTTACTTATGTATCATGATAATCTTGTTGAATATTTTTACTCATGTTAAAAATGTTGATTTAACTCGTGTCGGAGAATTTTCTTGAAAGTAACGGGCGTGGCCCGGCGCGGTGCATGCAGGAAAATGAAATCACAGCAACCCCAAAAAACTTCCGCCCTATTCGTCGGGGCCGATCGCTGCCGCGTTGCGCTTCACTCGGTCAGCTCAGTCATAGCTAAGCTATAGTAGGCTATCTCACGCACATAGAGAAGTCTACACATTTAACGTTAGTACGTACAGAGCTAGAGGACAATGCATTTTGGGCGCTCTAATTTGTAGTTATCGCATCACGTAGAAATGTTTAGATCTAGATCTACTCCACACAAGCAACTGAACTATCTGGGACTAATGACAAGACTCGGTAAGAAAACTTTCAGAAAACAAACTTAATTTTTCACTTTTTAAAATCACATTTTCACTTATCTTTCTTCAATAACTGAGTCAGTGAGTGTTTGGATGTTCCTTTTACTATCCCTGATGTTTTCAAGTTTTCTTTTTTACTTCTTGGATGAAAAATTATTTTTTAAAGTCCACTTTCTGAAAATTTCCCCGCACGTTTTTGGGCGGGAGAGGGAAAAAATTCAGTGATGTTTTAATTTTTTTTCATGATTTTGATTTCAAAGTTTTCTAAAACTTATTCACTGTGTCTTATATTGACATAGACATGATATACTACTACTAATTTTGGAGCAGAAAGTGATTGCAAAAAGGAGAAAAACCTTAGATAAAACAACATTGACAAGGTTGCAAAATTTTCCCTAAAATATGGCAGTTTGGTCCACGAGGTCAATACTAAAGTATTGACATCGTATCATGAGTGATCTACTCCATAATTTAATAATTTATGCACGACGCTCGAATGATCACGTTTAGCATATGATTATGAAATACACTACCATTGACATTGTGCCTTCCAATGAACCACATACAGCTGCAAACCAACATTAGTCAGTACAGTAAAATGGCTGTCTGTCGCCCTCTTGGTTGATGAGGAAACTTCTCAATAATAATTAGCGAAACCAGCTTTAAACCTACCTCAAAATAAATTAAGATAATCTATAGTCTCATTGCAATATAATTCTTCCATTAGATTTTTAAAATTTTGTTTAGTAGAATTTTTAGACCCTTTTTGGATATGCCACCTTGACTTGGCTGTAGGTGCTCAAGACACTTTTCTGCATTGACTTTCCATTGGAAGAAAATTGCTGCAATAAGGTACTTCCCAGTGCAAGGTCAATTATGAATTGACCATGCATAAGTGTAAGTGCCAATGAACAAGTATTCAATAGTTACGATAAAATTTAGATTCATCATTTATTTTTTTGGTAAGTCCTCATTTCTTTATACGTTTTCAAATGTTGGGCGAAGTCCGACAGTGGATTCGTTGAAGTTCCTTTTTATATTTCTATTCTTTATTCTAAAAAATATTGAAAGAGTGGGTCTACGCTTAACCTTTTGTGAAGTCGAGTCTTGCAGTTTTTCTTGCGAAATGGGTCCACTTTGGTTATGATTGACAGCGCGCACGACAAAGCGGTCTTTATCGGAAACAGCTGAATCGCGTTGTTCAGTTACAGTCAACGCACTTCAGTCATCGCAACCATGAGGCGGAGCTCCGCGCGATAGCTAATCTCGAGCGCCCAACAATCAAAATGCATTGTTCTCTAGCTCTGTAAAAACGAACTTGTAGACTTTTCTACGTGCGCATGAAGCTCCTCCCGGTTGCGATGACTGAAGTGCGTTGACCATAACTTAACGCGATCCAGCTGTTTCCCAAAACTAAAAATGCTTATCGCGCGCTGTTGCTCGGTATACCCGGTTGTTGTATGTCCAGACGGGTTGTTTGTCCGGACAGGACAACAATTTTAGGAGCTTTGTGAGCAATATTTCATTAATCGAATTAAAGTAATATCAGACAATATAACAAAGCACAAATATTCACAGATATTTTTGCTATTTACTGCACAAATTTTAAGAAAATCCAGAGCAAAAGATGCTGTTTTTATCTGCTTAAGTGTCCGGACAACGGACCCCCCATCCTACTACTAGGGCGCTGTTAAAACACTTTTAAAATTTAAGTATAGATCTAGGCCTATGGAAGAGTGATATCAATTTAGATTCTAAACTTCAACAAATCAAATGGTGCAATTCCGGTTTTTGAAAAGAAACCGTAGCAAAAATGACGACTTACCAAAGAATAAAGTGACGAGTCTAAATTTTGTTGTGAGTATTGTTCATTCAAAGGCACAACGTCTTTGGAATGCAAACGAGATCGTTCGAGCGTGATGCATAAATTATGGAGTTAAAAATTATTGTGTCACGCGGATCATCAGTCTCAGACCAACTTACCCTTATGCATGGTCAATTCATAATTAGTCTCAGTCTCAGACATGACATGATGATGACATACTACTCTAAATCTCATGAATTTAAATTTATCTTAACTACTTGAATGACTGTTGACATGTATGATGGGTAGTCCATATTTCTCACATATTTTGAAAAACTAATGATGAATGACCAATTTCCCATATTTTGATTTTAAATTCAACAAAAAAATTTAGAATCTAGACCTAGACCTTAAAAAAAACAAAAAAACTTAGGATCCTTTTTAAATGGTAGGTCTTTTCCCAGATTATTTTTGAGCCAACAATCTTGTTGTAGATCCTTGGAGGAAAGAAGGTAGATCTAGATATACATGTGTGTCTACTAATATTTTCTCTTGTTACTAATATGGTAAGAGTGCCCAAGTCTGTGCAGTGCCCATGTCTTGGATTTACTTGGAAGTAGAGACGTAAAGGTATTGCTTATTTGCCCCTTGTTATGTTGCGTTGTCTCTGGTAGGGTTGAAACTTTAATGGGATGAATAGCCAGTGCCTCTCAAGAGCTGATTTGAACATATTAACACTCACGCACCCACGTAAATGCGCGAATTTGATAGAACAAGACCCCCAAGTAATATCAACCTTCAATCTTAACCTCAACAATCCATTTTGTTACATAAAACTGTGAAAATAATTGATTAATAATGGTTTTCAGCAAGTTTGATGTTCTACCCTAAAAATTTCAACAATTCTCAACAAATGAAAGTCAAAAACTTACGTGCGCTTGATTTGCGTGCAAAATGAGTTAGTGCGCAGACATGGGCACTATCCAATTTTGTTACACAAAATGACAAGCCTGTCTAAAAATCTTTTAAAAACACTGTTTTTGTCAATGATTTCTTGAAATTTTTTGCCTCGTTGATCATTAGATTATGGAGAATGGAATTACATTGATGAATATGAAAATAATATTATAGTTTGTATTGAAATTGAGGTCAAGTTTTAGGTGCATAGACTTAGGCACTTCCTTCATACTATTGAATTCCCAGCTCTTTCTTTCCAAAGACACTTTTGACAGCACTCTTGTGTCTCATTGGAAAAAAAACATCAGAGAATCATAACATGAAAATTTTAGCTGGTGGTCTAAATCGCTGGTCTTTTGGCACAGAAATCGTGTAGACCTCTATTGCTATACTATAGATGATAATCTAAAATCAATAACATTTCTCAAATAATGTTTCAAAATTGGATAAAAATACCACAAACATTACAACTTGTATTCTAATAAGTCTAAATTACAATTGTAATTTCTATAACTAATCTAATCATAGATTTCTGATTTTCTTTCAACAGATGCAGAAATTGGCAGCAAATTAATACAATCAGGATGGAGAGCTTGATGAGGAATGTGTTAAATGGAACAAAACAATCTCTAGCCCCAATGTTTAAAACATCTCACTATGAATGAAAACGACTCGACACTCAGCTCAACCTAATCAAATCAACTCCTTTTTGAGTGGAAAGTGATCCTGTCATTATGGCCAACCGCTTGCCTCCTCTCCAAGGGACTCAGAGTAATTTTGCAAGACCTCTTGATTATGTTCAGGTCAGTATTGTTATGAATAATGTTGTTAATTAAAGTAGAAGTATTATTAGTACTAGTATTAGTACAGATTAGTAGTATGTTGTAGTATTTAATACTATTAGTAAGTAGTAGTAATAGTACTAGTTAGTATCCAAAAATGAAAAATGGTTTATATCCACTTGGTCAAACAGCAGTTTGTCCAATTCTCTGATTGTCTAATGGCGCATGGGCTGAACTCATTCTGTTTACCCAGTACTAACAATTTGGTCTAATTTTCCTGTGGTCAAATTCTCATTTTGTCTAATTACCATTTTTTCTTATAGCCATATTGTCTAATTGAATTTTTGTCTAATTCCCAAGTGTATATTTCATATATTACCAGTTTGGTACAAGACTTGTTAGACCAAGTAAACATTAGATGAAATTGATATTTATAGGCATAATGATGAATAGGCATAGTGGCAATTAGACCAAAAGGAAATTAGACAAACTGGTTGCCGACAAAATAGAATTACTGGTAAACCTTTGTCCTGTAACATATAAGAGGTAAGATTGATTTCAAATTGACAGTTACCAATCAGGATCATGTGCTTCCTGTGTAAAAGTCTCACTGCGAACTAAACAGAATGTTTGTTTCAAATTTGCAATTAATCGTTTAACTCTTTACATGTACATGTATGTTACAGGGCACATGGAGGATGACATCGAACATGCATTTGACAAGGTTTCAGTTTCCAAAATAATACCTCATTCATAATAGATTACATCCTTGGTCACCATGTTTTCATATGACAGCTTCAGTCAAAATCTACCTTTTCTTGCAATTATGTTTATCAAAATTTTGCAAAAAAAATAATCAGAAATGTTTTATCCATCCAACCAGGAGTCGCCATCTCGGAGTACTTCCCGTAATTCCCGGATGCTGATTGAGCGTGCCTCTGAGCTGAAGGATTCTATCGTAGCGCACATGATGGAGGATGATGGATATCATGATGGCTATCATGGCATGAGGCACGATCGCCACATGAGGGGGCTGTTGCAGGAACATCTTCACACCGTCACATCGGCTGTCAAAAAGCTTGGCCATGAAATTGAGGTCAGTATCGGTATTTGTATTTTAATGATTGGTTTCTTTAAAATCTTGGATCTGATACATGTATGTGTTTCAATGTTGTAATGAACTAAGCAGTTACATGACTTCCCCAGACTAGTGAGACTTAGATACAATCTCAATTCTGAGTTTGGGGGAGGGGGAGGGGGGGGGGGTTTCTTGCTTTTCAGACTTTAATGCATATTTAATTGTATTTAGATTAGATCCGATTTGGACCTACACAGTGTACTTTTATATGTTCTTTGAAATGTATATCATTGATCTAATCCCTTTAGGATATTAAAATATATCACATTATTTTTTCAAGGCATCATTAAAAAATATTAGAATGCCAGGTTGACTCAGCAAATTCTGGATATAATTCTGGAATAATCCCCTACTTGGGATTAGCCATCAATGTTTCATTTGCAAGGTTACCTAACCCCATGGTTGAACGTAACTATAAACGTATGTTCTCTTTGTTCAGAGTTTGGAGAGCCAGCTGAGTGGGCGAGATCAAGCCAATGTTATGAGCAACACCATGATGAGGAGTCTTGAAGTCCACAAGCCACATCAGTCAATGACCTCCGATCTCGTGTTGCAAGGTAATATTGATAATGTATCATATGTATAGAGAGATAACAAATCCCAGAATGCGCCAGTGAACCTCAGAACAGCTAGGCTAGAGCTGAGTTAATAACTCCACCCAGGTTTAGAGAATCTGTCAGACAGGAAAGTTCAAGGGGAAAAGGAGTAGAGGAAGGAGAAGAATAACCTTGATGACAGCTTGAATAAATGGCTTGAAGAGAGAGGAGTAGAAGAAAGAGGTTACAGCTAATGGAAAGCTAAAACAGAGAGTTGTGGAAAAACATGATCGCCAAGTCTTGGCACCTGAATAGATAGATATGCTCGAGCGCTACATACTTTGCCGCTCAGCTATGACCCTGGTATATATGTGTAAAAAATCTTTGTAAAGCGCCATGAACGTCATGCATGACGACACCTGAGCGCTATATAAGAAGCCACCATTATTGTTATTATTATTATATAACCGTATAAGCTGTTATTTGCATTGGCGGTCCTATTTCTATATTGATAAACGGGTAACAAACTAGTAACTTAATAATTCCATGATATCTGCTCATTGAAAATGCTCATCAGTGAATTCCAGTGTACAATTACAAGAGAGAGAGTGTGTAAAGACTAGCTGGTACTGGAAAACTGGTCTTTAACAGCAGCCTATAATTTTGCGATTGTTTGGGAGAATCTAGAGATTGATTCCAGTCCAGTTTGAGCCACCAAGAATGAGTCATTTATATTGAGAGTATATGGAACTGATCATCATTGTTGTGTGACAAAATCTTCTGACCTTTGATGCCAATATCTCTGTTCTATCCGGAGACATGAAAAAGATGTACTAACTCACTCAGCACACTCATGCTTCAGATGCAGTTACTATGGAAAATAATATATTAGTGTGTGACATAATCTTCTGACCTTTGCCCTTTCAGGTGTGATGCCAATATCTCTGTTCTATCAGGTGACATGAGGAAGATGTATGACTCACTCAGTACACTCATGCTTCAGATGCAGTTACTATGGAAAATAATATATTAGTGTGTGACATAATCTTCTGACCTTTGCCCTTTCAGATGTGATGCCAATATCTCTGTTCTATCAGGTGACATGAGGAAGATGTATGACTCACTCAGTACACTCATGCTTCAAATGCAGACTGTCATGAGCAACCAGACAAGAACGGAGAAGATACTTGAAGAAAAGGTAAGAAAATCTTCAAGCAGCGTTAGTTGGGTAGATTTTCTCTTTCAATATGTCAAGTGGACTGAAAAACAATTGTGTTACGGAATTCTGTAAATAGCTTTGACTTAAACTGTAGAAAACAGTAGAATGTAAAGAAAAGATGACTGAAAAGCCCCTCGACTTAGGCCATATTGACTTATTGGCGTTAACCCTCACGTATCAGTCATGTGTTTTTATTTTAGGATACATTTCTTGAATGGAATTACAACTTTGGAATTACAAAATAAGGTTTTTAATTGCAAAGATTGGCAGGTCTGTAAATTAAACATAATAATTTTGACTGATTTTTATTGCAAAGATCTCGACATTGGGGGAGAGCAGCGAGCAGCATCCGCTCTGACTACACGCAAGACTCGATCATCAGACGACAGATTCCAGCAGAGCACTGGCAACCGGATGCGAAGCTGAAAACCTTATGAAGAACTCATCAGACGGTTGAATCCATTCGAGCTCAAGGGGGTTCATCACAGGTGAAGTTGAGAGACATGACAGTGTCATTGGAATCTGCGAAATCAAGGAGGACACAAAGAATGTAATGTATCATTGCACCTTTCAGGCTGGGTATTGTATGTTGCAATCAGGTTACATTAACTTTCAGTGATTTGTCTTGTAGTTGATAATGAAGCAAAGTAATAATGATAAAGTTTTTTCTTTCTTTCATAATCGCCTATAATGAGAACTTTACAATATTATTCCCCTTAGTCTCAGATGCTTGTAATCTTTATGACACCTGTCCAGTCTCCAAGGATCATGGCTCTTTCCAGTCAGGGTGTTGTGTGTTGTTTTGTTTGGTGTGTGTGGTGGTATTATCATGGTCTTTAGAGTACTTCCAGTTTACCCTGAGGTGGTGGAGAGTATAGGCATGGTAACAGATTGAGGATGCGCGGTTGGCTCTAGGCGTTGGTATATCCAGCCGTTCAAATTAAGTAATTTTGGGGTTAAGTCCTTTGTCAAACACAGGCGCAAGCACATGCATGTCTACGTCAAATTAGTCCAGACAGTTGGCTCCATGATGTGTTTTCGATCCCGCTCGAACGTTTCGTTTATCGACTATGTGCCCGATGCCGATTGACTTTACAATTCTTTTCTCACAGTTTATGTTCATCTAATGATTTTCAGGTCAGACCTTACCTGATTGGCATAGTATGATATAGTCTGCATTTCAGCATCCTTATATGGCTGATTTTTCCGATGCCTGCGCTAGTCTTTATGTCTTCGTCATTACGTTAATATGCGCTCTTCGTTAGTTCTGAGATTTTTTCCGCTTTTGCAGCTGTCACGCGGTTCGGGTGTTCTGTGCTTTTCCGTTTCGCGCTGTCTGATATTTCATTTGGGTAGTCGGTTTTACTATGCTATGATCGTAGATTGGCAAGCTTCAGTGCATGTCAGAATATCTGCTTTAATTGTAAAGAATAGTATGGATACGATGTAATCATATAACTATTACACGATATGGCGTAGATTGTGGCGTTCATGATTGAAATCATCGCTTAACAGTCTACAGACGAATGTCAGCCTATCATCCTTTGTACTTTAAGCTATTCGTACATTTCTGGCATTTGTGATTTCAGGATTGACATCGAGGAGTCTCCTTCAGGGAAGAGTAGGTGGCTCTGGAGAAGCGATCTGGAGCAATTCTTGGATGGTTGGATCCATACGGGAAGACTCAAGTCCACTCGTGCTCTCACTCGAGGCTCTAGGAGATGTAGACGAGACATTGTGAGGGCTCCTTGCTGGTGTTTGCCGAGCAGGTGAGACTGGAGCGGAGGCTGGCGTGTCCGCTTAGTGGAGGAGTTCTGGTGTGTAGAA
>CALNVZ010003425.1:18560602-18589725 GCA_940671915.1 Paracentrotus lividus | reverse complement strand
CCCTTGAGGAGATAGATAATTGGGCTTCAATATTAACTTATAACTTTCTGGGAGCTCGTTTATCGGGCTGGGTTCGCGTGTTCTGCTATATCTATTGCTTTGACGCTGCGGACAAATTCACTCTTGGCTTAAGCTAGACCATTGATTTGGAAATACCGGGCTGCTACTATAACATCACCCACTAGCGCACGCAGAGGGGCTGGTTATGAGCATAGTCAACTCTTACGCGAGACATAGACGCATGGTCTTTGCCGGCACTGTTTGTATGCGGGACGAGAAGTGTATTTTTTTGTTTATTTTTCGTGTTTTTGTTAAAATCTTTATGCCTTCGTAGAAAGTACTATCTTCATATATCTCATTGGATTTAATAAAAACTATATTAACTCTAATTTTTAAGATTCATGTGGTATAACGGAAAGTGATGCAATTAAGGTCGTATCAAATTTATAGGCCATACCGTGATTTTGTCAATTAGTACCATGGTTGAAATGAGAGGAAATATCCAAGGTTGTATATAACTGAATTAGAACTAATCATTGATATGATTTGCGTAATGTTTAGATGGGAACCCATCTTCTATGACATTTTAAAGCACTCCTTTATGTTCGACAAATTGTACCTTTTTGGGTGGTGTGTCTGGAATTTCTTGAAACCCTGGCCTTGGCACATTCCTACGGGATGGCTATTGACATAAAAAATCTTGTGTTACAGTGCGACGAGTTATATTGTAGCGTGTCCGGAACAACTTAAATGATGAGCAAATATTAGTCTGTCGAGAGATATAGTTGTGTGAAAAAACAAAGCACGCGCCTAAATGTTTTAAGAGAATGATTGACTGTCAGTAAATTCGTTCTCCATCCATCAAATACTCGAGAGGGCTGCTGATAGTGGTAGAATAAGAAGAGGAGGGTATTAAGTTTTAGATTATAGTTTGACGCATTTGGTATTTACGTGGCAGTTGTTGTGGAACACTAATTTGACTTCATGTATATTCACAGGACGGCTCACATTATTACGATCCTTAACAGGCCGCAACGAGTAAATGTAATTTCTGTCTGTACCATTATTGGGACTTATGGCGCAGTTCTGTATTCCACGACACAAAACATGGAAAGCAAAGACGCCTTGCTGTAGAACTATAGAGGACAAATAGAAATATCTAGGTTCATTTTACATTTACTCTGTGTTTTTTAGATTAGTACTATATTTACAGGAATCGGTTGATATTTAGGTGTTCGAATTAATATTAGTAGCGCGCGCACCTAAGAGTGTGCCGATGGTTTATTTTCACGAGGGACGTGCAATTGGGTGTATCGTCATACGCACCTGACGGTGATTGTTGTAGCGTACTAAGCATGTTTACGCTAAGTGGTCTTGAACTTAGTGGACAACGAACATATCGAGCCGTGTATCTGAGCTCTCGCTCTCATGGATTCCATGAAAGGGACCAATGGATTAAAAACCTCGACTGGGTACTCGGTACCTCTCGGTTTGGGATTATGGGACCAGAGCTTTTCTATTTACGTATGTGCCCAACCAACATGGGATTGAATGTGATGACGTCGGCTGCGGAATCGCTCTATGCGTGCATTACTCTTTTTGTGAATACATGGGCCGTAAGAAAGCAATTAGATATCTAGGTTGCGCGTGGTGCTTCAGTCACATTTCGGTAATCTATCGATTATAATGATGCTTCACGCCTACTTTTCTGTCCCTATTACTTAGCCGCTCTCTGCTAGAATATGGATCTCATCTTTACGTTCGGCGCTCCGCTCTTCCTAATTGTTGGCACAGTAAGATGTTGGCGGCGATAATGGAATAAGGAGTCCAGTTCTTCTAATGATTGCATTATCCTCGGACTGGTCCTTACTCGCGTGCACGCTTCGCAGCATTGGTCCGTCATAGCGGAGCACGTAATATCGTGCGCAGCGTGGGCCCAGGGCTTGCTGGTGCGCGAGCTAAGCAGAGAGCTAAGTGGCGGCGAGTTCAAACAGGTCTATGGATGATCAATTCGACGCTAGGATCCTTCTAATTAAACGTTTCAGAGCCAGTTATGATTTGATGCGTCATCGACCATATTTATGACATTCTATTTTGATAAGTATTGACCAATTGACCTTTGCTTTGTTCATTCATTGCCTTCTATGGCCTATGTATGTATAATGTGACTTTGTAATATAATAGACAAAAAGAAACATTAGATAATGACTAAATTCTCTTGAAGATGTAACTGTTACGTTGGTGTTGTGAAAGACATTAAATGTGCCACACTGTTAAGAATGTTCCTGACTTGGCAGGAGCGTTTGAACTGATTGCTGAATTAGCAAGAGTTATATAAGGAACTCTCGTTAATAATTGAATATTGACTAATTGTATATATATTTATAGTCGTAAAGCTGATGTATCATGTCCTAGAATCTATCTAACACAATAATGAGACCTTATCATCTTCTAAAATTAAATCTTGAACTCTGTCAGTAAGTTAAATAATATTCTGCAAAATGTCAAGTCAGGTTAGCCGATTTCTAGTTGCCATAGGTATTGTTATTAAGATTTAGTATGGCAGAGCTATAAAAATGATGCTAGTGGATTGATTTACGAAAACTAATAATTTATAACAAACACCAACTACGCAATTATAATTTAGTGTCTTACCAAATAAGGAGAGGACGTAAGAACGATCGCACTGGGAATTCGAATGCTCATTTTTTCAGGGCGCAAGAAACCAAGATAATCTTGAATGTTTGTCGGTAGGAGGGGTAAATGCGGCAGCGTTAGTCGCGAATACAAGAAACGGTGGTACAGGGTTAAATATTCTCCAAAGTAAATTTTTTTATTCACACTCTTATAATATATTTTTGACATATATTGTGCTTTGGAATACTAACTAGTTAGCAAATTGTTTGCTTAACTTTTCATTTTCCATCAACTGTCCTTTTTAAAGTAAGTCTAAACATACAAAGGCTGCTATCGGTAATTGTAAGATGCACACACTGTGGCTTACCCCTCTTTGTGTGTAGACGACGACTATACGTTTATAGGTTCTCATTGGAAATAGGATCTGTATGCCAAACTTCATTTTGGTAAAAAGACATAGGCGTATTGCTAAAGTATATTTTTATTCTTTATCTTTCGTATTGCTCCATAATCTCTGTGTAATGTACCACTGTGATAGTATAGAATTTGCGCTTATAGCCCATTAGCATACAAGATTATGTCATAAGTAAATGCGCTACAACGTGCGTGATTCCTTTTGGGAAATACAAGCGGATTCAGATAAATAAAGTCACCTCCACTATACGATGGGACTCGGGGCACATGCTGAGGAAAGCGGAGGCTAGATTATCAGACAGTAGTTGCGGTTTGTACATTCCTGTACCAGGCAACAGTGGTGTTATGCTTATGATGTGATGTCAGTCCCAACACCAGTCGAGTGGCGCGTAGACTGTCTGGACACTAACTGCCCCAGATTGAGATTACGCTGGCGGAGAGTTCATTGATGGTGCGCGTCGCAGTAGGCCGATCCTCGTTGCACTATGACGCAACTAAACAATTCCACTATTGCGTCTCGCGATGGTTGATTAGGGCCGCTACTACAGTCACAGGGACATAAAATATCTTCGAACCTTACTAATTACATTGGGGATCATCGGCGTACATCTATGCAGTACTGATTCACCCCCGCTTACGAGGGCGCAACTACATGCACAAGGCTGGAACGGCTAGCGGGCTGACTATTAACCGTATCCAATGAACGGATTCATTTTTGGCGCTGCATCGCGTGGCATAGGCTTCACGTGGATATTCCAAGGCGATGGCGATTGAAGCCCGTCGCTGAATCAACTGGTATCCACGATTGGGTGCTACTCGAGGTAGCTCTACTCATCAGTGGGGGACGATTTTCTGTTGTATATAGTGGTGAAGAGTGTATTTAGCTATGATAGCGAGGTTCTCTGTGAGTCTGTGTTACACCTCGAGGAGCCCTGGGAGAAATACAAATTATAGTGTCACAACTAATAATCAAGGGATGCTGAATATATTCTGGGACTAGTTCAGTTGGATCAACCGCGCAAAACAGGTATTAACAAATTATGTCCGAAATTCACACAATCAAAGAGTACATATACCTCTATATGGGTTATCTTTTTCCGGGAAGAACGCTTTTTAATTGTGCGACTTATTGTTTAGGGTCAAAGTTATATCTTGAAAAGTGAATCTCGGCAACCATCCGAGGGCCGGTCAAAGCAGCCATTCTTGATCGGCTTGGTGTAGCTGTGTAGGTTCAATCAAGCTCAAATCGATTTAAAAAATGGAATCACAAGTATATATACGAAATGAATCCTTAGTAGAGACATCAATCTTACTATCACGTTGCTCTTGTTGTAGTATATGTACTGTCTGTCATTTGTATTAGGCACAGGATCAGCCTCAAAGAGCTAACGCATGTGGGAGATAAACATCAATGGCAGAACATCCAAATGGATTTTTTTTATTTCTGGGTTGGATATCATTCTGTTTGTACAAATAGACAAAAGTTAATTAGAATTGGTGCGGAGAGTGGAATGTCTGCTCCCTCAAGTACCATTACGCCTTACACACATTCATACAATTATGCTTTGTTGATATTCGCTATGATTGTGGAGTTTAGGGATTTGAGTGTTTTTAATTTTCATAGTTTGTCTATATATCGAGACAAAGGGGCATTTTAAGTTTTACATGTAAAAAATGCTGAAATTGTGTCTGTTTCATGCACAAGCTCTTATAGATTTAGTTGAAGATTTGTCATACAGTTGAATCTATTCATTGCTAGAAAGACTTTCTAAACTGTCCCTAGACACCCACTAGGAGAAATAACTTGAACTCATAGGGGTAGGCAACTCCTACATCGGTATCCAGAAGATTTATGGGTAAGAAAAATAGCACTTTGAAAAATTGGAAACAGTAACCTAATCCCCACAGCCATGAAATGAATACCATTCGACACCCAAAGTCATTTAAAGAGTGTAATCTTCGGAAATTATTGATAGATTTTCATCATTCTTGAAAAACTACAAATATTAAAACAAAAGAGGACATTCCTTAATTTAAACCATTCACAAGAATACTCATTGAAAAAGATCACCTATCAATATATTACTGGATAAGATCATTTTTCATCCATTAAGGCTGCCCCAAATTTATATTTGCAAAATTCTTTGAAAACAAAAAGAGTAAGTTGATAAATTTGAAACTTTCACAAGAGAAATCACTGCATGAGAAACATTAGTTCACCTTTTAGTACACTCCCTTTGCACTGGTATTGCAGCATAGCTAAATGCTTGTATATTTTTTTCATATTTACAAGTCTTTCATAATTATGTTGTCATACTTTATTCATGGCCAGAGATTTGTCGAATATTTTTGTATATTCTGAAAGAGGAGACTTGTCCCTTTTCAATCCTGAGATCAGTAAATATCCAGACAGGGTCACTTTTTAAACAAAGGAGCGACAGATGAATAAAGCCCCCTAAAATGAAATTTTAAGAGATGGGAATTATTATTAAGGAGTAGTCAAATTTCTCCGCAAACTGTTTACATGTTTCCATTATCCTTGTAGCAACTTTAAAAAAATCATAAGGAACCATCACAAAGGCTAATGAAAAAAACATCACGCACAGAAGAAAAAAAATCTTTTATGTCGTTGCTAAGGAGGATGCGTGCAAAAATCAGAGGTCGTGAATATCCAGCAAAATGTAATAGAAGTGTAAACATTTTGATTTCTATCGTAAAGTACATTAAATTTACTGCAACAACTTAACTGTAATTTGGGAATTTGTTGGAATAAACTTGCATTAAATCGTCTTTGCAATTTGGGACTAAATTTTTCCTTGGTAACGACAGAAATAAATTCATCTTCTTCGGATGTTGCTCCTTGTGTCTTTCATTGTAGTGCTACCTTTTTGGCCATTTTTAATTTGCCTCAAGTAACATGGAAATATGTGAACAGTTTGCGGAGAAATATGATGACTCCTTAATAATTTCATTCACTGATAATCCCCTCCTCTTAAAATTGTATTTTTAGGGACCTTTGTTCATTTGTCGCTCCTTTGTTTATAAAGTGCCCCTGTCTGGGTATTTACTGATCTCAGGAATGAAAAGTGACAAGTCTCCTCTTTTAGAATATACAAAAATATTAGACAAATCTCTGGCCATGAATAAAATATGACAACATATTATAAATATGAAAAAATTAATGCATTTCGCTATGTTGCAATACCAGTGCTAAGGGAGTGTACATGCCTAGATTAGGCAATTTTCAGCCATTTTGTCTACCTGAAATTTATCTTTGCCAAAGAAATGGTTTAAGTAAAAGTCTTTAAAAAACCCTGCTAATTAAAAGAAGAAATTGCTGAATTCTTGAGCAACAAGAAGACTCGCTAAATGAGAGTTTACCTTGCAAAAGATGCCTGGATTAGATAATTTTCATCCATTTTGGTTGCCCCAGAGACCTCTGAAAGGTTTTTATGTCAATCCCGGAAGTGATAAGGTCAGGAATATTGGATTTATCGAGCACACGCCTTCTTGATAAAAGCCATAACAGCCTTGACTTGGATGCAAAGCCAGGTTGAAAAGTCACACGCTTACGGAAGGACTAAAACTAACATTGCAATCTTCTCATTAATTAACTCCTGTGTTTTGTTATCGACTCTTCTGTTATGGCCTTGGGTCGTAGGTAGTGTGGCATGGTATGTTCTTAAAGGGTGTTCAGTCTGTGGCAATAATCGTTTTCTATCGATCAGGGTTGGGCATGTTAATCAAACCATGCATGTTGGCAAAACACATGAGACTATATTAATATAATTCACATGGAGCTGTAGAGATTGGATTAATATCCATTTTTGGCTGTCATAAGATTATAGAGCAGTGCATGCATGGATACAGGTTTATACACTATGCAACATAAACATGTAGTGATTTATGTGTTTAAAGACACAAGGCTATTGTAAGTCGGTTAGCTTTAAAAGGCAACCTCTTTTTGTAATCTGCTAATTAATTTGTTGATTGCTTCGTCATTGTAATGCAAATCCGTAGTATTAGAGGATCAAAACAAAATAAAGAAAAAATAAAATAAACAAAAGGAGTGGATAAAAGTGATTTAATCTAAAGCAATTTTGTAAAAAGATTTTTTTCCCTTCAAAATCCAATAAAACATGCTCTAAATATGGGCTTTAAATGTGAAGATAATGTCAATGAATGTAAATCTTTATTGATTCAGATAATGTCTGACATTAGTATTGCATCATAGTACGGAGGATCATGTACTGATGATGATGGGGTGAATATATTTCCCTTACCAACTCACTTTGAAACACCTGTTTGACTGCAACACTCCCTTCTTAACGAACATAGTGTAGTTCTGTGTGTATACATGTTGTAATGATTACCGCTCTGTATGTGTTTCCCCCCTGTAAGAGGATCATCATAGTCCTGTTTTACATCGCGTGTTAAGAGCCAAAAGGTTTATTAACTCTTGTCTTTGTGCACAGAGTTCATCCCTTGCTGTGGACAAACTACTATACATTTCACAATTATGAGATTTAAACATAAGCCCGGAGTCTGGCCTAGATGATGTCATGTCCGGTAGATACTTAGCTAGGTGCAAAGTCATATTATTAGTGGTACCGTGCATGCAAGACGTCATTTACCACCGTTTCATGTATTATTGGAGATTGTTACATGTTTGTATGATAATGGTTAATGATTTGTTATGTATTATTTTTTTATTAACAAAGAAATGAACCTGTTTGACACCATCACTCCAAAAGTTGGTTTTGAGTGAGGAGAGTGTAAACCATGGAGTCTTTCAATTCAGCTTTCGCTTCGTGTTTTACTGGTGTGCACTCAAACCCTGTACAATTTACTTGTCTGCACAATTTGTTTGTGTGTATTTTCTTATTTTGAATAAGTGCAAAAACAATTAGAGAATGAATGCTATTTGGTAGAATTATGTCAAGTCACAATATCTTTGTTTTGAAGTTAATCAGGCAGTCTTTGTTTGATAAGACCTGCAAGCATGCCCATCTGTGACTGATATAAAAAAATCCCACACTAGTAAAGATAGTGTATACTATTAGGCTAGAATGTCTGTGGTTGTTTACTTTGGGAGTAGATATACTGTCTATTTTAAGGAATTGAATGTGATGTACTTGTATTGAGAAACATTGTATTGTCAGATGGAGATAGAGATATAGAAAGAAGGTGAGATGAAAAGAGAATTTCAGAAGGGATAGAGCGAGAGAGAGAGAGAGAGAGAGAGAGAGAGAGAGAGAGAGAGAAAGAGATAGCGATACAGACATTTATAAAGGTAGATACATGGAGACTGAGAGTAAGATAAACAAGATGGAGAGAGAAAACAAATATTTTTTGGTCGGTAAGGTGGGGAGGGGGAGGGGGTAAAAGGAAAGTGTACAAAGAGAATACATATGAAATGTGATACGTCTTGTCGAAATGAGAGAGAAGTCGCAGATCAAAGATCCGAGTAAATCGACAAACTAATAAAAAAGTCAAAATTTTGAGAAATTTTTTTGGATTTTTCTGCGTCTACCATGCTTCATCTTTGCTCAGTTAAAAACATGAGTGAAAATGTAACGGGAAAGTGGTAAAAAAGCAGTTTTTTCGGCGAGTGTTTTTTTCGGTCATAATTTTTTTTTCCAGACATACAAGCGAACGTCCACGCTCATTCCCCTCTCCGTTTAGCTCCGCCCTTAGCAACGCATGGCTTTGTCATGTGATGTGTGATTCTCAACTGGATTTTTGTTTTGTTTTTGTGAGCGAATAGCGAACTAAACTCTCTTTAGCTGCACTCAGAAATTTTGCGTGCGATGCCACAACCTGCTATGAATAAAGCTGTTTCATCCGGGATAGCGAGCACGCAAACGAATGTCAAATCTAACAATCGGGTGGGGAGAGGGGGGGGGGGTTATGTGGGAAAAGCTACTTATTGCTTGACTTAGCTATCTGGATCCAAATGAATGTTAATTTCAGCATTTTATTTTAAGGGCCGCGATATCTGTTGTCCTGATGGGAATTAAAACCTCCCTATTAACAAATTTGGTTCCATCAGGGAAACATAGGCATACAAAAGAGGTGACGTGATAATACTTCTGATACAGTATTTAGGTTAAAGTCTTCTGCAGTTTATTTTACAAAGTAACGTGTTTAAGAAAGTAGCGTTTTACTAAACACGACGAAACAAAAAATACGATTTACTCTTAAAATAATTCATTTCTAAAAATTATTAATATCTTCTTATTACTGGTAACAGTTTGATCAATAAAAGACGAATCGAGCAAAATCATTACGTTTTTATTTTCATTGTCTTAAGCTAACCTAGCAACTCATAAAACGTGATCAGAGAAATTCTAAATACATTCGTGAGGGCAAATATTTCTTAAACATCTTTTGGAGGCTTATCTCTATCATATACTTATTCAAAGAATATAAACAAAATGCATAACCCCTGTACAAGAATAATTTAGTCTATAAGACCATTATTATGTTCGAAATTTCCAACAGAGTTCAGATCAAATGACTCGCTTTATAATGAGTAAGAGTATACGCGAGTGACATTCAAAGAACGCACGCAAACATCGGAATAAACCCCAAAGGTTTTAAATAGTTTTGTTTCTAACTAATGTAGCGCCAGGATGGTAAACGTCTTTTCTTAAAAGAGTGGACTTTTTCTTAAACAATTAGAAAGAACATGAGTTTTTATTTATTTGACGAAGATATAAAACAACTAACCAAATTTAGTTTCTTTTTTTTGAGAAGATTGAATGTTATTTAGACAACATCGCTTGCTGCGTTTGCCTCGATCATGCGTGACGGCGAGTATTGTTCTCTGTATATCCTGAATGCAGCCTCCTCATTGGTCAATCGTTTCACCTTTGTAACAAGTGGTAGCTAGGGCATTTCGGTGAGTAGAGCGGTGACAAAATGGTCTTATTTTTCTGGCTCGGAGTCAAACGGAAGTCAAACTTCGAAGACGTTTTTTCTCTTGATTTTGATTTCCAAGAGCACAATTCTCCTCGCGTTCAGAGGCTAATATCTCCACTTCTATTTACTCTTTACAGTCGGTTATATATCCAAATTCAAGGCAATGAATCAGAGATCAATAATATCAAATAAAATGGATTTCAAAAATCGCGATTAGTCTCTCCTTTCGATGTGACGCATCACAAATGTTGTGATCTACATGTTTGCCAGTATTCAAACATTTGGCTATTATAAAAATTTATTCTACAATCAGCAAGAACTTTTGACTGCTTTTTAATTGTAAATCCTAAGCTTTATTTTCACTTCTTCAAACCTGGCTCAAATTTGACTGAATGTCCTCATTATTATTTAATCATCCCTGATACCAGGTTTATCTGTGCACATGCATACATATTTTGTGCTCATACCATGCAGCTTTCTGCCGCTGTGCTGACGGAATTCAATATAGTCGCAGTGTCACCCCCATCAAGTGGACACACACAACAACTGGCATACACACACATACACCCTAATATCCACACTCTTGCTTCAATAGTACCATGTTTGATAATTGAATTATGCAAACTTTACATGTATATTTATTGAGCTAAATGGTTTGTAGATGGATATAATTTTGGTGAAATGCATTTCCATTTGTGAAGGTTGGCTTTGAATCATTGGTGCACTTGTGATTTTCTCCTGGAGTGGAATTAACAGAAAGATCGAGTACCGGTCTGAAAATATTTATGCAGTATATTGTTCATTGCACGTGAATTGTTAAACAAATTATAAAAACATAAATTTGCTCTACATGTACATGTTTTGATAATTTGCTTAGGTATTGAAAATTTAACTTGCTACAATTTTTTAGTTTGCAATATTTAATCTAAGATTATACAAGGAGATCACAATTTAATACAATACTGATTTACATGTAGGCCTCTAACCCTTAACCATTATTCTAAATATTTTATACAATATTTGCAGCAACAAAGTACTGAACATCTCAATATTGATTGATTTTAATAGCAAAAAAGCCCTCCAAATATTTCGTCAGTGATTTTATGAACCGTCCTACACCTTGCCGAGTTCCAAAAACCAGTTTTGGAGATAATCGCGTTCAAAGTTTGGATGTTCTTATGACGCTCATAACTTCGCGCTTTTGAAGGAAACCACGGCAATTATTTATATCAATGTAAAGCATAAATTCTATAATTTTACAATATGCAAGAAATAATTTGCAATTGGGGTTTGAATTTTAAATATTTAGAATAACATGGAAGGTAGTATTTTAGAAATTGATTGTTTTAACGACAAACAGGGGGTTAAGGTCACTTCGTAAAATCATGCGTATCACGCGCATGTTCTTTAGCATCCTAAACCACGAGATAGGACGGTTCGTAAAATTATTCAATGCATACGCGCACCGTTCACCCATATCTAGGTCGGGTTGCGCGCCATTCTGGAGACTGCTATAGCGTAGAAACAATGGTTTAGGACGCTTCGTAAGATCACTGGAAGCGATGTGACGTTTTGAACGAAATTTGAATCTTCTATTATTTTTAAAATAATTAAGATTTCGACCTGAAATTTGGTCATTCGATAGAATTGAATACAGGCTTTAAGAATATCGAAAAAACTCAATTTCGAAAATTTGACCAAAAATTTGGTTTATGACGGTTCGTAAAAACAGCGACGATTTAGTAAGGCCTTTAATATTCAACCAGGCTGTAACAAAATTATTACGAGCATTGTAGGGGGTCCCTGGCCACATCAGGGGAAAATTGATTTCATTAATGTTGTAATTTCACTTGATCGATTTCAGCCTGGAGATTAGGAACCCCATTGGTGTCAATATATGAAAAATGAACCCTCCATGTCTGATTCTGTGAGGGATTTCAATCATTTGAGTTGCATTCATAAAAGGGATTATCATGAATAATGCATGCAAGCCTCTGCAAATTCATTTTCTAAGAAGCTCAAATTGATTTTAGACATTCATGATCAACTGGGACGAACATGTATGCCTTTTTGATGACTATCTTTTAGGATGTGCATCAAATTTTGTGGGGATTTAGAAATAGCATTCATGAGCTATTGAGAAAAGCCCATGAATGTGCACCTGTGTTTTCACAGATAATTACATGATAAAGATTTAGAATAGGAGCATCGAGACACAAGAACTGAGATCTGATGAGGCATTTACACAATGTAAGAGAGAGATGGGGGGGGGGGAGAGATAGAGAGAGAAAGGTGTAGGGGGGCTACATGTAGAAAGGAGGGAGGAAGAAGTGTACATAGGGAAAGGAAGGGATATAGCTCAGGGAGGAAGAGAAGGGGGAGATGAAGGAGGAAGATGATAATTTAGCTAGAGAGAGAAAGGAAGGAAGAAGAGAAGAAGAGAGAGGGAAGAAAAGTAGAAGAGAGAGAGAGAGAGAGAGCATCGCGAATAAGGTGCGAGAGAGACCAGAGAAATAGAGCGAAGGAAGAGAAAAATGGAGCAAGTATGCTAAATTCTTTGCCAGTGCAGCACTAATTTTTACCCCCACTTTGGGAAAGTGGATGCAATGATCATTGATGAGTTTTCAATCATCTACCAGTGTTACATTTTTCTCCTATTATATTACTCTTAGCACCCTCTCAAATCATTTGGCTGATTGGTAAAAGATACATGCAGCAAGGCAGTTTCAATTTGTTATGATTGGAAAAGTGGACAAGTTAATATTTCTGATGTTAATAATACCGTGTTATGGTTCTGTGTGCCCAGATGGGAATGTACGAGTATACAGAACATGTATGCTTCAATGGGAGTGACGGTAATTACTTTTTTCTCTCCAGAGTATGGAGTGGAGAGTATGCACAATATTTTCAGAACTGTACTTGAATCCAATGGCAACATAAAAACCCTTCTACGTGATTTAGGCTGTTATTTACCTGGAAAGGCAATATAAAAGAGTCAATATCAGTTTATCACAAAAACTTGAAAACTGTAAAGTAATTTAGAACTCATTTACCAAAAGCATTTAACAAAACTACAACTTATCCAAATGTCAGTTATAGTTGTTGATTGAAGGGAGCTTCTTCAGAACAAGTGTAATTTGGGTAGACTTAATAATCTACCTTATATCCAACAATTAAAATACGTAGCATGCATGTATGTATGTTTGACTTGTTATTAATAAACGTCATTATGATGAAATAAATTACCTAGTTAGTGTGCATAGGAATTAAGGAGAATCAACCTCCAAATTAAAAATCAAACATTCTGAAAGAAACTGTCCTTAATGTAGGATAGTAATATGTAAACAGGTATGAGAGAGGACAATAAATCTATCTTTTAACCTGTTGGAGACGAGCTGATTTGGCTACAACACACATTTCCCATAGACCTCAGCCCGAATATATTCGGGCTCAGTCCCCAACGGGTTAAAAGTTTATAGCTTCCCAGAACTACCTTTCAAAGCAAGGGTTTATTCAAGGAGAGAAAAAAAAATTTGCAACCCCAAGTGCTTGGCAACAAATGCTTAAAAATAGGGAATCGTCCTTTATAGGGTTTCTCCTTTAATGATTGAACTGGCATTGACTTTTAGATCTCCATTGTACGATGTCCTTGACAAAAAAACAACCAAACAACAAAAAAAAAAAAAACAATACAGAAAAAAAAAAATCATATTTGGCTTCTCAAGCATCCTCGATCATCTTCGTCATACCGAGTGCTTATTGAATATATTATTGTCTGCCACAAAAACAAATTGAAAATTAATCTGAAGTCCTTTATTATTGAAGACTTGAAATCTTGTTTTGCAATAGACGATACTCTTTTGTTGTACTTTGTTCACAGCTTATTTTGCAAATCCTTTTTCAAAATGCTATAATATTAATAATAATAATATTAACTTCGTTTTATTTACCCAGGGTAGCCGCTTCAGTTCTTTATATCAACTGTTCTCCCAGCGGGCCCTGCATGCTATTGGTGGTTGGAAAACCATACACCTATTCTGTCTTATAAAAATATCTTTTGTTTATTAATAATAATGATGAAAAAGCTTTAAATTTACATAGGAGGGTACATGTATTTGCAGAAAAGATTATGCTCTAACATTAAAATAAATTATAGACCATTATTTACATGTGTATCTCCACACAATGTAAAGATACTGCATGCTGCCTAGGTTTATTCTACATTTGATGGCACTCCAACCAGGTTATTGTTTGGGCGAGGGGGGGGGGGGGGGAGGCAAATCAACTCCAAGATTACCACTGAACCGGCATAATTACGATTTCTAATGACAATTGACAATCATTCTTTCTCAGAATACCATCCCTCGTTATCAAATTGTTTGTAATGGTATTTCTAGAAACACACATGAGATTCTGAAGAATTATTTATCTAAGGTAATACCACTTCACCCAGGGAATACCCCTTTCTAAAGTCCCAGACAAACATGAATCCTGTTTTATCATCTAATGATATTCAATGTCTTAGAAACCCAGATCAACATTGATTGGAGGTAAATGAATGCTGCATTCAAAGCCCTTCTTGAGCCTTGATAATTGGATTCAAGAAAAACTGTTGAAACGTGCTGGAAAATCATTCTTGCCTATAATACAATTTTTTGTTATTATTTTCGAAGTTATAATATATTTTTGCGCAATTATCTTTTATTCAGTGTTTATGCATTATTTACAAAGTCTCAAAGTGGAAAACTTAGGGGCCTGGTCATTAAACAAGTAATTTATGGTTTACATGACAGTTGGGTAAACAGAAAACATAAAAATGATAAATATATTGTCCTTTAACATCGTCATAATTATAGTTTTAAGACTCAGGCTCTGTCTATGTAACCCATTTAAGAGAAGAAATGCACTACTTTTAATCTACTGGTCAATAGATTTCTTGTGCACAAGCTTTTCAATGGTTATTTGGAAATGAGTGATGCGACACCTTTTAGTGAAATATCAAATTCTGTTAAAAGTATACAACATTTTTTAGTCCACAATCAATTGTAAGAAGGGATCTCATTTCTCTTAGGTCGGTATGATATATTATCTGTTTGCCAATATATGACAGGAAATGAAAGCATGACAAGGCGTAGCTTGAAGAGCATCAGACAAATATGTAGATGGGGGGAAGTATGGGCCATCGTTATCATCACCTGTGGCGGAAATGCATTAATGGTAGGGGCCATTAGGAGTACTAATAATTCACACCTACGTCTATGCACTCTAGGAATGGGGTAATCATTTAGATGAGATAAACCCCCTCAAGCGCAAGCACCAGCACGACGCCACTTCCCCGCCCCGTACGGGGGAACTCTTGAGAAGCACTGTTGAGAAGCAGGGTAACCCAGAGACTCCACAAGGAGGACGCGTTTACACTAGTCCGATCGATCACTCCTCATAAAGAGGGGGTCTTATTGATGTTGTTGAACATCGCCAGCATACTAATGCAGTTAATGGGTGGGTTATGTTCACACTGTGTCACCTTTTTGCTGGTAATGCTGCCATCATGATCACCTTTGTTATGATCTTTGTCAGCATTATCATCATCATCATGACCATCGTCTTCATCATCACCATTGCTTTTACATTATGATAATCACCATTCGTTCCTGTAATCCTCATCATGGAGATCATGATCATCTTCATCTTCATCATCATCACAATCATTATCATCATCATCATCATTATCATCACAATCATCATCAATCATCATCATCACAATCATTATCATCATCATCATCACAATCATCATCATCATCATCACAATCATTATCATCATCATCATCATTATCATCACAATCATCATCAATCATCATCATCACAATCATTATCATCATCATCATCATCATCATCATCACAATCATCAATCATCATCATCATCATCACAATCATTATCATCATCAATCATCATCATCATCATCATCACAATCATTATCATCATCATCATCATCATCATCACTAATATCATAAACATTACCAGCATCATCATTATCATCATCATCTTCATCATCATAATCATCATCATCACCGTCATCATTACCGAAGCCATTATTATTATCATCATCACTCCTATCATCATCTCCATCATACATACTCTATAAGGCAACTTACCAAAAAATAAATACACACTCAAAAAGTTGCAGGATGGCCGCATTGCAGGATTACATACACACCGGATATACCGATCTCCCTTTTCTTCCATTGACTTAATAGGAGGGGATTAGTACATCAGGTAGTATAATCCCTCATTGCAGTCAGCCCGCAGATGACCAAGGGCATTATTTCTGGTAAGCCGTCTATAAGTCATGGTTGTCGTATCATCATCATCCTCATTAATAGAGCATCTAACTTTTTTGTATTTCTCTGGAAATATAATGTGAAAAAAAATAATGTGGAAAAAAATGACCTGCCTTGATTCAAAGATACTTGGCTACATGAAAATTCAACTGCATGATGCTAGATACATGTATGAGGCGTTAATTGAAAAACAACGGAGAGTGGCCCACAATGTGGAGTTAAATTTTTCAGAGCATGCAAGGTTAAGTCCCAATTAGAATGCAATTATACTTTATGAAGGTGAAACGCGGACATGGAGTAACGCAGTTGAGAAGGATACTGTGGGGGCGCACATATACGAGTTATTTAAAAATGTTAACTGTAAGTAGAATGCAATTGTGTTGCCTGTGCATGTGGCGAGCATTGTGGCCTGCAGAGCCAGAGGCTCGAACTGACTTAACTTTCATGACATGTTCTAGGCCAGTCTAGATCTAACTTAGAAGATCTAGATCTAACGTTATTTTAGAATCTATTATCAAGATCGTTAAGTTAGACTTCACTTAGACTTAGTTCTAGGTCAAAATTAGACCATGTTTGTTGTTTCTAGATTCGGCATATAAAATATATATTGACTGCTTTTATTTTCGGGACACGGTCGTTTCTAGACTGCTCTCGGGAATCTCCGAATCTGCCATAACCCGCGACCTGCGGTCTTGGGTTATAGCAGATGCGGAGATTCCCTTGAGCAGTCTAGAAACGACCATGTCCCTCAAAGCAGTCAATATATCTATAATATACATATATCAGTGGCATTGTAAACAGAGATGTGGAAGATAAGTCTAAACCGTCAGTCTTTATAACTTAGTAATAAAAATGTGGTCATGGGTCCATAAGTTTGCTTTTTATCCCCAAATACCCCCAAAACTACCTTTACCATATATTATGATGTCATTTTGTATACACTATCAACCATTAGGAGCACTGCTGCAATTTGATCAATAATAAATAATACTGTTAAAACAACTTCTATAATCAAATTATGATTACATTTATCACTCATGCATTAAATTTTGAAATCATGAGCAATCTTATTCACTGCACAAGCCCATAATCGTAATTTACCATGAACTCATCGGACAATCAGCAATTTCTAAGGTGTATAAATTTTAACTTACCCAAATTGGAAAGCAAATTCCCTGCAACCCAATTTTGGCACCATTTATTATTTTTACAAAAGTGGGCAATGCTTACTCAAGCATATATATAAAACCAAGAGTTTATATATATATATATATAAAACCAACAGATCACCCTTTTTAACATTGATATGAATTACACGCTCTTTTGATGTGCAGTTATGTGCCATTCCGTTATCGTAGAGGGATTTTACAGCCACAAATCTGTTAAAGGCGGTCCTGCACATGTGCCCGCCGCCATTGTTCCACGAAGAGGATAAGGTTGTCAATCAAAATTAGTGCAAACACAAGCCAGCCAATCGCGATCGCGCTGGGGAACATACACCTTTAACCCTGATGTATGAGACATCCTGTAGGCTCTGTACATGCAGATAATAGTTACTCCCATGCCATCATCTATAAGCAAGAGTACGTACAATGCAAGAGGGATAAAAATCACTTTTATCATCGTTTTGTATGGTTTCTATTTTTTATCAACTTAAATCTAGGGTTTCTACATTCTTGACATTTTCACAATAAATTAGGACACATGGATATTCATCAATATGAATTCAGTAATTTTTAAATATGAAATGAGTTGAACTCAAAAGGTATTGTTTGATGTATACATGTAGCTTTTATTTTTATCTTAGTGAAGGTAATATATTCTTTATTTTAAACTTTGTTTTTGTTTGACGTTAGATTGCAATGAAATGTTCAGCTGTATGTATGACCAATAAACTATTTATCTGTTCATACTCTAGCATCAAAATTATGTACACATATATGCTGTATTAATTACATTGTAAGTGTAGTACGAGTAGTAGCTGTACTTTCTAATCTAATATACCCAAGTAAAAGAATATTTAGATATAAATAGTAATCAATTGAACACAGCTTAAGTCATAAAATTGTCAAGATGTTAAGGGATAAGAATCCAAGAGCCCCAACATAACTGGAAAAAAAAAGGGCATTCGATCTTTGAGAGAGAAAAAGAGATGTTGTCTGCCTACGAGCCGTCAACCCATGAGGGTTTAAGTCGGTTAAGGTGTGGTTTCTGAGGTGGGCATTTCAAATGAAGATTTAAGAAGAGAACCGGAGCCAACAAAATTAAATCTCATGCATAAATGCATTTGGGTCTTTTAATGAAATTTGATGTTAGTTGAAGGGACTGTAGGGCTTGTACCTCCTACCGGCAAAATCTACTGAAGATAGCATAAGTTAGAGCCATGGTCTAACTAGGGGGGGGGGGGGTGTTTCACAAAGCGTTCAGTAAGAGCAAGAGTTGCACTTAAATTCCTAGTTGTGTGCAGTAATATAATTACATCACTACATTGGTCAGATCATGCTCAGGAGCATGCAGCAGTTGAGATGTCTATCAATAAATTTGTGGTTAAAATACAAGGAGTCTACTTCAAATTCAATTGCAGACTTTTAAGTCTACTTAAACGCCGCTGTGTGAAACCCCCCCCCCCCTGGTTGTACGAGTGCCACAGATTTACCAACTCCCGTGTTTTCCTTGCATTTTTGATGTGGGTTATGCAAGAGCCGGGACTTCTGCTCTGTGTGTCTTGAAAAAAATATGCACCCTCCCTTCCGTTGCGTCTGCATGTAAGGATTTTCTGAGAAATCTGATCTGAACATATACAATTTGCTTGTCTGACATAGCAAACTAATATAGCAACTGATTCCGTTATACTGTGTATAATTCTTTTATAGTTGGTTTGAATTGAGAAAGGTCTGTGCATGTACCAAACTCGCTATATTCAACATACCTCGTCTGATCCTAATGAAATATCAAGAAATGTTGAAGAACGTGATGAGATGTTTGTATACTCTATCCTAACATACTTTCAAGTCTCTTCCACCCCGAATACGGTTGCGTACTCTGACTCATTAACAATGCGGGGAATCAGTAGTGATGGACTTCGTATCAGTGGATTTAAGCATGAATTGAAGATTCCAAAACCACATACGAACATATTTGATATGAGTGGGATCTGACGGGTTGGCCCAAAGTAAGAAATGGATAGTGTGGTTGAAGTTGCGTAGGGGGAATCATTAAAGATACCGTAGCGTTTTAATCGAGATATGATAATGAACGAGAGGGAGTAACTAGAGTGAGAAGATAATGCTTCATTTTTTTTATGATGAAAAATGTATCGAAACCGCATATTGATGTCTATTGGATTATGTCGGGGCTTTATATCAAACTTTAAAACAGGATCTTTCTTTTATGTGTCAAAACCAATGCTTAGAAAAAAAAGCAAATTTATCTAATAAAGGTATCAGAATAACAAATCAGTGCTTTTATGGCAATTTTGAAATTATTATAGAAATTTGAAGTTCATTCTGAATCGTAATAGATCATTTGCTCTATTTACTCCTACGCACATCACTTTTAGTATTGAACCCTGTAGCTGTAAGGAGAGAGTGGGGGCTCTCTATTACACTTTCGCTCCTCCCCCCCCCCCCCCCCCACCCCGCCCCCACTCTCCCTTACAGCTACAGGGTTCAATTACTTTAAAAGTGACATGTGCGTAGGAGATAAATAGCAGCAATTGATCTATTACGATTCAAATGAACTTCAAATTCTCATATAAATATTTCAAAATGCCCATAAAAGCACGATTGTTTTTCTGATACCTTTATTGATAAATTTGCTTTTTTTCTAGCATGGTTTTGACACAAAGAAAGATCGTTTAAAGTTTTGATATAAAGCCCCGACATACTCAATAGACTAAATTGCGGTTTCATACATTTTTCATCATAAAAAAAATGAAGCATTTATCTTCTCACTCGTCTATTACTCCCTCTTTCATTTCATATCTCGATAAAACGCTACGGTATCTTAATATTCCCCCTACGCTACTTCAACCCACTATCCATTTCTTACTTTTGGGCCACCGTCGATTCCCCACTCTATTCACAAACGTGTTCTAGTGTGTTTCGGATTCTTCAATTCTCTTAAATCCACTGATAGAAGTCCATCACTACTGATTCCCCATGTGTTAATGATCAGTCAGAGTCGCAACGTATTCGGGTTGAAGAGACTTGAAAGTATGTTAGATAGAGTATACAAACATCTCTTCACGTTCTTCACATTCTTGATATTTCATTAGGATCAGAGCGAGGTATGTTGATATAGGCACGAGGTTATGGTTACATGCACAGCCTTTCTCAATTCAAACCAACTTATTAAAAGAATTAACTACAGTATAACGGAATCTAGTTTCCATATATTAGTTTGCTATGTCCAGACAAGCAAATTGTATATGTTCAGATCAGATTTCTCAGAAAAATCCTTACATGCAGACGCAAGGAAGGAGGTGCATATTTTTTCAAGACCAAGAGCAGAAGTCCCGGCTCTTGCTTAACCACAATCAAAATGCAAGGAAAACACAGGGAGTTGGAACTGTGCACTCGTACAACAGGGGGGGGGGGGGTTTCACACAGCGTTTAAGTAGACTTAAAAGTCTGCAATGATTTGAAGTAAGACATTCTGTATTTTAACCCACAAACTTTATTGATAGACATCTCAACTGCCTGCATCTCTGAGCATGAATCTGACCAATGTAGGATGTAATATATTACTGCACACACTAGGATTTAAGGCAACCTTTGCTCTTACTGACGCTTTGTGAAACACCCCCCACCCCCCCTAGTTGAGGACCCATGGCTCTACTTATGCTATTCTTCAGAGATTTGCGGTAGGAGGTACAAGCCCCTACAGTCCCTTCAACTAACACAAATTTCAAATCCAGACCCAATGCATTTATGCATGAGATTATTTTGTTAGGCTCTGGTTCTCTTCTTAAATTCTTCCCCCCACCCCCTTTTGAAATGCCCACAACCAGAAAACACACCGTAACCGACTTAAAACCCTCATGGTTGCGGCTTCGAATTAGCAGACAACATCTCTTTGTTCTCTCTAAAAGACGAATCCCTTTTTCTCAGTTATGTTGGAGGCTCTTGGAATTCTATATCCCTTAACATCTTGACAAATTTTTGACTAAGCTGTTGTATCAATTGAATTACATATTTATTCATAATATTTTTACTTTGGTTATTATTAGATTAGAAAAGTAACAGCTACTACTCGTACTACACTATACAATGTATATACAGCATATATTGTGATACAATATTATTGATGCTAGAGTCATGAAACAGATAAATAGTTTATTGTCATACATACAGCTGATCTTCATATGGCAATTACGTCAAACAAAAAACAAAGTTTAAAATAAAAGAATATATTACTATCAACTAGATTTAAAAATAAAAGCATACATGTTTACATCAAAAACATACCTTGGTTCAACTCATTTCATATTTAAAAATTACTTGAATTCTATTGATGAATATCATTGTGTCCATAATTTATTTGCTGAAAATGTCAAGGAATGTAGAAAACCCTAGATTATATTGATAAAAAAGAAACCATACCAAACGAGATTGAATAAGTGATTATTTATCACTCTTGCATTGTACGTACTCATTGCTTATAGATGATGGCATGGGCGTAAACTATATTATCTGCATGTACCAGAGACTCAGGGTGAATCTCATACATCAAGGTTAAAGGTGAATATGTTCACCCCAGCGCGATCGCGATTTGGCTGGCTTGTGTTTGCATAATTTGATTGACAACCTTATCCTCTTTCGTGGAACAAATGCGGCGGGCACATGTGCAGACCAGCCTTTTAAACAGATTTGGCTGTAAAATCCCTCTAGATAACGGAATGGCACAACTGCACATCAAAAGACGTGTAATTCATATCAATGTAAAAGGGTGATCTGTTGGTTTTTAATTATATATATATATAACTCTTGCGTTTTATATATATGCTGAGTAAGCATTGCCCACTTTTGTAAAAATAAATTAAATGGTGCCAAAATTGGGTGGCAGGGAATTTGCTTTCCAATTTGGGTAAGTTAAATTTAACACCTTTAGAAATTGCTGTGTCCGATGAGTTCATGGTAAATTACGATTATGGGCTTGTGCAGTGAAAGATTTGCGTCTATTTCAAAATTTAATGCTATGAGTTGTAAATGTAATCATTATTTGATTATATAAGTGTTTACGTATTATTTATTATTGATCAAATTGCAGCAGTGCTCCTTAATGGTGATAGTGTATACAAAATGACACTTCATTAATAATATGTAAAGTAGTTTTGGCGGTATATTGGGGATAAAAGCAAACTTATGGCACCATGACCACATTTAACGTAATATACTAAGTTATAAGACTGCGTTTAGACTTATCCTCTCACATCTCTGTTTACAATGCCATCGATATATGTATATTATAGATATATTGACTGCTTTGAGGGAATGGTCGGTTTCTAGGATGCTTCAAGGAATTCTCCGCATCTGCTATAACCCAAGACCGCAGTGCGTGGTTTATGGCAGATTCGGAGTTCCCGAGAGCAAGTCTAGAAACGACCGTGTCACGAAAATAAGCAAGCAATCATAATATTATATATGACCGATCTAAGAACAACAACATGGTCTAAATTTATGACCCTAAGAACTAAGTCTAAGTGAAGTCTAAACTTAATCGATCTTGATAATAGATTTAAAAAACGTTAGATCTAGATCTTCAAGGTTAGATCTAGACTGGCGCTACGACATGTCATGAAAAGTTAAGTCAGTTCGAGCCTCTGCTCTGCAGGACCACAATGCTCGCGCACATGCACAGGCAACACAATTGCATTCTACTTACAGATTAACCATTTTAAAAATACTCGATTTATATGTTTGCGCCGCCCACAGTACCTTCTCACTGGCGTTACTCATCCTTTCACTCAAAATGCTCTCTCGCGCTTACCTTGCATCTCGAAACAATTCATCCACCGGGAATTTTTGAATTATAATTACGTCTAGCATATCCTAATCATGCGTAGATCTCTATCCTCCATAGCTATGAAAGCGAAGTTTACTCAATTGAATAGGGCTAGCGTCCAGTTTTTTTCTAACTTTATATGCTCATTAACAGTACTGCCTACATCTGATGCAGTTGAATCTAGTATGAACAAGTTATACGCGCAAGATATACTTTACGAACTGTTCACTTTTCTTATGGCAGGTATCTAATATGATTATCGATTACGACGATCAATGCTTATTAAGTCTATGATTTCGTCAAGGCAATATACAAAACTTGGCAATTGATTGCGATGCTACCCCTAGCTCTAATGAGCGATTCATGACTGACTACGGTGACAACCTCGTAATAATTCCCTTATAGCTGCTATATGAAACTGCAAGGGCATCGCGTCGCGTACTGACTTGAGGTGAATAATGTAATTCATCACCGTCAACTGTGAGGTGCACCTATATGTTAAAATTTCCTCCTAGATAAGTACAATGAGAGATAACTGTATCATTGGAGTCGTGATTATCAGTCAATAATCTATTAGTATATCCTGTTTCAATGCTCGGTAGCCATACCTGCTAAGCAGATTCTATGATGAATGATGATCATTTGTTGTATAAGTCAGATGCTGGAGTTCATTTATAGATATTTAATGTATCATGACGATGATGATGATCTCATCAGATGATGATTGTGAAAATAATGCTATCGGATATATATCAGATGAATCGGTTGAACTAAATGTACTAGATTATGATGCATTGAATCGATGAATTGATGCAATATATGATATTCTACAATCATTTATGATATCTATTGATATTGATAGAATGATAATATGTCCTTCGATGATGTATGATTGTGATGATGATTGATGATGATGACTCTAATCGTCTGATTTACATGATCGATGATGCATGTCATGATGCATGTGTATCAATGATCGATTATTATCATATCAATGTGTCCGGATGCCATATGAATATACGTGAGTCATGATAGAATGATGAGATGTAATGCATTTCAGTCGATCAGATCGAAATGATGATGAGATTGTGATCTGATTGATCAGGTATGATAATGATTGTAGATGATGATGATTGATGATGATTGTGACTGTTAATGATGTGATGATGATAATGATGTGTGATATGATGAAGCATGAACGATGATTCATGATCTCCATGATGGGATTACAGGAAACGAATGGTGATTGTGATTATCATAATGTAAAGGCAATGGTGATGATTGAAGACGATGGTCATCATATTGATGTATGCTCGCAAAGCTCATAACAAGGTGATCTGATGGCGCATTCCAGCAAAAAGGTGACACAGTGTTGAACTAACCCACCATTAACTGCATGTAATGTGCGATGTTCACACATCAATAAGACCCCCTTTATGAGGAGTGATCGATCGGACTAGTGTAAACGGTCCTCCTTGTGAGGTCTCTGGGTTACCCTGCTTCCAAGTGCCTTCTCAAGAGTTACCCCCGTTACGGGGGCGGGGAAGGTGGCGTCGTGCTGGTGCTTGCCGGCTTGAGGGGTTTATCTCATCTAAATGAGTACCCCATTCCTAGAGTGCATAGGACTACAGGGTTGTGATTTTTAGTATCCTAATGGCCCTACCATTATGCATTTCCGCCACAGGTGATGATACCGATGGCCATACTTCCCCCATCTACATATTTGTCTGATGCTCTTTCAAGCTACGCCTTGTTCATGCTTTCATTTCCTGTCATATATGTGGCAACAGATTATATATCATACCGACCTAAGAGAATGGAGATCCTTCTTACAATTGATTGTGGATAAAAAATGTTGGTTCTTTTACAGAATTGATATTCACTAAAAAGGTGTCGCATCACTCATTTCCAAATAACCTATTTGAAAAGCTTGCTGCCAGAAATCTATTGACCAGTTAGATTAAGTAGTTGCATTTCTTCTCTTAATGGTTAATAGAACAGAGCCTGAGTCTTATAAACGTATAATTATGACGATGTTAAAGGACAATAATTTTTATCATTTTTATGTTTTCTTGTTTACCCAACTGTCATGTAACCTAAATTACTTGTTTATGACCAGGCCCCTAAGTTTTTCCACTTTGAGGACTTTGTAAAATAATGCATAAACACGAATAAAAGATAATGCGCAAAAATATATTATAACTTCGAAAATATAACAAAAAATTGTTATTTATAGGCAGAATGATTTCCAGCACGTTTCAACAGGTTTTTCTTGAATCAGATTATCAGGCTCAGAAAGGGCTTATGAATGCAGGCATTATTTACCTCCAATCAATAGTTGATCTGGGTTCTAAGACATTGAATATCAATTAGATGATAAACGAGCGATTCATGGTTTGCTTGTGGACTTTAGAAGGCGGGTATTCCCTGGGTGAAGTTGCGTATTAACCTTAGATAAATATTCTCAGATCTCATGTGTCGGTTTCTAGAAATACCATTACAAACAATTTATTAACGAGGGATGGTATTCTGAGAAGAATGATTGTCAATTGTCATTAGAATTCGTAATTATTCGGTTTCAGTGGTAATCTTGGGAGTGATTTGCCTCCCCCCCCCCCCCCCCTCGCCCAAACAAATAACCTGGTTGGAGTGCCATCAATGTAGAAAATAAACTAGGCAGCAGTCAGTATATCTTTACATTGTGTGGAGATACCATGTAATAATGGTCATAATTTATTTTAATGTTAGAGGCATAATCTTTTCTGCAAAAATACACTGTACCCTCCTATGTAAATTTAAAGCTTTTCATCATTATTATTAATAAACAAAAGATTTTTTATAAGACAGATAGGTGTATGGTTTTCCAACCACCAATAGCATGCAGGGGCCCGCTGGGAGAACAGTATATATAAGAATGAAGCGGCTACCCTGGTGTAATATAAAACGGAAGTTAATTTATTATTATTAATATTTATAGCATTTGAAAAGGATTTGCAAAATAAGCTGTGAACAAAGTACAACAAAAGAGTATGTCTATGTGCAAAACAAGATTTCAAGTCTTCAATAATAAAGGACTTCAGATTAATTTCAATTTGTTTTTGTGGCAGACAATAATATATTCATAAGCACTCGGTATGACTTGAAGGATGATCGAGGATGCTTGAAAGCAAATTGATTTTTTTTTTTCGTTATTGTTTTTTTTTTTTTGTTGTTGGGTTTGTTTTTTGTCCAAGGACATCGTACAATGGAGATTGTCAAAAGTCAATGCAGGTTCAATCATTAAAGGAGAAAAACCCTATAAAGGACGATTCCTATTTTTAAGCATTTGTTGCAAGCACTTGGGGTTGCAATATTTTTTTTCTTCCTTGAATAAACCCTTGTCTTTAGAATGGTAGTTCTGGAAGCTAATAAACTTTTAACCCGCTATGGGACTGAGCCGAATATTATTGCGGCTGAGGTCTATGGGAAAAATTGGGTTTTTGTGTAGTAGCCAAAATTCCCCCCAAGCCTTCGTTCCTTCACAAACAGGGGTTAAAAGATAGAATTTATTGTTCCCTCTCTCAACCTGTTTACATTTACTATCCTACATTAAGGACAGTTTCTTTCAGAATGTTTGATTTTTTAATTTGGAGGTTGATTACTCCTTGAATCCTATGCACACTAACTAGGTAATTTATTTCATCATAATGACGTTTATTAATAAACAAGTCAAACATACATACATGCATGTACGTATTTTAATTGTTGGATAAGGTAGAGTTATAAGTCTACCCAAATTACACTTGTTTCTGAAGAAGCTCCCTTCAATCAACAACTATAACTGACATTTGGATAAGTTAGTTTTGTTAAATGCTTTTGGTAAATGAGTTCTAAATTCTTTACGTTTTCCAAGTTTATTGTGAAATAAACTATATTGACTCTTTTTTATTTGCCTTTCCAGGTATAAATAACAGCCTAATCCGTAGAAGGGTTTTTATGTTTGCCTGGATTCAAGTAAGTTCTGAAAATTTTGTGCATACATCTCCACTCCATTACTCTGGAGAGAGAAAAAGTAATACCGTCCACTCCCATTGAAGATACATGTTGCTGTATACTCGTTACATTCCCATAGCTGGGCACACAGAACCATAACACGAGTTCTTATTAACATCAGAAAATATTAACTTGTCCACTTTTCCAATCAAACAAATTGAAAACTGCCTTGCTGCATGTATCTTTTACCAATCAAGCCAAATGATTTGAGAGGGTGCTCGAAATATAATAATAGGAGAAAAAATGGTAACCACTGGTAGTGATTGAAGACTCAATTCAAGATCATTGCATCCACTTTCCCAAAGTGGGGGTAAAATTAGTGCTGCACTGGCAAAAGAATTTAGCATACTTGCTCCATTTTTCTCTTCCGTTCGCTCTATTTCTCTGGTCTCTCTCGCACCTTAATTCGCGGATTGCTCTCTCTCTCTCTCTCTCTTCACTTTTCTTCCCTCTCTCTTCTTCTCTTCTTCTTCCTTTTCTCTCTCTAGCTAAATTATCATCTTCCTCCTTCATCTCCCTTCTCTTCCTCCCTGAGCTATATCCCTTCCTTTCCCTATGTACACTTCTTCCTCCCTCCTTCTCTACATGTAGCCCCCCTACACCTTTCTCTCTCCTATCTCTCCCCCCCCCCATCTCTCTCTTACATTGTGTTAAATGCCTCATCAGATCTCAGTTCTTGTTCTCGATGCTCCTATTTCTAAATCTTTATCATGTTAATTATCTGGCTTGAAAAACAGGTGCACATTCATGGCTTTTCTTCAATAGCTCATGAATGACTATTTCTAAATCCACAAAATTTGATGCCATCCTAAAAGATTAGTCATCCAAAAGGCATACTGTTCGTCCCAGTTGATTCATGAATGTCTAAAAATCAATTTGAGCTCTGTAGTAAAATGAATTTGCAGAGGCTTGCATGCATTTATTATGATAATCCCTTTTTATGAATGCAATCAAATGATGATAAATCCTCACCAGAATCAGACATGGAGGTTCATTTTTCATATATTTGGACACCAATGGGGTTTCTAATCTCCAGCATGAAATCAGATCAAGGTGAAATTACAACATTAATGAAAATCAATTTTCCCCTGATGTGGCCAGGGACCCCTACAATGCTCGTAATAATTTTTGTTTACGCCTGGTGAAGTATTTAAGCCTTACTAAATCGTCGCTGTTTTTACGAACCGTTCATAAACCAAATTTTTTGGGTTCAAATTTTTTCGAAATTGAGTTTTTTCAGATATCTTAAAGCCATGTATTCAATTATCTATCGAATGACCAAATTTCAGCGTTCGAAATTTAATTATTTTCTAAAAATTAATAAGAAGATTCCAATTTTCGTTCAAAACGATCACATCGCTTCCAGTGATCCTTACGAAGCGTCTAATAAACCATTGTTTCGTCGCTATAGCCGCTCTCCAGAAATGGCGCGCAAACCCGACCTAGATATGCGGTGAACGCGTGGCGTATTGCATGAATAATTTTACGGAACCGTCCTATCTCGTGCGTTAGGATGCTAAAGAACATGCGCGTGATACGCTATTTTACCGAAGTGACCTATAACCCACCTGTTTTGTCGTTAAAAACAATCAATTTCTAAAAATAACTACCTTCCAATGTTATTCTAATAATTTTAAATTCAAACCACCAATTGCAAATATTTACTTGCTATTGCTAAAATATATAGCAATTTATGCCTTTACAATTTGATATTAATAATGCCCGTGAGTTCTCCTTCAAAGCGCGGAGTTAATGAGCGTAACATAAAGAAA
>CALNVZ010003425.1:18544654-18560577 GCA_940671915.1 Paracentrotus lividus | reverse complement strand
AAGGAGAGAGGGAGAGACAGACAGATAAATACCATGATTTTGTTGAAACACATATCTATATGACATCCTTCTAGCAAGGAGATAATATCTCCTTGCTTCTAGCGTGGCGCTTAATTTGGGGTAGTAATTACATAACTTTTATGTTATAAAAGGCCCCCTGGGAGAGCAGTTGCTAAGAACCGAAGTTGATAATAATGATAATAATTTTATTTATGTAGCGCTTCGTACTGGTGTTTCTAAGCGCTCTGATGGTCGGGTTTAAACCTTGAAAAATAACTCATAGAAATCTAAACGTACATGTATCACTTAAACTCAAATGAAAAAATTTGCTACTGGTGTGGCTACCCTGGGAAAGTAAAACAATGTTATTATTATTATAAATGATTATGTGAAATTGTAGATAACTACATAGTTTCACAACAAAAACAACAAAAAAGGCAATCGTGCGCTCGTATGAAAAAAAATCAATAGATTTGTTATGTGTACAAAGGGCTGATGCGCAGATAGAGCTGGGATTGGTAACACTGCTGATTCGTGACTTTACATCAGCGTAGGATATTTGTAGTGGTTGTGCTGTGTGCATGGCAATCCTAAGCTCAAATTAGCCGATAATAGCCCTGGGATTGGAGTCTCTTAAAGGTACATTCATGCTTAGATTGGTCGCGTGCGTTGCATTACCTTGTTTCTCTTTATTGAGATAATTTCTTATTTATTTACTTTCATCAACTTTGTTGCTTTGCCCAGGGTAGCTCTTTTTAGGTAGTTGATTGAGACTGGATATGTACAAAAAAAATCATGAAAATTACTATTAAACAGATTGCATTATGTATATACATTTCTGCTGGCTGCAAGTTTTTATATGACATATTAATATATATAGAGATATATATTTTTTGGTTATGATGATATACATTTAATATGTTTTAATCTTGGAAAAAATATGTTGCAAGAAAGAGGGAGAGAGAGAGAGAGAGACATTCTGCATGTTCAAGCACAAAAAAAACAACCTGTTTCGAAACCCTGTAAAGACTCGTCACAGAGCAAGGAGAGAATCAATTCACAAAAAACATTTATCTTTAATATGACTTTTGAGGTCGATATTTCTTTTATTCAAAGTTGACAATGATTCTTTATCAAGTACTAGTTGCAGCGATGCCCAGACACACTAGTTTTGTTAAACAATGAAGTGATATGCAACATATCTAATGGCAAGCTTTATATATGTACAAACTTGTATTGTAAAATCAGAAAAAATGGTAAAATTGTATAATTTCTAAAATGTTCTGGGATAGGCTATACTCTTTCGGATAACCCATATGATGAATCAATTTTTGTATTGAACACAATAGGATGAAGAGGATATTGAGATAGGCAAAGAGGAAGAGAGAGAGAAAGCTAAAAGAGAGAGAGAGAAAGAGCCGATGGCAGCTAGAAAAAGCCAGATAGAGCAAAAGAAAACAAAAAGGCATGGATGGTTTGCTTCTGATACAAGCAAAATGTCATGGCGTTCTTGAACCGTGCGAATTGAAACATCTTGAACATACATCAAATCGTGACAAAGCTGTTATGTCACCATGGTGAGAGCATGCATAAAACGTAATTTGATGTGCATTAGCTTGTCAGAGCAAAAAAAAATCCCCTGGCTTGTTGGAAAAATTTACGGAGTCTCATGACTTTGGCGGTGTCTCTTGACTCGCCGTCTTGTTGAATGTTTATTATTTATGGTTGGAAGACGTGACGCTCTCTTGTACATTGTTGTTGTATGAGATCAAGGCCCTTCCATTATAAAGTGAGCTACTCCAAGGCGCTGATAGAAAAATTGTGGTATGTTTGTTAGAAGGGCGTGTGTATGTGATGTGATATATGGTATTGGGCAAAACATTAGAAAGTTACATGTATATACATGTAGTTCAATTTGAGATAAATATTTAATTCCCCTAGCTTGTTTTTTTTTTAACAGTTCAGGAAAAACCTTCCTGTTTGATAGAATAGGCAGATGCAGTAGAATCAATTTGGTCATCCCTTTTTTCAACAACCTCATTTGTTGTCTGTCCTGGAAATGGTGTATGTTATTGAAATTTTTTAAATGTTTCTTTAGAGAACACAGTCCGCATATCTATCTGTACTAACCCATTGACTACTGAACTATTTCGTGCTATAAGTTAGTAAAAGTTCCTTAAAAATCATAAACACCAATTTCTTTAAAAACATTTTGTCTTGTTTCCTTGTAAAGTATATACAGGTCTCATTGAATCCTGTTACATGATTTAAAGAACCATCTAAAGCCCTGAGGCTTTGATTTTACTGTTCAATAACTGTTTTTCTTCATCGCTGATTGCTCTAATAGCAGTGACATTTCCACGATACATCCCTGCATTGAGAGCCTGCATGGTTAACATACATTTACATGCTCCATGCGGGCTTATTGCGGAGATTGAGGCGCCCAGTGATATTGGGTAAATCATTGGTGAGGTCAACGCACTTAGGCAAGTCAGCGCGCAATTTGATGTTCGGTGGAAGGTAATGAAGAGAGTCCAGCATCAATCCACTGTGACCCTTAATAAGTCACTGTTTTTGAGTCTACAACCTGGGTTTTTTTCACCAAAAGCTTCATTTATGCAATTCTGATGTTAGAGACTTCGGTCGGATAGATTTACTTCCCTCAGATGACTAATCTTCAGTGCATATTGAATGTGCGTCTCCAAGCTCTCGCTGGTGATCAGCTTTCATTCACTCTCTTTAAAAGTGTAGGCGGTTGTGAAGTGAGCTAGACTAGGGTTTATTCTGTTTGAAATCATTTTGTCAACCTGCGTGGTACATTAGTCCACACTTTATTTAAAGACAGGTTCAACTGTGTTTTGGTCCGTGCAAGTTTCAGAAACAAACCAATTAGTGTAAACTGTTGTTTTATTACAGTGTATGTAAAGATCGCATGTGGCTTTAAAATCTGCAAATGCAGTACATTATTAAAAGGACTTAACCCATTATACATGACGCAAATTTTAATATGAAACATTAATGTCTCACATTGCAACTTACTGTGTACATAAAGAATCAGCTGGTGTGTATAAACTTAGTGAACAGGTTAATTGGTTGATTAATTGATCGATATATCAGACTGCAAAAATTCTAATTAAATTCTTAGGTACTTGATAATAAGGATGCATGTTTTACCGACTGGGCACTTTTTTTTTAAAGACCACTGCAGTTCTACTGACTAATCATCCAGATTCTTTGCATATATATTCATAGTCATTTGGTTGGAATTTACATTGCTTTTGATCATCCACTCCATCCTCATCCTTTCCTGTTCCAAATGTCTCTTTGCAGTACATATCTCCACTCCATCCTCTCAAAATCTAATGCATCTTTATACAAATCACTAACTGCCCATACTCCATCTTAATTAGGTAATTATGGCCATTCTATTTCCATGGCCAATAGGCTACTGTTTACAACCTAATTATGATGCATTTAGACTTTTGGACATGTAATTTTTGTATGCGGCTAAAGCATAACTTCCCGAAAGTTATTATCAGGGAAAAACTTTCTGTGAAAGATACCCATTGCATTGCGGATATGACTATAATAATATATCTGCACATTTTGATGAATTCTTGTCTATTCCTTTTTCTACGAGAAAAGTATTCTAGATAAAATTTTCCTCTTGAGGATATTGGATTCTAACATTGTGAATGCAATTCTATTCGCACACTGGATGACTTTAATGTCAATACCACAACGCTTTATCCCAGAACATGATTCTTTGGGAGGATCTATGACAATATGGATGCGCACTTGGTGGATTCATTATCTATCCATTAAGGCTAAGTGATCTTTACAAAAATAAATCTATTTACTCTGATGAGCAGAGTGTGAGAAGGTCAGTTCCATTAAACATCACAAAGAGTAGCATATAGTGCTAATGGTCTGTCTTTTGTTATCTAGCATGCTAGAAGACGGAAACATCGCCCCCTATCCATCTCTCTTTTCATGAAAAAAGGGAAACATTTTGCCACCCCCCCAAAAAAAAGGGGAAACAGTTGCCACCCCAAACTTACGGAAACCAATACCTATCAGTTTTGGAGAAGAAGATGTACATAAGGTAGTCAAACCCTGTGTCTGAACACGAAATGTTGTGTGGCTTATCTAAAATGGCTTATTTGTCAGGCTCGTAAATTTCAAAAGCTGAATATGAGATCTCAAAAAAGAGACGCTTTAAGGGGAAACCAGATCTGTTTGGGTGGACAGATATTACTGACTGCCTTAGTCCTTTATAACTTTCAAGGCTATTTGAATGAAAATGATTGAAAATCAATTCTGTTATAGATCTTACAGATTTACATCAAGAAAAATGTTTTTCCACTAAATCCATGACTTTTAACAACACTCTCACATCCTTAAAACGAACTGGGAAAAAAAAAATCTCCCTATTTTTTTTTCAATATAGAGCTAATTTGTTGTACAGTATTTCTGCTAAAGACGTAGGGGAAGATTGTACATAAACAGAGGGTCATATGGGAATATGTCCACTGGTATCAAATGGCCATCTACCACCCCATTTTTATCATGACCGTTAATCAAATTTTACATCTTGCATACAAATTTGACGTATATCGGCTGAAATAGATTAAACCAGTAGGAAACAAAGCTGGAGATAAGCTCTGGGGATGCGGGTGAAACTGGTGGGAATTTACATGTCAATGTGCATTGATGTGGCAGGAAGGTGAAGGAATTGAGAAAGCATTATTCCCCGTCCGACACCGTTACTCATTGTGACCTTATGAATAGTTAAATTATGACATGATATTGATGGATTGCTTTATTAGTCTAAATATGTGGAAGAATTTTAGCCGGGTGTTGAATGTGAATATTTACTCTCCGAGCTGGGTGTGTCAATTGAGCATCAGGATATATGTATATAATTCATATCAAGCTAGATATAGAATCATTCAGGGGAGGTGCGTAGAAAGGAGAAGGAGGGTAGGAGTGAGGGAGGTGCAGTGAGGGAGGGCCAGGAGAGAGATTGGGGGGGGGAATTACCATTCCTTTAAATAGAGTGATGATGATAATGGTTCTGATTGATGTATTAAATTAATGAATTCTCATATTCATAATTAGGGTATTAACAAGTGAAAACAGTAAGATAATAGGCACAGTCCTGAATAACGAGAGCATATAGAAATAAAGATGTGAAGGTGGTGAGAGGGGTAGGTGAGTTGTATGCTCTGAGAGAGAGAGAGAGAGATGAGAGAGAGGGGGGGAGGGGAGCTAAAGGCACAAGAAAATCCACTCTAGACAGGGGAGGTTCAGCTACATTTGGCGAAGAAGGAGAGATGAGAGAGAGAGAGAGTGATACAGTGTAACAGGTTGTACACGTAGGTTAAATAAAATGAAGAGATGAAAAAATAAGCAAATTGAAAGTCAGATATGATCGAGAGAGGGGGGGGGAGTGGGGAGACTCAGAGACTCAGCTATGTGAAATGTAGACATAGTGAAAGGAGGAAAAAGGTGACGGTGTAAGGGAAAGAGGGGAGAAAGAGCAATTAAGAAAGTCTGAGAGAGATGGTGAGACTGAGCTATAGTATCTATGTATGTAAATGGAGGTGCAGAGATGGAGACAGAGACAGAAGATGAAGGAGGGGAGGGAGATGGAAAGAGAGGGGAGAGGAGTAATGCAATTAGCCAGAGTGTGCCCCGTTCAGTGTACATGCATTATCATTCATAATGTAAAGGTTGCCTTGTTCTGGCCCCTGTGTAGATTGAGTGTTCAATTATTCAGATGAAAGGTATCGTGCTTGCATCCATCCAGGCCACAGCCATAACAGGAGCAAGATAGAAAGATGACATCAGAAAGATAGGGTGGGACTATGCATTCTTTCAGTACACGAGGGAATGCTAGAGTTCAGTTCATACACAACTTCTTCTAGATGTAATAAGCAACAATTGTTTTTATGCAATGAATCTTTTAATATCAACTTTATACTATTGTTTATCCGTGATGAACAACCTTTTCACTATTGAATCTGTTGTTGATATTCTAGAACAAATAATTGCTCTTTACAGTGTCAGGTGGATCAATGCAATAAATGCAAATTCTAATTTATTTCCATACATTTTTATATGTTATAATAATAATATGCACCTATATAATCCTATAAATTTGACCATTGTTTTCAAGCAGTGCATCATAATTTTATAAATTTATATAAAACCAATGCATGTAATTACCCTGTTTATTAATGTATGTTAACTAGATATTTTCTGTATGTTATAAGTATGATTACAATGTAGGTCACCCATCATTTTCCGAATTTGTAATTTACTCTCATTTAAGAGTCAGTTGACTATTCTAGGGAGGAAATACAGTGTGTATGCCATTTTAAATGTGTATAAACTTTCATTAACTTTTATTTATTTTATATCTTTGTCTCTCAACAGTTAAAGCCGCATACTTGGATGGACCACCAGGTAAGACCATATTCTTATTTGCTTTGGACACAATACACTTATATTAAAGCTGGTGTATAATTTTGGGAGAAGGAAATTTTAAATTTGGTTTGACAGTTAGATAATATGAAGGATTGAATCCTATAACTGTAACAAAGAAAATGATATTACTTGAAATCTCGTTTTAGTGTCTTTATTTCACAATATAAGTATAAAACGTGGAAGTCAGGGACCCGACACCTTTCAGCATTCATGTGGAAAACCAATGGGGATTCTCTTGTGTGGGTGATACACACAGATCATTATGTTCCGTTCATGCGGTAACCTTCGGCAAGCGGACACCGGAGCAAAGGTCTAAAACAACCGTTACATTATGTTTCTTTCAAACATTTGTACTGAAATTCACCGGAAATCATGAAAGGAATATCAAAAGATCTCTCACACATATCTTTTACTGCAATGTGGACAACATGAGACTATATTTGATTGGATTTATGTCGATTCCTTTTTTGTTACCAAAACTATACACCAGGTTTAAGGAAATATTGACTGCTATGAGGGGCATAGCTGTTTCTCTGGGTTCAAGGGGTCCTCACATTATGCTATGACGGTCAAAGGCACAGCCGTAGGGTCATAGCAGGTTTTGAGGTTCCTGAGAGCCAAGAGAAATAGCTACACAAGGTAGGTCTCAAATATTAAAAGCAGTCAATATATCTGGTGTATACTGAACATAAAACAAATAAAAAAATAAGAGACATGTTTAGATAGCAATGAGGTGATTCTACAAATAAATATTAACAGTAAATTATGATGAGAAGACCTAACACTACATAATAGGCCTATATATATCATAAGAAAGTTTCATACCTACATTATTTTCTCCCCACAAGCTTGAACAATACAGATTGTTTAGTCAATTTTTGTTTGTAGATATTAAGCAGTAGGCCTACATCAATTGTTTGAACAAGCAAAATCTTACTAATAATTTGCTGAAAGTAATGTCTACTGAACAACACAGCTCTTATTTGTTTTAAAACCCTTTTTGGTTCTCATCAGCAAATTACGCATGTGGCTAAAAATAATCATCACTATTATATCATAATGTTTGGCAGACTGTTATTAATCAATATGACGCATAGATGTGTGGGAATCAACATTCTCCCACATATATGTTGAAAAGCATTGATTTTTTTCCTCTAGTTTATTAACGATCTGATATTACAACTGCATGTATGCTTCGCTAAGCATTCACGAATGTGCTGTTGTATCATTAATCGTGTTGCCATGGTTTTGGGTAAACATGCGTGCATTGAACATATGGAGAGAGCCAGAATGATGTTATCTTGAACATAATATAAATAACCTATTCAGCTGGGGAATTTTATTCTTGCTTATCATTACATGTAATTCTATTAAATGACCAAAATACCCATAAAAACTGACCTTTCCTCTCAATAAATCAATATTTATCATTTTGTAGGGTGGCAGCATCCTCTATTTATTTAGATAAAGTGAGGATCCACTTCAAATTCTGAGGAACACCAATTACAGACAATGATAAATACCTCCCAAATTGTCTGTGATCGACCTCCTTAAAAGGGAGCAGAAGACACCACTGTACTAACCATTCCCTTGATAAATTACCATAACAAGAATATTTAATTATAATACTGAGAGAGTTTGTCTGAATATTATGAACCCTGAGGAACCATATAGGACTAAATAGAAGTGATGCTTTACATGGATGCTGTGATATAGTTCCTTTAAATAATCAAGAAGTACACAGTTTACTGCGGTGGCTTCTAAACTCATCCTAAATTGTTTACCCTCTATCCATTACAAGGATTACAGCATACAACAGGAGAAGAACAAATATGTTCTCAAGATAGCGGCTCATGATGCGCCCTTGATACCGTCTCCAAATTGCACCTTATCTTTCCCAAAAAAAAGGAAAAGAAAAGAGAGGCTGGCGTCTACCCTACTGAGCAATTATTTGTCATAGAATTGCCATCAAATTGCATTTTCTAGTTTTCCTAGAAATTAATGATGCTATCATTTGGTTTCCCTAGAGATGTATAAGTCTTGATGATCATCAAACGTGACACTCGTTTGCTTCTCCTCCAGAAGTAAAATCCAAGAATTATATATTCCGTTCCAAGCATGATCGATTCCAGGGCAAGACCTCATCAGTCATACTGGTTAGAGCGACTCCAAACCGACACCAGACCTAAGGACAGTTTACATGTACCTCAAATGGTTAGTTAGTGGTTTGTCAGGTGTCAGTTTGAGGTTGGTTTTACTGTTGTGACTTGACGTAATTGTTATTCAGGAGGCTGCTGTTTAATGTTCGAAGTGGATTTCAGGACTAGAAATTTCAATTGCGAGAAGTGATGCAGAGATTGATTTTTTTGACAGATGAGTTGCTGTTTGGTCTTTAAAAAAAAGGATTCACACAGAATCCAGCCAATACCTGGTAAAAGAACTATCAAATGTCATTTAATTACAACTCGATTTATGTGAATCGTGTTTTGATTTAGTTTAAATCTGTCTTTTCCCCTCCAAAAACAGACCTAAGGATGATGATAATGTATGAATACAAATTCGGCAAGCTTGCAGATTGTCTCTGTAGAGCGCTACATATAATGTCGTGTAAAGTAATAATAATAACATTTTTTATTTACATAGTGCCTACTAATAAAACGGTATCATCTCTAAGCACTTAATATATTTCCTAGTCACCTGGTGTTTGTCTGTCTTTCTGACACCTGTCCAATCCTAAGGAATCATGGCAATTGGTTAACTCATTCTATTCATATCAGGCATCTATTGAAACCTGGGTGGGGAACTGAGAGCATGGGTAGATAAAATACCTTGCTCGAGGAGACTAAGTGCTATGTCAGGGATCTATAATATTAACTATTGCCATTCCAACTCACAACAGAATATTTCAAAAAGACCCTGGATTTATATATCCTAGTTCTCACAACCTGAGACAGACCAGACGTGATGTTTGTACACAAAGACAATAAACAGAGTGGTTGCTAGGCACTCCACAAAGTGCTAACAAACCGGATGGAAAAAAGTAGGTTATTTGATTGCTTTAGCTATATGGCTGTAATGTAAGGGTTAGCGTTTTGTGGTTCATTTCAATATTTACTCCTATCAAGGGAGTCACTGAAATGCTCCATTAAGCAGACAATGACTTCTGTTTAGTGAGAAGTATCTGTAATTATGACATTATGCCATTTATAAGGCAATCCTACATGTAGGTGACAGTGTATGTTCTGAGTTGATACATAGAACTATAAAGTTTTTATGCCTCCGCGACGAAGTCTCGCCGGAGGCATTATGTTTTCGGGTTGTCCGGTCCGTACGTACGTCCGTACGTACGTCCGTACCGTCCGTACGTCCGTTCCCACTTTCGTTCCACGATAACTTAAGAACCGTTTGACAGATCATCTTCATTCTTGTATCATGTATACATACTGAGGTGACAATGATCTGATTAGATTTGGGGTCACAGGTCAAGGTCAAAGGTCACCGAGGTCAATAAATAGGTGAAAATAGCAGTCGTTCTCGCAATAACTCAAGAACCGTTTCACGGATTAACTTCATTCTTAAGACATGTGTGCATACTGGGGGTGACAGTGATCTGATTAGATTTTGGGGTCATGAGGTCAAAGGTCAAAGGTCCTAAGGTCAATAAATAGGTGAAAATAGCTCATTCCCACATAACTCAAGAACCGTTTCACTAATCATCTCATACTGGTAAATGTACATACTCGGGTAACAATATCTGATAAGATTTTGGAGTCATAGGGTCAAAGGTCAAACGTCACAGAGGTCAATAAATAGGTGAAAATGGCTCGATCTCACAATAACTCAAGAACCGTGTCACTAATCATCTTCATACTGGTAAATGTATGCATACTGGGTGACAATGATCTGATAAGATTTTTGGGTCATGAGTCAAATGTCAAAGGTCACAGAGGTCAATAAATATTTGAAAATAGCTTGTCTCATGATAACTCAAGAACTGTTTCATGGATCATTTCATACTTGGTACCAGTGTGCATACTTGAGTGGCACTGATCTGATTAGATTGAGACTTTTTACAAGGTCAAATGTCAAGGTCAAAGACATATTTGTATACATGAACATGAAAATAAACAGATGAATGTTCCATATATTTCTGATCTGGCAATGGCGGAGGCATAAATTTCGACCGTGCGCGGTCGAGGATTCATCTAGTTTTTATAGCTACGTTGTTAATGTAATAGTAAAATTCTCTTTATGAGGTATTAGCTAAGTACTGAAAACTTAATACCAATTATCATTACCATAATTATCAACATACAGTCAGGACATTAAACTGCTACTTTGATTGGACAAACTAGGTTCGAGGTTTATAGAGAGACTATCTGCATTCATTGGCTCGTATTCTCAAAAGTTGCCTAACTTTAAGCCTAGCTTAAATCTGTGGTTTAACACTTATAACTAGTCAATAAAATGATTTAGGCTGTATTTCTGGCAATATAATCTTATTCTGTGAAATAGTAATTTTTTTACAAGGATTAAAAATGTGTAAATTTTCAGAAATACCAAGATCATTTTATTTCCTTACCAGAAGAAAGGAAGGTCTCCTGAAGATTTGGATCTACTTGTATTAATTGGTAACATTGGCAATAAATGCCTTTCATCATGTTTCCTTGTTTTAGTTAAAGATTTCCAAATTATGGACCACATCATTATGTTTAGATACAGAAACAATAAAGGTGAGGATCCAAAAGATCACACGGTGGAGCAAATATTGGGATAAAACAAAATTGACTACTGAGACTCTATTGATGCATTTTAAACAAGGAAGATCCCTCATCTCCAAAAGAAAGAAATAGATTTAAAAAAAAAGCTACAGGACAAAACTGGGAGTAAACTGTGGACCATTTTGTTTGGCAATGAGCTTGTTGATGTAGTGCTAATATGACGTCATTTGCCATGCATTCCCCTGTATCATCGAGAGTTCAATCCCATATTACATAGATGACGGATGATGTGTAAACATTGGAGCTCCTATCAATAATGACATTGGTGGAGAAAATGTGTGACATGACATTCTCTCAAAAATTGTCTTTCTCTCAAATAACATATCGTATTTCTCTCTCTACGTATGTCTCTCCCCCTTGAGGACACTTTGAATGATGATCACACGCATTCCAGTGTTAGAGATGAAATATACAGGATAACAAAGGCTCTTGAAAATATTGTGTTGATATATAGATTTAGATTGCAGTGGAAGTTGTGCTATGCTTTTGAAGTTTGCATGCTTTACATGAAATCCATTCTGGTATTGCAGATGAGTCATCAATGCATTCAAAGAATTTAATTGTCATGGAAATTTTTCTGTGAATACGTTTACTTTATTCTAATTGAACTAGAAAATAGATAAGTTATTAGATTGATGCAATACAAGTAGAAATAATGTTTTAATGCAAGATAAGGAGTAAATCTTGAGCAAGGAAAATATTGCATATGACTTTTGTCTACCATTTTCACGGTGTTCTCTAAAACTAGCCAGTTCATCTCAAATGGAATAATGATGAAGGGATATCATTTTACTTTATCATTGGTTTTATTTATGTTATCCAGCAGGGTTAGTCTAGGTGTTAGTCATGCAAATCTACACTCACAGGCATCCTGCAGTTATAAAAAAAGTAATTACTGGCTGAAGTCTTGCTAAAAGTACATGCCTGGACTTTGACTTGTCTCTCCCACCAAATTAGTCCACCCGTCTTCATTTTTATTGAAAAAGGGAAGGACCCACGCTGTCTGCACCACCTAGCAATTTGAATATTGCAAGTGTGACACAAATTGATAAGGAAAAGAGCGGGGGCCGGCCGGCCTCGCAACATTCATGTTTTGCCAGCGCCGGGTAACCTTGTAGAATGTGCTCCGCTGACCGAATTTCAGATAGGTTTGCCTTCAATTAAAAGCAGTTGAGTATACAGCTTGAGCTCTCGAACTGTTCTAGTGCAATACAGGTCTTGGAGTGAATCGGACATTATCAGGATGCAATAAGCGACTTGGCCAGGGGGTATATAGCGGGAAAATGCAGTGAAGTGAACAATTAATGGAGAGAGAGAGAAAGAAAGAAAGAAAGACAGAAAGATAGAGAAGTTTAGAGAGTGAAAGAGAGTTTAATCTTTGTGATAATTTGAATTTGAACATAGGACCAGATGCAGTGCCCTATTTGGACAGTGATATATTTACCCTTGAAATAACACTCCAAAACAATTATTCAATAGATTTAGATAAAATATCATTGATATTTTCCCCACCCCCCCCCCCCAAAAAAAAAAAAAAATCCAACAAACAAATGTCTGCAGTGTATTTTCTATGAAATTGCAGTATTTTTACTGTATACATTTGATTGTCTAGTCTTTGCAGAACTGAAGTCTTCTTTTCAAAATGTCATTTTATTTCCCTTTAACTTAATAAAGGCATTCATTACATTTCAGTGATTTTTATAGTGACATACTGGGGTGTACTTGGCAAGAAAGTGGTTTTAAAGCTTTTCAATTGTTCCTTGTAATTTGATAGAAACATTTGTTGCACAAAAATTTGCAATTTCAAACCTAATATATTTTATTAGAATTGATTTATCGCATATAATATACCTCATCAGATTTGAGAGAAAGAAAGTTGAAGGAGAAACTGCCTCAAAATAAAGTTGAGCAGAACAGGAGTGAAAAATACAATTTGATATGATTTTAAGAGAAGGAACTAAAAAGACGTGACAAAAGGCAAGGCGTGTTTGTGCAAGCTTCCTGACATTCAAACCATGCCAATGGAGAAATGCAAATTTAACTCATGTTGCCCCGCAGGCTTTTCCTGAGATAATCAAATATTTGAAAGGAATTGCGGCACCACTAAAATTGATTCCATTCTCCTCCTTAATTCACGTCTCTTTTCCCCCCTCCTTTAATGTTCTCTTTATTGTTTTCTTTATGCATTCCCATGCAGGCTTCAGAATTAGCTCTTGACAGCAAAAAAAACCATAACATTGTCTGGAACAGAGCTCAATATAGCGTGTGCTTATTATTGAACCGGGTATCTTGTTGACTGGGACTGAGGCAAATATTAATAAAATACGAGGCAATTTCAACATCAATTTCAAAATCAATTCACAGAACAAACATTGGGCAATAAATGCGTCAATGAGGGTGAAATTAACGAGAAGTTTGAATGCATTGATCTTGATTGATCTGTTGATAGTCATTACATTCTATGTGCTCTTCATGTTCTCAGTTACCAAGAATACATTTTTCCAAAATATATAGAGTTTTATTACTCTGTTGTTCTACCAAAAGCATGAGGATGTGCTCATAATATATCTTAATTAAGTAGAATACTTTCCTCAAAGTAGAATATATATATATATATATATATATTTTTTTTTACTGAGATGTTTCGAAAAAAATTATGAATTTTTGCTTGTAACATTCCTTATTATGATGAATATTCGACTTTGAAAATGCTTACATATATATTTCTTGTCCATTTCAATTAACTTCTGACTGTATGGGCATGTTCCTAATTATGTTTTATAGAATATCTCTCCATAAAATATAAGAATGGTCCTTGTATGACTGAGTCATGCCTTTGTGTTTGTCATGTTTCCAGTTGGAAAGAATGTCTCTTGAAACAAGAATATAGAATTAGTTAACAAGTGTCTATGCAAAATGATGCCCATATGTTCGTGTTTCTCATAATATCTGTCAAAAGTAGAGCTTACATTACTTAGATACCTCATGACTTTAACTGTGTGCTTCTAATGTTTCAAGTTAAAAAGGATATTTCTCTTTAACAAATGTTTTGTATCTTCCCAAATTCAAGTTATTTGTGATCATGCTCCTTGTAAAACAAAATAAATACAGTATGTTTATCTGCTCGTTCTTTCTCAAATCACGTCTGTGTGTTAATGAGTTTCCAATTAACAACATTATCTTGCTTAATAATGGAAAGAATATTTTGTATTTTCTTTAGCTAATCCCTAATTCCATTGTCATGACTGCATTATCATTACATTGACAAATGTGAAAGAAATAATCACACTTTTAATAGATGAGGAAAAAGAGGCATGTTTCATTATATGAATGTGATTAATTTTATCGTAAAGCACCAATCAATAGAGTCATATTCAGTCTAATTTGACATAATTATATCCCTGTAATCCTGTGAATTATGAGACCAGGTGGCTTGGAGTTGGTTGCTTTTTAAAATTCCAATTGGTATTACACCGCCAATTTCCTGCTGCTTGAAGTTACTAGCGAGCACCACTTGTTTTCTCTAAAAATTTAACCATAGCAATGAATAACATATTTTGATGTGATACTTACTTATCTTTTATTTCTATATGGCCAAAAAAAAAAAAAAAAGAAAGAAAGAAAGAAAACAATGATGAAGATGTGGTCACCTTTTAAAGTCCCAGACCGGACCGAGAAATGAAAACCAAAATTACATATAAAATGAAAGCTAGTATTTCTTCCTAATACAACAATTCCCAATTTAAGCATTTTTATCTTCCATTTAGAAAGTATTTCATTAAAAAGGTGATCGAACCTCAACCAGGCCATCCCTCCCAAGTACTCGTAAAAGTACCCCTATTATATAATGCGGCTGATGACGTCAAAGAAGTTTAAGGGAATGCTGCTGCCAGGCATGATAGGGTTTCGGCTTTAGAAAACACGTTTGTATTGCTATGTCAGAACAATAGACCCCATGTGTGCTAGAATTCTATTGTTCTGACATAGCAATACAAACGTGTTTTCTAAAGGCGAAACCCAATCATGCCTGGCAGTAGCATTCCATTAAACTTCTTTGACGTCATCAGCCGCATTATATAATAGGGGTACTTTTACGAGTACTTGGGAGGGATGGCCTGGTTGAGGTTCGATCATCTTTTTATGAATACTGTTATGAAAATTTAATTTATTTTGGGGGTATTTATGTTATACGCCTACTTAGCTTTCAATCGATGTAAGGTTGTATTTACTCCGTCAACGGTCTTTAAAGAGCTGTAGCATACCCCCCAATGAAAGACATTGTAGTCACTGCAAGGAATTTTCACTGTGATGGGCAATAAACAGACCAGTTATAAAGAAAAGGAAGCGTTACATAGTTCTTTTCCATTACCAAATAAAAGTCAATCATTTTTCTGTGAATGGAAATATTCCAGGTCAATATTTAAGATGTGCAATTTTCTTTAAAGCATTATAAATCTCCATGTAATGTTTTGAATTTCAAACCTTTTTACACAATTAGAACTAAATTTCAAGTAGGGCCTACATTATAATATCTATATAAGAATACTCAAAAGCTTGGCGGGGGGGTCGTCCATAGACTTTGCACGGGAGGGCCAACGGGACTGCATCTCCTCCTTGGATTCGCCTCGCCGAGGCCCCCGCTTCAACCCA
>CALNVZ010003425.1:18466107-18539766 GCA_940671915.1 Paracentrotus lividus | reverse complement strand
TATATATATATATATATATATATATATATATATATATATATATATATCCATCCTGGAATTGCGTATTGTCTGATGCTCTAATGAAAGTGGTGATAAAAATTATAAAAATTGTTATGAAGAAGATGATGATGAAAACAATTATCACAATTATTATGATGATGATGATAAAAATAATGATGGCAATAGTTATGAAGATGGAAATTATGATGAAAATAATTGTCACAATTATTATGATGATGATAGTAATAACAACGATGAGGATTATTATGTTGGTTAGGATGATGATGATTGTAATTCTGATGATATGAATATTTACCTAAACTGGAACTGTAATCTTTGTGATTGTCTGCTAATTTAACGGAAGTTATAATGATCATTAAATAAATTACGACATTAATAATGATGATAGTGGTGTAAAATGGATATCTTTTTAAAAACACAGATGGAAATTTACACAACGAAAGAAAGTTTATTTAAAGAAAAGGGAGACCTGAAGAACCTCTGTAATAGCTACAACCCTTAAACTTCTTATGTTGTTCACATCTGTTGCCCAAGTAACAGCATTTTCATTACCTAGCCTTATAAATATAATTAGTATATATCCGTTATTCTCTACATAATACACCTCACAAATATCTTACTCTGTAACCAATACAGATTGAGATTGGTGATAAATTTCATGTTATGACGTTTTTACGACACCGCACTGAATAACGTTGGTAAAAAATCCTTACCTGTGGAAGCTTTTATGTTAATATTTATAGCATGTATATTTTTGATCTTCTCCCAGACAAATTTATTACAGCCTGTAATAAAAAATGTTAATAATTTACAAATGCCTGTAACTCAAAGAAAATTATTGATTATGCTAATTCATGTATAAACCATTTTAAATTTTCATTTTTTTTTTCTTCAAATGATGTCTTTTGTATTCATTACATTTGCACCCATGAACTTTTGTAATGAAATTCATCACACATGTTTGCATTTCCTATTCATATCGAGAGTACGTACCATTTATATATGGAACTCAAATTTTCTAGCCACAGAGTACACTTTCACAGATATGATAAAGTATTTCTAAATGATCATAATGCAGCCATGGTTGACCTGTAACAGTGCATAAGAATACTTGTGGTTTCATTTCTCCTGCCCGTTTAACAATAAGTACAGTTGAGCGAATATGTGGGCTTCTGAAGTATGAGCAAATTATCTTTTCAAAGATGATAATTATTATGATGGGGGAAGGTGATGATGAAGGTGAAGATGATGATGATGATGATGTTGATGATGATGATGTTGATGATGATGATGATGATGATGATGATGATGATGATGATGATAGTGATGTGAGATGATGGTGATAGTAATTGATGATAATGGTGATCATGATACATCAATGATTTACCTGTAACAGCATCTGAAAACTTGTGGTTTCATTTCTTCTGCCCGTTTAACAATAAATACAGTTGAGTGAATATGTGGGCTTCCGAAATGCGAGCAAATTATCTTTCCAAAGATGATAGTTATTACGATGGGGAAGGTGATGATGATAGTAATGTAAGATGATGATTGTCATTATGATCATTATTTTGACAATGATGGTTGATAGTGAGGATTGTGTTGATGGGATGATAATAATGAAGGTGATAATGATGATGGTGTTGATTGGGATGATAATAAAAATTGATTATGGTGGTTATGGTAATGAAGATGATGGTGCTGATCGTACTTTTGATGATAGTAAAGATAGTAATGATGATGATGGTGATGATAATTGGGATGATGATGATAGTGATGATATCGATAATACTAATAATATGCACACGCTTATGACATCGGCGGCAAACCGGTTGTTGTACTTCTTCTGGACGTTTAGCGATAAGTACAGCTGACCGAGTATGTGGGCCTCTCATATATGAGCGATTATTTTTTCAGAGATGATGCGGAGTAATGAAGCCATCTTGCCCTAACCTTGGGTGTGTAGGATAAGCTGCAGTGGGGACGATGAATAGTCACCCTCTGTCCACACATGTAATTTTTTTTATACCTTATGCAGCGGTCACAACTCGCGTAGGCTACGGGGCAAGTGCATGCAATGTAGCCTGCGTTGCATGCACGTTGCATGCAGCCGTCGTGGGTGAATTTCTGCGATTACTGCGTTTCTGTAGTAAGGGTATTGTAAAAACTTCCTGCACATGGTACATGCAACGTGCCTGCAGGGTACGTGCGCTGCACAAATTTTCTACGAAATCCATAGTAGGGAGTTGCACGTCAAAGGTACGGCGAGTTGTGACCGCAGCATTAGAGTGTGTTCAATGTCCAGTTTCAAATTTATACGCCAACATGAATCATGATACAAAACGCAATTACAAAACGCTGATATAAAGAAAAACAAAGAGGGTGTTCATTGTCCCCCATCCCCGGTCGTAAAAATAAACGTGTTTCAAATCTCAATTTAAATTTAAACGCCGAAAATTTAAACGCCGAAAAGATGCGTTTACAAACACAATCAGCTTCAATTTTACGACCTTGAGCATCGCGATTGCAACGAAATGCGACACTGAACAGGATTGTGTTTTCAAACGTGTTTAAATGTGCTCTCGCAATGGAAGCTTCCGGTGCAATTGAAAAAAGGAGAAGATATTTGTTTTTTGAGAGTGGGGAATTTATAAACACGTTTAAATTTTGGACATTGAACGGTGCACCGCTGATCGCGTTTGTGTTTGTGTTTTGTGATTGCGTTTTGTATCATGATTCATGTTGGCGTATAAATTTGAAACTGGACATTGAACACACTCTTAGATACCTAAATGGTACAGCTACATATCCTGAAACATGTAGCTGTACAATTAACAATTTGTGAGTGTCCATACCTCAAATGATGCAATTTTAAATGAAACGGGTTTTGTATTTCATCTAATACTCCATAAAGATTACTAAACAGTCCTTTTTGCTTATAGTCAAACTAGAATATTAAGTATATTGGCAGGGCTTAAGTTTTAGTGAGTGTGCCTATATGACCGGTACTTTATAGCACTGAGGTCTTCTGTCATCTCTTGGGCAGTGCCACGAAAATCATGTAGGCTGACTCTAAACAGATGTCCCCTCTAAGTACATTGTATCTGTCTAGAGTTTCAGAATTATAATTTTTTGTACATTTGGACATGTAGTTCAACATGTGATGATTCTTTATACAATTTTTCTTTCTCTTTTTCTGTTTTTTTTTCATAAACTTTTTTTTGTGTGTACGCGAACACCTTGTTTTCAATACAATACCAGTTTAAAAAAAAAAAAATTGGGGATAAACTTTTCATGTGTAGACAGGACGTGTGTCATCTGACAAGATTTCGGCTTCCCTTGACCTTAATTCTTTTCATCTAATATTCATTTGTCTAGAGGGGATTATTGTCCTATTTTGGTCGACCAGGATTACGATAATGGAGAAACTAGTTCCACCCATTCCTCTGTTGTTTTGCCCAGAAAAATAAAATAGTTATCTATGGTGATGCTCATGAAAGCTTCATTTTTCATGCTAGAATCAACCAATATATTTCATGACATTTGTGCTCCAGAGATGATTCCTCTGCTGTAAATTGCATACCTTAATCGAATGACTTCCTTCACCCCTGCACTAAACCTTACCCTTAGAGTGATATAACACGTCATTGCAACCCTAACCTTAACTCTACATCTTCAAAGAAATGAAGCCTAGAGAATTTGTTGCAGAAGTAAATCTCCTTTTACAGAATTAAATTATGGATGTTTAATTATAAATTTGATCGGACGTTTCGTGCTGTCTCGATTGGTAATTGAAATGTGATAAATGATTCATCAAATAAAGATGTCTAAATAGATGTGCAGGAACATATTTATGTGCACTTTTATGTACTGGGTATACACATTTTCACTCTTCATAATATGCAGGCCAATTACAGTGTATAAATTTTTAATTGGGAGAGTGTAATATCTTTTAGTACGGCCCCAAATTTGGATTCTGACCTCTGTACTTCTATTTCTATTAATTCCTGGACAAAAAGAATAAAGACAACCTATTTAAAGAAAACTAATTTTTTGTAATTGTTCTCAGCTTTATAATGTATTATGACATATTACATTAAAGGCTCATTGAAAATTGTTATTAAATTTTATCCTACACATATGTGTTGTGTACAGATAACTAAATTCTCTTTTTTTTCCATTCTCTCGTGCAGAAAAATTCAACTCGTATGTGACGCTCAAGCTCCAGAATGTGAAGTCTACGACTGTAGCAGTGAAGGGAAATCAACCACTGTGGGAGCAAGATTTCATGTTGTAAGTAAAAAAAAAGAAACAAAGAAAACCTCCCCCCAAAAAAACAAAAGCTCCAAATTTTATTGTACAAAACAAAGGTTAAACAGAAATTCTGTTTGCCCAATTCATCGTGGGCCCGGCAGCCACTAAGCAGCGCCAGATCGATGTTGCTTTATCACTTTTTTGTTGAACGCCAAACAGGGTAGCAACAACTCCCATTTTTTAACGTTTTTAGGTATGATGTGGCTTGAGATCAAAACTATGACCTCCTGATTATGAGGCAGACGCTCTATCCACTGAGCCAACACATAGGTGTAAAGTTAGCCTACAAATAAATGCCAAAAAAATAAAAAAATATCAGTGTTTGAGTAAGCACTGCCCACTTCTGTAAAAGATGTGAAAATGAGATTGAGTGGAAATTCAGTAGCCAGTCACTACCAGGATCACTGCTACAATTACCACAGATATTAACACCAGATCATATGGTACTGTAAAAACAATTTCCAAAATAAAGTTGAGATTAAAATTACAATAAATTATCGCTCATGCATAAACTTTTAAATTCATATCCATGTCAATTACTGCACAAACTCATATCCATCATGATTTACCATAAACTCTGGAGAAGACCTGCAATATCTAAACCTGATAACACTTCACTGTACTTGAAATTGATATTTGATTCCTTAAAGCAAGCCTTAAGTTCCCTAGTTGGTGACGTATACAGCATTTTATTACTGATTTGGCTGTTGGGTATGATTAAAAAAATATGCATAAATAACAAATATTTTTAAAATTTACTCTTAAGTTCTATTTTTTGAGGCGAAGGAAATAGTTCAATGATGGTTTAAAGACTTACTCAGACTGTTCTGAGTGCAGATGTAAACACTTGTTCTTATTATTGCAATGGAATATGTGTGAATCCAACGCTGTACATCATGAAGGTCAAGTGACTTCATTCACAAGATGTAAAGTACCCTTCAGTCGCCTACCCTTAAAATACTTGACTCCTTATCTCAAGGAATCGTAACGTTTTGAGTGAATTAATGCAGTTCTACGAGATGTGTATCCATCAGATGTTAGTTTCAGAGTATTCCACCCAATATGACTAGATAAATGGTAAAGATGACAATATCTCAAGGAAAGTGTTTGCGAGAATAAGTTGACTGTGAGCAAGGGGAAATAGCACGCCCGCAAATGGAGAGAGAGATACAGTTTGAATTACAGTAATATGAAAAGAAAATTGCCATTTTGGTAGCAAATTCCCATTTAATTGGAAAACTCTGAATGCCCCATACATCCATCAAGTTCTAGTAAGAAAAGGATCCAATCCATTATAATAGCTGAATACCAATCTTGCGTTAAGTTTGTGTAGGTAAAGATCAATGAAGATATTGGATTAGTTTAATGCAAATAATAAATAAGATGATGGTTGTTTTCCTAAGCTGTTTATGTTCTGGTCACAACCAATGGTGCATGCCTTCGCAATTCAAGTCCAGCAACTTGCATTGGGCGGCTGCAAACTCTTGCGATTCCTGGCCTCTTATTTACAAAGGCCTGTATTTTCAAAAGCCGCCTAACTTTAAGCCTAGCTTTAATCTGTGGTTTAAATATGACTTGCTAAGAGAGAATCAATCCAAAAAAGTAGATGTTCAGTTCATCATAATTTTTAGTAGTGAAACCATTAAAAACTGCCTGGGAATGATAAGTATAAAGGTTTCCCTGACAATTATCACACAATTTCAGAATTCAGTGAAGGTGATAGGAACATGCAACAAAAACAGATTGATTCCCTCTTAGCAAGCCATAGTTAAACTGCAGATTTAAGCTAGGCTTAAAGTTAGGCGGCTTTCGAGAATTCGGGCCCAAGGTAGCTAAGTTAAGCCATGGCTGAAATCTGTGGTTTAACTGTGGGTAGCAAAATGTGACACATGTGATCTTGAACAGTAGATGTTTGATTTATCAGAATTTTTGGGACCGAAACTACTAAAAACTGCCTGGGAAAGCTTAGTACAAAAATTTTTCTAACCATTGAAGGGATGCAGTAATATTGAATGATATTCAAATCACATTTTATTTGATTTAGCTTATTTTGCCAACATAATTATAAACCCTTAGGTTAGTCTGGTATCTCTTCAAAATTGCAAGTGAATTGCTTGCTTTAGCTTCGAGATATCAGTGATTTCATACTAAAATTTTATAAACCAACCCCGGATGGTTTATAAAACCATGTGCTTTTCCACATACCACAACACACACCCATTTCCTGTTGTATAGTCCCCGTCCCTAGCAGCCTGCTGAACCAGCAACAGAGGGTACTGGTGTTCGGCTGTATGCTTTGCATTGTTTGTTACGCTGTTTTAAGGTAGGAAATGACTTCCATTTGATCTGAATCTTTCAGTAGTATGTTTTTACTGTTGGAACAATATATTTTTATTAATCTTGATCTAATTGCTCTTGTTTTTGAAAGTTACCCAATCCCTTTAAAGCACGATTCCAGAATCCATTAAAAATATAAGGAACATAATGTAGACCGATTGTGTCACAGTTTGCTATCCATCTAGTTAAACCACAGATTTAAGCTAGGGCTTAACTTGAACACCTTTGTGAATATATGGGCCCTTGTGTTTTGAGATGGCTGTAGGAAAAGTATGGCTTCCTAGCTCTTCCATGCCTAAAAAATGTGCACAAACCTGCAACAGATGCAAATCTTTTCTGCAAAAGCTGTTGCAGTGGTTACAGGTTGTTGTTCCCTAGGTTTATTTGTCCGAAGGTTTGATCTTCTGAACATGTAAATTTCCTATACCTGAATGTTTGTTTGACTGAAAATGAAATAAGGTTTGTCCTTCCAAAAATTTGTTGCATTACTTTGGAACATCGAACCTTCAGAATAATGAGCTGCCCTCGTTGCAGTGAGGCACATGATCAGTTGTGACTATTGCATTAGGTTTCAATAGGATCCCATATGCTTCAGGCTTCAGATCAACAATCATGAATATAAGACTCCCTTTTTAATCATGTGAGTTTTCATAAGATGATCATTCATGGTGGGGAGTGCTTATTGGAAAGCAAACATTCTAAGCTGAGAGAAGGAAATTAAATTTGTGAGTAGAATCATCCATTCATGAATGAATTTTATCCCTCAGATTTCCTTTGATCTTTACCGATATCAAACAGTTGGTGCGAGAACAATCGATCTTAAACATACTAAAAGCAAGATGGTTATGAAAGTCATATTCAGAAGACCAGAAATTATTGAGGGTAGCTGTTATGTTGTTTTACCTGGGTTATTTCACATACAGCTCATTAATGGGAAGCCTGACTTGATATTCAATTTGGTTTCCATGAAACTTATTATCAGGGTGGAATTTCCTGGCCTTCAATCAGTAATGTTACTCATAGTTTTGCCAATAAAGCTAAATGATATTATTGAAAAAAGTCAATCCATTTTGTACTTTGATTGTTCACTTCAAATTTAGAAGATGTGCTTCTTTTAGTGCCTATTTCTTTCCAAGCAAGTAATTTCTTTGCAAATTTGAATAATACTTTTTCCAAGAACACCATCAACAAAGCAGCCACACCAGAAATAAATAATTTTTCTTCACCTTTAATTAAATCAACCCCGAAAACTGGATTAAAGGGAAGGGGAGGAAAATGTGTGAATATTTGTACTTGAAACCGCTTTAAAATCTTGCATTGCAATTGGAAGTAGGCTGTGTATAGAGTCTTTGAGTATTATACCAATATCGGATTACAGTGCCATTGATAATAAGGTTGAGTGGTATAGGCATTAAACAAGATTTAGTGGGAAAGGGAGATAAGTGCTGGAGAAGAGAGAGAAACCAGTAGTTTCCCATTTTTGGATCACATGCAGTTTGCCCCGTTCCAGAAAGCTTGATTTTAAAGCCATATGTTTAAATTCATCATGTAGATCTTACCAAATGGTTTAACCTGTTTGATACAAAATATTATATCATATTAATGAGATATATGCAATGGGAATATCAGAAACTTATTTTAACTTTGATTTTAGATAATCGCTTTTCCTTGCCTGGGATAATCATAATCCAGAATAATATTCTGCGGACATTTAAAAAAAAATTGTGATTAAGTACAATTCTTATTATTTGTAGAGTAATTCAAATGTAACTAAAGTTAGTTTTATACAACATATTTGAGAGCAAAAGGGGAATACTATTATTTACATTGAAATTATAATTGATGAAGATATTGTTTAAGGCAGCTTCAAGCAACTGTGCTTCAAGATGGGTACTAGTTTTGGTAGCAAAAGAGTCCATGCATAAAAATGGTCAAATATGGTGTTCCATTGTTTGCCTGATAATAAAAGATATGTTTGAGATCGTTTTATATTCCTTTTAATGATTTCTGATGAATTATGGTTTGTTTTACGATCAGGGTACACCATATTGTCTCACTGAACCCCCCAAAAAGTTGTTTTGTTTCCCTCAATTTTTGTGAATGTGTTCTAGACAAGTAAAGTGATATTAATTTTAAATTTTAAGGCATGAGGTCACCAACTTAAGTTTCTATAGGTGTCCAAATTTTTTATTACACGTTAAGTCAATTGCTTCATTTTTCGGAGAGGACGTTTTTGACGGAACGTGTTTTGACAACATTTTGACCTGAACTGTCTGAAAAATAAGTGGATGTGGGTGAAGTAAACATTATACGTTTGTTGCATATATACAAGTGTTCTTACAGACAAAAACATTATTCATCAAGTGATGTCTAACTGTGTAAAACCACCGAAATCGGAGAGGACATTTTTTGACAGAATTGGTATCCTATTTCCAATTAAAAGTCACAAAAAAATCAAATTGTTTCTACCTTCTGGGGTTTTCAATTTTTAAACAATCTCATATCAATTATAAATTCTGACTAAAAAAAACAAACAAATGCGTAATGATTTCTCAATATAAAAATTCCTAGGTTCAAAATGGGGAAAATAAAATGAGACAGTAATTTTGGCCTAAAATGTCAGATATGGTCACTTTTGAGAAGTTAACATGTAATTTCAATAATCTATTTTTCTCTTGTAGGATGCTCTAACAGTCCCCAATAGCTTACCATCAAAGATTTGAGATTACAGTACCCATGTTTCTTTTAATGGTGCATAGAATGCCATTTTTTGACGGTGTACCCTGATCGTAAAACAACCCTTATAGAGTAAATGCAAAATAAAGATGATGTATAAAATGTAAGATTTGAAAGAAAAGAAATTGTTTTGGAGAAAAGCTTCTTTCTTCTGCCAATTAATTGTACCTTACTGTATATACAAAATAACTAATAGGAATCAAAAGACTAACATAATATTTGTTTATTCAGCGTGTTCTTGGCAGTATCGTACTAACCTAGTTCAATTGCAACAGCAACAAAAAACAACAATACAAAAAGACACAAACAAAACAAAAAACATGGCCTTACGTGACACGAACAGCAAGGCTGTATGCAAGAGAATGACCGAGGCATACCTCTCATAAAGTTTCTCCATTCCCATAAAAATGCTCCTAATGGAATTTATTTTGTCATTATCTACAGCTTAATTACATCAGCAGACGTGTACAGCATTTATATTATACAGTTTTAGGAGGCGGTACAACAAAATGCTGGCTCATGCGGGGATCTAAATTTGTGTTGACATGCATGCGGTACATTCACATCTTGACATGATACATGTAATCATGTTGCGTACATTAGTTGTATTTAGAAAGGTTGTTGTACATTAAAGGGATCAATAACCTGTAAATCTAGGATGTAAAATCCATGACTAGAGACTGGGCAAATTGGGATAGTATGAAGCATATCTTCAGGACAAATTTCTTTGTTTTTTTTTTGTTTTACTGTTTGAGACAAGACAGTCATCATAGAACTTTAACATTGGTAACTTCATATTCATTTTCAAGAATATATGAAATTGTTAACTTTGTATTCATACCCCACATTAGAGATTTTCAGATTTATTTGATATCTAGTAAATTCACTTTACCCACACCCATTACCTATACAATTGCCATTGATGCTGGAACATAAAAACAAATGTAATATCTCCATAACAATAATAACGTTAGTGCCTGTGCACAATAAAATTATCATTTTCAACAATTAGGCCTATGCATTTTTTGCACTCCTTACACATCTTTTTGTGCATCAACATTAATTTTTCTTGCAGATTTGCAAACTTGATGGGATAGAAATGGTTATCTGAAACTGAAGCGATTCCTCTTCAAATAATCCCCAAAAAGCCAGAGCACATTATACAAGCTGCTCATGCCAATCAGGAAATTATTCCCAGGAGTATGAGAGTAATTTCTTCTTTTTTTCAGAGCAGAAAAAAGAGATAAATTATAAGTGACGTGGGTATCATCATTTAAAGCATTCCTCATAGATTTCATGGTCAACTCTAAGCATACATTGACACACTTTTCTCTCAAGAGTTCATGAAATTGAAAACCAGAAGGAAGAAAATTCCCCAGAATATTATAAATGTCAAAGATATCTAGGAAATTCCTGAAACCAGGGCATGGGATATATTTATATATTTTTATGTAGATTGATGACATCAATTTGGAAATAGATATCTAGGGAGGAATATAATTTAAATATCATGATAAAGATCATTTGTAAGATCATTTGTAAGAAAGCTTGTAAGTTATGTGATTTTTATTTTTAGCTTCTTTCTTTTGTCTTTCTTTTGGCATATATTGTTTTAGACAGTAAATTGAGATGGTACAGTATAGGATATGTAACGTGTGCAATTAGGTAAATTGACAATCCATTTCATCATACAATCAATGTCATTTGAGGGTTTAATTGTTTTTTGTTTATGTGCATAGCCTATTTTTTTAAACACCCTGTACAAGACAATCTTGAGCTTGAGAGTTCATCTATAGGACATGGGATATAGCTTTGTGAAGACAGATGACATCAATGTAGAAAGAATACCTTCGGATGAATATCAATTATTTTTTTAAAAAACTAGTGATGTTTCTGATGAAAACGTGTCAGGTTTATACATTTTTCTTTGTACACTGTGTATAAGACAGTGAATTGAGTTGAAGAGTTCATCTATAGGACATGGGATATAGCTTTTTAAAGACAGATGGCATCAATTCAGAATGGGATACCTTCGGATGAATATCAATTAATTTCATCATGATACGTTGAGATCATCTTAGGGGAATAATATGAAATTCAGCTTCTGTAATTTGTAGATTCCAGGTGAAACAGATATATAGGCAAAATTGATCTGGTACTATAAGCTTCTTGATTGTGTTGTAATAGAAACAAGTCTTCCATGATATAATATAGAGAGCCCTGGGTAGTTACATTTAGCTTTGTAAAGCTTTATTAATACACATTTTGCGCAACAAAGTATATGGTTGATAATATGAATGGAGTGAAATATATGTTATTTAAAGGGATTTGGTAACTTTAAAAAACGAGCAATTAGATCAAGATGAATAAAATTATATTGCTCTAACAGTAAAAAACAAAACTACTGAAAGTTTCAGATGAAATGGAAGTCATATACTACCTTAAATCAGTGTAACAAATGATTCTAAGCATACAGCCGAACACAAGTTAATTTACTACCGCTCCGTTGCAAGCTCAGCAGGCCACTAAGGACGGGGACTACACAACTGGAAGTGCGGTGTATGTTGTATTGTGTTGAAACGCACATGGTTTCCACACCCATTCGGGGATGGGTTTGAAAATTTGAGTATGAAATAATTGATATTTCGGAAGTAAAGCAATTAATCAGTTTGCAAATTTGTAGAGATGCCAGACTGACCTATGTGTTTATAATTATGTTGGCAAAAAGAGCTAAATCGAATAAAGTGCGATTGGAATATCATTCAATGTTATTTCTTAGTTGAGTCTTATTAAAATGCTGTACTGAGAGTATTTCATGGAACCCTGATAAAAAAAAGATGGTGAGAGATTAGGTTCATAGAGTCATAATTATATCAATAAACAAGGCTTACATATCATGATTAAGATAACCCTAGGAGTGTATGATGTAAAATACATGGCTTTGCATCAATTTTTAATCAATTTGAGCAAATAGAAAGGATGAATGGAATAAATTAATAAATTAAATTTATATTAACAAAATATATGTTATATTGCTACATTGTTTTGAAGAGGTTGCCCAAAGTACTGATACTTTTTTTCCTTTGGTGGACCTGGGTGCCATTGCATAAATCTTTCTATTAATGTAACTTTCCATCGATGGTAATTTAAATGAAATACTGGATTTTGATTGGACATTGAGTAAAATTGTTTACCAATTTAATTTCAGAATAACTTGTGTGTTCACACAATGATCACTATTGGAGGATTCTTAATACAACATTCTTGACAGAGTTTTGTGATTTGCAAACTTTTTGAGTATGAAACGTGCTGGTAGACATGTAACTAGATTCCCAAACAGATAATTCTTACCTTGCTCCGGGCAATCTTGCTGATTCAGAAATCCTCCAAAGCGATAAAGATTTATGGTGCTGAATTTGGAGGGTGCATCAGAGATCTCCTTTTCTTAAAGGTGGATTTCGTCTTCTGAGACAGATTTTAAAGGATGATTGGGTATAAACTTTGTATTTGCAGATGTTTAATATTAAATTTAATGCACAGTGTTGCTCAAGATTATGGATTTGTCAGGAAAGTGATTTTCTTTGTATATCCAATTTCTTCAGATGGCATAATTAGCATTGGAAAGTATTAAAAGAAACCAATACCCTAGGAAATAATCACTTTTCTACGAAAGAGCACAATGAGAGGAGCAATTTGAAAAAAGTTTCATCAAAATCGGTCATAAAATAAAGTTATGGAAGTTTGAAAAGTCTCATTGTACTTTCTATGGGTATCCTCAAAATGGCAATATCGCTTCAAAATGGCCCATTTTTATAGACAACTCTCCATTTGCTTAGTACACAAATTTTCAGATTTTCCTTATTTATCTTTCAAAATATATTTTACCTCCTTCGGAGTGTAACATATTATGTAGTGTGAAATATAATTTCCCATGACTTATGTAGAGCTCAGAAGGAAGTAATACATATATTTGTAATACAAATCAACACTTTCTAGAAAATGCAAGTTTTCGAGTACAAGCTTATACCGAGTGAGTCAAAAAAAACTTTACACCTAGAAAAATGTCAATAAAAATAAAACCAATTTATAAACCCTAAATTATTTTTCATATTCTGAAAGAGTAACTCCTCCCGCATCTTCTGGTACCATGTTTGTGTGGTATGTCTTTACGCTTGGATGAACACGACGCATTGTTTGCGAACATGCAAATTTCGAATTGTGCCAGGGTGGGGATGAAATTGAAACAACAAAAGCTGACAAAAAAGCAACTCCTTCATGAATAAAATATAACTTTTTAACGAAAATGTCTTTCGCTTAATAACTTGGCAGGGGTGTTGTTACACATGTTGACTACATTTTGTATGAACGTTAGATTGACTCGTCAAGTAATGCACGAATGAGTACACATCAAAGAGTAAATTGCCACTGACAGACCTAAAAAGGCCTCCTAATACTTTTGAAAAGAGATTATTTTGTCTTTGACGTGTGCTCACTCATGCCTGACTCTACAGATTTATCTCATTTTCATACAAAATGTAGTCAATATGTGTAATAACACCCCTACAAAGTTATTAAGCGGAAGACATTTTAGTTAAAAAGTTATGCTTTTTTTTATTCATGATGGAGTTGCTTTTTTGTCAGCTTTTGTTGTTTCAATTTCATCCCCACCCTGGCACAATTCGAAATTTGCAGGTTTGCAAACAATGCGTCGTGTTCATCCAAGCGTAAAGACATACCACACAAACATGGTACCAGAAGATGTGGGAGGAATTACTCTTGCAGAATATGTAAAATAATTTAGAGTTTATAAATTGGTTTTATTTTTATTGACATTTTCCTAGGTGTAAAGTTTTTTTTAACTCACTCGGTATAAATGCTTGTGTCCTCAGTTACCACTGACTTTTACCAACTTTGTGCAATAGCTTTAAAGTAATATGCTTTGTGTTAACTTTCAAATGTTCTTTTCTACCCCTTCTGGGCGTTTCTGCTCTATTTCCTCCTGAATGTTTTCATACATGATTGAGTTTCATGGCAGCTTGAATTGGGCCGTGTTACATCAATATAAAAACAATTACCTGTGTGTCTACAACCAAGATGGATGAACCATCGTCTTTTGTTGCCAGCTCAAATTGGTGACCAGTTATATAAACAGAGATTTAATTAGCATTGCATCCATACTGATACATGTAAATGAAGATAAATATTATAGAAATAAAACATGCTCCTCTTTTCATTTTGAGTGCTTCTGCCTAATGGCTGCATTCTGAGCGACCTTGAAATTTATCTCTTCTTATGATGCATTTATTCCTCCTTGTTGCCATTTGATTTTGTGAAGGCCACTTTTGTTTTGTTTTCAAAACTCGAGGGATGTAAAATTATCTCTAAAAAAAAGTTTGGTACCTGTCTGGAAGATATCTCATCTAACAGGGCAAATAACAGTCTTTGTTTAGAAGACCAGTGCCCTGTAACACAAAGACTTACGATTGATAAAAAGTTACGATTGATTTTTTTTCTCAGTAGCCTCATTTGGAAACAAGGTACAGTCATGGATTAGGATTTGGATATGAATAAGAGTAGGATTAAAATCTTCAACTTTGGGGCATCCCGTCCATGATGAGGCTACCGAGAAAAAAAAAATCAATCGTAACTTTTTATCAATCGTAATTCTTTGTGTTACGCCCCACAGCTCTTATCACTTATCTCCTGTAGATGTAGAAGTAGTAGAATCTAGCATTGAATTTTTTTTTTTGTGTACCTGTAATTTTTTGTAAGTGAACCCTGTGAAACCAGTTTTGAGTAGCATTTCTAAATATGTTTTGGCAAATGGCAGCATATTGGATGAACTTCAAATGGGTCTGTTCTTGTGATGCATCAGTTTTGTTTTGGCACTGTTTGATTTTGTAAAGGCAACTTCTCAAGACAAGACCTGTCTTTAATCTACCTGGAAGATGCAGGTAGGAGACGAATCAAAGCTACATGTAATTATTGGCCTTAATGCACATAAACTTGTCAGTTATATATGAAACACATACCAAATGGTTTGAATTCTAAAATTACGCCAGCATTTTGTAGGGTAAGGCACATCTGACACTGTCCACTTTCGTAAATGACAGGAAATTTAGGTTGCACAGGATTTCACTACCAGGAGCACTGCTACAATTACCACAGACATCAAGACCAGATCATATGGTACTGTCAAAACAGCTCCCATAATCAAATTATAATTAAAAAGACAATACATTATCATTCCTGCATACATTTTTGAATTTACAAGCAATGTCATTCACTGCAATGTGCAAATCTGTGTCCATCATGACTTCTCAGAATGCTTAAACAATAAAAAAATCTCTTAAGTGGATAACCTTTCACCTTACCCAAAGTGGAAGGGCAATTCCTGCGAACTCCAATTTTCATATCCTTAACCACTTGACTGCTGCATGGTGCTAATTGCACAGTACGGGTATGACCAGCATGGCGCTGGTGCGTCTGAACAGACAAAGCTCAGACAATAGCATGATCACGTAATATTACGTGGTTTGCGCACAGCGTTCAAACGCAGACCATGTAATATTACGTGGTCCACAGCCAAGTGGTTAACAGAATGGACAGTGCTGTCTTAGGCATAACACATTTTTGTACTTTCTGGTACCAAATAATGAAAGACAATTGTTCTCATTTGGGGGCTTTTTCAAAAGCGTATCCTTTTTATTTCTGGGACATCTGGAAAAAAAAAGTCACCAGCCCAAGTGTAGAGCTGCTTCAACTATCGAGTTTCTTATTAAAAACCCAGAATTCAACTATCTTAATCTTATGATATAGACAGGCCACTTGCATGATCCAATATTCATCCTCTATACTGAAAACATTTATACCACAAATATGTTACTAAGTAAGATAGTGAGTGTTTCCCTAAAGATTAAAACATAATTCAAGAATTTAGTAAATGTATAAGGGACATGCAACATTGACAGATTGAGTCCGATTTCGCTACTCATAGTTAAAACCACAGATTTAAGCTAGGCTTAACTTTCAGACACCTTTGTGAATACGGGCCCATATCTTCAGTAGATGTGAAAAAAGTAGATTCTAACATTTTTTAGAATTTTTTTTTTTTTCCATTCACATTAAAAAAAAATATCCAAGTTAGAAATATACTTATGGTTTCAGGTAATTCTTAATCAAGAGAAACTGCTAATATTGATTCAGAAATGTGTATCATGCAATAGATGATCAAGATATTTTGTAGAAAAGATTGAAAAACTTGCTGGAAAACTACATGTACAACTACTTCACTTTATATATTTTCACGCAGCCATCTTTCTTTTTACTTGCTTCTATTCAAGAGTTTGATCTTTGTTGTTTTTGTTAATTTTTAAAAATTTTATATGTATCTACCATTTTTTTTCTTTCTTCTCATCCTCCATTCCCATTAGTACCTAATTTGTTTTCTTTTTAGCCTTGGCACTGTAAAGATGTTGTGTACATCATTTCTTTTTAAGCAATATACCATATGATTGTATCAAAAATTAATATAAGTTTCCTATTGTTTTCTGGCAAGCTTCTTCACCTTCAGACTATTCCATTATTCATTCATTGTTATGTGCTTTATGTGAGCCATGGTCAACAACGTATGCACGCACCTAACATATAGGTCTCGTCAAGGTCTTGTTTCCGTAAACATGTTTTGCGACTCCTTCTCGCGTTCCTAGTCTGAGTGCACTCCCATTGTTAAGTTTTCTTCAATTTCCTCTGATTCCGATGTCATGTAAAAAATGCTACTTTATACTGCAGACTTCATCTTATATTTTTATGACAGTTGAATATTTCTCTTTGAAATGTGTTTTTTCTCTTAATTTAATGTGAAAAATTTAAAGTAGATTGAATGTCATTTGTGATGACTTTCTGGAAAGTTCTTTAACAGACAAGGGCTACATCACAAAATAACTGGTGTTGTGGTTATCTTTTCTGAAATAAAGAAGTAAGTTGCCTGATCCATGCTACAAGAAGGTATTTTTGTGTCAAGATATAACTTTGTTCCTGATTATTAGCACATGAAGTAGGAAATTTAATGGAGTTTTAGGTATACATGTAGTTAAAGGAGACCAATACCCAGTAGACCAAGCTGTAGTTGAGGTAGGGGTCACAAAATGACGGAGAAATTCTAATGTGGTCCATCTAGACCAATTTTTTACGCTGATTCCAAAGATATGAGGTCAAAAAGCTGTATCCGTGCAGGGAACCCAATTTTGGGCCTTTTTTAGTCTCATTTTGGCCCAAAATGGAAAATCGCCTGTGTTTCAAGGTGGTTTATTAATGATCATGCTTTAATGGTATATGAAGATAATGGGGTATATTTAGAGTAGTAAGGGCATTAACACTGTTTGCAATCTCGCCAGGTTTTGCCATATTTTCATGAATTTGATGGCTTTATATTTCTTGTCCAGTTATCTTAGACTATCATAAATATTAACCTTGAAATTTTACATCGGTCCCTCTCAAGAAAAATGTGTAATGGTTTGGATGCAGAAATGCACTTACTCTCTGTGTTAATAGCATTCAGCTAATGCCCTCTGGTTTTCAGAAGACAATGTGCTGTGTGTCAAGGTGATTTGTAAATATTCATGATAAATAGAATATTATTTGTAATACAGAAAAATGTTTAATGGGACAAACATAAAGGGGTATGTTGGGATCTCTTTGCATTAGGATTGAGCTTGTACCCTTGTTCCTCTCAAAATACAATGTGCTGCATTTCAAGGTGATTTGTGAGCGATCGTTAGGATAATGGTTTGGTACAGGTGAGGCGTGGGTTGGATAATGAGAAGGTTCAATGTAGAAACATCTGCAAAGGAAGCACATAATGCTCTTGGTTTGTAAATGGCATATAAATAAAGACAAATTTGAATATGAGCTATGAGAATAGTTTCAGGGATACTTGTTTATAATCTTAATATTCTTTAGAGGCTGCCACATTGTTGGGAGTATAATGATGCACGTGAGCATTCAGTATGCGACAAAAGAATACTGTAGTAGTCCAACGTTTTCACCTTCAACCAAGGCAAGTATTGGTTCAAGCGGGGGAGGTTTTATACAGGGAAGAGTGGTACACTTTAGAATTCAGCATGCAAACTATAATAAGAAATATATATATGCTGTATTAGTTTAACTAAACTAGTAGAAATATGGGACACCTGAAAATGTTTGCTTTAAATTAAATTGCAAAGATAACCACGCATTAGAAAGTGTTTCAATGAGGTCTCCACTGACAGGAATATGATTCTCATTGCTTTAGGTCTTAACGTCAGCAAAATTGAAATATAGTTTCTGTGGCAGTCGGCTATACTCACGGGATTGTATTCTTTATGCTTGCAACGTATGATTCTATCACCCAAAGGAAAACTAAGCACACGTCATACACTCATGAAAACCAGTAATTGAGAGCTGTTAGTTGTCGTACTTTCTTTTTATTGTTCACACATTTGATCATTTGAAAGAAAGAATTGTGGTTCAAACCACTGGATATAAACATGTCTTTAGCTCTGGACAAAACTGAATACTTGAGATTTCCCCTATGAATTTAAGCTGTTAATTTGTGGTGCATTGGAAGTTCAATATTTTATCTATCAGAGGTGTTTAGATGAACGTGGATCGTTTTATCAATTATGTTTAATATAAATGGATTAAATGATCTGCCGACAGTCAGAAACTGGGCATTAAAATTTATATTTATTTTATCAAACTTTTCAACTCTCTTCTCACTCTTATGCTCTCTACTGTCATGTCATGTGCTATGAACATGAAATTATGGAAGTATGGCTACTGCATTGAAGACACCCTTTGAATTTTAGATTTCCTTTCCTTGACATTCAAAAAGTTTGTCAAATAATAAGAATGATCCATATCTGTTATTTTTTCCCAACTTTAGCTGAAGAAATTATAAATTATTTGAGCGACCCAGTTGACTTTTCATAATTCATTTGTGAGTTATTGTTTTGTGTGTTATGAACTAATTGGTGAAACATGCCCCTCAACTTTCCCTGGAGTCTTTCATGGTAGTGTGACTGAAATATAAAACGCAAAAGTTCCTGTAGTTAAAGCTATATTCTGCAGACATTCCCCGATCCCTCTCACTCACTTACTCAATATTGAATTTTTGAGAATGGATGGATGGCCGGTTCAATGTTAACATTGGAAAGATGAAAAATCAATCAAACAGCTGCACAGATCGAAGGAGACTATGCTGACCTTTCCTCCTAGCATGGGATAGGGGTCAATCGGAGTGGACGGTCAGGGTAGCCAGCAGTGAGATTATTTATTGAATGAAAACAAGTGTTTACTCATCTGAAGCACTTGTTTTGGGAGGTATTTCGAAAGCATCTTGCTTCACCTTGATCTAAATTTATTTGATGCTAGCAACGGAAGATGGAGCCATATTTCCATATATTAAAGGACAATTCAGTTACATTGTTATCTTTTGATAGCACATCTTACATTAGGATACTATATGTGCTGATCCGGACTACATTAAACATTTCTGGATTTACAGTGTAACATTGCTACATACTTCCAAAGAGATTGTGATATTATTTATCCCTCTAGGATTTAGCACAATACCTGTGCACGTTGCATTTCAAAGAAAAAATACCAGCTAAGCCTGTAGAGGGAGTGTGTGAAATGTAAATTAATGTCTTGCCTAAAGATCACAAGTGAAGTAGCAGGGACTTGTACCCTTAACCTTGTGATTCAAAATCCAGTGATTACCACTAAACCAAAAAAAAAAAAAAAAAAAAAAAAAAAAAACTCTATCTTAATTCACATTAGCTACTCTATAAGTTGCTATTTTCACAGTGGTTTTATTTTCACAAATTTCCACTCAAACATAGGCTGTTCATAGTAATGAAAACATCACAAAAATTACGAATTTCCTAAACTAGTCCAAAATCATGTAAACATCTGTACACAAAAATATTGGCTTATACAGTATGTCCACATTGTCAGTAGATCATTAGTGAAATCAAAAGGACATGAAGCCCTGACCTTGTGATTCAGTCTCCAGTGGTTCAACCACTAGACCCCAATAATTCTTTCTTCACATTACCTATGTGTCTACAACTCCAGAAGATTATTAGTGCAGTGACAGGGATTTGAACTGATCACCTTGTGATTCCGAGTCGACCAGTGACTTGACCACGAGACCATAATAACTCAATCTTCACATTAGCTATACGTCTACATCTCCAGTAGATTTAAATGAAGTAGAATACACTTGAATCGCTAACCTTGTGATTCAGAGTCCAGTTATTCAAGTACTAGACCAACCGAACATTACATCACATTTGATGAACGCCGTGGGGTTTTCTTGTTCTTCTCGACCTAAGTGCGGCGTTTGATACTGTTGATCATGGACTCTTACTTGATAGACTTCAAACTAGATTTTGTATAACTGATACTGTGTTAAAGTGATGAAATCATATTTATCTGGATGGTCCTCCCAAGTTAGTATTGATAGTCATGTATCTGAATCTCGCCATTACAATTTGGTGTACCTCAAGGCTCTGTGCTTGGGCCGATACTGTTTACGAGTTACATACACACCAATTTCAGACATAATTAAACGTCATAACCTTTTTATTAAGGTATATGCTGATGATATCCAACTGTTTGCTAGTTTTGATCCTATTGACTATGATAATGTCTTCTGTAATATTTGCTGCTTGTATTTCTGAAATAGAAAATGGATGTCCTCTAACTTTTCAATCTCAATTGTCAGAACCAGAATTTGTTGCCTCACACGTACTTCACTGACCACATCAAATTAAACATTAAAGTAGACAATGATGTGATTCCTCTGTCACGCAGTGTTGTTAATCTTGGTGTTACTTTGAACTCTTCTTTCTCATTATCTGGTCATGTTTGTAATGTTGTTCGCACACGTAACTATCATTTGAGAAATCTCTGGGAATTAGACGATTTATTGATCGTACGACATGTCATCGTGTTGTTCAAGCACTTATAATTTCCAGGCTTGATTATTGTATAGCATTGTTTTCTCTCCTGTCCGTCAAAGATGTAAAACGCCTACAATGTATACAAAATCGTGCAGCTAGACTAATTTTTCGGTTAGGAGCCCAAACACCAACTTCTCTGTTCCTTAAACAATTACACTGGCTGCCCGTTGGCTAAAAGAATTGATTTCAAACTCTGTCTTTATGCACACAATTTTCTTACAAATCAGACACCAGGCATTTTACTCAGAATCTTTCGAGCTATACACCCGGCGTAATCTTCGATCCTCAGACGACAAACACAATATTAGTTAAACCCAGATTCCACTTCACTCTCACAGGCAAACGTTTTGGAATTGCAGCACCAAATATATGGAACAATATACCTCAAAATAATCGTAGCAATTAAGTACCCCAACATTTAAGAAATCTTTGAAATGTTATCTGTTTAATGCTTAAGTCTAGTGGCCTTAATTCCAAGGGCCGATTGCTCTATGCACATGTATACTCATAAATATGTTTTGATGTAATATTTTCTATGTTTGTATCATTCTATGTTTATACTTTAATTATGTAAAGCGCTATGGCACAATCGTGAATAGCGTTTCTTAAATACTATTATTATTATATCAGGCAGGGACTTGAACCACAAACTTTTTTATTCAGGTTCCAGTGATTCAACCTCTAGATCACAACAATTCAATCTTCACATTAGCTGCATCCACATCATCAGAACCCCAACCTTTTGATACAGAGTCTGGTGATTTAACCACTAGACCATAATAACATTCACTATGTCCACATCTCCAGTAGATCATTATTCAAGTGACAGGGACTTGAACCGTTAACCTTGTGATTCAGAGTCCAGTGACTTGACCACGAGACCATAATAACTCAATCTTCACATTAGCTATACGTCTATTCTCCAGTAGATTTAAATGAAGTAGAATACACTTGAATCGCTAACCTTGTGATTCAGAGTCCAGTTATTCAAGTACTAGACAACCACACATCTACATTCACATTAGATATGTCTATATCAGGCAGGGACTTGAACCACAAACTTTTTTATTCAGGTTCCAGTGATTCAACCTCTAGATCACAACAATTCAATCTTCACATTAGCTACATCCACATCATCAGAACCCCAACCTTTTGATACAGAGTCCGGTGATTTAACCACTAGACCATAATAACATTCACTATGTCCACATCTCCAGTAGATCATTATTCAAGTGACAGGGACTTGAACCGTTAACCTTGTGATTCAGAGTCCAGATATTCAACTACTAGACCACCATGCATCTACAGTCACATTAGATATCTTTATATCAGACAGGGACTTGAACCACAAACTTTGTGATTTAGAGTCCAGTGATTCAGCCACTATATTACGATAAATTGATCTTCACATTAGCTGTGTTCACATCTCCCGTAGATCATAAGTGAAGAGGCAGAGACTTGAACCTTGTGATTGAAAGTCCACAAGAACCCATCACACTTATCCCATGCCATTGTGGAAGGTTCCTTGAGTGTAAAGGTCTACAGTTAAAACCTAGGTAAAGCTTGCAAGTCATGGAAAATATGGTCTTGTAGATAAATGCCCCTCTTTTATACAATTTTATCTCTTCCACCCCCAAAAAGCAACAACAACAAAAAAAACACCAAATAATAGAGAAACAAAAATCAATTGTTAAAAAGAAGAAAAAAAAAAATCAAAGTAATTTGGCGATAATAGTAAAAAAATGACTGGATGCCATTAAAAACCAACAAACAACAACAAAAACAACACAACTGAATATGAGTTGTAGAGCAAAGTAATGCAGAGGGAAATAAAAATCGGGATTTTTATGTTGTTATAGAGGCATATAATTGGTCTGGATTAAGCATGAAAGACATATCGAAGAAGTGATTAATAAGTTTCTGAAGTGGTTTTTGAAGTAGAATTCTGAAAAAACAACTTTTAAGTCTTCATTGGCCAAAGAGTGGATTTTATTTGGCAAGAAAGTTATACAATTTCATTTTTCATGAATTCCATCATTATAATGCTTATTTGGTTTCCATGGCTTCGTATCCTCGATTGTATATGGATCCTTGAGCTAAAAATTGATATGACAGAACCTCTTCAAAAATCTTTGACGGTCATTTGCCATCAAACCCAAGAAATAATTGTTCAAATCAGTCTGGTTGTGTGCATTACCGGTATGTCGTTTAAGATTTTAGAATGAAATAATATTTCCCTATGGGTGATTTTTGAATTGCTATTTCTGCTATATTTTTTCTATATATTTTTCTATAATTTTTCCTTAAATTACATAATTAAGCTTCCTCACACTTTTTATTATTTGCTTTTAAGAGTGAATCAGTGTCAGATCCATTGAATTTCTCCTCATTATATACACAACAAAAAAAGTAAGTCCCCCCCTAATCAAATCAATGTAACTTTTGAACGGGTTTGTTTTGAGCACAATAATTTGGAGAGGGGTTTTCTATACGTATTGAGTACCTTGTGTGAAAAAATGACATCGATCACTTGAGACATGCATGAGTGATCAACGTTTAAAGCAAAAATGGACATTTTCAAAAGTCACATGGGTCATTTTATGGTCTGTAAAAATAACAATTTTTGTGAAAATTTCCTTTTTACCGTGTGTTGAGTTGTTTTGGTGGTTTTATCATCCAAAATTTGACCATCCATCACTAATCCCGATACATTTCAATATTTTTCATGGATGAGTGAGCACAATTTTAAGAATTATGTTCAAGCCTCTAAAAAATGGTAAAATCTAACAATTTTATTAAAAGAATTGCCATCAGATATTATCATCAGCATCATCGACACATTTTGTGAGAACATGAGCACTACTCATGTTATGGACGAGCGAGCATACTTTAAATGTGACTTTTGTGACTTTTGTTGTGACAAATTTGCTTTTAATGTGTGTTTATTCATGTATAACGCAATTGTTTTATTTCATATTCGCACATAAATTAGTCAATGAGTGTACGAACATAACTGCCAAATAATATTACCCAACACCTTTTTGTTAAAAAGTTTCAGCTTGTTGATTTTACTTTTGTTTTTGCCTCAAAATTATACACAATGTCAATGGAGAGAAAATCAAAATTTCAACAAAATTGAAATTCGGCTTAATTTCAGTGATAATTTTTGTTAATTCTACTGAGAGTTTTTTCACGAAACTTGGCACACAACTTCATGGTGGTACTTACTAACAGGAACAAACGCTAAATTGAGAATCTGATAAGGCACGGAGTGGGGCCAAAGCTCTGAAATTTCTTCTTATTTGCATGTTTCTTTAATATCTTCTGCTTACTGAAGCATAAAACACTGGAATTTTCGTGAAACTCAAATCAAATCAACTATCCAAGAAGGTCTGTCACAATTATCCAACGTAAACAATTGAATTTTAGTCCACAAACGAAAAAAATGCCTTTTTACGTATAAAGTGTTCATTGAAGCGTGAATTTTTTATAAAATGCCATAGCATGATTTGAAAAAAATAATTTGACCTACACATAACAAAAAATTGTTGATAAAAGTATTTTCATAACACAAAAGGGAACAACACTTACCTAATAAATTTGAATATATATATATATATTTTTTTTATGTGTTCATTCAACCGTAAAATGATTGATATTGTTTTAAACACTCTTTCAGGTTGCATATTCCATCATAATCAATAATTTTGAAAATTAAAAGTGTGTAAAAAATGCAGTTTTGGCAAATTTTACCTCATGCTCATCCAACCGTGAAATTTAATGCAAAAGTCGTTTGATGTGTTAGAAAATAAATGCAACAAGCCATGTGAACATATTTTTTGTTGAAAAGTTTGAAGTTGTTCCGATTTCATTAAATTAAAGTTATGAAACTAACCTTGTGACTTTTGAAAGGTGACATTTTTGCCTTTTGACTGTGCTCATTGAAGCATGACATAATAAATTTCAGTAATATTCACCAAAATGGAAGCTGGTAAAATTACCTACAAGCACATGCAATAAAATTCGTAAAAATTCCTCTTGGTTAAAAAGTTATACCATTTTGACTTAGGGGGGACTTACTTTTTTTGTTGTGTATAGTTTTTGCTTTCATTCACAATATATATAAAAAAAAGTCCACAGATATTTGTCAACTAAACATCCATTTTAATGAAAAGGATAGGATTGATTTTCTAAAAGCATACATAAGCAATGAAGTGATTGATGGATGATTTTGTTGAAATAGTTTGTTTCTCTCTTTCTTTCTTTTCAGCGAGACAAACCAGTTGAATGTTGGATTGGTGGTTGAGCTATGGACCAAAGGATTAATCTGGGATACCCTGTTGGGTACCGCCCTTGTACCCCTACGAGGGATTAAACAGTCTAGTGAGGTAAGAGAAGTGCAGATTTGTTTGTGGAAATCTTGTTTTTATGAACACTAAGATCCAAGAAATATCTTGCTCTTTTTATGCCACCAATAGGAGAGATGACAACCATTACAGATTTTTTATTAAATTTAGAATGATTTTATCAAACAAATCCGATTATTTGATTTTACACATTCTAAACATTCTTATCTTTCATATTTCTTTTGTATTTTGTCCCATCATATTTCATATGTACAGAGTGGCACAGATTATACGAAACAATGTTATATTTCCGCAATCACTACAGATGCGCGGGGACTTTGTATTCTTTTTTGTATTGCATATTGCCAATTCAAAGAGGGCAATTGATGCATTTTTTTCATTGGAAATGCAATTTTTTTTAGAAGAATCTGATTTTTAAATATAATCAGTCTGTTTTTGTATCAAATGGTTGGCATCTATCTCTGCAATAGTATAAATGCACCAATAATCGAACAGGTGGCAGGGCTGATGAGGTAATTAGGCTTCACCACAAGGAGCCCCCAACGAACAGTTTTGTCATAATATCAGTCTGCGGGGGTGTGGGTATAATATGTCAATATCTGTATGCTGTTTGCTTTCTATTCAGACTATACACAACATAAAAATGGGTGCGGGGTGTATGTAAGAGACAGAGAGACAGAGAGAGATAGAGAGAAGGAGAGGAATAGAAAAGGAGACAAAATGAGAGTTGCATTTATTGTTTGATTTTCCACCTGAATGTAAATTGAGAGGGAAATTGAAAAGTTTTTTTTTCTCTAACAAGAGAAAATAATTTCATAGTCTAAAATCAATTATCAATCAAAGCTATTTCTTATACCTCTCTTTTGATATTAAAACATATTTATAAGGCACTCGTTATATTACTTTAATGAAGCAGTTGGCATTGAGAATACTAAATTGTTGAAATGTATTGTGTTAACATTCATATGATTTGTAATTAGAATTAGAATTAGAATTGTAATTAGTAGTTAAAATAGATTGGTGTTAGCTGTATGATAAACATTTGAGGCAGCCTGATTCTATATAAATGTAGGCCTACATATACTGCCCATGTACTCAGCAAGTAGGACCGAGTCAAGTTTCAACTTGTAAGGGATCGAGTAAGAAAATAAGACCTCGACAAATTCAACAACAGCATTAAATTCAGTCCTCCCTTTATATTCATGAAGTGGTGAGGTCGACAAGATATGTAATGGCTCGGCCTCTCCAGTTCAAAGCGGACTTGCCTGCGGTTGTGACACATGATACAAAAGAGATAAAAAGGTGCGCGAATATTCCCGTCACGTTGAAGGGATGCAACACTAGATCTGGCCGGTCTCTGATTCTTCTCTTTTTCTCTGAAGTTCTCCGTCATTGTGGGCTTTACTTCCCTTGTAATGCGATCTTGTGTTGACTTTCGGATGGATTTCTTGTTTTATGTCCATCCTAAAACATTTCTAGCTGCTGTAAATCTCTTGATGTATGCCAAAGTGACCTGTAAATGAAAGAGCTTGGTTTTCAGAATATTTTTGTGTTGTAGGGCAATAACCCATTAGTATCCATAGATTATACTTACATGCCGAGGCTCAATGCCATTATCTCCCTCTTCCTAATCTGAAATGAATTGTAAATACAGATAATGGCACTGAGAGTGAATATGTATTGAGTTTAACAACAACCAATGAGAATCCACATGTAATTTGTTTGTTTGTTTGTTTTTATTTCAGTAAAACAATACATTATACATAGTACATTTTAGAATGAGAATACGGTGGATAGCCCATTTCAGCAGTATTAACATAATACCACTGTTCTTTCACGTGGTCCTTACCAGGCACATGTAGCAAAAAATAGTTTGTGTTTCAAAATGCTTGCCAAAATGATAATTTTAATCTGAAAATGTCTATAAGATACATAATAACAATAAAAAATATTTAGTTGCAAGTAGCCCCTGTTTTATTGCCTTCTCCTGTTTATTTGCCAGTTACAACAACTTTATAATGACCAAACTTCAATTTTGAATATATTTGTCATGATGCATAGCAATCATAGTTATTAATGATTTAGCTTTTCACTATTGTGCAAGGTTCCCAGAAAAATGTAGGCCTATATTCAATTTTGATAGCCTCATATAAAAAAGTTCTTGGATGTGCGACATTCAATTTGTTTCTTTTTAAAGAGTAATTCACATTCTGTTCAATGATACCAAATATATAAAAATTAAGGTCACATTTCATTCATACATAATACAAGGCTTTCTCTGGGACTTGCAGTAGATTTGTAGTTTCTTCTGATGTGGTCTTTAAGAAGGATAGAAGAATCTCATTTGGTCTGATAATACATCTGCTTAGGACTTGGCCATGCACAGTAGGGCATCAATGAACACATAAATCCATACCCTTATTGAAACCCAGTAGCCGCCATCACCAAATTGGCCTCATGAGGTCCTTCCTCGTGATCACAATTTAGACGAGCCTCTACCGCCCTCAGCCATGTTTGCATTGTAGCAGAATGTGCCACCACAAGGTTGTGTATAGTGTGGACAGAAATTTCATGGAACATTTTGTGCGGAACATTACAGAATCATTGCTGCATTGTAGGGAGTATTGAGTTTGGACTCTTGGATAATGAAAATAATTTTAATTCTCATTCAAGGGTAATATATTATTCTTTTGTACTGAAGTTTTGTGACTTTATAGCATAGAGACTTATGCATCTTTTGAAGTCCATTTTATAAAGTTTCTGCAATCGGATAACACCCTGCTTAAAAAAAAAAGCAGCCAAAATGACAACTTTTGTATCCCAGCAATACAATACAGGAATGAAGATATGTGAACCTTCAATAGAGGTATGATAACTTAATATGAGTATATTCATTATATGGTGCCCTAACTGCCCACAAGTTTCTTACATTTGGATCACTATATAGTCAAAATCCCCTTTCATTCTTTGGGGTGACCAAATTTTCTTTTCCTTTTTATTTAGGTGTAAGGATAATGTGGTTTCCAGGTCATACGATGTGTGGAAATCACCCCAATGCCCTACATTTCACTTCCAATTATTCCTAACCTATTGAGATTTAACTCTCTCTTTCTATTTATTCATCCTTAATTTGAGACATCATTGATTGATGCCTCTCTTCAAGGCAAACAGCAAATTGGAACACTGGGTCTGTGTCTTAACCACGGACAGCAAACAACTGTTTTACAGAAGTTGAACCTCTAATGCAACTCTAAATGGTGGGGTATCTTGTTATTTGCTGTCATGTCATTTTTGTTTAGTCTTTATTGGTTTGGGGCAGTATTGTGGATAAGGTACCATTATACTAGTTAATTCTATGTAGTGACCACCTGTGCTGAAAGGCCATTTGTCTGTCATCATTAAAAAAAACAGAAATTGAAGGAACTTGTACTTCGTATTTAGCAGAAATTATATATTCCATTCCATGATATTTTCATAGCTGATTTAAAACACGAGGTATTATTTTATATTTTCATATATTAAAAATATCAAATTGAAGTCCAAATAAAATGGGTATGTCTGTTTAGGAAAATAAAAGATATAGAATAGGCAAGGATGAATGCCAACACTCATACATGTATCTCTTGATTTAGCCAGGAAAAACAAAAAAAGAATCAAAAAAGATAAATCTTCCATGTTCATGCACTTTGCTTACAGGTACAACTTGTATAACCTCATATACATTATTATGCATTTAGAGCCAAAAAGGCATTAAAATCATGTACTTAGACGCAGAGTGCCTTTCTGCCTCTCAACTGAACTATACCAGACAACATACATCACTAAAAAGTAGGCTCCTCTCAAGGTCATTTTTATAATGATTGACAGAGATACTTGTCTCTGCAATGCATTTGAAAATTTGAGCAGCTTTTTAGATTAAAAAAAAAAGATGTCTTTAGCTTTCATCTTTATTTCAGTTTTTTTTCTTCATTTTTCATTTTTTAAAAAAATTTCCCCTCGATTTCCAGTTGCAGGATTAAGAGAAAGGAGAATAAATCAATTAGTAGACATGGTTGTTTGACTTTTTAGTCTGTGACAGGAGCAGTCCTTTTCTTGGCATCAAGTGTAATACCCTCATCCTGTAAACTAATTAGAGTTAATGTTCAATTATGACACATTCGCATTAATTACATGCAAATTATGGAACATGAGCTTTGCAGGGTATTTTGTGCGATGCAAAGTGTTAGTGGTTACAGCTACGTCATGAAGAACTTGTGCAGATGAATTAACACAAAGATTTTGTAAACTCACAATAGACTGAAGAGTGTTTAAAATATATTTTCATGCATTACTGGTGGCGAGTTGCTGTGAATGTCAATTCTTTATAAACCACTCGGATGTATAAAGTCAAAATTTATACTTGCACCTGGCATTATCTTCATCTTAAAAGGAAGATAGGATTTGAACAAGTATTTATATTTTAACAAGTATGAAATTTGTTTGGTTTTTTGAAAACCTTTTGGCACCTGTTTGAAATATCTTTTACTGTTTAAAAGCTTGGCAGGCCATTTAATTTCAAAATTATATGAATAGATATCACATATGGAGCCCTTCTATATGTCTTACACACCAAGAAGGAAAAGGTTAGCAAAGAGAGGGGCAGATAGAGATATTTAAAAAAAGGAATATATTTTAGATGAAGTGAAAAGGTAAGAGAGAGAGAGAGAGAGAGAGAGAGGGAGGGAGGGACGGAGGGGAAAAGGGGGGGGGGGGGGGTGAAAGAGCTAGAGCGATAATGTCTCATGCAGACTTAATGAAGATTTCAGTGAAAGATTAAAAACTCTCAAGTTCTATCTGCCTGCATCTGTCACCTTACAAATGGCAGACCTCCCTGTTAAAGGAAGAATGACAGTAATGAAACATCAAGTGACCTACATAATACGCAACATCATTTTTTCCTTTATCATGAAAAAAAGAAGAAATTTTGTGATAAAAGAATACTTTTCTAGTATTAATATTTTTTTATATTAACGTACTGCCCTACATGTACTTCGGCAATAGGAAGCAATTGACATTGCAGATATGTCAAAAACTGGGGGGAAAACACCTAAAAAGAGAAACTTTGTATATTTCATCATGAAAATATTAATTATAAGCAATAAATCCGTTCCTTTTTCGTGTCAAAGTACGGCAGCATAGCACTTTGTTGAAAAAAAAAACTGCCTTGATTATGCACATTTCAACTTTTTAACAACAGAAAGCAATTGCCATTTGAAATCAATCAAAATCTAATGGGGAAACACCTAAAACAGATTTTTTTTGTTTGTTTTTGTATTTGATAAGGGAAATATGACGTGTGCACTATTTATCAATTCCTCTATCTTGTCAAAATACAGCAGCAAAGCTTGTGGTTAGAAATAAGGAAAGAGTAACCCTCCTGCTTCTTCTTCTTCTTCTTTTCAATTTTTTTAGGCAACCTGCTTTTATTTGGGATGGGCTGATACTGTATTTAAAAAAAATATATAAAAAAACACCAAAAAAAACACACAAAGAAAAATGTGATTCTTTCCTCCTAAAAATTTTGATTTCATTTTATTCCAGAGAAAAGTATCACAACAGCTTTATGTCATGTCATGAGTCTTAGTTGGGCCGGTAAACCAAAATCATATTGGCCCGTTTTGAAAAAATATGCTAGATAGTAGGCAGGGCACTAATTTTCTTTTTAAGTTGCCTCAACAACCCTTGATACTTGAAGCCTGTTGTATGTGAGAGCATCCTCCACATGTTGCTGTATCAGACAAACCTTGGGCAAGCTTTTAAAAAGCAAAATTTGTGTGTAAAATATAAACATATTTTTGACACATTTATAAATCAATCAAACTGATTAAGCTCCACCCCCATAGTCTATTAAATACTAACAAAGTCTACTTGAAAAAGGCATTTGAGGGCTCTCAGGAGTAGTAGGTTTTTTTTTTTTTTTTTGGGGGGGGGTATGGGTAAATTATTTGTTATGGGGGAAATTTGCCCTGTGTCTCTTACAAGCATGAGATACATGTAGTGTAATCTGTAAAACATGCATGTCATGTTATGCTTTAACCAATGGACTGTGAACGCCAGGTAACACCTTTTCATCATGTCGGCTACAAAAAAAGTGTTCAACCTCCAGACAGGGAGAAGCTGAGAAAGAGGAAGATAGATGGGTTGGGGAGTATGTGAAAAAAAACTTCATAAAAGCACTTAAGGGCATCTCATTTGTGGTCATGCAAATTTAAAGGTGCTGTGACAGCCTATATCCTGTTACTTAATTTTACACAAGTTGGAAATAATATGTGATAAAATACAAATTTTTATATGGACAAATAAGGATCTTTCAATTTCCCCAAAAATATATTATATTCTTTAAAAATTGAAAGTTCCGTATTGTTGCTTACAATTATCAACTTTTTTCCTTTTACTTTTATTACAAACTGTAGTAAAACTACCTGTGTCTATCTGTCTGCGTATCAAACATGGGTATAGTATATATCACGCAAAAAGACAATCTGATTAAATTTTGGTGTCTGTAGGTTTTAGGTTGAGGGTCACAGAGGTCAAGATGTAAAGTTTGATGTGTTGAGCTCGCTATTGCAGCATTTCAAGAACCATTTGAGATATTATAATACACTTTAAACTTTAAGGATAGTATGTTTCACTATAAGAAAATAATCTTATTAGATTTTTTAAGATGTAGGTCACAGGTCAAGGGTCACATAGGTCAACTTAAGAAATTGTTTGTTTCAAGAGCTGAGGCATAATATAGGAGATGCTGTCACATTTGTCTTGTTTTTGTTTGATGTGTTGATTTTGATATTTGATAAAAACTGAATTACAAAAAAGAAATAAATAATTATGTTTTCAGAAGAAATATATTGTAGATATCATCTTTTGAGGTCGGAAATGATTATCTGTAGTAATTTACCATTTTAAGTTGCTTGCCCAGAGCCGAAATTCACTTAATGCAGTTACTTTACCCTTATTATATTACACCTTGATGGCGAGAAAATTGGTCGCTGTGACATCATTTGTCTTTCCATGATAATGAAAGTTGAGGGGCAATTGAGTAGATTGGAAATAAAATGGCAGAAACACAGGGCATCCCCTACACCCCACTGTTGTTTTAAGGACCCGCAATATTAGGTAATGTGTGTTTTGACAGCCACTGCGAGGTAGAGTGAGCAGCTGTCTCTATATTAATGGTTGCTTGCTTCAGTTCCCTGAGGGATGTAGCCACAACATAAATGTGAGCTGAAATTGCCGTCTTATTACATGCCCTTTTAGTTGGGAATGCACTCCGAATGCTCACTCTCGCATCTCACTGGGGAAAACCGCCAAACAGAGTTGTGGAGGAGAAAAGTGCATGGTTCTTAACAGTTTTCACGAGGGAGAAGGAATATTCATCAAATAGAGAAAGGGTATTCATTTTCAATTCCCATTATCTCACCATCTTGGTTTTTCTGATTTTTTAATGCATTTACATTTTTCTCTTCCCTTGTCTACATGCATTTTCTCCTCTGTATTATGTCTGTCTCTGAAATGTAGGTCATATCTATATGTCTCACTTTTTGGTAATCTCTCTTTGTCAGCTACATTTTACCTGCTATACCTTTTACAAATTCTTCCTGTCTGTCTATGTCTCTACAGTCTGTGTCAAAAAAAATGGTACAGTCGGAAAAAAATTATTTAGGTGTGAAATATTTTCAAATTATGTGTGTATGCGGTACCAAAATATAGCCAGAAGATTTCCCTTGCTGATGCGCTTTGTTCTGTATAACTTGCATTCGTAAAACAAAAGTTATGCTAAATTTTGTGCGACGAGGAACAAATCGAAATTGAGCAAATCATGGCCATTATGCAAAACTTATACACAAAGGCATGGGACGGCGTGCAAAAAATGGATTTTTCTTGATTGTAGAAAACTAGTCATATTTCGAAAATTACAACACCAAAAGTGATGAAAAAAAATTGCAGGTGAAAGTCTGATCTTCCTGCTTTATGAAAATACCAAAGAATAGCAGGCTGTGATTAATCTTCATACTACAAAAAAATGTTTTCCACTTGTACCATTTTATTTGACACAGACTGTATATTGGAATGTTTTATTATCTGCTCTGTGTTTGTCTGAAAATACTCTTCCTGTCTCTGTTGAAATTCAATTTCAAATTCATATTAATGATTTCTGTTTAATTCTAACTGAAAGAAATAAAAGAACAGAACAGAGGTCAGGATTAATATATTGATTTTATTATTTTTTTAAATGCAAGTTTTAAAAAAAATTGTCTGCAGAATTAGAGGATCCACTAAAAAGCAGTGATTTTAATTAATGAACCCCAGTCCTGGAGAGCATTTCATCAATATTTCTTGTCTGTTAAGTTACCAGATCTGACATCTTTACCTGATTTTGATTGGCTGAGAAGAACTGTTACTGTGGTTACTGTTGGATAAAACAGGACTTGTTTGATAAATTCATGAAACAGCCCCCTGGTAATTTTTCTCTCTGCCTTATTATCTAAATTATCTAAGGAAGATGTTGAGTTGTCTCTCTCTCTTTTTTTTTTGTTTTTTTTTTTGGCACTTATATATGATAATCGACAGGGTTCAACAAACCTGTCTGTCTGTTTTAATGTTTAGATTGGGCCAGTATACAGGAGGGGTGTATTATATATTTCCTGCATATTGTGTCAACATTTGGGCTCTTTTTTTTTGGGGGGGGGGTACTAATAAAATGTAAAAATATATTCAATCTTTTGAATTAATTTTGGGATGTTACTATGTATTAGTCTATAGTGTCAATGTATGGGATAGGATGATATGATAGGGGTGGGGGTGATGAACCCTTTATGCCCTGTCTGTGCATTGTGTCAATGTTTGGGATTGGACCGGGGGATGTGTGTACAGTAGCACCTCGGTGAGTTGGATGTCATGTGCTCCGATCGTCTCATGCTCCACCCTGTAATTATCAACACCTGCCCCTTCAGCCGAGGGGCATGGAAAGGAAATTGAATTATACCACATACTATGATTGCCAATGCACAAACATTCTGCTGAATGTTCTATTGCAACATGTATTTTAATTCATCCTTGTTTCTCCTTAGCACAATATTTTTGTTGCAACATAATGTGAACTTAGTTGAGTTGTGGATAGGAAGTACAGAGTATTTGTTCTCATCTTCTATGAATCCATTTACTCCTGAATTCTTTCTCTAGGCCTTATACAGAAACCACCAGTAACCCGAAAGCAATCTTGTAACATTCTTCATTTTATTTAAGGGAAGGGGAGGGTTATAAATGTTCTGCAAATTCTTTTCTGTACATTTAATTCAGCTCATAATTGCTGATTTTTTTATATTTTTTAGTAAGATTGAATAAAGGATAAAGTGAACAACGAAAAGAATTATTTTGAGTCAAAGTTATAACTTATTGTGGAAAATATTTTATTTTTCATTTGCTCATAACCCAATAGGTATCCAACAATATAGAGTTAACACCATTTTGGCTTTTAACATATCACATCAATTCATGCTAATGGAAACTCTAGAAGTATAGCAGCAATAAATTGATTCCCCCCCAACAGCTAGTGCCAATTTTTATATGATTTATAGCTTTTAAAATTATCCGATCTATATTCTCCTGAAAATGATATTTCTCATCTAGGGCGCATGACCTAGATATCTTCACAGTCTTTGAATCACGATGAATGAGCTTAGCCTTTGGGAAATACACTTACAGTCTTTATATGCTTCTGGGGTGGTATTCCTCTGCCACATTATATTTCTCAAGGGGTTATTTTTCAGGATTCTAGACCATTATGGAAAATTTTGAGTATAAAATTCTTATATACAGCTGATGAAAGGCTTGTCATGTAGTGATTTAAGTTGAGATATGGGGATTTTTGTGGAATGTTTTAAAAATGTATGTTATATTATTTCTGATTCTTTATTGTGGTTATATGGTTTAGGCATGTTTACCTTGATATTAATTCTAGTTTACATCTCTCTTATTCTATTTTTTTAAATGTCACTTCTCTTTCATCTACTATATCTTTACCCATCAGGTACTATCTGTCTTAGGTTGTTTTACTTTTCTTTTACAATCCATCTCATTTCTCTTTCTCCAATCTCTCTCCCATTATTACTCTCATTCTGTATCTCGCTATTTATTTTTTTCATTTTTAAACAATACATCTCATTGCTCTTTCTCCCTCCACTCTCCCAATTTAAACTCTGGTTCTGTATCTCACTTTTTTTTCTTTTTCATTTTTAAACAATACATCTCATTGCTCTTTCTCCCTCCACTCTCCCAATTTAAACTCTCATTCTGTATCTCACTTTTTTTTCTTTTTCATTTTTAAACAATACATCTCATTGCTCTTTCTCCCTCCACTCTTCCAATTTAAACTCTGGTTCTGTATTTCACTTTATATTTATTTTTTTAATTTTTAAACAATACATCTCATTGCTCTTTCTCCCTCCTCTCTCCCAATTTAAACTCTGATTCTGTATCTCACTTTTTATTTATTTTTTTAATTTTTAAACAATACATCTTCATTTGCTCTTCTCCCCTTCCACTCTTCAATTTTTTAAAACCCTTCTTCTTTTCATTCTTATTTCACTTTTTATTTATTTTTTAATTTTTAAACAATACATCTCATTGCTCTTTCTCCATCCACTCTCCCAATTTAAACTCTGATTCTGTATCTCACTTTTTATTTATTTTTTATTTTTAAACAATACATCTCATTGCTCTTTCTCCCTCCATCTCCCAATTTAACTCTCATTCTGTATTTCACTTTTTATTTATTTTTTTAATTTTTAAACAATACATCTCATTGCTCTTTCTCCATCCACTCTCCCAATTTAAACTCTGGTTCTGTATCTCACTTTTTTTCTTTCTTTATTTTTAAACAATACATCTCATTGCTCTTTCTCCCTCCACTCTCCCAATTTAAACTCTGGTTCTGTATCTCACTTTTTTTTTCTTCTTTATTTTAAACAATACATCTCATTGCTTTTCTCCTCCACTCTTCCCAATTTAACTCTCATTCTGTATTTCACTTTTTATTATTTTTTTAATTTTTAAACAATACATCTCATTGCTCTTCTCCTCCCTCTCCAATTAATAACTCTGGTCTGTATCTCACTTTTTTTTTCTTCTTTATTTTTAAACAATACATCTCATTGCTCTTTCTCCCTCCACTCTCCCAATTTAAACTCTGATTCTTTATCTCAATTTTTTTCTTCTTCATTTTTAAACAATACATCTCATTGCTCTTTCTCCCTCCACTCTCCCAATTTAAACTCTCATTCTGTATTTCACTTTTTATTTATTTTTTTGATTTTTAAACAATACATCTCATTGCTCTTTCTCCCTCCTCTCTCCCAATTTAACTCTGATTCTGTATCTCCTTATTTTGTTTAAATACTTCTAATGATCTAGTGTTGTACTTCCGTATACACTCCCTGGCCGTCTTCTTTTCCACCTTTAAGGATCATTGATTGGAGCCACTGCAGCGAGAGTGAGTTCTGTCCAGTGTGTTTGTTTTTCAAGATTCCTTGAAATGTGAAGTCTTAACCTCTAAACTGAATTTCCATTTTGTATCTATCCGACGACCAGCCCGGCACATGGCAAGATTGGAGAGCAGGAATCGATGCTCACATTGAGGGGAGATGAGAGAATCAATACAAGTGGTCTTGAACTCATCTTGCTCTGAAGTACACAAAATGACACAACTTTAAATCATTTGTAGAAATTCACAGGGAGATGATACTTTGTGTGTGTTATTGTGTAATCATGATTGTATCGTTTATCTTTTTGGTTATTTGAATGATTAATCTTGATTTGATCTCCCACTTTTTTGGATGGACAAAATGGCACCTTTTTTGGAAGTGTAACAGCCTTTCAATTTAGCAGGCAGTCATGAAGCGTTGGCCTAATTTGTATAGTACTTGTCAATCACTTATGGATTTTTGTGCAAATTGGAGAGTATATATCAAAGACTATGTTTTCAGCATACTTCTAGAAGGAGATATGTCGAGCAATATCTTTTGTTGTCAAGTCTATTCAATTCAATTGAGTAAACGTGGTGAATCACATACTGTTGCTGACAGTTTGTATAAATATTTTTGAAAATAAATTTTCAGTGATATGATAATTGTAATTGTTTTACTATAATTTTATCAGTTTAAAGTATTCTTATGTGTTCCTTGACACTTGTGGCTGTTGTGGGGGCACCAGTGAAGACTTGGACAGGAATCCAACCCAAAAAATGAAAATATGGTGTCACACTAACAAGACTCTCAAATGATTGCTGAATTATCATAAAATTCATCAATATTTGTAATTTCATCATGGAATGATGTATATCTACATCTAAAATGGAGAATTTATAAAGAAATTATGAATCAAATTAATCAATCAGATCAAAGACATATGGGGTCAGATCTTTAAAAAGAAATCTTATGAAGAAATCCATATCCTTATACGTGAAATCATATTTCTATGAACAAAAAATGATTTAAAAAAAGAAGAAAGAAAAAACAGCAATTTCCTTTGAATTGGTTTCATTGTTTTTGAATTTCATTGTTGTCATAAGTCATGGCACACAATGTGAGATTAAACTATTTGTTTGGCAGCAAAAAAGATGGACTCTTTTTTAGTTTATATAGATTTAACACCCATCTGGGTATCAATAGCCACTGTGTTTCCTTGGAGCCTTATTCCTTCTGGCGTGTGTCATTTGTCACATGCAGTGGTCATGAAGGATTAATACAGATTGAGACAGAAGTGATTGATTGAGAAAAGGTGAATTTTGACAGATGCTTATTGAGTGCTGGCTATGTGGTTTGTTAATTTTGATTTGGAATATAAATCGTAAGCAGCGCACATTACCCCCCCCCCCCCCCCCCCACAAGTCTCCCCCTCCTCTCGATTTTTCAGTCTTATGGATAAGCTAACAGATTGTTAACCAGACAGTATGCAGGTCTAAAGTTCTTGCCAAAGCACTGAACATCCTTTGGTAAAACATTAATCTCAATTTGTCACACTCGACCCGGGTGAGATAAATGGGTGCTAGTGGGAAGACGATTTATTTTAATGTCATGACAACGAAGCTGCATGAACATCACGTTATATGAATTTGTGTGCATTTTTCTTCAAGTTTGCTATTCCACTTCATTAGGTATTCATGGTCGATAGGAGTTATGAAGAAGAGTGATGGCTCAGTTGTTGACCACTGGTCTTTAAGTGGGAGGTTCTGAGTTCAAAACCTAGTTGATTCACTTTTGATAATTCTTTGGTAAGGGTCATAGATCCTTCTAGGAATGTTCGTTAGATAAGACTTAGAGTTTTAGGTTACTTAGTACCTTACTGACCAGAATATATTTTCTTTCCAGTGAGGTAAAAACAAAAACAAAACAAAACTAAAAAAACAACCAACAAGAAAATAAGCTGAACATAATGAATATGGCTCTAAGACAGAGATAGAATATAGGAATAAATACAGAAGTTTGTAACTAATAAATAATTGCCTTCAAACTGAAAGTACACAATAGTTACCTGTAAGTTCGAAATTACACAAAAACATATGAAGGTGAAATAAAGTAAGAGATGACTTAAATACTGATACAACATAAATGGCTAAGCATGACAAACTAGAATACACTTTGGATTATGAGATCAAGCGAACATGAACAGCCATGGAAATCGTGATAAACCTGACACGTTCTAAAGAACCAGGGACAAGCGAAAGTGTAACACGAAGCATCATCGGATGACAGTATCATACAAATCAAATGCCTGTCCGACATTCTGCTGAAATCAAATGCCCCAAGAAGTGATAAGGGAATAAGACATTGATCCATATACTTTGGAACCAGATCTGACAATAGTGTTTTGCGGATGTGCAACTAATCACGCATCTTGTAAAAAAAAAGCTATGTGGTTTACCCATTTCCTTCGATTTTTACCCTTGCAAATGCTTCAGTTTAATTTTGGTTGACCATTCATTGTAGTTGAGATATAATCACTTTTGAATAAAAGAATATAGAAAATTGAAGACAACGATATTATCATATGGGTGTACAAATCCTTAATCTTATATGGAAGTTACTATATGATTGATCTCTTTTGTGCAACGAGAGGAAATGCATCATCTACATTTGGTCTTGACCTTATTGTTTTGGTTTTACCATGAAATTACCTTTGAACAAAAAAGGATATACATGTATGTAATTAATACATCAATCCTTTCATGCAGATGTATCATGTACCATAGAAACTATACATATCTTTTTGTGCAACTGTCACAAAATAGATTGTGTCAGATACCTTTTGCCGTAACCTAATTGTTTTTTTTAACGATGAAATTGCCTTTGAAAAAAGAAAAGATACATGTAATCAATACATCAATCTTGTCATGCAGATGTATCATGTACCAAAGGAACTACGTGGCTTATCTCTTCTTTTGGTGCAACTTTCACCAAAAAGATTAGTTCAGATTTTTTTTTGTGTTGGCATATTTTTTTTGCTTTTCTGATCACATCACTTATGAACAAAAGAAGGTACACTTGGTTTACTGCTATTTGTACAACTCTCACAAGAGAAAACAGATATGTTTTTGTGATGAAAATTGGGAGATAATTAATCTAGAGGAGTTTGAGTTATAATTTTTTTCATGGAATATATCATTTGATCAGTAAAAATACATATTTTGTAAAAAAAAAAAAAAATGTGTTTGCACGTCTACCAGAAAGAAATCTTGCATTGAAAATAATCAGGTTTATGATTTTTGACTCCTACCAATATGGTTGCACTTATCATCAAGTTCTTAACTCAGGAAGGCATTAACTTATATAGGCCTACATATATGTATAGAATCAATTCTTTTCCCCTCTTTGCAATAGTTAACAGTTAAATACTGCTATTCCCTCGATCTGCACAGAATGCCCTGGCATTTCTCGGAAATTAAAGTAAGCAATCAGACCGCAATTCACAGTGACCTCAAGTATCACACTGGTGACTGCTCTTTTTTACTCTCTTAATCTCTGAAAGTGAAATAAGTACAGATATATTGCACTCAAATAAAGAAAAACAATATTGAGACATTGGTTCATGCTTTTGTGTGAGCCCCCCCCCCCCGTAAAAAAGGACTATTTTTTTTTTCAAACAGTAAAAACTCCCTAGCAACCAGATGTACAGAAAAGAGCAGCTTTTTATAAATACCTTTTCCTCACCGCAAGGTGTATTTATAAGTACAATAAGCATCTGTGCATGTATCAAGAACCCTTATTCTGTTCTCCATTTATTTATTTTGATAGATCCATGGGTAATTTGATCAATGAATAATGAGCTGAATAATCAGCTTTCTATGAATAATGTCTTCTTTGTTTCTCTGGAGCAGCGTTTCTAAATGCCTGTGTGAAAGCACCTTTATATTGAGACCACTCTCCTCTTGTTCTTAATCTTTAAATCTAGCTTTCAATATTAACCATATCAGGGGGGGGGGTTCACAAAGAGTTAAGTAGACTTAACGTGGCATTTAACTTCTACGCATATCTTGTTTTACAACGTGCAATTTAATTGATAGATTTCTCACTGGTGCGCATCCCCTGAGCATGGTCAATCCAATAAGGTGATGCGTACTGTATAAGTGGTCATTTTAGCGGTGACTTTATTTTCGAAAATTTCGCGAGTCGGTCAACGCGAAAGTTTCCATATCAGTACAAGACTATTTATAGTAATGAAATCATCACCAAAATCGCTAAATTTTGCTCTCGCGAATTTCCCCAACTAGTCTAAAATCGCGAAAATATCTGGATGCGAAAACGCACAAAAATAACAATTTAAATGTGATTTTTAAGTCTACTTAACTCTTTGTGAAACACCCCCAGGACAGCTACAGGGGTTATATTTTTGGCAGGGAAGTTGTCGAGGGGGGGGGGGGTGTCCAGGGGATAGTTGTCCTAGTACCACCTGACACATTAGATAATGAATGTAGAAAGTACAATACACCATCTTGCTCATCAAACTGTTGCTTATCTTGTAAAGAACAAAAGTCTCTTGAGGGAAATCCCCTTATACTTGTCAGACCATTGAAAAGGTCTGGAGGGCGTTTCATCAAAGGACTTGTCGGACGTTTTATCCGACAAACTGTTATAAGCTACTGAAATGCTTGCATCTGATTGGCTGAGAGCAAATTTGTCGGATAAAATGTCCGACAAGTCCTTTGATGAAATGCCCCCCAGGATGTTTTATGGAGGAGAGCAAATTACTTTGAATTGCGGAAATCTACCCTACCTTGAATCGGAATTGAAAAACTAGGGTTGTGGGCGTATTCCAATGATATCAGATACTCTTTATGAAAATTGCAGATCTCAATTGATATTCTCATGATCTTACCCAATTTGGCTGCTCTTGGAATTCCATGAAAATTGTAACAAAAATATTTCCCAATATCTGACAATTGCCTTTGGTGAGTGATTTTTTTTCTTCTTCTTTTATTATTGCCTTGCACATTTGAATGGTGTACTGTGGCATGAATGTGTTCCTTTCTTTCATTGCATTATTGAAGCGGTTATGACTTTGATTTCCTGCAAGCATTTTATGAAAGGTCTACAAAGTATTCTTTATTTCATTCAAGTGAAAGCAGTCATTTGTATTATGTACAAGGACGGAAAAATATCTAGATTTTGAATATCAAAGATATAATTTGTAGTCTATGGTATTACAAAGTGGTAAAAACCTGCAAAACATCTGATATGTTTCCAATTGTGATTTTGAAGCATATTTTGAAGTCGATGACAAGTTGATGACCATTTTGTGTCTTGTATTCCCTCGCTTAACTATATTTTTAGTCACCATTACCTTGAACATATCACTTTTTGAGATTTTTATTTCTTTGGTATTGAAGTGAAACCAGCGATCCTCTCCATCCAGAGGGCTGTAAAATATATTGATTTTGAGTGGTTTGAGAGGGAGAGATATCATTCAATGGCCACACTAGGTTTTTATTTCCCCTCTTGACTATATTTTCCCTCAACACTATATGCACTTCCTAAATATATAAGGGGTAACATAATACCCTGGGGTACTCCACCACATGTTATACTACACCTTCCTTGCATCAATATCTGCATATCAATGCATCTCGCAAAATATGTACTCAGAGTCCCTGAAAATATTCAGTGGTAAATTGTTTCTTCTCTATTAGTGTTTTACATGATTTTGTGGTAATGATATTGATAGGCCAATAAATGACAAGGGCAAGTGAAGCACCAGTATGATGCTATCCCTTAAGGGGAATAGTTGAAAAGAATTTTTTTGATATGGGTATGGATTTGGCCAAGTATTCAACTCCTATCTGTGCCTAAAATTATTTTTGTGTACTCTATATTGTGTCTTTGTGATGTAAATGGTACATTACAAGGATTGATTTGTCATATCTGATTGATACAGGACATGTCTGTAAGATTCCAATTTTAGGCACACAAACATTTGAGATGTTATTCAGAGTAAGTGCCATGAGCATCCAACCCCAAACAAATACCACCACTTTGCAAGATGCCATCACAATCATCATCCTTTCTTTTTTTCATTTTTGCCACTGTGGCCTTACGCAATCCAACTAAGTCAATAGGGCAACTCGAAAATGATGCGGATGGGCGCTGCCAAGCTCCTATACTCTTCAACAGGCTGGCTGTTGACTCCCAGATCCCGACCCATCGTCAAACGTCTAGCTTACATGTAACCTTTATGGAGAGAAGTATTTAGGACAGCATAACAAAGCCTAGCCGTTGTGGTGTTGTCGTCCGACTGAAGGGAAATTGGGATAAGTAGTGACCGGTAACTTGGTAGAATATTCATCTTGGGTATCTCCTTTCAGGACTGCCTAAGCCAACCCTCTAGACATGAAAGCTGCAGTCTTGACTTGATCTGTGTTCAGTGAATATTTTCTGTGGCAGTAGATTGGAGTCTGTGAATCAATTCTAACTTGGTTTACCTCGGGTCATGATTGGTCATTGGCGAAATGTTAGTCTTAATTTGTGGGTTTGTAGTGACACTTGATGCAAGGGGACTCTAAAAATAGATCATTCAAATACATTAAAGAGTCTTTGTTCATAAGAGAAAATTAGAATTGAAGTTGATTTGTTGAAGATATCCTCTGATTTTCTAACTTGCATTATAAATCTTCTACCAGATATGTTCAATGCATGAGCTTTGATTTATTACAGTGTGAATATTCAAAAGGTTTGAATTTGTAATAAGAAGTTACCAGTGTAGTGGAATATTCATCTTTTGTATCACCTTTCCGTTTTTTCCCAACATTTATTAGCTTTTATTAAGCGCTTTGATGAACAGTGTCATAGACATGCATACACTATTGTTAGTAGGGAGTGGTGATGATTTGTAGATCACGCCCACCCCACCAACAATAGAAAACCTTGTTTAGCGCAACTGGGGATGAGATACAAGAAAAAAAAAATCAATCATAACATCCTCTCATGCACTTATCAGCGGGGGAAAAAAAGAAGAAGACATTTGATATATGAAGAAACACTTTGGATACGGTGTAGAATACTTACGCTCAAGCATTTTGATTTTTAATTTTTGGTTATTTAAGGTAAAATTTCTATTTGCAAGGCATGTTCAGTTTGGGCATGGGTCGCCAAATGTGATCTCCATAGTTTATCATGAACATCCAAGAGTTACATGAATGAAACAGACTCTGTTACATATCGTGTGAGTGCTGAGCCAAGAATATTTAGATAAATTGCAACATAGATATCCCTGTTAGAGTATGAGAGTCCACAATATTTGCACGTAATGGAACCCTCTAGATATATGGTAAACATCAGCAGTATCCTGCAAAAAAATAAATGAAGGACTTCAATCTTGAATGTGAATTAACCCCTTCTTATATTTGTAAATATGATACAGCCTCTTATAATAATGTGTAATAGTGACAAGTACTATTTCAAACCTACACCCATACGTCTTAACCCGTTGAATAATTTGAATTTTTCTTTACAAAGTCTAATAAATTTTCGTTGCCAAGAATGGTTGCCTCAAATTATTTTCAGTTTAAAGTGAGACAAAGATAGAAATCCGTTGTCTTAAGGATTTGAATTATACAAGCTTTTTATTTATTCATGTAATATTGAGTAAAACAAATAGGAAATAGTTTACCATCCCGCATATATGCAGGCTCAGTACACAACGTGTTAAGTTTTAAATGTGAATGTGTCCTCACACATAACGCAGCCCCCATTAGCTATGTATGACAATCATAGGCACTTCGAGTGGTAGAGAGGCAAACGATGTCCTCCGAAACTCACATCAATGTATTCAGGGGTGTATTGTTTCACGACAGGAAACGCAGAAAGAGAGTAGGAATGCATACATGTATGACTGAGCGCGCTCTTGTTACCGAGTGTACTTTTCGAGAGGAGAAAAAGACACAGGAAAAAAAGGGGAAAAAGTAGAGAAAAGATTTGTATTTTTTCTCTAAAATTTCTCTATAGTCCATCCATCTCTGTATCCTCACAAAGTCAAACACACTTTTTGTCTTGTTGTTTCTCATAATATACTCCTCTTCTCTCACTGTGTTTCTATTTATCTCCTTTCTAACCCCCTTCCTATGTTTCTACCTGCACGCCTTTTATCTTCTGACTTGCTTTTCCTTTTTCTGCCTCCTCTCTCAATCTCTCTTTTTTCATCTTTGTCTTTCCCCCTCTTTCCCTTTCTTGTTCTTTCTCCATCTATCGCTTTCTATGTATCCCTCTGTATTTTGCTTGCTCATCCTCACACTACCTGTCTCTCTTTCCCCCCTTGCTCTTTCTCTCTCCCCCTTTCTCTATCTTTCTCCCTCTTGCTCTCGCTTCCTATTTTGTTCCTCTCTCTCACTCTGTCTGTCTGTCTGTCTCTCTTTCTCTCTTTCTCTTTCTCTCTCTCCTTCTCTCTCTCTCTCTCTTAACCCATCGATGACGGGAACAAGAAACTTCCTATATGATTGTAAACGTGGGAATGGGAGAATTCAGTTGTCAACTGGTTAAGACTTCTTCTGTTATATATGGTTTGGCTTATCTTCATGGTCAACATGCAAATTTAAGTGGTTAGACGAGATGACAGTAGGCGCTGCTGCACTAGCTCGAGCTATTTCAAATAGCGCGCTATTTGTGATCTGATGAATTAGCTCGATCAGAGCAGATCCGACTTTGTGGTGAAATAGCGCGCTAATTTGGAGGAAATTCAATCCCGAGTCATCTTAGGTTTTTTGGAAAAAACTCGAGCTGGTTTGCGGTTTTAGCATGAAATAGCGCGCTATTTTGCGCGGTGCTGCACCAGCTCGAGCTAATTTAGAAAACGTGCACCTGTGCGTGTAGAAGCTAGCGGTAGTTAACAGTTGCGCAATACACATCTGGCTTGTTTGTTCAAGGTCGGTTTTGGTCGTTAAAGCAAAATTTTAAAATAGCTTGAGCTAGTGCAGGACCGGTTTCTTTTTTCAGGCTTTTTTCCCGATCCACCAATTAGCGCGCTATTTTTTAGCTCGAGCTAGTGCAGCAGCACCTAGTGTGATGTTTTCTGAAAGAGGAAACGCTGTCAGACGGGGGTAATGAGTCGTAAAAATGAGACTCTTGATGGAAAGCAGAGCTATCGTTTCCTTCAGGTTTTGTCTGTAAGAGACATCAGATATCCATGTGAAAAAAGTGCACCATGATTTTATATTCTGTACCTTGTATTAAACATGTTATCCATGTGCAAAAAAAAGTGCACCATGAAAATAAGTTTTTTTTTGCTGGAAAGCAGAGCGAGCTATAGTCCTTCAGATTTTATCTGTCATGAAAGAAATTACAACACATGCAACATAAAATACACACATTTTTACTTGATTGTTTAAATCTCAGGAGATTCCTGTTTAAACTTAAATGTTTGCAATTATGATTACAGCATTATCCAGAAGTGTTTATTTTTTGGTCCTTATAACAAATTTTTAATATCCCTTTTTAAACAAGATTTATCTACTGATGATGTCGAGCTATTCCAGAAGAGTTTGTTGTTTATAGGGTACATGAACGTCTTTTGAGTTTGCATCAAAGGGTACCATGTTCCAATTCCTATCACAGCACATCCCTTACAATATGTTCTCTCATGTTATAAGGATTTGTTAATTTGAAAGGAAAAGAGAACTTTATCTACCTTAGATGTTGAAGTAGTTTATGAGAGTTTTTTAGTTTAAGTTTATATTCACTTGGTCTGCTAGCATGTAGATTCTAATTCTCTGATTGAACGAGCTTAGTGGCAACTTAACCAAATGGTTAATAAATGAACTGATTGTAGACAAAAGAGAGGGTAGACCATGTTGAATGTAACATAACCTTACCAGACGATCTCTCTTTTTTTTGTAGTGCATCACATGTATCGCCTTTTACTCCTTCTCCCTCTTCATAGCAGAGTGTTAAACCAAGAATATAAATTTTTAAAAGCACATAATTTCGATCTGCCAGAATACCAGTCTGGGTAGGCACCCTCTGGCTGCTATTGACTTTTAAAAATGGGAACTTAACCCACATTGGTAAGACCTTCAAAGGTTGAGTGTTTAATTTTATTCACACTAAGTGAAAAAGTCTGACATCAAATCTTTCTTGTATTTAATGGTTGCTACTTATAAAGCGCTCAGGTCCGTCAGGCATGATGCTCATGGCGCTTTACAAAGATTGTTTCGTTACCCTGGTAGTGCTTAAGCATATTGGGTACTCATTTATGCCTGGGTGAAGTGATCCATGTAAGTGCCTTTGCAGGGAATCATACATGCCAAGTCTCACGCATCTTGCGTGAGAATCACGCATTTCAGGTCCGTCTCACGATCTCACGCAGAACACCCCATTTCTCACGCAAAACACCCCATTTCTCATGCAAAATGAGAAAAAGTAGCATTATTATAGATATTTTTTACCATTTTGTACTCTCAAAACCCTAGATATCGGCAGTTTTGTCGCGCATCAATTGCAAGTGCGATGTTTTCAAGCAGGCGATCGTTATATGCAAGATAGCTTACTACGTGAAACATAATGTAGCGTGCGCGCGCGCCTCTTTTGTGAACAAATTACTGCTGCGCGCGCGGGCACATGTGGTAACGCGCGCCGCGTGCGCACCGCTTTCAAACACGATGTGAATGATCTCACGCAAATTTCTTTTTTGAATTTGGCATGTCTGGGGAATTGAGCTCAGGACCTTTGCGTTTTTAGTCCAGTGATATGACCACTAGACTACAACTTTTTTATGACTATGCTATTTGTTATGGAGTTGAGATTAAAGGCGTAGGACATCAGTTGAAAATTTTGGAGAGCAGAAAAACTTCTTATTTATTGATTATTATTCTATTGGGGAGCAGGTTCTGTATGCTTAGTAGAGACAAGGCTTTCCTATGATAAAATATATTGTTGTACTGAGATTCAGTAGATGAAGTGTAACTAGAAAGTAAAAGTGTTAGTATCAGAGTAAATCAATAACAATGATTTTAAATTAAAAGTAAATTCATGCCCTTTAACATAATTTCAAAATTGGAACAATCATTATGATTGGTTTAGAGTGAATCTTTCATGCAACAAGAATCCTGATTGGTTGCTATTGATTTACAAATGATTGTAACTTGTTATGTTACAGGGCCCAGTTGTGTTATTGTCTTTAGAAGATATGAACATGTTAATGCTGTAGTCACACAGACACTTATGTTTAGTTACGTCCAGTTGCGTCCAAAAATTATTTTCTTTTCTGCGGATCCCCACGAATGCCTTCCCGTCATAGTAGATAAATAATTATTATTTCGTTCATCCAATAAAACAAAAAAATACACAGGAAGTGATAGAATAGAAGATGAAATAAGGATAAAACAACAAATGCAGCATAAAAATATGCTATTCTAGCAAGAGAAATGCTTAGCCACTAAAACTTTAAGATTCACTGAAAGAGGGCCAATACTCAAGTTGGGGGGGGGGGGGGGGGGGGAGGCAAGAAGGGGAGGTATATGCATGTGGGGATATGCATCTTGATGAAATAGATTGGTAGTTTGATCTGAAGAATAAATGTCAAGGATGAGTGAGTGCATTTAGAGATAACATGAAATAGATTGAAGAAGGTGATATTATATAGTCTTTTTGATCAAGAGAGCATATATTCAAGGTTAAGTGGGATACATCCATCCAGAGATGAGATGCAATAAATCAATGAAGATGATAGAGTAGGCTTTCAGATGAAGAGAACCAATATCCAGGAATAGGGAGAGAAAGGTAAATACATCTACCATGACCCACCCCCAAAAAAAAAAAAAAAAAAAAAAAACACCCCCTTTTATATAAAACTTGATGAAGTCTTTCGATATGCCTGCCAAATAAAAAGAATATGTTCTTTTCTTTTCTTTTCTTTCTTTTTTTTTTTGGGGGGGGGGGGAGGAGAGATTTATAGGTATATGATAGCTCATAATTTCAAGTATCATAATGGCCCAAAAGTCAAGTCAAGTTGTTACTTATGACCTCAATTTTGTGTCTATTACAAAAGTGGAGGGGGGGGGGGCTATACCTGATCTGAGATGAAATGAACGAGATTGATGAAGTTGATAGTATTGAGAAGGCACTGGAGTGTGTTCTCGTTCATGCTATGTTGATATCTGATAGATGTCCATGGATCTGCCCCATATACCCACTTTCATGTTGGGGTGAGGAAAGGGTTGTGTAGCTTGCAAGAAAACATCATCATATTGTACAGGCATATTTATAAGATTTTTTGAAAATATTTAGTCATTGTAATTTCGGGACAAAAAGGCTGTTATGTCAAATATTATTTCACATTAGATGCCAACAAGTTTCCTACATTCTTTGGAGGAAGTTTTTAAAATATTTGACTAGATTAGTTTTACTATTTCCTTTAAGTGTCAAAATTTAAGTAGGTGCAGTCCAAGGCTTTTTAGTCTCTTCAATTCACAGTAAATTAAAATTTCCCTAAATATATAAAGGTGTAATGAGAATACTTACTTAGATGTGTGATCATTTTTTTTTAAAAGAATAGGATGATTAAATTCAGGCTCTCCTTTTTTGAAAATACTTGTCTATTTTCCTTATAATAAATGAATTTCCCTGTATCTTTCATTGACAATGAATATTTCCGAAATAATTGTTATGAGACTGTATGATTCACTGATCTGCATTGTGCAATGCTTTATCAAACCAGATATAGACTTAAATTAATCAAGTCAATTAATTAAGTGACAGGGTGTGGATATTTTTGTCTGTATTATTAGGATATATGGAGTATCACAGACTTTCCAGGAATTGACACCTGGGGGAAGATTACTTACACTGACCTCCCCAATGGAGCCGAAGCGGGAAGTTTCATCACTGTCGGTGCAATATTTTTATTTGCGATTGAAGTTTGGATCCAAATGGAATTATGAATGAAATAATAATGAGCTTCATGAAAGTATAATCAGGGATCGTGTTCTCCGGGAATTGAAGCGTTTCATGCAAATAACCTCATAAACATATAGAAGCAAAATGGCCGACTTGCCTCCATCTAAAATTTATCAGGAACGTGACTGAGAAGCGAGGTAGTTATAGTGAAAAAAAAAAGAAAGAAAGAAAAAAAACAAAAAAAACATGACAACTAAATTTTGGATAGTAAGTGTAATGCTGTATGAACAGTTATACTAGATAATCCAGCTCAGCCCAATGTATTAAATCAAACTTGAACAAAGGTCATAGTTTTAATGATAGTGTTTGTAGAATTTACAAATTACCAAGCATCGTGTGGGTGTTATCACACTAGTATAATTATTTCTATTATTTCTATTTCTATTTATAAGTTACTTAATATAAAATATAGCTAGTAGAGTAAAATTGAGTCAAAACGAGCCTGAGCTTTCGATGCTAGCAGAATCTTTTTCACAGACAAAATGACACATAACTACCACTTATCCTATACAGGGTGTATCAATAAAAACGGGACAATTTTGAAAAGTCTGTCAAAATTTCGTTTCAAATTACGATATCTATATTTTGATGCTAATAGATGCTCTGAAGTCTTATCTTTCAAATGCAATTTAAAATAATAAATTTCGTTCATGCTTGAGCGCACACAGAACGTTTTTGTCGGGGGCTCAAAAAAAGGCTTGCGCACAAAATGGAAGAAAATGAGAAATACGATCATCAGACTTCTTGCTAATCAGCAGACTTACTTTTAACCTTTTCATTATCTTTGCCATTATTTTCGAATTATGCTTTCAAAATACATTTACAAAGCTATTTATTTACTTGAATTGCTTTTTTTTTTTTCTTTTTTTTTCTTCACATGTTAACATGTTATCTTTTAGCATTGAATATTCCTTCAAACTAAAAAAAATAAATATAATTTTTTATCAACCCATGAAAGGGGACTTGGTTGGTTGGTAGATTATTTGATTGATTGATTGCTTTGTTTGTTGGTATGTTTGTTTGTTTGATTGATTGATTGATTGTTTGATTGATGGATTGATTTATTAATTGATCGCTTGATTGAATGAAGGATTGGTAGATTGACCATTTTGAATGATTGATCGTTTGATTAATTCATTCATTGTTTCTTTGAATGATTGATTGATTGATCGATTACTTTTTTATTGATTATTCATATGGTTGATTAAATCGGAAGAATCATAGGAAATCACCTCATTACACTAACATAATCATTTATCAGTGTAAAGTAACAATCAATCCGAATGGAGTACCTGATTGAAAATAAATAATACTTTTTTTTTTTAACCTCAGACAAAAACTTTCCGTGTTTGTTAAAGCATGAACAAAACAAACAGATTCAATCAATCAATCAATAAATCAATCCATCAGTCAATCAATCAATCAATTAAACAACCAACTGAATCCCCTTTCTTGGGTTGACAAAAAAAAAGAGAAGATAGGCCTATTTAAGTTAAAGGAATATTTATCGCAAAAAGATAACAATGAAAAGGAAAACAAAGAATTAAAGTTAATAAAAAGCTTTGTAAATAAATTTGAAATCATAATTCGAAAATAATGGCAAAGAAAAAGAAAAAGTTTAGAAGAAGACTGCTGATTAGCAAGAAGTCTGATGATCATATTTCTCCTTTTTTCAATTTTGTGCGCAAGCCTTTTTTTGAGCCCTCAACAAAAATGTTCTGTGTGTGCTCAAGCATGAACGAAACTTATTTTTTAAAATTACATTTGAAAGATAAGACTTCAGAGCACCTATTAACATAAAAATACACACATCATGATTTGAAACAAAATTTTGACAGACTTTTCAAAACTGTCCCGTTTTTATTGATACGCACTGTAAAGGCAAGAAAAGCACAGCATCATGAAGGAAAGCTCGCATAGAGAGAGGTCAAATGGAACAATAAGGGTCATAATAAGAAATAAGGGGAGAGGCAGCCAATCAAAAAACAGAGTGGTATAGAACATCAAACAGGAAACGGAACAAAATGTTTTTGTAATGATTACAAAAAAAAAAAAGAAAAAAAAAAAAAAGAGAGTGGTGATTTTAATAGTCCATGCATGTCCACTATATTCCTTGTATATTTATGAATCATGCTGATAAATAGACACACTTTGTAATGCGTGCATGTAGGATATAGGCTTGGTTGGCTGTGCATATCACACAACCCTCATTGCACGGTCCAAGTACTACACAGGTGCTGTTGAATGGCTTATACCGAAAGGGTTGGTAGCATCGCGTCACGTTAAATGGAACCCCACCCTTCGTCCAAAGCCCTTCTGGTTTTGCCGAAAGGGTGTGTTGGGAGCGTCGGGTCGTGTGGCGTTGACGGGAACCCAACCCTTCATCAAAAGCCCCCCGGTTTTGCCGAAAAGATGCGTTGGGAATTTTTCTCATATAATAAAGATGATAAAATTACTTTTAAATTACGCCTTTCTGATTAGTTTCACCGAGTTTGAAATTTATATTTAACCTTGAAACAGCCATTTCGAAGAGGCTATTGTCCGGATTGGTTTATTACCACTTGGTGTACAGCCAGTTGGTCTAATAGACAATTGGTCTACCATCAAGAAAAGTCGTTCTATTGATGACAATTACATTTTTACCCATTTCTAGAATGGTTAGGCTTCACTGATTTTTAAGTTAGAAGTTAAAAGGAAATTTTTGCGGGAGTATAATGATGATTTTTACATATTCTGCTCCGCTACAATGGGTAAGCTTCAATGATTTTTTTTCCAGAGATGATCAAACAAATTTTGGCGGGTATGCTATATGCACTAATATAATAACGATTTCATGTAATTGCCCGTGCCACAATAGGTATGCTTCGGCAATTTTCTCGGAGAACATCAAAGACATTTTGGAACACTTTGTAAATTAGATGACTGTCAATCGCAGGAAATGGAGAGGGAAAGGGAAGCAATGAGGGTGAAAAGAAAAAGGGGTTGTTTAAATCAACATTGAAGGAATTTTATATTAAAAATATTAAAATTGAAGCAGTAAAAAAGAATGGTTTATAGAGCTACTGCAATAAACAGTTTTTCATCAAAATCATCCGTCATGCCCTTATAATACAACAATTTTAGCTTTAAATAAAGCATGAAACTTGTACAAATTCTTTTTAAGGGTAACACAAAGTGAGAAATCCTGAAAAAAGAAGGTTTGTAAATCTTTTGTGAGGATGTACAGTTCTAAAAAAAAAAAAAAATTTTTGTATGCATCTCACAAGAGGCCAAAAAGCTTGTTAAGTGTGAACATGTATGTCAACATTATTGCTGTAATGAACTATTTTGTATTATAGTGTGCTGATAAAATGTTGTTGAAATGATTGTCTATATTTCACTCAAACTCTATATCATTTGATGTCATTAACATAATTTTTATAAAAAGCCACTGAAAAAAATGTAAGTTTCTATCAATTTTAAATTTGCTTTTTATAAGTCTATCCACCTACCACCCCCTCCTTCCCTCTCACTACTCCCATCCCCAATCATACCCCGATCCATCAAAGAATGAGTCGTAGTAAATCACAATTCTTGGAAGACATAGACTGAATCACCTGCTATGGGCCGTGATTGTAATGATGCATCACATAGTATGTAGGTTAGTATGGTTAATACAGGAAATAATATTCATGCATGATCAGGGGTGCATGGTCTGGAACCACCACCACCACCACAGTCATGTTCCCCCCTCATTCACACCCAGCAAATTGTCTTGCGTAAGTGTCGTATAACAAAACTGGGGTAATAATATACTGTAAGCCGTTTGGTCTTAATAGGTAAGCGCTTTATAAGAAACCGGTATTACTATCAAAACGTTAGTCCTGTCCAATAAAACACCTATTGGCAAGAGTATTGGTAATGTCTCTGCTATTTTATTTATAACTTAGCGATAGCCGTGTACATGTATAGGGTTAGGATAAATGCAATGAGGTCTTTTGAATTTTGTGGCCAGTTTACTGATAGGGCACCAGCTCATTTGAAAATACTGCAATCATTATTGCTTACTAATAGGAATTAGCGATATTGCTGTATTTGTGGATGTACAAACTTGGCTATTGTATAACAAAATGGATGTTGGAGTATTACATTCAAGAATCTGGGCAGTTCAACAAAACAGGGCTAAATATTAGCACAAGTGCATGCTAATAATTTTAAATGCAAAACCTTTAATAGAATTTATGTAAAGGATCTAGGCTAGTTCTGATATCAGAATCTAAAGGTCACTGTCAGGATCATGAAGATGCTTTTAGATATATGTGAAAAAAACTAGACCAGAGCTGAATATAAGTTTTATTATTAATTAAAAAAAATAATAGAACTCGATAATGAATATATTGTGTTTACAAGCTAGCCAAGAAACCCTAAATGTTTCGCTATCTAGCTTCGTATGAATTACCCCCTCGTGTGAAAGCTTGAGTAGTCTGATGGATGATGTACTGTCTCCCGGAAACTCTTTGCTTCGTGACCTTGAACGAAAATTACACGGGGGAAGAGCCAAGGTAGAGGACGATGATGGAATGTAGACCAAGCAACATACGGTCAAAATCTAATCACCCACTTGGGTTAGCTCCATTTCAGCTTATTATGATGGTGGTAAATCCAGAAGGAGAAAGAGAGAGAGAGAGAGAGAGAGAGAGAGAGAGAGAAAGAAGGGGGGGGGCGATGGGGATAGAGGGAGCGAAGTGTAAAGACAGAGATATTGAGATATAAAAAGGAAGAGAGATAAGGGATTTGTGAGAGAGAGTGTAGTAGGAATTGATATTAGGATTTTATTGTCTTTTGAGCATGAGAATAGTATAAGGAAGAGAGAGAGAGAGAGAGAGAGAGAGAGAGAGAGAGGTCATATAAACTATGAAACATTGAAATCTAATACCATTTTTTTCTGAATTATTAGGTCGTCATGTTTCATGACAAATCTTCCGTAAGGCCAATGGTGACTGTCGTTGCTTTCACCTGAATATTACTGTAATTTCATGATAAGATATTATGGTTTGATTAATGCACAGTCCATGAATATATTGATTTTCTATGGGAAGGTGGAAGGTTTTGGTTGGGTTGTATATAAATTAGATCAGAATTGCTTGGTTGTTTCTTAAGACATGTACATCAGTGGAGACGGTCGTGTCTGCCGCGATGGCAACTGTTATTGCCCTTACCTGGATAATATTGTAATTTCATGATGAGATGTTATAGTTTGATTATGCACGGACCATGATTGTGATGATTTCCTATGGGAAGATGGAGGGATGTAGGACGGTAGGTCATCTATCCTACATGTTCTAGTTTCATTAGAAAATCATCCAAGTGGTCATGAGCGGGACTATGACATTTTAACTGCACTGATTAACATCATGTCCAATTCGGATCACTATTACTTTGTATTGCTTGGAAGTTTCATGAAATTGTTTTCAATATTGTCAAAACAATTTTTTTTAAAAATAATTTTAAAAATTTTATTTGACTAATAAGAAAACATTCAACCCCTTGCAGGCCAGCAATGAAGCAAAATTATTTAATAAACTTTGTCATGGGGATTTGTGTCTTACCAAAGGGTACTACAAATGCAGGTCATTGACTTTCTTGCTCTGCGTACTGTAATTGCGCCTCCTCTTTAAGCCACCCCTCTCTCTGGAGCTTGATTACTGTGATGTAAGATGAGACATTAATTTAGAACAGATACTCATCTCAATCAGATTAATGAAATGATACCTCAAGATGCAGACAAAACAAAATACCTTGGAGTATTAGAGAGCGTTTGAGATGAAAGCAGTCCGTCATCTTAATGAGGAAATTCATGGAGATTGAAGCATGGGATATAGTCACTTGGGAGGAGTCAAATGAAATTGCATGGATGGCCCTAGGGGTAATGAGAGCATTCTATCTCATAAATCATAAGAAAACTTCATCATGGAGTCATCTTGTATCATCTGATTATTGAAAGGATCCCTTTTAACCCCCCCCCCCCACCCCCATATGATCCTCAACATGGATAGACAGGACATGTCAGCATTATATTTATGTGTAAACACATGTATTTATAAGTCATTCAGGGGTCGTTTATACATGATTGTCTTCTCAAGTAAGATCGATCATTGATTCATTGCCCATGTTATCACTAAAGGGACCCCTAGTCCTAGCATCATTGAAAGACATTTAATGTGGATGTGATTTATAAATGATTTTCTTCAAGGGATGCATCCTCATGGAGTCTAGGGTATCCAATTACTAAAGGGGAACCCCCATCACAAAATAATGTTCACATTGAAGAGCATTCAAGAACACTTGCAGTCCTCATTTGCAGTCCTCATTCAATGGGACATTTAAAATGCACTTTGGTGTGATTTATAAATGAGCTTCTTCAAGGGTAGACTTCCCCACAGAGTTTTCGGATATCTGATTTACAAAAGGGAATCTCCCTCGTACATTACAGATATTTATACATCACATTGAGGCAATCAAACAGGGGTCATTTAAAATAAGCTTCTTACAAAATTATTACATACAGTCTGTGTAAAAAAAGAATGGTACAGTCAGGAAAAAATATTTAGATATGAAATCTTATCAAATGATGTGTCTATTTGGTACCAACTTAAAGTAAAAAAATTCTTCTTTCTGATGCACTTTGTTTTGTATAATTTGCTTTTGTAAAACAGAAGTTATGCTAAAGTTTATGTGGCGATGAGCTTATCGAAATTACACACATCCATTGTTTTGATGCGCTGAATTCATGGCTATCATGTGCAAAACCCATAGAAAAGCATGCGCAAAGTACATTTTTTCTTGGTTATAGAGAACTGGTCATATCTCAAGATTTACTTCACCAAATGGGATGAAAAGAATTGCAGAAGAAAGCCTGATTTTCCTACTTTATGGAAATATCAAACACTTCCAGAATGCGGTTATTTTTCATACTTAAAGAAATGTTTTCCACTTGTACCATTTTATTTGATACAGACTGTATTTTGAGAGCACATACACAATCAGCTCATACAGAGGCCACCTGGCTGTAAGTTTCTTTGGAAGAAATCTTCATTATCAAATCATTTTGCTCCTCAAAATGTAAAGCTTATCTTGTATTTGAGGAGAAACTTGCATGGCAATTCAAGCAAGGCAGCAAACAAATCAAAACATAAAAGCAATTTCATATTTGCTGTTCAATTTTTTCACTTGAAATTTACAGACAGAGAATATGAAAAGAGGATATCTGAAAATAAGTTTCTTTGAAAGAAATATTAATTATTTTCTTAAAATGCATTTCATTTGTAAAAATTACCTTCAGTTCTTGTGATGGAAGAGAATCTGAAAAGGAATCTCAATCATTTACCCTTACAAAAACCAAACATTATAATCAGATTAAAAAAAAAAGTTGATCTCCTACTTGCCAACCACCTCCCCCCCCCCCCGCCCCATTAAATTTAGACAAATAATATTACTAGGGTTAGCCCCTACCATCTTTGCAGCGCTAGTGAACACAGAAAGCATAGTTTAGCAGAGCTTGAAGGAGTCAATCAGCAGCCATACTAGAATTTCATTGCCTCTATTTGAATTGAGCTAATGGTCATTAAGGAGTTGGTCAAGGTGTCGGTTTTGGAGATAATGTGTTTACTTGATGCAGCTATATCATCTTTTACCAGTCAGAAGGGCATTAACTCCTATACTTCAAGACAGAGATACTACCGTTTTGCTCTCATGTGATGATATGGTCTATTAGAGCATCAAGTGATCATTCATTTTATTCAGAATGTGGGTTAGGGTCTGTGAAGAGTTAAACCATCAAAAGGTCTCAATTTAAACATTAAATTGGGAAACGTTATATTAAAAGATGGTAGTTGCTGCTACCCTCTTTGGTACATGGTGTTCAACAAGAAAGGAATAGAGCAACTTCAATCTGGCGCTGCTCAGTGGCTGCCGGGACCACGATCAATTGGGCAAAAAGATTATCCATTCCACCTTTGTTTGGAAACATAAAATTCTGTGCTGGAGGAACTTTAATAGCTATATTGAAATTGTGTGATTTTATTGAAATTATTGGGATAAAACATAGTAAACCATGAGATTCAGGACTGCACTATACATGTAGGTTATCTTTTTTAGATTCCTGATTTTGGATTTTTTATGAGGGTAGAGGAAAGTGTCCAACTTCATATCATTTGTTACTTGTCCCAAATCATTTGAGTTGTGATACAGTTTGCCAACTTTTTGAAAAGAGGATAAATATGTAAGAAACTTGTATCTGTTCCAATTATTGTATTCAACAAAAATCTAATTGTCTTCAGATCTATGTCCACATAGTTTGCAATTATTGTTGTTATAAAACCAAGTGAAATATTAAAGAAAATATTTTTTCCTAAAGCTTACATGTATATCAATTCAACCAATTTTATTTCCTCATAGGTACACACAGTCTACTATATACTGTAAATTCACCTTATAAAACTATGTGAAATATTCAAGCGTTTCCTTTCGTTCTCCTTCTTCAGATGAACAATATAAATATCGAGGGTAGTAATCCTGGTTTTTCTTGATAACACCCCAGGTTTTTATCATAGGGAGACAATAATCATGGATTACTCAGCCCCAGTTTTATTTCTGTAACTCATTTCCTTAAGATCCGTAAATGGTCAGAAGGGACCTAGTTTCACTGGCTACATGTTATGTTGTCTATTTTAGAGGCAGAAGGGATCTCGTTTCCCTGGCTAGATGCACTGTTGTCTACAAATGTACTTTAGAGCTAGAAGGGACTTGGTTTCTCTGGCTATATTGTCTACTATCTGAAGCTCTATAATGGTCAGAAGGGACCCGGTTTCACTGGCTAGATGCTATGTATGTTGTCTTCTCCAAAGTCAAAAAGGACTTAGTTTCACTGGCTAGATGCAATATTGTCTACTTTATAACCCAATGCTCTGTATATGGTCAGAAGGGACCTGGTTTTTACTGGCCAGATGCTATGTATGTTGTCTAGTCTAGAGCCAGAAGGTACCTGGTGTCAGGGCTAAATTTTAGGGTTAAAAAAGACCTGGGTAACTGGTTAAATGATATGTTGTATACTTTAAAACCAGAAGGGATCTGCTTTCACTGGCAGGATGAGCCAGAACGGCTTTAAAGGTGAATTTCACCCTGGATTTAAACTGGTTTCATTAAAATCAGAAAAATTAAAGAAAAACATGAGTGAAACTGTGACGAAGATCTATCATAGGACGAAAAACTTACGGACGTTTAGAAAGAAACATTGACTATTTATATTGTCCTTTTTGTCTTGAAAGTGTTATGATAACCAGAGAAAGAGGATGGGTTCTCATTCATCTTTATGGATAGGGGAGGGGGGTTCTTGTGTGCTGTATCAACTGTTAGTACATTTGGTTAACAGCATGCCATGTATTGCTTTGTAAGGCATGCGCAATGCAAAAAAAAAACCAAACAAGCAAACAAATGCTGCGTTTTTATGCAACTATCGAGTTGGCCGAATACAGCCCTTACAATGAACATCATATGTCCATGCATATACATGTAATTGACCCTTTCGTGTATCCTCTCAACAACCGTAACTCAACAAAACCATTTCTCTCTACTTCTTATCCTTGACAGGAGGGGAGCGGTGAGTGGTTCTCCCTCGATCGGGAAGTAGAGGTCAAGAATCGTCAGGTGAACGGAACCAAGATGCCTACCGGTCACCGAGTCCTCATTGATGCTAGATATGAAGTCCCATTCGGTAAGGCTCTTAAATGAATCCAGTTCAATAAACTCCATGCATACAGGTAGTTTCATATATACCCTGTCACATCGACCCCCAAATCACCAAATGGGCAGCTGATTGACTTTCAAATTACTAATGGTCAAGATGGTATCAGTTTGAAATTGGTGTGGGAGTGTGACAGTGTATTACCAATGTTTAAACAAGGCGACTTTCTTTTCATACATATTTTTCACCTTATCAACATGCAAGAAGTGGGTCTACAATGGCATGACAAGCACACTCACCTGAGCCCATTACGCACGCATGTGTGCTTTAGTCTGAGTATGCTGGACTAGCTATCACAGACGACTTGTTGAGTTATTTGTTTACTAACTAGGTAAAAGAAATTATTACAAAACAAATGTCAATTTGTCAATGGCTAGGGTATCACATTCACCATTGCAATGTTTTCCAATGCCTTGCAAAACTCTTAATTTTTCTCTTGTACTTTGTATTGTGATGTATTTGTCTGTTTTATGTTGATAGTTACCCTTTCTTGTTTTAACAATGTCTCTTGTTCCACTTATGATTGAAAGATTAGTGAAAGTTTGTCCATATTCCTGTATTTGTCTGATCATCGAAGGTTCAATCTGTGATACAATTCTAATTCATATGCACCAATTTTCCCTATAAATCATGCTTTGATATGCTCCAATATATAGAGGAATGTCATTATAAGAGATGCCTTTAATTTTTTCTGCCGTCTTAGCCTCCAACATTCACCCTAGCCATTAGACAGCACACACACTAAACAGAAAGATAAAAAAAGAGATCCACTTATACCCCAAAGTAATCCACATTATGGGTTGCACCCTGTTATCAATAATTGGATTGAGGCTAGGTCTCTGTTATGATGATATCATCTGCTGGGTATGTGAAGGGTCTTAAGTCTATGTTAAGGGTATCCATCAACACCGTACTGGTTCTAAACAGAAACTTATTTGTTTAAACCTCTCTTTTATGTTGCTCCTATATGATCCTCCTCTCTAGCTATATACATGTATATTTCACCTCTGCGCTGCTAAATACTATCTATTAAGATGCAGAGGGGCTTTTAGATTTGCACGATATTCTTCAACAGCCATCTAGCACTCACCAGAAGATATGCATTCAGTTCTCAAGATGAAATTTCTCATGGAATATCTTTAAGATGGGTATGAGACAGGTGTGTACTGTGATCTATTACAAGGTCCTCTTACCTACCCATCTCCATCTCCATCTCCATCTCCATCCCCTGGATGACATCGGAGCCTATTCCCAGTCACCATGGTAACCTCCAGGTGATTTTATGCGCTCGGCTGGGTTTGGGGAGTTTGACGGCGGGCGGGCGGGGCATTGGCCCAGATATGTTACGTTTTTGTGGGTTTTAGACGAGATGGAGAGGAAAAGGGAGCAAGTGGATGCTATGAGCATCAAGTCATATGACCCAGTTACGACTTGTTTAATCTGAAGCTGAAGGAATTTTAAGCATGGCAATGGCAGGATATGTCAATTTCACGCAACATGTAGGAAAACTCTTGCATTATGTGTATTGCTTACATGGTTTGGATGCCATCCTTTTGTCCAAAACCCCTGTAGTCTCGTTCCCTGATTGAGAAATTGAGTGAATACCAGTTATGGAATTTTCAGAAAGTATTGAAATTTTTCGGAAGCAAAAGGTTACAGAAGTCATATGATGAAAATGAGAGCGGCTTAGCATTCCAAAAAATCTCTTTTGGTTACAAAAATTTAGGGTACAGCTTAAAAAATTGTTATGGAAAAATACAGTTTCTGCTTTAGAAAGTCCTGGAAAGTCAGGAAATTTCAGAAAGATACAAGTGTTAAAGAACCCTGGAGGAAAGAATGTATGGGCTTATTTTAAAATCTAACAATTTCAGAATCCCAAGTTAAAATTTGATGGCACATGTGTACTGGTCTGCAGTTACTATTGTGATATGATATACCGAGTGAGTCAGAAAAAACTTTACACCAAGAAAAATGTCAAAAAGAAACCAATTTATACATATTCTGAAAGAGTAACCCCTCCCGCATCTTTTGATACCAATTTTGTGTGTTATATATTTACGCTTGGATGAACACGGCGCATTGTTTGCGAACATGTAAATTTTGAATTGTGCAAAAGTGGGAGTAAAATCAAAACGACAAAAGCTATCAAAAAAGCAACTCCATCCTAATTAATATAGCATAACTTTTTAACGAAAATGTCTTGTGCCAAATAACTTGGCAGGGGTGTTGTTACACATATCGACTACATTTTGTGTGAAAATGAGATAGATATGTAGAGTCAAGCATGAGTGAGCACACGTCAAAGACAAAATAATCACTTTTCAAAAGTATTAAGAGGCCTTTTTAGGTCTGTCAGTGACTGTTTACTTTTTGATGTGTACTCATTCATGGATTACTTGATGAATCAATCTAATTTTTACACAGAATCTAGTTGAGAACTGTACCAACACCCTCAGCAAGTTATTTGGCTCAAAACATTTTTTTTTTTAAAGTTATGTTATTTTATTCATGATGGAGTTACATTTTTGTCAGCTTTTGTTGTTTCAATTTCATCCGCATCCTTGCACAATTCGAAATTTGCATGTTCACAAACAATGCATCGTGTTCATCCAAGCGTAAAGACATACCAAACAAAAATGGTACCAGTAGATGCGGGAGGAGTTACTCTTTCAGAATATGTAAAATAATTTTGGGGTTTATAAATTGGTTTTCTTTTTATTGACATTTATCTAGGTGTAAAGTTTTTTTTTATTCACTCGGTATATAAGGGATGAATAAAAAAAAAAAAAAGCAGTGCTATATTTGGATTATTAGTGAGGAAGTTAATTTAGAAATTTCTTACAGTTACAGAAATTGGATGATCACCAGCTTCTCTATTGGTCTTTGGTTTGTTTGTTTGGTGACAAAACCTTTGCTCCGGTCTTTATTTTGTTGAAGATTAATATAGGGTTAAGGTTGCGATGGGGTTTTATGTTAGGTGTATGGTTAGGTTTAAGGTAAGGTACACTAGAAGTGTTAAGTCTAGGGTTGAAATTAGTCTTTTGATGTATGGAATTTAAAGTGGAGTCAATGGCCCGAATTCACAAAGGTGGATTCTGCAAAATCCATGGATCCGTGGGTTATGTAAATTTTGTGCAATAATTACGCTTAATTTTAGCGCGTACTGTGAGAAAGGTCCAATATGAATGCGCGATTTTGTCACAAAGCGCTACATTTACGCTTGTCGCTATGGTTAAGTCGGCTGTTTATTCAAATTAACTTAAATAAACCATTGACTCAACAGTGGACTCAACAGTGGACTCATTAATTCAAAACAGTGGGCCCATTATGTCAAAACCATAGCAACTGGCGTAAATCTAGCGTGTCATGACAAAGTCGCGCATTCATATTGGACCTTTCTCACAGTACGCGCTAAAATTAAGCGTAGTTATTACACAAAATTTACATAACCCACGGATCCGTGGATTTTGCAGAATCCACCTTTGTGAATTGGGGCCATTGTGATTGGAGCTAATGTCATGGAATAGTTTAGTTTATTGACCAGTGTTTTTCCCCTCAAAAGCATCATCCATGATTGATATCGTCTGTTGAGAGCCAGAAGGGCGTTATTGCATTTTAAAGATGTTCCGTTGAGAACCAGAAGGGCGCTAGTGCTGTACAACCCCAATGGTAATAGCGCCCTTCTGGTTCTCAACGTAACATCTTTGATCTGTAATAGCGCCCTTCTGCTTCTCAGCCGACGATATGTTCACATCTTCAGTAGACGATGAATTTTTATTTCTGAAAGAGACAGAATGATATATGTCATGCTTTTACAGCATTCTATTTAGAACGGGGTTGTGTTCTACCAAGTCGTTTGTAAGTTACGAACAACTTTACGAACAACCGTTGTTCAGTTCTTCTGATTTCTGCAAAACAATTGAGAATGTTCCAGTCGTTCGTAAAGTAATTTGTAACTTCGACTTGGTAAAACACCACCTGGTTATTACATACAAGCAGGATCGAGTGTGCGCGTTCATTGCCCTGTCCACTTGATAGTGCACTGTCTCCCAACAGAGATTGTTGAACTGCGCATTAAACTCTCTTTTCATATTTCAAAAACAAAGAATCTACTTTAAATGTCAGACACATTTTTCTGTTTTACACTGAGTCGCAGTAAAACTCAATTAGTTTGGTGATAGCCAGGAGGGTTTTACTGAAATGTTTCATATCACATGATAAGAGCCCTTTTGTCTCCAAAGACAAATGATCAAATACACCGATTAATGGAAACATCATGTGGCCGTATTATTTGAAGATTTCTGGGTCAACAAAGCAACATCTCATTATTTCTAAAAAAAGAGCCCAATTTGTTTCATCAATTACTTAGAGTAAAGAGTCTCTTATCTTTTACGAGTACTTGAATAAAAAAAAAATCAATAGGCAATCCAGTTTGTTTGTTCAGAACACTTCTAACATGGGTAGGGTAAGGACATACTGTACATGGGCAGGTTGAAGAGCTTCAGTTTAGGGCAGTTGAAACAGGAAGCTCGAACCATTTGAATTAAACCATTTAAACATTATTATTATTATTATATTATTATTGTATCATTACCATTATCATTATGATTGTATCATTATTATATCATTACCATTAGTGTCGTTGTAATATTTTTAATCGAAAAGATAGACAAAACAAATGAGGGGGTAACAACGAGCAAAAAACAGAATGGTTAAATGAAAGCCCCTTATTAAGCTGTGGGTTTGTGAAATGGATGCCCCTCCAGCCTCCCACCCCACATGCATTTAATTTTTCCACCCCTCCTATGGTAGCCAGTCAGCTTTTACGGTGGATTGACCTAGCTATCAAAACGGTGTACTACACGCCATTTGAAAGATAGTCTTAATATGTACCTTTTGATTTTAAAAATATATATTTAGACTTCGGCAAATTAGCCTATAATGGGGTTCATACATCAGAAAACAGGAATGTTTGCAATAGACTAGTACGACAATGGTTATTTGGTCTTGTCAATGTTGTAAATATCAGGAAATAAACATCTCATCTTTTAGGTGGGCATATATTATAAGATAACTTGATCAAAATTATACTCCTCGTGGTAAAGTTCTTGCTTGAGATGGAGCCAAAACATGAGTGCTAGGTTATACACTGCCTTTGAGCAATAAGGAAGAGAAGGAGAGTAAAAGTAGACTGGATTTGTTCATACTCACTGGGACTCAAGCGTGTGCATTTGCATGTGTGCGTGTCTTAAAATGAATTTATTCATCATGATGTGTAAGAGGCCACTCATTTCTGTCTCTGTCTACTATCTCCCCCCAAAAAGGGGAGAGGATGAAGTAAAAAAACCGCAATATTGAAAAGAGTGGGGACAGTTATTGAGCGATTACATGTGACAGCTCAAAGACATCTGAATATTACGAGTGCTTGTGAATTATAGACACCGCCAGATTGCCGTAATCTAGCCCTAGGAAAGTGATGTCGCTCCCTATGTACTTCCTATATCATGTTGGGGTTGTAGGATTTATCGTCCCAATCCCTATCTGCTCAATTTTGGTAACATTCCTTGTTCAGAAACGTCTCTTTATTTCCACCGAATTCATTAAATATTTATCTGTTTAGATTTGTGTCGTTTATCACTCTCTTGTTAAAGATGGAAGTATGTTTGTCTTGTTGATTTGTATGTTCTTTTATAGTCTTTGAAAAAATGTAAGATTCAGTGTAAAAAAAAATGTAAGATTCAGTGTCCATGTACCACATTTTCTTATTGAGCCACAATAAAACGATGATAAGAGGGTCAGGTGTTTAAACTCTTTATTTTTAAAAAAGAATATTGACTAAATTTGAAAACACAGTTGCTAGCATTTCTAATTAACCTCTCGTGGTAGATTTAAATATGCTAGTGAGACCTCCACCCCCAAAATCTTTTATGTGAAATGTAATATCTACTTTTACATTGCAGTTTAAAGGTTGTTTGTAATTCTGTTATGTTATCCACTATGTTCTACATAGAATCTCATTACAGTTTTGTACACTGTAGCCTTTCTATTGAAAATGAATGTTTGGTATCTCTGAAAAATGAAATAGATTGAAATTACAAGACTTGCACATCATTATTAATCCCTATTTCTTGTTTGTCTTTTGTAAACTTATTTTTGTCATATTGTAGCATTTCCTATTCTCATTATCAATTTTTGGAGGTGTTTATTTCCTGCCCTCACAGCTTTCTAATTACACATCATACAGGATGTGATTACGTTTATTATGATATTACCATTTATTATTTGATAAATAATGATAAACAGTTCGGTTTCTGAAACCATATAAAAGTCTTATTATTGGCATCAGCTTGCAATATTAATATTCTTAAATATGACAAGAATTGATATACATATTTTGTTTTTTACTATCTCGATGTTTTGCAGGATCTGGATAAAAGTTTTTCAAATTTTTTTGGCCAATGCATCATGAAAAATCCTATATTATGCCTTAATATCCTTTCATTTGTAGAATAAACAATTTAAGCAAATTGGTTTAATCTTACGGCTTCAAAATGTACATTGTATCATTATGTTAGCATAAAAAAAGCTGTTTTAGACATTTCTTTTGAAAAAAAAAGAAGAAAAAAAAGAAAGAAAATGATCATGGCATGCAGTTTGAACAATTCACATTCTTTTTGCTTGGAATATGTTTTGATTGGGAAGTCTCAAACTATATTCCATTTTTTCTCTAGTAAAAGAAAAGATGCTTTGTTACACTGTAGGCATACAATGAGTTAATCAGGAGTGTTTATATGTTAACAGGTCACAATATGTTGTGATTTTGAATCAGTATTTTCCATGTTCCTATTCCCACAACTTTATATTTTTGTTTTCTTATTTTACTTTGCTTTTCGCACCACCACCAAAAAGCATCAGCTTCAACGACGCAAGGTAGAATCACAAAAATATCTACTTTATCCCTCTCCTTTCCCTTTTTTTATTTCCTATTAAAAATATGTTTTTCCATCTCTTCATAGCTTAGTGTAACCTGACCACCATATATATATTTACTGTGCATAGCAAGCAGAAATATATATTCTGAGCTCAAGAAAAAAAATCTACTTTATTCTGCTTTCCTTTTCTATTCCTATCAGAAGTATAAATATATATCCATTATTCTTTCTCTTTATACCATACTTATCATCATATTTATACACTTGGTATTGAGAGAGCAGAACTATATATTCCTGGCTCAAAGATAGAATCACTGTAACCAGTATTTTTTTCCTTTTTCCTCTCTATTTCTATCAGAGATATATCGTGTAAAACCACATAATTTTTGCATGCATAAAACTTTCACAAATTTCACGAACACTTCATCTTGCAAAATTTAATGCAGTAATTTTTTGCGATTCGTAAAATATTTCATGCTGTGAAAAACGACTGTTATTAACAAAATGCTACAATTTCTGGTTTTACATAATATATTCTCTCTCTGCATACTATATACTAACCATCATAATTATCTTAGATTAGAGAACAGAAATATATTCCTTGCTCAAAGATAGAATGAAAAGAATAACATCTTTTTATTTGTATCCTTTCCTTTCCAATCCATTCACCTCATACTTATATATATATTTTGCTTAGAGAGCATGCAATATGCAATATATTCCTGGCTGAAACGTAGAATCAGAAAAAAAAAACTTTCCTTTTTGGTTTAATTGCCAATCACTCTCATCCTTTCATCTACTGAGAGCCTGAAGGATGTACAATATAATTTTTAAAGGGGAAGTTTACTCTGGAATTTAGTTGATTTGAAAAAAAAAAAAATATCAGTGAAGGTTTGAAGGAAATCCATCAAAGAACAATTAATGCCTCTCTTGCTCTCAAAAGATAATACTTTCTCTGCACATGATAATATATATATATATATCCTTGTAACCTTGTCTACTTCTAACTATCTTTATTGAAGTAGTATATATATACTTAGCTTTATAGAAATCACACATGTATACCAACCTATATATCAGTACTCTTCTTGTATAACATGTTACCATTATGTAATCCATCTCTTGTTTATTAATGTAATGAATAATTTGTTAAAACACAGAGCAATCTTGTGGGTCCCAAATGACCCTACATGTATGTTCATTGCATGTTTCACATAAAGTTTTATACAAATAACATTGATTTGATGATAAGGTATAAATCAAATAACCAAATTACATGCTGTGTTTAGATATCAAATCTTCCTCTTGACATTTTGTTGCGTTTTAATCTTCATAATTTTTCATTGTCCCATCATCTCTTTTATATCAATATAGGGCTATATTACTAAAGCAGATTTTTTTTCCTGTTTCAATAATATAATAATTTTCCCCAGAAATGTCAATATCCATTCTCTTATCATCTATATTCATTTTCTTAAAATATACGTGCAATAATTAGTCTTCATTATTTAGGTTGGAAGAAAGGCTTCAAATCTTCGAAGCCAAAGTTTTAATAAAAAGTATTTCATTGGTTATAAAAGACCAACTGGCCTAATATCCTGCCTTGCTTCTTTGTGTTTATTAAGAGAATAATGGATTTGACACACTTATTTCAATCTTTTTCTATCAGAATGAGCATTAAATGAAACCCAAGGTTGGCAGATATTGGTTTAAAACCTGCATCCTTATTAACAATGACATCCATTATCAGGTCAAGTGTACTGTTGATATTATATAAATATACATTTAGGAATAAGGTAGTAAGTTGTAAGGTCAGATCATATCTTTCTGGCAGAAAGCAACTAGGAGTATTTCATCATCCGCGTAAACGTTCATGTTAGCTTACAGCTCAAAAAACAGTTTTTGTTACACGTTTGCTTGTGTTTCGCTAGAAGGTTGACATGTAAAATTTAAAAAGTATAATATAAGATATTAATGTAACTTCACTCTTCTAAAGTATTTTTTATCATTCTGTACATGTACATCAGGGCTGAGAACAGTCCTGGTGTTAATTAATATTTTCAAAGACAAATAAACGTCTTACGTTACCATCGAAAAAAGATGGTGAATAGAAGTTTTTTGTCTTGGAGAGTCACCATCTATGACACGTTTCAAACCAACTCTTTATTTAAAAAAGCTAGGGGAAAACCCCAATGTAATGGTACACCATGACATCTTAGTGAGTTATATCCAGAGGAGAAATGTGTGGGCTACAGTGATTAAATTTGCCTTTTCCATCCCTGGTACAGATGACAATAAATACTCATTAGTAAGAGGTTTGAAAAAAAAAATTGAACCCACGAGTTATCCGATTGATAATAATAAGTGATGCATCTTGTCAAAATGAGACACAAGTCGCCAAGCAAAGAGTCAGGGAAAATCGACAAAATAATAAATTTTTAGATACTTTCCCATTATCATTTTTACCCTTTTTTTTTACATAGCACAATGAAACATTAAAGATTTAGAAATCAAGTATTTTTCCCTAAAATTAAACATTTTAGATTTTTTTTGGCCAATTTCCTTGACTCTTTTTGACTCTGTGCTTGGTGACTTGTGTCTCATTTCGACATATTGCATCACATATACTTAAATCACCAGATAAATGATATCTAATTTCTTTCTCCCACCTGTTCACAAATGAATGAATTTAATAACAATGATATGATATGGAATGATAAACATCCAGGAAACCTTGTACTCCCACTACTTAACCACTCATCCATTATTTACTTCCTTTATTAATTCATACATCATTTGTTGAGAATCAAAAAGGCATTAAGTTTATGTTAGGTTCATCAGAATTAAATATAAAACTGTAGTTATTGTCCTGCTTTTAATATTTTGCATGTTATCAATTTGTTAAAGAGTACAGGGTTTTCTCTTGTTTTAAAAATGATATAGACTCCAATTTTTCTTGAATACCATACTTCAAATACTCCAAAGACGTGGAAAAAACAGTGAATTGTTGTGCTATTATTCCATTAACATAAGAGTTCACAATTTGAAAGAAAATGACTTGTTACAATTGTATATTTAATTTATACAATCAAATTGTTACAATTCTATATTCAATTATACAATTGAATTGTTACAATTGTACATGTATATTTAATTTATACTATTAAAGCAATATGGATTGTGAAAGGTAAAGAAGTAATAATTATAGTAATAATTTAGAAGCTATCTTTCCCCTTTTTATCTACAACATAATGTCATAGTGACCGGGCTGTTCTAAACCAGAATATCATTAACTCTGTAAATGCCTCTGGCTCTAAACTAAATTTATAGTAAATGTTGATATCACAGGACAGCCTTCCTTGTTCTGTAATCAATCTAAAATTATGTATCGCCTTTTTGATTCTCATCAAACAAAATACTGATCATGAAAATTCTGTTTCATTTTCTTCTTTATTATTGCATGTGGTAACCAACACATTTTGTTCTTTTTTATTTACCTTAGTATTAATTCTATCTGCCATATATTTACTTTTGCTGTAATTCTGTTAATATCCAAATTCTCTATGATTTAAACCAGTATATATGTTTCATTGCCTAACCATTCATTTGCTTATCCCTTTCATTTCTGTGTAACTATATTGCATTTAATGGAATTACCAGAAGATTAAAAAAAAAATTCTTCTAATTTTTCATTACATTTAATCTTCCTTCTGTACCTTGAATATAATTTAGAATCAATTCAGTCAGGAAGATTTTATTTTTAATAATTTAATTGTAGTTATAGGAAAATATTTTAAATTTTCTAGACAATGTGACGCATCAACTTGTTGATCAATAGATACCAGGTCTTGCAGTCTAGAAACCATTGTCTATTCAATCCCCAATTCAGAATTTAAATTGAGCATACATACTACTTATACAGCGCGTCCCAAAAAAAAATGTCCCTCTGATTGGGCGCTAAATAACTTCAATAACAAAGAATTATTGCCAATTCCATATGCATATTTTGAAAGCCCACTTAATACTGCGATTCTTGTGAAAAAGTTCAAACGTTTCGCTTCATTGGTTTTGAATACACAGGCTCTTTTGTAAGAGTAGTCACTTTTGGCCCATTCCAAGTTTGATGAAAAGGAATACATTTACAAAAATGCCATTCATTATTCTGTGTGCTTCACTTTAGGTAGCGGCAAGGAGGCCAAATTTTGAGACTTTAATGCACCCGACTGGATTTAAAGCAACAAGATACCTTTATTTCAAAGGAAATTTGCTGAATTTTCAAAAATGAGCATAAAAATTGCCGCATCTTGTAGCATCACCATGGAACTAGCTTTGAATAGACCACGCCCATTTTATGACAAAAATCATGAAATTAAAGTATGGGTCATTCACTTGGCCGTTTAAAGAGTTTTGGACATTTTGTGGGCTTGCCTATGTTGAAACTAATACAGATATAACTAAAAATTCCTCAATTACAATTCTATAAAAAATTGAAGTAAATTTAAAATCAATTTTGTTGCCTAGCAACTGATTTTTGCATAGCAACCATTTTCCGCGTGCAACAAATGTCGAAATTTCCTATTCTAAATGCAATCAATGTTTTTAAAGTAATTAAAATCGAAATAATTTAGTTTTAATGCTGAAAATATTGATATGGATTGTAGAGGGATGACACAAAAGAAAAATCCATATAAACAATGAATTGTAACGCAAATTATTGTCAAACAAACCTTGTCATCATGAAAATATGTAAAATCTACGGTAAATCTGTATATATTCACTTGTATTTAACTCTATTCTGTATACACAGGGTTAAAATGGTGCAAAATGAAGGTATATATTCAAAGAAACAAACCATGAAAACCCTTTAACTTAGAAAATACTTACTAATATTACAATTCTAAGCATCGATGGTGAACATTAGGTTGCCTAGCAACCACTTTTTACCTAGCAACCATGTCAGTAAATCGTATTTAGAGCTTAAAACCACGTAGAACGGGTATATCTTGTACTAAACCAACCATAAACCTTTACCTTAGAAATATTTCAAACATGACATATTTTCTAAGTATCCATGGTGAACATTATGTTGCCTAGCAACCACATTGACCTAGCAACCATGTCTGTAAATCTTATTTAGAGCATTAAACCAGTTTGTACAGGTAATTTATTGAAAAAAACCGACCATAAATCCCTTAAACTTAGAAAAACTAATATATGACACATTTCTAGCATCCATGGTGAACATAATGTTGCCTAGCAACCACATTTTACCTAGCAACCATGTCTGTTATATCACATTTAGAGCTTTAAACACAGTTTGAACTTGCGTTATTTTGTTGTGGTTTCTATAAACAGGACCCCAAAAGATACAACCGTAACACTTATGGTTTGGTTTGGTTTTATTTCCGTGAAAAAAAGCATATACAAATTATACATTATAAAATAAAAACATATATCCAAGTTTAAAATACGGCTGGTAGCCCATTTCAGCGGCAACTAATAATGTTGCTGCTGGTCTTCCACGGGTCAGTTAATTAAACTACATAAATTTACATAACAAAACAACTATAACATCATGAGATATCTAAAAATATCTAAAATTACATACACAACTTATAGAGGTACAAAAAAAGAGGAAATTATAGTGTGCTTAGTTTAGACTTAAAGGTGGTAAAAGCAGGTAGTTGACGCAATTCAGATCTATTGTATCAATGATTGAAATGTCATCCTTCACAACAAAAAATTTTACCTTGTCTATCTTGTCTAGCAACTACCCCTCTAGATCATGCTTAAAGCTTTTAAGCAGTTAAACTTAATATTCTGTCAGTTATTTTATTATTTAAATAGTAGTTGTTACCCTATTATACTATTATTTATTGATTGACGAATTTCGAAGTGATTTTCACAGCAACAACCTCATTTTGCCTAGCAACCGCACCTCATATACCATGTTTAAATCTTAGGCAGTATAAACTAGTTATCTTGTCGGCATCTTTTATTATTAAAAGAGCAAGCCCTATCCCTAAATTATATACGTTTTCATGTTAAAAACCCTCATATAACAAATTCACATCTAGCAACCACATATCTATATCATGCTTGAAATTCTTTAAGCAGTTATTGCTTATTTAGTAGGCGTTCTTGTCATTATTTACAGTAGTCCTATACTTTATACCTAACTATTTTCTACGGTTTATAATCTCATTTCATAATTTGAGTGGAAATCCAACATTTTAGTGAAGAAGAATTAACATTAAAAATACTCTACTTAAAAATTTTAGCTTTTAAGCAGTTCAAGCAGTTTAAACTGCAATTCTGTTGGTAATTTTTTATTCTCTAAACAGTAAGCTCATACCCTAAATACTCCTATACTTCTACCTCGTATCATATTAATGCAATTGGAATTTTTGTTGTTGAAGAATTAGAAGGAATTTCCATAGCAACAAATATATTTCACTCAGCAACAACAAACATATTTTATACAAATCACACTAATTTTGCCTGATAATATGGTCTGAAGTCGACCATCCTGACCGATTGTTCTAGAATATCTCCTCCAGAGGACAACTTCCCCTAAAGGCGCGATCACATACCCAGTTACGGGGCCCGGATGACGTATAGCATCAGTCGATTTCACAATTTTTTAAGAGCTGCACGCAATTCTTTTTCCATAGGATAGCTCCGGACCCT
>CALNVZ010003425.1:18396819-18463781 GCA_940671915.1 Paracentrotus lividus | reverse complement strand
ATTAAATTATATCCAAGTAATTCCATCTCCGACATGATGATAGATGAGAGGTAAAGTATGAAAAGAAATGAAGAAGATAATACTTCTGAAATGCCTTACAGCAAGATGTATTTTCGTTATTTTCTTGAGTGTGCTTCAATCGTCGCAAAGTTGGGAACAAAAGGATGAAAATTTCTTTTGAATACTTAGCAACTATGCCACAAATAATTGTGGTAAAACCTCCTTTAGCCATCCATATCCCTGTTTGTCATCCCTGATGAGCTCCTCCTGGAGAACAGTAATTAGAAGCACTAGAATAATTCATTACATGTATATTACAAGGGAAAAGGGAAAGGGCTGGCATAGAATAAATATCTTGTCCTTAAAGCATTTAAAGTGAGGTGAGATGTCCTTTTGGGGTTATCCTGTAGGGGAGTTTTCCTTCGGGGGACCTGTTTTCCGGGGAGTTTCCTCCTGGGGAGTTGTCCTCTGGAAGGATTTGTCCTCTGGAGGGAGTTGTCCTCTGAGGGAGCTGTCCTTTTCGGGAGGTATCCTTCGGGGACCGGTCCTCCGCGGAGATAGCCTCCCGGGAGCCGTCCTGCAGGTGAACTGTCACCAGTATGTCCAAGGGAGTTGTCAGGAGGGAGTCCTTCCCTGTTATCCTCTGGGAGACATGTCCTGATACAGTATTCTGTAGCTTCTTCGTTGCATACATATTATGCTAAACCTGATATCACACATGTTTAAGTAGTTCATAATCATGTTAAAAGATAGATACAAAATTTGTGTACAAACTAGCTCAAGCACGTGGACCAGAACCAGATGCAATGATCCGGATAGCCTGGGTTGGGAGCCTCACACAAGATGAGTACTGTCTAGGAATCTACCCTTATAAGGACAGCATATTGTCATGCTTGGACAACACTTTGAGGATACTACAGAATTTGTACATGTACTGGAGCTGAGATCTCAGTGGTCACTTGCCATTTTGGCCAGCCATCTTTTATTCATAACCATAACCATCAAGAGCCATCTTTCATTTATAAGCATCCTACATGAGATCTAATGGCCGTCATAGTGTTGAAATGACCAGTGTAGAAGAGGGAAAAATATCTAATATTTTGGGATTGAAATAAGGTTCAGTCCTATGCCTATTCCTATGTGTTTTCTAACTTCAACCCTATCAGTAGCTTTCTATCAGATAGCATACTTGGTGTAACCCATTATACGCAACCCCAGATTTCTTCTAATGGTGATTAAAGTCTCGGATTTCAAATAAGGATTAATCACATTTGATAATAATCATCCCCATGTGCAGAATATAGTAGACCTACATGTATCACTCTCAGTCAGGATTGTCCACTTCATGACTTAAGACCATATTTCCGGGCGAAAATGAAAATATGTTTTTTTATTGCTACTAGGTAAAATATGGTTGATGCTATGGAAATTCCTTCTAATATTTCAGCAACAAAAAGTGGCAACCCCTTTCAAATCAATATGATACGAGGTGATAATATCACTTTAAGAGTAGGGCCTATTTACTGTTTGAGCCTACTGTTTCTAAGAGAATAAAAGTTGCCAACAGAATAACCCAGTTTAAAGTTTAAACTGCTTAGAAACTTTATGACATAGAGGTATAGTTGCTATGTAAAGTAGTATATAGTCTTTATTTCCATGAAAAGCATATACAATAACAATATAACAATACAAAATGAGACATATAGATAAAGAGATGGCCCAGGACGCTGATGTTACCCAGGCAGGGCCTAACATAAAATAATTAATTTTAAAGAAAGAGCGAACTAACCAACAATCTCACTGACTGTGTGTTATAAATAGCTAGTCTTAGAATATGCCCTTTGAGAATAATACATTATATAAATCAAATTGAGGAAGTAAAATGTTTTGAGCGGAAAAGTATATTTTTTGTTAATTGGTAACATAATTAATTCAATAAAAAACGTTGCAATTTCATTAAAATTGGAAAAGTGAGATTATGACACCACCGAAATATATAAGGCCTACTATTCAAAAAATAAAAGACGCCCACAAAATAACCAAGTTTTAACTGCTTAGAGGATGTAGATAATTTACATATGTGTTATGGCTCAGTAAATTTCTAATTCTTAAACAACAAAATTTTACAACTTCAACCAATTCACAACAAAGTAGATATAAATTAGGGATACATGTAGGTCTTACTGTTTGAATGATAAAATACACCAATAAAATAACCAAGTTTATACTACTTTAAAGCTTCAAACATGGAAAAGAGGTGCGGTTGCTAAGTAAAATGTTGTTGTTGCTATGGAAATAACTTCTAATTCCTCAACAACCAAACATCATGATTCCAATCAAATGAATAGCACTATAGGGTACCACCTACTATTCAAATGATCAAATAAAATGACGGAATATTAAGTTTAAACTGCTTAAAAGATTTAAGCATGATATAGAGGGGAGGTTGCTAGGTAAAATTTTGTTGTTGCTATGGAAATTTCTTCTGCATCTTCAAAGAATAACAATATCAATGAATTTTATTAAAGTATTAAAGTTCCAAGTGTCTTTTGGAGTCCTGTTCATAGAAATCCCAACAAAATCACCCAAGTTTAAACTGGTTTTAAGCTGTAAATACGATTTACAGACATTGTTGCTAGGTCAAATGTGGTTGCTAGGCAACATAATGTTCACCATGGATACTTAGAAATATGTCATGTTTGAAATATTTCTAAGGTAAAAGGTTTTATGGTTGGTTTATTACAATATATACCCGTTCTACCTGGTTTTAAGCTCTAAATACGATTTACAGACATGGTTGCTAGGTAAAAAGTGGTTGCTAGGCAACATATTGTTTACCATCGATGCTTAGAAATATGTCATATTTTAAGTATTTTCTAAGGTAAAGGGTTTTATGGTTGGTTTCTTTCAATATATACCTTCATTTGGCACCCTTTTAGCCATGTGTATACAAATATTGTTAAATACAGTTGAATATATACAGTAGTTTTGTCATATTTCCATGATGACAAGGGTTTGGTTAGGTGATTTTTAATAAAATTTTGCATTGCAATTCATTCTTTATATGATATTTTTCTTTTTCTGTCACCCCTCTACAATCAATATCAACATATTTCAACCTTAAAACTAAATTAGTTTGCTTTTGTAACTTTAAATACATAGAAAATCCATTTGGAATTGGAAAATTCAACAATTGAGCAAGTGGGTAAATGGTTGCTAAGCAAAAATCTGTTGCTAGGCAACAAAATTGATTTTGAATTTACTTCATTTTTTTATATAATTGTAATTTAGCAATTTTCAGCTATATCTATGGTGGTTTTAACATAGGGCAAGCCCCAAAAATGTCCAAAACTCTTAATCGGCCAATTGAATGACCCGTAATGTAATATTCATAAATTGTGTCATAAAAATGGGCGTGGCCTATTCGAAGCTAGTTTCCATGGTGATGCTACAAGATGCCGCAACTTTTATTGCCATTTTCGAAAAATTCAGAAAATTTCCTTTAAAATAAGGTATCTTGTTGCTTTAATCCAGTCGGGTGCATTAAAGTACAAGAAATAAGCCTCTTTGGGGATTTCGCCGCTCACCTATTTTATTTGCTTTTGTTTTCAAGGAGCAATGCCATATCTTATTGGCCATGAGTCTAGACTAGTTAGCGATTTGAGTCTCGAGAGTCGTGGAGATGTCTCCTGAGTCTCCGGAGAAGTGTGGAAAATTGAAATAAAAGTTTTAAAAAATTAGTTTTTCCAGTCGTAGATGCAGTCAACCTGACATCGCCGATACTCTTTTGTCTACTAGTGATACACCAAATCGGTCTCGACTAGTTTGCGACTCCAGTCTCTGTAGTCTTGAAGATGTCGCCGTAATGTCGTCTGGGTCTCCAGGAAGGCGCCCCAAAAATCCATTAAAAGACTTTGCAAAAAGCCTTGCTTACTTGTAATAAAAAAGTGGAAAAATGTGTCTGGCATTTTTTCACAATCTTTTTATTGAATTTTGAGGCGACTCCCTGGAGACCCAGGAGACGTTGCAGCGACATCTCCAAGACTACAGAGACTGGAGTCGCAAACTAGTCGACACCGATTTTGTGTATCATTAGTAGACAAAAGAGTATCAACGATGCAGGTTGACTGCAGCTACGACTGGAAAAACTAATTTTTTAGACTTTTACTTCAATTTCCACACACTTCTCCGGAGACTCAGGAGACATCTCCACGACTCTCGAGACTCAAATCGCTAACTAGTCTAGACTCATGGCCAATGAGATATGGCATTGCTCCTGAAAACAAAAGCATGAACATCAGAGTTCTTAAACTGAAATAAAAGTGAAGCACAGAATAATGAATGGCATTTTTGTAATGTATTCCTTTTCATCAAACTTGGAATGGGCCAAAAGTGACTACTCTTACAAAAGAGCCTGTGTATTCAAAACCAATGAAGCGAAACGTTTGAAATTTTCACAAGAATCGCAGTATTATGTGGGCTTTCAAAATATGCATATGGAATTGACAATAATTCTTTGTTATTGAAGTTATTTAGCGTCCAATCAGAGGGACATTTTTTTGGGGACACGCTGTATTGATTTTTGACCTTCATTAAATCCGGGAAAATTCATTTCATGCAACAGCAATGCATAGAATTATATATGTTCAAAGGAATTTTTTGGATGTGAATTTCATCATGAAAATTGAATTGATTTGGAGAATGAAACCCCAGTCGAACGGTGCATATAAGCAATCAATGATTTGATTCAAGTATATAAAACTGCTTAAATTGATCCATCTAGGACTTGAGTGTATTCATACAAATGCAATCTGTGGAATTATTTCTTGATGCTTTCAAAGACTGCGGCAGATATTTTCTCATATCCTGTGGCTGAAGGCAAAATAGTGTTAGCTCAATATAATGGTATATGAATTGCTATCCTCCTACCACATAAGAGATGATATGCCAATTTTGGAATGATTCATTTGATTAGTTACAAGGGGTGGTTAAAATTCTACAATCATACTGAAATCTAGAGATATACTTGTGCAAGAACAAAAGTAAATTGTGCAAAATAGCATGGTTGTAATATCTTTGCATTAATTTTTAAACCATTTAAAAAAAGTAAAAATAAAACAATAGTAAAAACATCACAAATCATGGGTCACAACGTATAGCTTTGATCCTCATGAATCAGGAGTTGGCATAAATTCTTCTCTTTTGCTTCATTTTGTACTTTTTATGATTTACATGCAACTTTTTAGATTAGATATGACAAAAATAGATGAAAACACACCAATCTCTAGATACTAATGTCTATTCCTTTCATTGTGAAATTATGTGAAAGGTTTACCTGCTTATTTCTGTTATAACATGCATTCATTCACTCCATTTTGATCATTATAATTCATACGTTCTCTCCATTTTTATCATTATAATTCATACGTTCTTTATATTGATGAAATTCATTGACAATTCCCAAATAAAACAAATTGAGTAAAATTTTCAATAGAATTCTCCTTTCAAATCAGTCCTTGGGGATAGGAAGATGTATTTTGAAGTGTTATTTGTGTATTGGTACCAGAAATTGTAGTGCTTTTCAATGGTTAGCAATGAATGGGCAAAAACACTGCATAAGTGAATGAAAAAGAAAGATAATATGATATTTACATCAATGGCTTTAAAAAGTTTTGTTTTTCCCCCGTGATTTATATCCCCTATTTGACGCCATTTCAATAGCTAACAACAAAGTGAACAAATGAACAAACCAATGCATAATAAAATGAAATAAGGAATGATAGTGTTTGGGAGATTGCTTAGTAATGGTTATGCAATGGTCATTTTGCTAAAATGACATGTCTACTTAAAATGTATAGTTCACATGGAGCATATCCTAAAATAAAAACGGCAATAAATGCACATATAGAAGAAGTCATCGTCTCCCGGTGGACTCGTAACCCCCTGAAATAAAATAATCAGCTCTTTGTTTTCTTTACAAATTACATGTTATTCAGTCCTTTTCCCTTTATTTAGAAAGGATGTTGAAAAGTTAAACTTTTGAAATAGTGTACCAATTGTTTATATTGACTGGTATATAAAATAGGTTTTCTGTAAATGGAAAATAAAGATTATTTATATTGGGTTTTTATTTTTAAAATACAGTAAGATTATAATGAGATGTTGGCATATGTTTTCCCTTTAAATTGTAAAGTAATTAATCAGTTCTAATGTTCAGCTTTGCCATTTATACTTTATACTTACGATTCCATATTGTTAAAGAAAATTAGCTCTTAATTTGTTTTGTTTCAATAATAAAAAAAGAAAATTTATTTGTTATCTTTGTGATACCATAAAATCATGATCCACTTGACAGATCATGATATACATGTATATTGCAGTGCTTGAGAGAGAGAGATAGGTAGACTAATTACCAACCTGCTGTACCATTAATCACCCTGGTATATCCTAATCATAAGATAACTGTCAAAGAATACCCAAATTAACCATAACATCCCCCACTCGCTTATAAACAAACCATCCCTGGGAATTGTAAAACTATATGCAATCATGAAAAAATTGCGCCCAGAATGTGTCGGCTGTGGATTTATGTCCGTACCTTTGACTTTGATTTATAGCAAAATGTGCAATTTGTATTGAGTTGTATAGGTTGCATGTTGCAATTAAAATATATAAAAAGTTAGTACATGTATGTTATTCAAAGATGATAAACTACCATGGACCCCACCCCCTCAAACTTTACCCTTGTTCCATTGATTTTTCATCAAGGCACTTTATAAGGAAGTTAACTTTTTTTTCTTGAAGAGGGGTATACATATTTTTTATGTGTGTTGGTGCTGTCACTTGTGTATCTATTATTTCTTTATCCCTTGTTCTCTCTCTTATAATCCTTATCCATCCCTCCTTTTCTCCCTTATCTCCTCTCCCTTCTTCTTTTGGTTTCTTTATGTTATAAACCTGCTTTCTCTATCCTTCACTTTCTCAATCTCTCTTTTATACTTTGTACTTTCTTCCTCTATCCCTCATTTCTGTTATCATCCTTCCATTTCTTTTTCTTTTCTTTGTACAAATGCTTCCTTTTTACTTGACTTTCTCAATATCTTCTTTCATCTTTTTGCAATTTCCTTCTGTACTCTATCCCTCAATTCATTTTCTTTTTCTCTCTTTCCCTTTTCTTTCCTTCTATTTCTTTCTCATTCCTTTTTACTTCCTTCCTTGATCCTTCACAGTGTCGATCTCTCCTTTTCCTCCTTCTTCCACTATCCCTCTTTTAATCTTCCTTTTCCTCACTCTCTCTTTCTCTCTCTCTCTCTCTGCTCTCCCATCTCTTACTCACTCTCTCCTCCATCTTTTCATAGCCAGCTCTTCAGTCTCTCTGGCACTTTAATTAAATGAACTGGTTTCCTATACATGTCACTGCTTTTGTATACACCCATCCATCCCCCTGCTGAGGAGTATGTTTCTCTCCATTGCGTTATAAATATGTCAGAAGGCTTGAATGCTTTGTAGAAACAGAAGACGACTAGCCACTATCCCTCTCAGAATTGGATTTGCTTTTACAAATCCCTCATCCAAATCCCAGAGGAAATTATCCTTTTCAAATATTTCATCATTGGGAGATCTTGTGGAACTAAAGGAAGCAGTGGATTCCGTCCTCACCTATCTGTGTGCAGTAAGGATATAATAGGGTAGCTAAGAATGGCTTGCAAACATCAAGATAATCAAATACAATGTATATTTTAGACCGTCTGCTGAGGTTCGCAATGGAAATAACTCATATCCATATAGCTTTTGGCAGCTGATTGTGATTTTAATTGTTTATTTCTATTTTCATTTAGAATGATATTACTGGATAGAAATTATTACTACTACTATTTTAGCCTTAAATCCGTTTATTGTAGAATGCCCAGAAAAAATAGGAAGGATTTAATATCTTTATAAAATCTGCTTCTTTTTGTGTTAATTGTGTTCAAAATCATGCATGTTGCAAGTATTATCATTCAGTTTTCTACACTCCCATGCCTTCCTATTCCTTGAGATTTTATTCTCCATTACTTATTTTTTTAGTTATCCATTAGTCAAAGCATGAGCAAACATCCTTCATTATTCATCACCTTTTTGGAAGTGATTAATGATAGACACTCCACTTGTTTGTGATCCAAAGTCAGAGGATTAATGAGAGACTTAGACCACATAAACCTTGAAAATGTTCTAAGAGCATCTCAAGACCACTTATGGTTTTTACATTACTAGTAGTACAAAATAATCAAGAAAAGTGAGGGACAGATTTTAAAAATTGATTTTTTTTTGTTGTTTTTTTTGTGAAGGTGTAAGAGAGGGGGGGGGGGGGTCGTGGTGCTTCAGATGCATTTAAAAAAAATAGAAAGTGAGTGTAACCGAATTCTCCCATGCACATTTCTTCACTGTTGGCAACGTATGAATCCTGATGTAGTCTAGTGGTTGTATCACTTGACTGGAAGGGAAAAGGCTGTGGGTTCGATCCACCACACTGGCACTTTTCGCTTTGGGCAAGTCATTTTGTCTACAGTTGCTTTACCTCACCCCAAAAATGGGTACCCTGGATGATGATTTCATGACCCTGTACACTGCAAAAACGCTGGTGTTAAATATGCAACACCATGCGGGTGTTAAATTTGTGGTGTTAGATTTCGGAATTAGAATGCTATCTCATCTATCTCTCTAACACCACTTGGTGTTAAGACAAATTCTGAAAAAGCACTTTGTTGAATTTTGCAGGTAAAAGTCATATCATTTGATATATATCAATTATAAATATCATAAACACAAATATAGCAGCCAAATTTAGCTTTAGTTTATGAAGTTAACTGAAACATTTTTAACACCAAAAGCTGGTGTTATTTAACATCAGCCCTGGTATCTATATCCGACCACACCGATTGGTGTTAAATTAACACCAACAAGAATAAAATCAACCTCTCACTAGCGTAAATTCGCTCGCCCTATCTATTCATCAGGGGGATGACGCTTTGTATTTTACGTAATTTCCCCAGATGAATAGCATTCTATACGATTACGCCAGTGAAATCAACACCCACTGGTATCAAATTCGAAATTAACACTATGAAAAGTGTCAAATTAACACCAGAATGTGGTGTTAAAATAACACCAAATAGTTTTATTAATGTATTCTAACACCCAAACTGGTGTTAATATAACACCAGTTGGTGTGGTCAGATATAGATTCCGGGCCGGTGTTAGATTTAACACCCGTGGTGTTAAATTTAACACCCCAGTTTTTGCAGTGTTATAGTGCTTCTGGCACGGCCATAAAATGTTATCTCTCAAACAGAGTAATAATACATAGTAAATTTTTTGAGCGAGCACCTACATGTATCACGCAATATAAAAGACAATTATTATATTTTATATACCTCATTTAAGAATCTTTAAATAATCCTGTCTTCTGATTGGTTGAAAGTGCAGTCATAATCTGACCTATGGCTGCCATAGACATTTTTCCCGGTTTTACGGTCAATAGAACATTTTTACAGTACTTTTTGCCCATGGGCCATAGTGCGATTCCCATTTGTTTACGTTGCAAGGCTGCTGCGCATTCGCTTTATTTCAGATACCATAATTTGCCTGCGCGGATTTGGTCGATAATTTTAGACAACTCCGCTTTATGCGTCAACGCGCGTGCGCGCGCAGCGTAGACAAATTCTTTCGTCGCGCAGAACGGATCCCAGATTTCTAGTTGAGCGTTAAGCCTGAATTCCGATGACGATGTTGATCTAAACAAGGCGATTTAGAGGTTAATCTGGAGGGTGCTTCCTCGGCATTTTTGCAGTTAGTTGTAGTATGAATGCAAATGTGTGTGTGGTGAGCATGCATTGTGCCTGCAGAGCCAGAGGCTCAAACTGACTTAACTTTCATGACTCTAGGCTAGTCTAGATCTAACGTTAGGCCTATTTTAGAATCTAGATCGTAGACTTCACATTAGACTTAGTTCTAGTCAAAATTAGAACCATGTTTTTGTTTTTAGATCGGGCATAAAAAATATATATTGACTGCTTTTATTGTCGGACTATTAAACTGCTCTCGGGAATCTCCGAATCTGCCATAACCCGCGACCTGCGGTCTTGGGTTATAGCAGATGCGGAGATTCCCTTTAGCAGGATCTAGAAACGACCATGTCCCTCAAAGCAGTCAATATATCTATAATATTACTTATTTGTGACCCAGTTTCATCATAGTTTACCTTCTCAGACACAATGCCTAGTATAGGTCAACTCTTTAAGCAGATAGGAGACTTTTCTGAGGAGGTAAATCTCTTCAGGTTGGAACTGGATGATATAACATGCATGTCCATTTTGTTCCTGGTAATACTTTGCCCGTGGTTACATGATCGATTGATTGCACAATATTTAATGTAAACTGCGCCTCATGGTAGTTAATTTATGCCTCTCTGGTCGAGGGTGGAGGATTAGCCTAATAACCTTCTAACATGCAGGAACAGTTTCATTATTTGGTTGCTCAGAAGAGTAGACATCTTTAAAAAGTCATTTAAAGAATTCACATGCTTCAGGGAATAATAATAAAAGTATTTTATCGTATTAGTGCTTTATCTTGCAATTAAACAGTGTTATTTTAGCAATTTAGGCTTAAATCTCCCTTCTTAAAAAAAAGGGGGGAAGGTATAGAACTTTGGACTAATGAAATAGAAAATTGAGAACTGTGGTGGTGCATACACAAAGAATGCAGGGTTAAAAAAAAGGGTAAGGAAGGCAAGAAGATATATAATATAAATATTTTGGAGAGGAAGACTTATTTAAGGAAACAGAGGAAAAGATGGAGGAAGGTGCATATATAAATACAGAAATGTTAGAGGGAAGAAGCATACAAAATAGAATATGAAGGAGGCAGGAAATCGCTTAAGGTAAGAGGGGCTAGAAGAGGGAAAGGAAGGTGGGATGGGGAGGGTATGATATTCATCTGAATCGGGGAGAAAGGAGAAAGATGGTCAATTACTTGGTTAACTTACAACAAAAGATTAGCAATCACCCCTGATCCAAAGATGATATGCTTTCTTTAATATTAAAACATTAGGACCCCATTGGAAATAAGCCTTTCCGGCTTTCATGAGTTATCCTGTCAATATAGGCCCATTTTCTTTAAAAAAAAAACAACTATATTGTATACCTCCTGTACTTTGACGAATAGGATTAATCTATCAAATCTGTTGGATGCCCCTTTCTATTTCAACCTTTGTATGGCTCCATTATTTTTTATGACTTTTATATCATATGACTTTATATCATGTAATATAAATTTACAACAGGATATTGTTGTACTGTAGTACAATAATAGTAGACTCTTGGAAAGCTAACCTATCTGGTATGTCATTGTAAGTGACCTGGCTTGAGCCACTATTTGATGTTCTTACATTTCAAGAAAATGATTGTAGTCATGTACCCTTTTCGATTGCCCGGATGAAGTGTAGCCCATTCAAATCAATGTGTCATGTCATCAATAGCAAAGTACAATGGATTTGAGCCCCTAACATTGTGATTCAGAGGCCAGGAATTTCGCCACTGGACCATAATAATCTTAACATAAGCTGTACATCCACATCTTCAGTAGATCATTAATCAAGTGGCAGGGATTTGAACCCCTTACCTAGTGATTTAGAGTCCAGCAATTCAACCACTAGACCACAATAACTCTGTCTTGTCATTACCTATGTCCACATTTCCAGTAGATCAGTAGTGTTAAGTTAGTGAAGTAAAAGGGACTTGAACCCCTGAGGAGCATTTCATGAAACAAATACTCCCTGATTTTCACAACTGTTATAAGCTACTGAGATGCTTGCATCTGATTGGCTGAGAGCATATTTGTTCAATAAAACGTCCGGCAAGTCCTTTCATGAAGCGTCCCCCTGATCCTGTAACTGGGAGTCTAGTGGTTCAACCACTCAACCACAATAGCTCTTCTTTTACATTAGCTGTCCACATCTTCAGTAGATCATCAGTATTAAGTTAATGAAGTAGCAAGGACTTGAACCCTGAGTCTAGCAATTTAACCACTACACCATACTAACTTCTATCTTCAAATTAGCTATGTCCACATCTTCAGTAGATCATTAGTATTAAGTTAATGAAGTAGCAAGGACTTGAACCCTGAGTCCAGTGATTCAACCACTACACCATAATAGTTCTATGCTCAATTAAGCTACGCCCACAACTTTAGTAGATCATTTGTATTAAGTTAATTTAGTAGCAAGGATTTGAACCCTGAGTCCGACAATTTAACCACTACACCATAATAACTCTATCTTCAAATTAGCTATGTCCACATCTTCAGTAGATCATTTCTGATAAGTTGGGGAAGTAAAAGAAACTTGAACCCCTGACCTTATGATGGAAATTCCAGTGATTTAACAACTAGACCGCAATAGCTCCTACTTTACATTCCCTATGTCCACATCTTCAATAGATCATTAGTGATAAGTTGATGAAGAAAAAGGGACTTGAACCCCTGATCTTATGATGGAAAGTCCAGTGATTTAACCACTAGACCACCATAGCTTGTACTTTACATTCCCTATGTCCACATCTTCAGTAGATCATTAGTGATAAGTTGGTGAAGTAACAGAAACTTGAACCCCTGATCTTATGATGGAAAGTCCAGTGATTTAACCACTAGACCACCATAGCTTGTACTTTACATTCCCTATGTCCACATCTTCAGTAGATCATTAGTGATAAGTTGGTGAAGTAAAAGAAACTTGAACCCCTGACCTTATGATGGAAAGTCCAGTGATTTAACCACTAGACCACCATAGCTTGTACTTTACATTCCCTATGTCCACATCTTCAGTAGATCATTAGTGATAAGTTGGTGAAGATAAAGGGACTTGAACCCCTGATCTTGTGATTAAAAACCCAAAAATATATCCACAAGACCACAATACTCCTCTACTAGGGGTCCTCATGAAGGTGACACGACATTAGCTTGTGCAACAATTGCTTCAGGCTATATTTTGTCTAAGATGTAGGGTTAGAGTTAGGGATGCAATTGGGGTTTATGTTGAGTTTAGGGTAGGATGTATTTTTAAGTCCAGGGTTGAATCTGGTCTTACCATTAGTGTATGGAATTTGCAGCGGAGCGTTGTCGGCGGAGCAATTGTCATGGAACCCTCATGAGATGGATTACGAGGTTAAGGTTACAGGTCTAGGTCCGATTGCACTAATTGCAATGCGTTGAGGTGGAACTTATAAGCATAGGATTTTCATGATTCAAAATCAAGTATGCTAGATTGCCTCAATTATGGGATCAGACCAATTTCCAAGCTGAATGTTTGATGCAACCTTCATGATCTATTTCATTAATATCCCAAGACCTCTGACATTAACTCACAAGCTTAGAATTGAATCTGATGGCCATTCTTGGTGCTCAAGGTAATGCTAATAATAAACAGGGGCTCATGGTGGTTTGAGCTACTCAAAAATTCACCTTAGCCCAACTGTAGCCTGCAAGAAAGAGAGAAGCTTGAGGATTGTGTGTGCTCATGGCGTGAGGGCAGCACTGGGAGGGGGTGGAAGAAATAATGACTTTTTGAACTATTGAGGGGCTTGCATGATTTCAAGAATAGCATAATAGGTTGGGTACAGTGGATAGGTAGATTCCTTGTTTATGTGAAAGTTTTTTGAGAATAAATGTAATCTTGACACTTGTGTCTTGTACCCGATAATGGTAGGATGACTTATTAATGGCAAGGGAAGCAATGTTTAGTCTTACATTTTATTGTCATTTGTTGCTTAGAACAATAAAGATGTATGTTTAAGAATACCAGTTAACCCATTGTCTATGGTGGTCACTGTATTATGTCTGTGGGAAAGAGAGGTACCAGCGATTGACAGATTAATGCCTTTCTTGCTCTCAGGTGATGAAGATCATGTTTAAAGGCAATTGGCTTGTGTTCATTTAGAGGCAGAAGGGTGTGTGTGAAAAAGCGGCCTGAAACCTCGATCATTAGAGTAGTTCTTTTGTAACAAGTAGATCATTGGTTCAAACAAGTCAATGTGCTAGTGCATTATAAAGTCCCTCTGAAAGGACTTGAAACTTGAGGTCTCCAGTTCGCTTATTTGTAAGCATTTAGTTATTTTCATAATTCAGTAAAAGTTAACTTTTTTAAAATGTCATTTTCTTAGGTGAGATAATTCCCTTGCACTAGCTATCTGCAGAAGATATGCTTCTTGAGAAATTTGTTTAAGATTATTGAGTTTATTCATTAGCAGTATTCTGTAAAGGAAATAAGGTATACTTTCACAATTATACTCCATCCCTCAGCTAGTTCTCAAATAGAATAAAAGAAGATGTTGATTAGATGATTTGCCACATATATTAGGTTTATTGTCCACTCCAATCATTCCTCTAAAAGCATTACACTGCACTGTTGAATAATTAGTCTGCAAGTAGAGACTCTTTATCCTCCTTTTTGTAAAAAAAAACCCACCAAAAAACAAGTACCTAATTAACGATTTGAAAAGGTGTTCATTAATTAATAATTAGATAAATAGTTGAAGTTTGTTTTCCGCATGTACTTTGGATATTAAAACAAATCTGATACTGAAAAGACAAATCATTCACTTGGATTACCGTTGGCGTAAATAAAGTCTGGATTACGTAGACTACCACACAAGGGCAAGATGGGCATATAAATTAGAGCAAATTCAATTACAGCCCCGTGTATAGGAATGGCGAAGATGACGTTTGTGGGCGATAGTGTTATTGAGTAATCAGTTGTAAGGAAGTGAGCGAAGAGTCACGAGGTTGCTGTGAGAATGGGACTCATGATAATACTCCGGTTACACCCCCGAAACGGACAAATGACCAGGCGTATAATAGTACATAACCACAAATAGCAAGTTTGGGTCAGTGTGGATTTGGTTCTGCTGTCCGACTGAGACATAAGAATTGTATTGACAATGGAAATTTAACAGCACTTCTTCATTTCCTTAATGGGTAATGGATAGTGGATAACACCCCTCACTGATAAACAAAGTTCTTGAGTGGTTAAGACAGTCAAACTTGTATAAAGACAGCTAAATGGAATTGTGAATAGATGTCACCTGCTGGCTGAAAACCAGCAATAAATCTCCAGAATTTTTTTTGGGGGGGTTTTCCTAAATCTATAGATTCCAAGCTTTTCAATGAAACTTAACTGTAAAAAATTTAACCACATTAAATACCACCTTCGAGTTATCACTATTAATTATAAACGACTTTTGCTATTTGCTCTGTTTGATTTGATTTTGTTTTGTTTTATTTGTAGGTGGTTTTGAGCTACCCATAGAGGTGGTCATGAATGCAGGTAGCATGTTCCTTGAATAATTCTATCAATAATTTGTTGTATGTGAGATACTTTTATGAAATTTAATAGAGTTACCATGATCACATATTAACATGTTTCATAGCAATGTCATTTTAAAAAGCTTTTTAAAAGCCATCGTCTCGCATTAAGCATATGTGCTGTTTACCGCATAGGGGCCTAATGCAATTAATGTAAAAGTTTTAGTCAAAGATAAGGCCATATAATACAGAGATTATATATTTTGATAGCAGATGTCATAATGTCATATTCAGATGTCATAATAACTACGTTTTCATATGCAATTTAGCATAATCTGTGTTAAGAATGCCATACATGCACCACAGTGTATTATACAGATATTCTGTGTGTCGATAGTTTATAATCTCTGCTGAAAACTAGGTTTGTATGTTTAATGCAATGCTGTACGTTATTCAGCATTGCATATCTGTTGGTTGAAACTACACTACGGTGTACAAAACCCTGGTAATCATAAATGTGTGCAGACAGAATCCATAATCTCCGTTAGAAAACTAGGTTTATAGGCTTTCCCCCATGCTATCAATCAAGGAATGATTATATGATGTACTTAAAGATAATTGCATATATATGGTTGACTAGTTACTAAGCTCACCTTGTGCATGTAAAATGAACCATACATCGAGGTGGGGTATAAACATTGCACTGCATATGGCCACTGAGGGCACTATTCATGGTTACAGAGCTAGCCATCTACACACAGAGTTTGGCCACCGGTTTCAGTAGGTTACAACATGGTACGTTAAACAGCAACTAATAAAAGCAGATATAGAAGTAACGTATTATTACACTTCATCTCTTATATCCATAGCTAAGATGAGATAGGTGCTTACTCAAAGTTTTACATGCAGCTACCAAATTGAAATAAACAAAAAATATATAAATGTATTATGACACATCACCTTATATATCTATAGCTAAGAGCCAATTAGATGTTTAACTCACAGTTTTACATACAGTAACCAAATTTAATCAAAAGGAGATATGATCTTATTATTACACTTCACCTTATCTATAGCTAAGAGCCAGTTAGATGTTTAACTCACAGTTTTACATACAGTAACCAAATTTAAATCAAAAGGAGATATTATTACACTTCACCTTATATATCCATAGCTAAGAGCCAGTTACATGTTTAACTCACAGTTTTACATACAGTAACCAAATTTAAATCAAAAGGAGATATGATCATATTATTATACGTCACCTTATATATCCAAAGCTCAGAGTCGGATAGGTGTTAACTCACAGTTTTACAAATCAAAAGAGGATATGAACATATTATTACAATTCACTTGGATGATAGCAAAAAAGATGTAAAATTTATATCTAGGCATAGGTTCTAATCCCCTTTTAACAGTAAACAGACCTTTAAAAACTCCCTCATACATGTACATGTCAATTTTTATTCGGATTTCAATGAGAAACACGAATGCTGTCTGTAATTATGTAAAAGGGGTTGCTGAGACATGCCGGAATGCTTCATGTTTACCACGTGGCCATGAGTTCATTCCATTTCCTTTTTTTAATTAAGATTTTGATAGAATATGAAAGTTATGTTACATAAAATAATATTAATAAATTAATATTATAGATTCATCTGCACAAAGTATGGCACCATTTAGTTTAATTAGACAAACATGTATGCCTCAGTAGCTGAGTAGGAACAAAAATTCTTGCACTCTTTGCCCCCTAAGAGCTCAACATTCTCTTTAACATAAGCTGGGGAGAATTGTCATATGAGATTGAATGATTGATCTAATAGGTAGTTTTCAGTACCGGTTACTAGGCTTGTTCACAGCCACTGTAAACTTTTCAGTCACATCTTAGGGTCTGGATCCTGAAACTACACCATCTACTAAAAGGCCCTTTACTTTTGATGTAGCAGTCTGAAGCAGCCAAGGGAAGCTTTACTAGGCTTTCTTCAATCCCAATGTATTTTGTTGAAACAAGGTTTTGAATTATTTAATTATAGTATGGACATGCAGGCTACTCGAGGGCATCTATAACAAGTGAGATTTCAAGACGATGAAATGTCTGTGAAATGTATAAACATTTCTAAGCACGAGCACATCATGGACAAGATCTCATGTAATGTCATAAACACATGTCAGGGGTAGATATATCCATAGGGGAAATGTAAGGCGAGCTTTTAGTGCAGCCACTGGAAAGTTTACCATGCTCCGATGCAGGATATTCAAATAGAGGGGTTCATAACCCGTAAGACATTGTTATCATCAAGAGGATGTTCTTGGGATGTTGTCTGAGGAGGCCAATTTTAGGGAGTCCTGTGTTTGGGGAATGGTAAGTTTACAAGGGGGCTTAAAAGAAGACTAAGTATACACCGTTTGTTTTACTTTTTATTTAACTGTACATGTAGTTTAGAGATGTTCTCCACTTGTCTAAAGACTTGACCAATAATAATAATAATAATAATATGGTTTTATTTACCCAGGGTAGCCACTTCAGTTCTGACAACTGTTCTCCCAGCGGGCCCTGCATGATGTTATTATTACCCCAAAGCTCCTTGTAAAAAGGCAACTTTAGGTACCATTTTTGTAAGTCTTTAATGACGTGCAGGTTATGGTTTCAGCAAAGGCTGTGGTATCAATGACCCTTATCCTCAGGTTCAATTCCCAGCATGACACTTATGTTATTGTGCAAGTCATTTTATCTGTATTGCTGTGCCCCACCCAGGTGTTGAATCAGTACTTTTATTATGTGAAAGGCATTATGGCCTGATAAACGCATATTATGTGCATATTTCATTTCTCTAATCCTGCCATGTAAGGGTCACAATTAGACATGGTTTGCCAGGGCGTTTTGCGCATCGAGTATCTAAAAAATATCTCAGTCAGGAGGAAGTAAAAAACATGGGAAGGCTTCATTTTTGGGTAAGGAGAGCTAGGATTTGGAGAGGATATCTCGATATTAACACACACACACATACACACACACACTCACACAAAAGTAATTTTTACCACCTCCCCCCGCCCCAAAAAAAAAAAAATAAATTATAGGCCTAGGCCGACAAGCTCTTGTCACCGCAGCAAAGAATCTTGCCATTATTGTCTTTTTACACAGGTACTACTGTAGGCCTACATGAAATTTTAATCTTCCGTTTTTATGAAGCTTTAGAAATTGTCATGTGAAATTGTCATGTGAATATGACTCATGAATCAAGTGTTGCAACACAATCTTTCTCTACTATAAAGTCTTGAATAGTTTATGCCTATATGCCAGTGAGTAATGTTTCAATGCAATTAAAGTCCTTGTTCTTTTTTTTTTAATGCATCATTAACAATGGATTTTACCATAATGAATAAATATGAAGGACACTCGGGTTGGAGAAATCTATGAATGACGTAGACATTGCAAGGAAATTGACTCAACTCCAAGCAATGATTTGTATAAAATAGTTAGATAATCGGCATTTTGTGGTTTGAAAATCAACATTTTGTAGCTATAAATACAATTTTAAAAAAAAAATCGAAGTTGTTTTTAGAGACACAGTGTTTTAAGAGATTGATATTTCTTAAATTATTGATGACTTCTAAAAAGCTCTTTCTATATTAGTAGGTTTGTCTACTCTAAAATGCCCACTATAGGTTAGAGAGTTTGCGTAGTAATGCCATACTTCATGATGAACCTCATCTCTGTATAGTGCAGAGTGGCGTGTAGTGAACTGTACACTGTAGGTTCACTTCCCACACCTTCTAAACTACCAGGGGGCACTGATGGAGCTAGGCTAATGTTCTCATATGTGAACAGCCCTTAATGACATCTTGCATGACCTCATTATAAACTCACAGTACATAATCTTATTCCAGAAGGGATGATGAAGTCGACATTCAAGAGTTCGGTTGACGCATTTCTGGACTTAATTCCTTTTCATAGCCTCAGGGGTACTATCTGCACACACCTGAAAAGACGAAGTAATTACATTTGAAGATCTACTTTTTATCATTGGGAGAGATGTTATGACAGATCTTGTACTGCTTTTATACATAGCTATGTTTTATATTAAGAATGATCTACATTTCATATTTGGTTCACAGTGGCGGATCCTATATTTAGAAATAGAGCGGGCATCAGGCCCGATAAGGGGGTGAGCTGTCAAGATTTTTTAATTTTAACATGCAGTTAATTTTTTTTGTTGTTGGAATTATAGAGGGGCCCGTATCTTTTGTGCCCCGGCCTGGATCCGCCACTGGGTTCACTGCTCTTAAGCTGTTCCTTTAGTTGTGGAGAATAGCAAATGTTTTGCTCCTTTTGGTTTTGTTACATCTTATCACATTCAAACGCAAACGTCTTTGATTGGCATTCAAACAATTCGTTTTGTCAACCATTATTTCTCAACCATTTTGTATTCATCATGGAAAATAATGTTTATTCTCTATATATATTTTTATTGTCTGTGGGCATACATTTTTTTTGCTGACCAGTCCAAACTTTACTTTCTATATATTAGTTTAATTGTTGTGGAAAAAAAAACCCTCATTTTCATTTTGAATCTAATAAGTAAGATAATTTGAATCCAATCTGTAATGGTTGCTCCGAACATCAATGAGCCAATGCGACTTATAGTTCGTATGTACTTTGTCTTGATCATTCAGGAACATATTGTTCATTCATGCATCAATTACTGCACTAACATGTTCAAGTTGAAATATTCAACACATTATGGAAACAAGTCAGTATACCTGACTGCTGCATCATTGTGCTCATTGTTGCGGACTGCCGATGTAAAACGATTATAATCCTAGTATTTATTTTGTTTTGGTATTGATTTTTAATTTTAATTTTTAATTTTTTTTTTGCTGACCAGTCCAAACTTTAATTTCTATATACTAGTTTAATTGTTGTGGGAAAAAAAAACTCATTTTCATTTTAAATCTAATAAGCAAGATAAATTGCATCCAAGCTGTAATGTATACTCTGAACATCTATGAGCCAGTATGACTATGGTTCGTATGTACTTTGTCTTGATCATTCGGGAACATATTGTTCATTCATGCATCAATTACTGCACTGACATGTTCAAGTTGAAACATTCAACACATTATGAAAACAAGTCAGTATATCTGACCGCTACATCATTGTGCTCATTGTTGCGGACTGCCTGTGTAAAACGATTATAATCCTTCCTGGTATTGATTTTGATTGGTATTTATTTTGAAATCATAAAAAATTGTTGCACATTCTTTCCTTAAATATAAAGAACTTCAAACAATACTGGTATTCTAACACCTAGATTCGCAACAACGTATTGGTCAATTTCTATGTCATCATTGGGTTCAATGTTGCAGACTGCCGGTGTAAAACGATTATAATCCTAGTATTGATTTTGTTTTGGTATTGAAGTTTAAATCATAAAATTTGTTGCACATTCTCTGTCTGACTTTTCCTCTTTAAACTATAAAAAAAAGCCTCAAACAATACTGGGCTATGTTTCACCAAGTTGTTCATAATTTATGAATGCTTTTGCGAACAACTGGTGATCAGTTCTTGTGCTAAATGATTATGCAATTATGCATGTGATTAGTATAGCACCCAAGAACATGTTCCAATTGTTAGTGAAGTCATTCGTAACTTATGAACAGCTTGATGAAACACAGCCCTGGTATACTAATACCTAGATAGACTCGCAACCACACATTGGTCAATTTCCTGATAGACTTATGCATATTAATATTGATTCAATTTTTGTCTGTATCTGTCTCTTTCAACTATGAAAAAACCTCAAACAATACTGGTATATCCTCATACATGAATCTATGAATTTGCAATCAAATACCTGTCAAGTTCTCAATAGTTTTAATCATCTTAATATTGATTTAAAACCTCAATCTTCATACAATGCCTGAAAACATGGGTGCTTGAAATTTGCACCATTATATTTGTGAAAGACAAATCCAGCAGGAGTATAAAATGTATCTAAAGTGTGAATTTTAGTTCATGATATTATATATGTATTGCAATGCTCAATCCTCTGGCTCCAATCTTACTACTCCTCATACATTAGCAATGAGATTTCTCAGTTTGCAAGTCTCCCATCGAAGAATGCGGCAAGATCATTTTGATCTCATTCGCATTCCCAAGGGATGAGAGAGCTTTCCTGAGAGTGTATCTAAGACTCGTTGATCATGAATACTCTCGTGATCAAAGTCACATTTTTGCATTACTCATTGCAATTACTGATGATTTTAATATTGTTGAACAATGCAGCGCCCTCTCTTGGAAAGATTATTCTGGTTGCTCATGAAAAGGTTGTAAATATAAATTTTGAGAGCTACTTTTTATTGCTACTCTACTAAGTTTCCTGGTATTTAAGTCAAATGAAAATGATATCAAGAGTGGCAATTTATATTTTTAGCCTCTTCATTTTACACAATTTGTTCTTGTAAAGTCCCAAATCCCTTTTTGTATAATGCAACTGGAAGATATGTGTCTGCCTTTGATGAGTGCTGATTAATTCTGTTAAAAAATACAGATAAATTCTTCTCTTTTTAGGGGGGGGGGTAGGGGGAGTGGATAAAAACAAGTGAAAAAAATCACATAGATTTAAGCCACAGCATTACTATCGAACCAAGCAAATTTTTCATGCTCCTAGAGCATTGAATTAAAAAAGGACACTGATGCTACTTAGATTGTGTGTATTGTTGTATCATAAATGAAATTGAATTTTAAGAATACAACTCTACATGGAATCAAGACCTTCAATATATTTGTATAGTGTTTGGGGGCGCTTGACTTCCTAATTCAATATACATGTAGTAATATTGAATTATCAGGGTCATGAAACCTTTCTTTTGAGGGGGTGTGGAATTGGAGGTCTTCTACTTATCGGTTTAGAAGCCACACTGAATATCTCTATCTCTCTTTCTCTTTCTCAAATCTTTCTCTTCATGTATTTAATCTTCCTTAAATCCTTGTATATCATATGTCTCCAACATCTAGATTAGTCATAATCTGAATATTGTTTAAAATATATCTTGCAAGTTGTATCACCTTATATTTTGTACTTTATGTGCTCTTATCCATGCCCCCATTGTCTCCATTACTTCTTGTTCTTATCTTTTCTTGGTGAAGTAAAATTAAATTTGCAAAATGACATAAGAAATGCAGTAATCTTCCCTTCTTATTTTGGTAATACTACCCACTTATTTCAGTGTCCTTCTACTCCCCATCTTAATATTCCAGCTTATCAGTATTCTTTCTCCATATCCATCTTATTCTCCCTTCCACCTTTTATTGCTTTCTTTCCACTGTTATCTCCCTCCTTTTCATTCTTTTGTCTGCTCTTCCCTCATCAGCTTCAACTTGCTCTTTTCTCTTCTTAATTCTCCTTTCCCAACATCACCTCCAATCTCCTTTCCCAACACCACCTCCATTCCCCCTTGCAACCAAGCCAACTGATTATACCTGGTATCACAGACTACTGAATCCTGTTCATTAAGTTTGAACCTAACCCTGTTTCTCTTCCACCAATCTGCCCACCACCAACTAATATTCTCCACTACATCATCCTCTTCTTCCTATTTCTGCCATCCTTTGTGATTCTACAAGGTACCACAGACCACTGCCTTTCACTCCCAAAGCCTGACTTTCTCTCTATGCCCCTCATCCCATTCTCTGCCTTCTCCCACTAATCTACTCTTTACCATCTTCCACTTTTCCATCATCTTCTTTCTACTATTCCATCTAACTTTACCTTGTATGACACAGCACTATAATTCCCCTCGCACCATTAACAGAATGCACCATACCAACATTCTCCTCCTCTTCTTTCTCCCATTCAATCTAACTTTACCTGATCCCACAGCCCACTGCCTCCCACTCATAAAGCCCATACTCATTTAACCCCTCCCCATCCCAACTCCACCAGACATCCACCCACCAACATTCTCTTCCTCCTCCCCTGCTTCTCCCCTCCTCCTCTCCACCTCCTCCTCCTCTCCACTTCATCCCTTCCTCTTCTCTCTACCATCCTATCTGACTTTACCTGGTATCACACCCACTGCCTCCCACTCATAAAGCCCATACCCATTTACCCCTCCCCATCCCAACTCCACCAGACATTCACCCACCAACATTATCTTCCTCTTCCCCTGCTTCTCCCCTCCTCCTCTCCACCTTATCCCTTCCTCTTCTTTCTACCATCCTATCTGACTTTACCTGGTATCACAGCAGACTGCCTCCCACTCATAAAGCCCATACTCATTTACCCCTCCCCATCCCAACTCCACCAGACATCCACCCTCCTCCTCTTCCTCCTCCTTCTCTCATCTTCTTTCTACCACCCTATTTAACTTTACCTGGAATGACATATCACTTACTCCCCTCATAAAGCCCATAGCCAGCATCCTTCTCCTTCCCCTCCTTTTCCTCCCAACTCCTCTTCTTTCTACCATCCTATCTGACTTTACCTGGTATCACAGACGACTGCCTCCCACTCATAAACCCCATACCCATCCAAGCGTCTTAATCCTGCGGATGCCAACTGGTTGGATGCTCCGATAGTAATTACTAGCCCCCATCTCATGACAGATGACAAGAAAGAAAAAAAAGGAAGTGAAAAGAAGAGAGGATTTTTAGAGAAAATGTTTCATTTAGAGATTGTTGCTGCTACACCGATCTCATTAGCTTTTAAAAATGCATTTGAGGTATCACTTCATTGGTGATGATGGTTCATTGGTGGTCTGGTTGTGTAGCAAGTGATTATCTATCCCGCTCTGTTTCTCTAAAATCTGATCAGTGTGGAGTCTGTGGAGTCGTAGTGGAGATTACTTTGGTATACCTGTAATGGAATGTTCTCTGTTGTAACAAAACATTGGAAAGTCTTTGTTGTTTATAATGAAGCTAACAAATTAAATCCTCATTTTGGAGTTTACACATGTATTGTGAGTGACAATTTGTTGATATATTTGCTTATTTCATTTGGTAATTTTGAAGAACATAGCTGGGATTCGCTCTATAATCTAAAATATATAAGTTGCCTCATCAACAATGTATTCTCTTAAGGTAGACATGTATGTTTAGGGGGGAAAGTTTTTAGAAGTAAAACAAATATACAGAAGTTTGTTGACTTGGTGACCTTATGGAAAAGTAATTTCATTGTCATCATTGGTCAACTTGAGAAAGTATGACAGACAATAAAAAAAAAAAAAATTGTTGGAATAAACAAAAGTTGGAATTGTAAAGCATGAAATCAATTAGAATTATATTCCAACATGTGGAACTGTTATTTATGACAGTGACTTTATAATTGATGGTGTAATCTAATATTCAATTAATATTTTTTGCTCTTTTGTGTGTCATACTCATATTACTAACATGCTTTTGGTGCTTCTGTTAATATTACTTCAAAATAAACCCGCTGTAGATGTATTGCAGTTTTGTACCAGAAATTGATGTGTCACTCTATGGATTTTTATCACTCAATCCTTTTTTTGCAACGTCTACATGGAGGGAAACCAGATTTTCTGACCACAAATTAAATTTCTCCCCTTTTCGATAAACATACATACTGAAACATTTCATTCTGAAACGGAAGCTTAGCGGGAATTCATTTTGTCGTACAGCGAAAAGCCACATGATTATGACAATTAACTGCAAGCTTGGGTATGAGTGGATTTCCCATACCTTGTCTGGCTTAGCTGTTAGACGAGGTCCTAATATTATGTCGTGTTGACTCTAGGCATTATGATAAATGGCTAAGCCGAGTGCTTTCCAGCCAGGCATTTAGCCAGGGCCATCCAATTTCCTAAATGCTGTTTAAATAACGGCCGAAATGGTCTGTTAAATGTAAGATGCAGTAAGCGGCATGACAAGACCTGTGATGTCAAAGGTCACGGAGGGTTTTGCATATACCCCCTGAGAATTAGAATCTTGATATTTTTGGTTAAAAAATTGGAGAATGCATAACTGCGTTTTTATTTTTGTAGAGAGGAAGAACACTCTCTTAGGAATTATTAAGGAAAAACTAAAAAAAGAGTGGATTTTTAGGCTGGAAGCAATTCTCTTATGACAAATCCTTTTGGTGTATGTAAAATGATATTAAATGAGGTTTGTCAATAAATTGTTTGATAAAAGCATTAACTAGGACCTCAAGGAAAGAAGTATGATTTAGTGTGTATGCTTGTAAATTTCTTATTAGGTGTAGTGGACATTTGTTAGGGTATGGAAGGGAAATGACCAGTCGGCTGTTAAGAAACAGGACATTGAATTTCTGTTTAAGCCTGTCTAAAACTAAAAAAGTGTCTTTGTAACATAGGCCATTGGCCCCCCCCCCCAGCCCACTCCCCTTTTACTGGGCAAGTCCACGCTATTTGTTCCCGAGATGATGATTTTTCGACTTTTTGACCATTTTTGTGTCAAGTGTGTCAGTGGGTTTGTAAAGGTATACATAATGTGTCATATATCACCATAAAGGGTATGAAATGAACTTAATGCATATGAGGCCAAAAAGGCTTTTTAAGGTCATATGACGTCACAAGGCTCATTAATATTCATGAAAAAATATATAAAATGCATGAAAAATGCTATTTTCTACCATTTAAAAAAGGGGTTTGTCATAGGAGTACAACAAAAACATAAGTATTTTCTGTTTTTATATTTTCTTGGCTAACTCTGGTAAAAACATCACGAACCTAGCACATAGCTTTCCATATTTTTAGACTTAAAATATTCAGGTCTCAGAAATAGTCTCACAAAAGTTACTGAGCTGATGTAAAATCATACATTTTTATTACCCATCCTCCCACCTTTAGAAATGAAACAAAATAAGTTTTTCTTACATTTGTGTTTTGTATTATGTTTCTTTTGATTTACCAGAGAGATTTTTTAACAAAAGATGTTGCTTCGCCTTGGCTACACCAATTGTTTAATAAAACTATTACAGGGAATAATTGTCCCGTGTGTTACTGTCCCGTTTGTTACCTGGCATAGTTTTTAAAACTTGACCTTTGCCAGAAAACTCGAAGTTGAATTAACGTTAAAAAATGTCCTTACACTGTTTATTACATGTTTAAGAGGATATGACTCTGTAAATTTATATCTACTTTTTCAATTAAGAGTTATATGTGAACAAAGTCAAAATTTGAAAACACTATTTTTTTGCGGTCCCGTTTGTTACCGACGAATAAATGATCATAAATTAATTATGAATTGAGTTATTACAACTATTTTTTATGTTTTGTTGAACATTCTTAGTACCTTCAGGAATATACCAAAGGATTGAGGTTTCATTCAAGATTTTTCAAATAAGCCCTATTTTTGGCTCTGAATGTCCCGTTTGTTACCGCGCAAAATAGCTTGGACTTGCCCTACTAAAAAAAAAAAAAAAAAAAAAAAAAAAAAAAAAAAAAAAAAGAAAAAAGAAAAAAGAAAAAAAGTGGGATCCAAAGCGTTAAGATATAAACACTGACCAACCCCACCTCAAATTTCAATGTCAATTCTGTAAAATAATTAGTTGCAATCGAACACAAGTCCAACTCCCTATCAGCAATGTACTGAGCTACGATCAGTCATAAGTCCCAATCTGATGGGAGCCCAAGACTTATGGTAAATATGACGTTAACGTTCCTCTTGTTCTTACTGGAGAAAGAGATGTTGGTGAGAGGTCATTTGTTATGATCTGAATACCCAGAATGCAATCTTGAATCTAAATCCGATAAAACAATTAATTCATCGACACCAACCCAGTGCTACATACCCCTGTGACTTCCTCCTCTTTAATAGATGAACGCGTGTCAGGACTCAGAACATGATTTTTCCAGGTTTATTTCCCACGATCTTCGTTTTCATTTGACAGTGATTTATGCTGGGGCCTCGCTAATGAAGTGACAGAGAGTGGTTGTGTAGCCCCCTCGTGAATGATTAAGGGAGAAGGACATCAAACATGGGAGGGAAATTGGTTTGGTGGTTGGCAAAATCATACTCGTATCTTGGACAACCTGCAATTCTCTTTTTCTAAATCCACAAGTAACAAGTTTGGATTATGAGGAATACAATTTGATCTACTCGCATGAAACAATGCTGGATTTTTTGCTTGGTTTGATGGATGCATGAGACATTTTGTGCGGTACCAATTGTTTAGTTGCATTCTTGTGCCTTTCTCCAGGGTCATGTATGAGAGACAAATTATTCTCGACTTACATATATGTTATATCTATCCCATTATATTGAGCAACTTAATGCTATGCACAGGATTGTGTCATAGTGTTAAAAACTTCATTCTTTGCTTACTTTGGTCTTAAAAGCATCTTAGGTACATAATGTCACCCCCAGACCCACACCTCACCCCCCCCCCCCTTGACAGAAACTCAATAAAAACTTCTAAAAACTAAACACCTCATTTGAAATAAGTCCATATCTACTGAAGATAAGAACCCTTTATTCATATAATACTTTTCAATTTGTATAATAAGTTCATATCAGATAAAGATTAGGTACACGTAACATCTTTCTAACATGAAGTCCAATGAAGTGTGTTTGTCGAGCTGGATTGCCACATTTTATTTACATTTGAAGGTGAAACATAGACACCCATTAATATATTAATGTCTAATAGTGTGATTCATTCAAGGTTCTTGCTTTTATTCTCACAATAATGAGTGAAATATATGGTAATCAAAAGGGATGTTCTCTATATTTTCATCCTGCCTATAATGCAGGCTTAGACTTCAACTCGTTAACCAGTTGGAAATGAGCCGATTTTGCCGTAACGCACATTTCCCATAGACCTCAGCTTGAGTATACACGGGCTCAGTCCTCAACGGGTTAATAATGATTGTACTCTTTTACAATTTGTACAATCATTTAACATGTACTGATTATTAAGATTTAAAGATATTACTAATTATAATTTAATGCAATATATTTCTCTTTTTCTGTAGAATACTATTTTAAATCTAATATAGATGAAATTAAGTTTCTAGAAGGCTTTAGTCTCATCAGTAATACTTTAAGATCACATATAGTAAAATAAGTATACATCTACAGAAGATAATATGTTGTCTTTCGTCCTGTTTACACACAAGATGGCAAACGTGCATGAAAAAAAATCCTTGTTTGAGCCCCCCCCCCCCAACATCTTTTTACCAATGTTTAAAGGAAATCACAAAAATTAATTTCGTGCAATCATTTGATACTCTTGAAAGTCGAGATGATTGGTTGTGTCTGTCGACCTGTCATAATTGCAATCAGAAGCTGATAATAGACATGATGATTAAAACTCTACATGCTAGACAGTAAAAACTATTCACATTTTGTGTGTAATTGATGAAATTACTTTCAGCCGAAGAATAGCTCTGGTGGTGCTGTGTGCAAACATCAATCTCAAAGCCAAATGAAGGCTCTCTATTGGTTTAGATAAGTTGCTACATGTAATTAATTGCTCTCCCATCTTATTGTAAGTGCATAGTAATGCATTCATCCTACTCATAATGATTCTAGATAATGTCATTACATACTGATTATGATGGAGCATACTTTAATTAGTAATTTGCTATATTGGTACATTCGAACTTATATCATAACCCTTTCATCGCCGTAGGCAATTTATAAAAAGCAATTTTTGATGTTGCATTAGATAGTTTTGGACAAGAGCAACTATACTCTCTTTTTTTTTTTGCATTTCACCAAGAAAGGAAAGATTGGATTTTTTTTTCATCATAGGGAATAATTTGATGGAAAATAATTTTTTTGGGCATTGTTTCTTCAAACATCTTTGCTTTTATGGTTGTGATAAATTTTTATGATAAAGGTAAGTTCAGGTATAAGTTGAAGTTACAAACATGCATTCTGGGGGTCACGTAATTCTCAACATGATCAGTACATTTGATGTCAGTAATGATTTTTTGTTCTCTTCACAGATTTTTTTATTCATTTTTTATTTCTTTTGTGGGGGAAGCGTTCATGAAATGACATCAGTAACATTCATTGGTGTACGTGCTCATGGTCTATGTACCGTTACCTATTACCTAATGAACCTAATAGTTTGAAGAAAAAAAAGCATATGCTTTCTGTATTAAACAGACCATACCCTATTAGCCCTATAGCTATGAAGGTCTGTACAGCATCTAATGGACTCAGGAACTACAGTCAATTTGCCTGTGTGTTGATATCCATGGCATTCATTCTATTCTACAATGTACATTGGCTCGTACGTAGTAAGGTATATGGCGGCCTCATTAATACCCCGCTCTCATTTCTCAGATGATTGCTTCCTGTGACATTGCAAGCCTCCTTTACTGCTCGCTGGTCCGATCGAGATCCAAATCAGGCTTCTTCGGCACCTGCCCGGATGCATGCATTTTGATATCTGATGTATCGTGCTATTATCCGCTACTCATAAATATTCTACAGCTAGAATAGTGATGGCGAACCAAAGAAAAGTGAATTAACCATTTTGTGAATCGCAGGATTATAATGTCAAAGAGTGGAGCGAGATTGAATTCAATTGAATGCTCATTTCTATGAATGAATAAAATGGGTAGTCCTTTTGTATAAGTTTATTATTACATATGTATGAGGTTTCAATTAAAGTTTTCAAGGAAATAAAAGAAAATATATTGCCACAAACATAAAGAAACAATGCATTAATCTAAAGGCACCTTCTTGCTATACTAACATTCATGCTATACTAACATCAGTCATCATAGTAATAAAACGTTAGCATATTCGTCGATTGAAATAGGAGAATCAGTGGCGGATCCAGGATTTTGAAATACGGGGGGCGCATCCCGAAAATAAAAAAAAATAGGGGGTGCAGCCGAAAATTATCTGATTTTAACATGCACAGTCAAGGAGGGGTTTTCAAATTATAGAGGGGGCGCGCGTCCCCTGCGCCCCCGCCTAGATCCGCCACTGGGAGAATACAACCTCAAATTTATTCCAGGATGCAGATTGCTTTATAGATGGCATTATTTATAATTATAATATATTATTTGATGCCATACACGAAAAGATTAAGACATTTTTGTCTGATCTTTCGCCACTCATTATTAATGAATCCTTCCTCCTTATGTCTATTGCCAATACAAACTGATCTGGCTCTGCTGGCAAGCTGCATATTATCCCATAGATTGGGCCATTTAATATGTCTGGCCCTAGCCAAGATAAAATCTCTATCTCTCGCATTCAACAACTCGTTCTCGTTTTCTTTCACGACAGAGCAAGAAGAATCAGTGGCTTATGAACGCAAGCTGCGGATGATCCATGACATTATCCAACACGATGCCAGCGCCTCCGGACAGCAGCCACCTGCCCAGCTTTTACCGGCTCAGTGTAAGTCCAACATATTTTGCCCTCCCCCCTCATACCCTTCATCAGTCTTTGTCCCTCTTCCCTTCTGAAAGGTGGTTGAACACAAGCACAGGAATCTTGTCTCAAACTAAGGGTGCCTCACCCCCCCCTGCAGTACTCTTTATTCCTTTTCCATCTTCCCTCCTGAAAGGTGGTTAACACAACCAACACTAGTACAGGCATCTTGTCTTAATCTTAGGTCCCCCCCCCCCCCATTTTTCGTACTTTTCTTTCATCAACCCTCCTGTGATATTTATGAAACAAGCTCCTCGTCTTTGCATTAAAGCAAACCCACTCTCTCTTTCTTCCTATTCCCTCTTCATATTCACATTGTTTTAAAAATGAAATATAGAGTCACCCTGTATTAAATTGGGGGTAGCCCACCTCACTTTATCCAGTCAGTTTATATTAAAATAAAGGGTACCCTACCCCTCTTTCTTACTTTCTTTATTTGCCCCTCACTGATAAAACACTGACTGACACCTAAAGAAATACACTTCCACCTATACCATCCTACATTCTTTGCACACAATCATGATTTGTCATTTAGTTCCTACATGTATATTTCTTTGAGGCATGAACATTCTTTACAATGTCCTCTCAACCTCCTCACCTTTCTCTACATACATACTGACAATTTAACAAAAAGCTTTTTTTGTGTGGGGTTAAAATTTCACAAAATCTTGGAACAAATGTCCAAAAGAGTTCTCGGCAAATTTGTGATTAGAAAGAATAAATACAAAGAACTGAGCATTCGTTGGGCAGGTGATGCTGATACTGCTGGCATGCTAAGGGTTAACCTGTAAATGTTGTTTATATTCACTTCGATAGCCAAAGTGCCTTTATCTAGTTTTAACATTTTGTTTCCTATTAGATGTCAGTCGCGGAGTTTCTTAATTAAAAATCTTGTCAGGAAAGCTTAAGACTCTTGACTAAATGTTATGAAATTTCGGCTTGAAAATTTTCCTTGGCTTAAAATATTGTAATTTCACAAAATGAACAGTTCCCAGTCTCTGTAAAAACAAAAGCAAACAGCTAATTAAAAATCTTTGCACCTAGATGCACAAACTAAAGTATCTGGGCCGGCTAAACAGCAGTGATTTATATTTGGAAGATTGGTTGAGGTATAAGAAACAACAATGGTTTCAAGCAAAATGAACAGACCTCCAAAAGTTCTGTGCAATGGACCACATAACACAAAGGTTTGTGATCAATAATAACTAATTTGTTAGAACAATTCTAATTGGCCACTGGTCACTCTTTTGAAGGAAAAGAACATGCAACAAGGACCTTGATTGGCCATTGTCATATTAAAATTGATTGCCAACCTTTGTGTTATGAAGACCAGGGCCCATATTCATAAAACCCTCATAAGTCAGTTGCCAACTAGGCCTTAGCTGAAAGATAAACTCCCTTCTTTCAAACTAGCTATCAAGTAACTTTCTCATTTTAAATAAAGGCAACAACACAATAGATCATAATTTGCATGAGTAACTACAGCCATGCTGCAGGTGTTCAATAATTCTATAGTCACTCAGATGACCAAAACATGTGAACTGCACTAGAAATATGCACCCCCCCCTCCCACACACAGACACACAAACACAATGCATTGCAATTTCTTTGTTCATGCAGACTATCCTGCATAAATAATGAGGGTTTGTCTAGCAACATGTTTGCTCCCATTAATTACCCATTCATTCATAATTACCTTCAGGTAGGGGGGGGGGGGGAGCAAGCATATTGGACTTCCGCTTTTCTATTTATTTTTTCATTTGTCAAATTTCAAATTTTTTGATTTTGTTTGCTTCTCAGATAATATTTTTGGCGAAAGAAATGTTTTTTCACAACCTATATCTTTGAAAAAGTTCTTCATCGTTATATAACTCCAGTACATTTCTCCTATCCCTGAAGATTCTTTCCCTCTACGTAGCTCTTCTAGCTCCAAAACCCTTCTCGCCATCATTAAATCATGGAAAGTCCAAAGTCAACAAGTAGCATACACCTAAATTGTTATTCACAAAACCTTCCTAAGAACCCCAATAAGTAGTTGATATTCCAGATTGGTCATATGCATAACAACAGTGAAAAATACAATAAAAGAATGTGAATATAATATATTGAATACAGATACATAGAATAGAGACATCTGTTTTAGTCGTATGCAATGTGCAGTCTTGAGCAGTCAGCCCACCAAACTTTTCCCCATATAGGTTTTGTCTTGCTAGTCTCATCCTTCAGACCTCATGACATAATCAGGTTAACTTACCATAAATTATCATTGATTTTGAAAAATGTGATATCTTAGAAAATGAAAATATTGAAATACAAATTAAGTGGATTGTTCATTTGACATTATAAATAAACTAACATAAAAACTGAAAATCTCGCAAATATCGGTTTAGAAACTCAAATTTGAGGGTAAAATAAGTTACATCATAAAACGCTATAGGTGCTCATGATCAACTATATCTTTTTGAAGGAAATTGTGTTTCAACTAAGGCAATTAAGGTTTTGTGAATAACAATTTTAAGTTGTTAACTAGAGCCGGTTGACAGCTTTGAAGGAATGTATCTGGCAACAATAGAATCATGAATGTTGTCACCATCTACATTTTTCAACTGGAGCTTCTTTTATTGATATTTGTGGAGAGTGAATAAGCTCATACCAAGCATGTGAAGGAAAATACCTATATACTAATGAGCTTGTATACATTGACACACCAGAAACACTTATGAGGGTTTTGTGAATAACAAATTTGACTTAGTGTGGAACTTCGGTCAATTTAGTTGCTAACTAGGCTTATGAGGGTTTTATGAATACGGCCCCAGGTCCACAGCCATACAAAGCAGAGTCTGGGGTAGGGGTAAATAATGACCTTTTGTACTTACTGAAAGCTCGGAGTACATTTCTTCAATTAATTTTCAAAGGTGTTTACACCCTTCTGGCTCTCAACAGATCGGGTGTCTCCCAATCGGTATGACATCATCGACGTGGCATGGGTTTGATAAAAACCACAGAAAGTGGGGTTGTTGACCCTCAACCCGATCTAATACATGTACGTCATGAATGTAGTGTAATGATTCTATGCATATGCTGTCAGAGCCAGATACGTATCAACTTGTATCATTCATAACAAGGTTAAAGTCCCACTGGCTCTAATGGAAGAAAAGTCTCTAATGTCTTAACATTGTATTGCCACAGGTGCTGGGCTGTGTTCTTGATGGAGGGGGGGGGGGGGCTGAACATGCGAAGAAATCACAACTAGATGATCAATTTTGCGTTTTTGCACCATTTACACCCCCCCCCCCCCCCCCCCCACAGCCCCTGTGCCAGAAAAGAGTTCGCTGAAATTGTTCATCAAAGGGCTAACACCATTTTACCCCTCATCAGACGTTATGTCTCTTTCTGCAGTAGTCATGGCATCATCAATATTGTATGATGTCATCAATATTTTTATGATCAATGAGGGCAAGTTCAGAGAAAGAACCACCATTTTACAGAGGTCAATGACCGTATGCGCCATGTCTACCTGTCTTGGCACAAAGCGGTATTGAGATATGGATTGGAATTCAATGATAGGGAAGAATTTGCATAATTAATGAGGTTCGTAACCTACTTTCATAACTCTGTGGAACTGCACCAAAAGCAAAGTCTCTTACATTGTTAAACAGACAGAAAAGATATCTCCGAGAGCCAACAGAGGGAAAGGACATTGAGAAATTAAGATATTGTGAATTGCTCTAAAACTCAAATGAAGTATCTCAGGATATCATGACCTGGATATGAAAACTTGGATTCTCTAGTTTCCGGAAATATATAAAAACCGAGATATGAATTCCAGATTCTTACTTGTGCTTTTTAAGCTCTTTAAATGTAAGTAGAAATTTAAATTGTGATATTTTCTTTGTTTGTATAATATATTTAAAAATTGATATATATGTTGTAAATATTTTTACAAGGGAAGAGTGCCATCTAATTGTCAAAGTAAGCAAATTCAAGCTCGAATGTAAAAGTTGGTTCATGTAATTAAGTAAAGAAATTTCCAGCCTTTTTTTGGATGTGCTTCTCTTGTAAAAGCAAAACATTCACCTTTAAACAACAATCAACTTTATCAACCATTTTCTCAGAGATTTATAAATGCCTGAATAAATTATAAGTGTTAATCGTGACATTCCAGTCATGTTGAGATGTCGACGGCACAAATGGTTGTCTCTAGTATGTACATGTAGGCCTACATGCACCAGCGTCATCAGCGGGGTTGTAGCATACATCTTGGATGCAAGGCTTGACTGCACATTGAAATGTCAGGAAAACCTATTAGACACACTTTATCCCTGAAAGATTTTATACCATCGTCGGAAATAGAGCTAGAATAAAATTGATTGCTTATTTCAGGGAGGCGCACAGAAATAAGACACAATTTACACTATTTTACATTCTTTTTTCTGAAATTCACTTTGTAAATTTTCATATCAAACTTATTTTTGGTTTGTTTGCTTTTATATATAAAAAAGAAAGAAAATATTTCAAATTCTGATATTCATAGAAGAAAAAAAAAAATCACTGAAGTGCTTATGAGTTGATTATGAGTCAACGGAAGTTGACTTATTGTATTCAATGCTTTGGACTTGCTTCAAACTTGAGGTGAGGGTGATATGTATCAACATAGGAAGATGATCTGATAAGATTTTTGAGAATGTAAGTCAAGGGTGACAGATACCAACTGATGAAATTATGGGGTTTTTAGGGCTGAGTCATACAGGAGAGAGAATTTGTCTCGTTTTAATAATGCTTTGTCTCTGCTGCCACAGGTTGAATGGTGCTTGTTCACAGATGTTTCTCAGTTTATATTACACATTCACTCATATCATCATTATCATTAGCATCACTGTGTTTGCTACTAATCTAGATTTTGCGCAACAATAATAATACCAATGAAAGGCTACAAGAGAGATATGGAGCTGGGTTTGCCTAGATGTGCTTCACCCGAATGATATGTTCAGGATTTCTGAAATCAATACAGCATTAAGAATTATGACGTGTTTCTAATCCCCTGTTTGCACCCAAAATTTATGCATTACTGTGTGTGTTTACTTGCCCGTTTCCGTACTGACCTAGGTATTTAGATTACATAACCTTGCACTAAAAAACAAAAATAAAAGCAATGAAAACCTATGAGCGATGTGGATGGAGCTGGGTTTGCATAGACACACTTCCCACAGTCGGTATGTTTAGGATCTTCTAAAATCAATACAGCATTAAGAATTATGACGTAGTGTTCCTAAACCCTGTTCTCACTCCAAAATTAAGCTTGTGCTTAAAGATATTGCGTGGGAATTGCTAGTCTTAGAACTTGAGAAAAAAAATTGTTGTGGTACATGTATACATTGTATACTATGACACCATGTTTTGAACATATGAATATACGATTACTTCTGTGTTGCAACCAAATGCTTTGAAAAATGTACCTGCAGTATATGGATTGAAAAATGAATGAATTAATGGTGGTCAGTGTTATCATTATCACCATTGCCATAATAATTATCACCAATGCCACCAACACCACCACCACCACCATCACTGAGGTGTCGGAATCCTGTGCGAAAAGAAAGCATGGGGGCAAGCCATTGTGTGTTCACAATGGCTTGCCCCACTCTTGCTTTGAATTCTCAGAGCGGATCGACGCCTCTGCACCACCACCACCACCATTAATACCATCAACAAGAACTTCACCTCCACAACCACAACCACCACTACTTTCCCCGACACCAACCATGGCTTACACCACCACAACCACCACCATTACCACCATCTCCACAACCACCACCACCACTGCTCACCACCATCTCTATCTCCACCATCACCACCACCACCACCACCACCACACACCACCACCACCACCACCACCACCATTACCTTTATTATCATTGTCAAGTAGATGCTTATCTGGCATTCACTTTTTATATGTGAAAGGGGGTTATGGGGAAAGTCGCCTAAGCCATGCTACCTACATGTACCTATATTGATTGGGATATTTAGCATTTGGTTTGGACTGGGGTTAATTAGCCCGGCGTAGTTCCAGTTGAAGCTCTTTGGTAAATGAGGATGACAGAGACTCATCCATAATACTCGAAGGGTCTATGCATGGGCAGGTAGTCAGAACATAAATTGGGATGCATTTTATATCGCGTGATCGCATAGAAAGACGTACATGTAGCATTCAGCTATGTATAGCCCCATGGAATTTACGGAGCTAATGAAGATTCATAGGAAGATTGGATTACAAGGACGTAAAGAACTAATTGCAGATGACATTCGATTGACTTTGAATGGGAATATATGATTCTACCGGGGTATTGATGCATTAGCGTTCTAATGAAAAAGATATCCTTTTGGAAATGTCTGTATTGTCTTTACCTGCTGTAAATTGACAGAACTGATGTTTAAGCTATTAAGTCCTGGAGAAGAAGACACATACTCTGACAGTATTTGTTGATTCTCGACCAGGAATTTCTCACGTTACCTTACAAGTTCATCTTGTTACCGGTAACTTACTTCATGTCTCCTGCAACTGGTTCTTCACTATCATTTTGTCTTTCTCTGGACCATTTCGAGAAATGCTACATGTGACAGTGAAATGCCTACATACACCTAGAGGAACCATATTTGAATACATAGTTGAAGTCCCTGAGGTTTAATGATGAAACAAATTCCATGGAGAATCATTATCTTGGAGTCATTGTTTTAAAACAGTCAATATTTGTTTGGCAACAAATGAGGCTAATTTTCTGCTGAGACACTAAAGTAATTAAATACCAGAATTATCAAATTCAAACTTAGTACTTTTTCTCAAACCTGTCAAAACTGTATAAAGAGAAAAGGGTGAATATAAACACTGCCAACAGCTCTAATGTCACCATTTGAGGAACAACATTTTCAATGGCCTTCATCCATTAACTCTGTGAACTCTACAAACCATTGATGAACCACCTTGCCTTCATCCACAGACATTCATGTTACAGACATGAGCTTCTCTCAGGTCCAATATGATAATTGATGAATGATTGATTCGTTCAATTAAAAAATGTTGTCCATTACCAAGCGATGCCCGATCTCATCAAAGTGGTTTGATCTGTAGCTAACATTCATCACATTCTAAATGCCTCACATTCGATGTGGACGACGTGATCTTCAAAAGCATACATAGAAACTTGGTTCCAATTTCTCTTCTATTTATCAGTGTTGTTTTGCCGCGACAATGGAAAATATAATTTGGATATATCATGTGACTTAGATAGCATATTGTATCATAGGCAATGAAAAACTGGGCTATTCTTGGGGTAAGTGTTTTCACATTAGATGATATTTGAGATGTGTGCTGTACAAATATATTTGATATTCCTAGAATGAGCCATGCAACATAGTGGTATGTTCCTATTGAATTGAGTCTAGAGTGTTAATATTAATTTTCTTTCTGGTATACACATGTATGGTACCATTCATTCCAACAGCACTGTTTTAATCTTCATAAATGTTATAAAAATATTGTTTGCTTTTCAGGTGGTATGGTATCTATGGGTACAGTGAATTGCACAAGTGATGCAACCTAGTTGCATTGTAGCACAAGCCGATCTCTTTTGCCATCTGTGGGTCATGATGTAAACCTATTAATGAATAATATATGACTCTTCACATTTTGTTTTGTTATGCAGCTGTTATGAATTGTCTAAAGAGAACAATTACACCATTGATGTAAATAAACACACAGTTAGTTAGCATTAGCAGACTTTGACAAAGTAGTTGCTCATGATATTATATCCTTTGAAGGGGATGTAAATGGAAGGTCCCATTATATAATACGTGCATTTACAATTTCTTTTTCATCACAATGCATGATGGGATAGAATTCTAGTACAATCGGCTGATTTCAGTACTATCATGAATGCTAATTAAAAATTCAATTTCTATCAGCAATGTCCCATTATTTATTCACATATCCTTCTTTAACAAAGACATGGATTTTGAATTAATAATTGATCTGGTTTCGACTGATCCGACCTACGAACAAGAACAAAAGTGAATTTCTCATAGAGTTATTCATGATCGAATGCTGCAATCAGCCGATTGTAGTAGTATTCTGTCCGATAATGCATTGCGATGCAAGAATAGATTGTAAATGTACATATTGCTGGTGGGAACAGCTTTGTCCTGTTAATTATTGAAAAAATACTTAAAATAGTATTTCTTTCATTTTCTTCTTATCAGCTGGTATGATGTCAGAAGACAGCGATTACACCAGTGATGTGAACGCACCCACAGTTAGCAACAGCAGCCCTCGACACAGCGGTGGTACAGCCCACCATTCATCAGATAGGCTAGACTCCCCCTCCCATGGCTCACCCCCCTCTCGCTTCCATGACTACAATGATGACCACTTCTCTGGCATGGAGGAGGTGAGCATATTGATGTTAATTTGATTTTATTCCACCTTCATATCTTGTTTCCAGTTCTTAGCTTATATCATAATTCAAATGAAATAACTCATTATGACCCTACATTAGAAACAAAATGGTGTTATCATAGTGCTGGATCATAAAAAGGTTTATTACCAGTCCATATTGTTAGCTTAGAATATCTCATGTACAATACATGTAGAGCCAGTTCACTAAATTTTAATTTTTCCTCTGTCAATCCTTGATAAAGACTAATTTGATAATTTCTTTGGTTACACCAGCTCAACTTATTCAAATAAGCTTTTATTAAAATGAACTACAGTTGTCAAGACCAACCTTTGTTCATAAAGTATGCAAGAAATTAGAGTAACCGTCTAGCAAATGTGATTGATTTAAGAACAACGTTCCTCCCACAGCCCTACTATCCTCATGATCTTGATGAAGAGAGGATAGGACGTTTTATCGAGGACGACGGCAGAAGACGACTCTACCCCGAAGACCGCGGCGACTTTACCGACGGAAGCGCTGACCGCTTAGATCAGGATTATCCTGACAGAGAATTCTACAATGACTATCGACCTGGAAGCAATATGGATTACAGGTAAGCCGTTTCCATCTGTTCTGTTCTCTAGATAGGATGTGAAATTGAGGTCTCTTCATTTGTTAAAAAACTTTGCCTACATGAACCAAAGGGTTAAGCCCAGAGTCAACAGATTAAAAACTGAAATGGTGACTTGTATGGAGTACAAAAGACATAAACTGGATGATATGGTAAAATGTTATCTATCGACCAATTTTGCTTTCATAAAACGATTATATAAGCCCCTTAATACAGTAATATCAAGTACCGGTATATACTTTGTTAGTGTCTGGCAGATTGGTGATAGTTTTCTAAAAACTGAACTTTAAAGACTTGAAAATACACAGTTTTGACCATTGATATGACATTTAATACTGTTCAATAATGCTCTTTGCCTTGATTAAGCCCCCCGCCCCTCCCCAAAAAAAAAGAAAAAAAAAAAAACATTTGCAAACTGTACATTTTGTTTTGTCATAGATATAATGGATCGACTGGTGAGTTCACAAACCCAGAGGACAATTACAGTGCTAATGGGGAATATGATTCGGAATATGGTCCAAGCCAGCGTGGCTACCTGGATGATTACGATCGATTTCGGGAAGAGTACCGAGAAGGACAGAGCTCTGACGAGCAGCAGAAGTACCGACGGATGGAGTCGTACGAACAAGAGGAATACGATCGGAAATACGATCGTGGAGATTATCCAGCTGAGGTTTATAGCGACGAGTACGAAGGAAGGGAAAGGGAGTTTGATCCAAGGGATCGTGAGTATGTGCCTCCGGATGGTGAATTTGAACACAGAGAACCTGGAGATATTGAGTACGAGAAAGAGAAGGCACCTTATGATTTACGTAAAGGCAATGATTTAAGAAGAGATGAAGACCTTGTACCATTGAGAGGGAGCAATTACGATTTACGAGGAGAGAGCGAATTTGAAAGCCGAAGAGACACCCTAGTTCCAGATGGTGATTTAGTTTCTAAAAAGGGTAGCAAGTATGACCTAACCAAGGAGACCGAGTATGATATACGGGGAGACAGTGAGTTTGAAAACGGACGCGATAGCGAGTTTGAGTTGCAACACGACGGGGAGTACAACGAGAGACTGGAAAGAGACTTTGAGCCTATCGCAAGACGGGAAGACGACTTTGGACCTCAGCAGGATGTCGATTTTGAATTGCATGAAAACATTTACTGTCGACCTGAGAGTGAAGACATTGAACCTCATGACAGTGACCTTGATCAAAGAGGAGGCGAGTTTGAGCTCCTCCGACGAGATGCGTACAGGGACATTCGGGAGAGTGACTACGATCGCAGGGGGTCCGACTACGGCCACCATATAGACGACTTTGAGAGGTATAACTTCCATGACGGCAGGAGGTATGTGGACAGGGGGGAGAGTTTTGAGACGAGGACTGAACCGAGTGAGGTGGAGTCTGAAACCAGCAATACCCTGCCTAGAGGGCATCATAGAATGGGATCGTACCCCTATAGTCCTCATGGGAGTGAGAGATACCTGCACAGAGATGTAGATAGTTTAGAACGTGACAGTAGGCCATCCCTTGACACAGGAAGGTAGGAACTTCTTTTTTTTAAAACTTTTTCTTTTCTTTTATCTATAACTTCTTAAGACTTCCTAATTGCTAGACAATTGCTCTACAGAGAGGGAAACTGATCAGAAATTTATCATATGAAAAAAATGAGCAAAGAAAATTTGATTTTGTCAGAATTAAAACCAGAGACTTCCTGATTGCTAGACAGGTGCTCTACCGATTGAGCTATGACAAACCCTTAAGATGATTTCCTTTTGCCCATAGCTCAGGCGGTTGAGCAAAGTCTCGGGTCTGAATCCTGATAGAATCCCATTTTCTTTGCTCATTTTTTCATTTTCCTCTTTGTTGAAATTTATTATTCAAATAACTACAGTCACAATTGAATCTTTATTTTCTGTTATTTTTAAAGGTATGCAATTGTGGCATTTGCAATGTAAAAAGGGATGATATGGTTGGTTTATTCTCTCTGGAATGCCTTCTAGGTTAGGCTGCTGCCTTGGCTGTGTTTGCACAGTAGTAAATGTTATGTGAGATTGTAGGAGCAGAAAACATAAATTGAATAGGGGCTAAAGGTGGTTGCGAGTATACAGCTTCTTGAAGAGAACACCCCAATTTATATATCTCAAGAGTATCCTCAGCCCTGTAGGGGGGGCACTGTGACCCCCCACTTTTTCATCCACCCTAAAAGTGCCCCTTTTCTTAGCTATTAAAATGCCATTTTATCCTAAACAGGGGCACTTTTATTACTAAAAAGGGGCACTTTTAATACAAAAAAAAGTGCCACTTGTCACTTCATATGTCTATTAAAACCCAAATTTTCGGCTCGCGCTTGCGGATACTTAATAGGGTCTATAATGGACAATAAACAACAATTTTAAGCTCATAATTTTCAACTCCTGCTTCGCGCTCGCGAATATTTAATAGGGTCTTTAAAGGAGAATGAAACCCTAGGATTCAGTTGAATTGTATGAAACAAAAAAAATCAAAGAAACAGATTAAAGAAAGTTTGAGAACAATTGAATAAAAAATAAGAAAGTTATGTGCATTTGAATGTTGTGATCACTAATGCTATGGAGATCCTCACACTGGCAATAGGCCCAAGATGTGTGATGTCACACATGAACAACTCTCCCATATGACATACAAAGAAATACTAAAAAATTCTTCTTTTTCCTCATTCTAATGGTAGTACAGACTCTTCACACATGATTATATTTTATGAACTTGTATTACATGTCCTCCCATGAAAAGAATCTCAGATCTTTTAACGGAATTAATAAAAAAAGACAATTTGAGTGAAATATGTACAAAAGTAATGGGGAAGTTGTTCATGTATGACATCAAACATCTTGGGCCCGTTGCCAATGTGAGGATCCCCATAGCAGTAGTGATCACAACATTCAAGTGCTCATAACTTTCTTATTATTCATTCATTTTTTCTCAAATTTTCATTGATCAGCTTCTTTGATTTTCCTGTTTTTGTACAATTTAATGAATTCATAGGGTTTCCTTCCCCTTTAATGCATAATTAACTCCAGTTTTGAGCTAAAAATTTCGGCTCATGCTTCGCGATATAAGGTCTATAATGTACAATGAACTCCATTTCTAAGCTCATAATTTTCAACTCGAGCTTCGCGATCGCGGATATTTAATAGGGTATAATGATGCACAATTATTCCAATTTTGAACTCAAAATTTTTTACTTGCATATACTAAACAGGTTATATAATGCACAATTAAATCACATTTTCAGCTAAATTCAGTTCGCACTTCGCGCTCGTGGATACTAAATAGGGTCCATAATGCACAATTATCTCAAAATTTTTGGCCCGCGCTTTGCGCTGGCATTTCTTTTGTTTATCATTAAGAAAATACAAAGCCATTAAAATCTTTAAAATGCACAAATTTAAAGGCAAATTTTCTGTGCACCCCTACTTATCTGAATAATATTCTCTTTAAGCCTCTGGTCTCAAGTGCCCCTTTTTTCAGAAAAAATGTCCCTTTTCCATTGTGACCCCCCCACTTTCAAATTCGTTCTGCCGCCTGTGAGTGCATAGTAGTTGAAGTAAACCCCAGATAACTATACTTTGAATTTGAAGCACTTTTTGTACTTTGAGTGTAAAATATTTTCCTCGCAAGATACATGTATACCTGACAGTATATGCATCACATGATAATGATAAGGATATCATTTTTGCTCAAATTTTATTTTATTTTGTTACTGAAATGTAATCGTATCAGGGTACCTAGACCAAAGCTAGGTTATTCATGTAATATTAGCTCTCTGTATTCTATTATTCTATCCAAATGATTGATAATTATAATAATATACTCAGTGATCTTACAAAATCTGCTGGTAGAATAATTTGCATTGAATCATAATTAATGCATTCTGGCATTACATCTGTGTAAGATGCAGCAAATTGTTGCATATTTTGAAATCCAATTTTTCATCTGAAACATTTCAAAACTGGAAGCTTTTGGAAATACTCAACTATAGTTTTAGATGGGGTAAGGCACTGCTAGATATTTCAGTAAAATATTGGTCGCAGGATTGTGAGTATAAAATTGCCAGCTCACAGGAAACCTCCATACATTTCTATTTGATTGATTTGTTTTGAGAAGTATTTATTTGAAATTTCTATTATGCATTTTCATTCATTTAGACAAAACCAGTAGAATACATCATGAAGTATAAGAATAACTCCTCGTAGAGTAAGAGATTGTGCACAAGTTGTGTAAAATGGCAAGTGACATATTAGCTCTGTTGTGTTGGGAACATGGATGTTTCCAATAATTTTATATCAATGAAACATTTGGATGACATTAATTTTGCTTGCTTGCAACATGATATGTAAAAAAGAAGATAAAAAAGTAAATTATGTTTAAACATACAATTTTGATGAATCATACAGAACAATAAAAATTGATATTGTATAGAGTAATACTCTGCATGTCATCCTCTTTGAAAATGATTTCTATCCCTTTTCCTCCAGTGCTGGGAGTAGCTACTCGTCACCAAGGGTCAGTCGTAGTAATCTAGCCCTAGACCGGTACTCAGAGAGCCTACAGCAGTCAGATGAGCTACTGGACAGGGCAGACCTGGCCCGGGATCTAGATCGGGATCTAGACCGGGATCTAGACCGGGATCTAGAGCGAGATCTAGTGGATAGGGATCTAGAACGGGATATTCTGGACCGAGAAGAGGAGGATGAACTGAGAGACCTGGTACCTGCTATGACCATCGCACGAATGAGATGGCTCAATGCATTCCACAGAGTGCGTGAGCAAATCAAAGAGGTAAATATACATGGTGATGATGATAATCCACAGCATTTATATTACGCCATATTGCTGTTGAAAACTTTCAAAGGCGCAGAATGAAAAACAAAAAACAAAAACATAAATTTCTTCTGATAAGATGGAACACAATGATTAGATTATCCCGGTTTTGTAATGTATTCACAGACCTCTCAAGTTTACGTAGTCATGAGGTATTCAAACAATTTGTTATTAAAGAATGAACTACAATATTTGGAATCTAGTTTGCATATATTGGTTGTTGCTATGTCGGAAAAGCCAGTGTATATTGGTCTTATGGGTTCCATGCTGTGGTAAGCCTTCAAACAAGAGTTTTGGGATTTCTCATCCTGTTTTTCATAAGATCAACCTGCACTGGAGTCTAGATGAATGGAGAAGAGAAAGGGAAAAAGACAAAAGCTCACTCTATTTAATAGTTGTATTAAATTAGAACAGTACCATAAACAGAATCTCATCTTTTTCCCCATTTTCTGAATGATTTTCAGGGATATTACGATGGTGACAGCAGTATGAGACTAGGTCCTCCAGGCGGACTGTGGGCCAATTTAGCAAATGGCGGGTAAGTAAATATAATAATAGCGTTTTTGAAATATTAATTTATTCATAAAATTATCCATATTTACATGGTAATGAAAATACAGAAATTTGCCAACAGAATCTAGCAATTTATTTCATTGCAGTGGTTATGTTATTGTTTACAAGAATAAATGGTATACAAGTTGAAGCCCAAATGTAAAGTGACCTATTGCTAATAATCATATTAATCTACTGCATTTTTATATTATAATTTTAGTGCCTATATGCTGTCATCAAATTATTTTACAAAATAATCATATTAAGATCGTGGAATAACATGAATAACATTTCCAAATGTTAGCAGGTTGTTTGCACTAACTCTACTTTCATTACAAACTAATCTTTTTTGTTTTTGCTAATGTCTTACGTACGTGTGCCATCAATAAGTTAGTAGTTGGTATAATGTGACAATACAAGCATTATATGAAAAAGCTTGGAATGTATAATTTTGAGGAATAACAAAGATTTAAAACAAAATAAATAGTTCACTATCTTGTTGATATTTTTGAGCTAAGGAATCAAATTCCTTGCAATGTTAATTTAACATACGTGTATTCTTGATTTTCTTTTAACCAATCTGCATCCTTGAGAATGATTTGAAAACTATACAAATTCTTGTCTTGTTTGAAGTCTGAAATACACAATTCTTATCATGCCACACAGAGAAAATAATACTTCATATACTTACTATCAGATAACTTTTGCTATTCACAGCCAATTTCAGGACACTATAAACAACAATCGAGAAAATTCTGTCTCAAGACCTCTGAGGCGACGCAAAAACTTCCGCATTCCAAGAAATAAACTCCTCGAGATAGACATGGCCCCCGAACTACCCCCCTCCCGCAAGATATCAGCGGTACAGTAACACCCGGCAGTCACCAATAGATCATGCCTTCCCATTACATTATATTATACAATAACAAATAGTTTATATCCATGCATTTGATATATCAACATATGTAGACATACATATAGGCAGCAGAAAACTCATTGTACAATCATATGTTATCAATCTTAATGGACTCATCTGCTATAGCTTTCATACATATACCCAACATTAACTATAGTAATTTTATAAATCATATCACTTTAGACACATCAAACCATATAGTGTATCCATTTATTTGATATATTACCATACATTTAGACATAGTACACTATTCAGCAGTTTGTAGATAGTAATGCTGTGTTTAAATCTTTGTAGACACATCTGCAACTGATATACATACATGCCTTTGGTAATTAATAGAACATTTAGTCTTAAATATGTTCATCATATGGCAATATGAGACACAATATGGAACACAAAACACAAGTTATGACAGTTTGATAGTGATCATTAACAAAACAGGTATTGTATTTCTCATATCTACATCAACTACATTTCATTCTTGTTTTTTTTTTTTACTTGTTTCTTCATCGCGTAGCCCTCATGGACTAGACCTCCTGCCAGATATGTTACCTCGAAGAAAATCCATCCCGCTGGTGAGAGCAAGAAAGAGAACGAGAGAATGATAGAGGAAAGGAAAGAGAGATGGCTGAGAGAGAGAGATAGAGAAAGAGGGATAGAGAGGAGATTAGAGAAAGGGATTGAAAGATAAAGAGGAAGAGATAGAGAATTAGAGAGAAAAGAGAAAAGAGAAAGATGAAAAGAGAGATGTGAGAGATGGAGAGAGACAAAATAAAGAGGGGTAGATAGACAGACAAGAGGGAGAGGAGAGAAAGGAAGGAGAGAGAGAGATAGAGAGATAGATAGAGAGCTGAGAGAGTGAGAGAGAGAGAGAGTGAGAGAGAGAGAGAGAGAGAGAGAGAGAGAGAGAGAGAGAGAGAGATGAAGATGAATATGAAGAAAGCCAAGAAGAGAAAGAGATGAAGAAAGATAGATTAAGAGAGAGAGAGAGATAGAGAGAGAAGGAGCAGTGGAATCTGAAAGAGAGAAAAGAGCAAGTATGAGTTGGAGATGGGACTATATTTTATTGATATTTCTAATATTGTCCTTACTTTTTGTGAACATGTATTGATGTGGTGTATCATGTAGGAAGAGATAGAGAATTGCATGCTCATATTTAACCTTGTACACACTCGCATGTTTTGTTGGAGGTTTTTTATGCTGGTTCACATTCTTTCTCTTTTGTTTAACATCAATTATATATCAAACAAATAATTTTTTCCTATTTTGCTAATCGGTTGTCAAAACATAACAAAATCAATGCTCACTTTTGTTAAATTGCTTCTTCGTATGGTTTATCAGTGCACCAGCATATATTGCACAAATTTTACCACAACTATCAATCAGATTTAGATTAGGTAATAGATATAAAAAATGCAGCAATTTGTCAGGATAATGCATGAATTATAATCTGATGAGTATTTACATGTATCATTATGTGTATTTGATAAAAAAATAGATCTTGAAATATGTATAAGGAGAATGGCAGTGTATTTGTACACTTGAACTACATGCATTCTTCCTTTCTTTCATACTTATCAACATTATTAATTAGTTTTATATCCCAATTTGCTTGCTTTCTATGCAGTCTCATGCATTATCAGAATAATACTCATGACTGATTTTGAAATATCTTTTCATAATTCAATTTTTCATGAAATACATGTAATAGATAAAATATGTTGTAAGAATATTTTCTTTGGTAGGCTTAACCAGAAGGGAGGTTTTGGGTGGTTTGTGGAGTAAGGTGAAAAGCATTACGGGCAGTTTAGTGGGTTAACCCTTAGCGTGCCACGGACACATTTTCGTGCAATTGTACTTATTATCTATACAATCGTAATAATTCATTTTCTCTTTAATGCTGGCAGTACAGGCTTTGCAAAACAGCATATTTAATTGTATTATGTCTGTGGATTGATTTCCAGTAATTTACACCAATCAAGACTAATTAATTTTATTTTAAAAGATTTAAAAAGAAAGTCTACTTCCCCCATAAATATTAATATGGCACGTTACGAGTTAAGGGCACTACGATGGGAGGGATAGTCATTGCAATTCAAACATGTATAATTTAGGCAGATACTATTCCGAACATATCCAGCGCCACATTAGAAATCACTTACAGCCCTATTTAGCGAGGTAATTATGGGAGAGCCGCAGAACAGATTTGCTCTATTGATTGGCTTTATTAATCATGTGACCAGGAGGATAATTTATCCCAGTTTGCTCTTCATATCATAGAAATGTTTATGTAGTCATTCAGCTATTTAGTGTGGGGTTAGTCATATTATGTGTAGATGTGGGTATATAGGTGAAATAAAGTTGAAGGGTATTGGAATTTGATATTAATTAATCTCTAAACAATGACTTAAAATGGTTGATACTTTACATCCATTATATTTTTGTTTCTTCAAATTCTATAAAAGAATTTTTTTTAAAGAGAAAAAAGAGGCAATTTTGATGTTGTTGAATATTTTTAGTATTGCAATCTGACAAGTTGGTTGATTATCATCAACTAAATTATTTGGTCTCTTCTCCTGTATTTCGAAATATAATAGCATTTATATGTTTATTCCTTTATTTTTTAAACATTTTATTAGTAAAAACAAATGATGAATTGAATCATTCCCATTCACATAATCCTGCCAGCTTTTCTATGTAAAAAAAAAATGCTACACACAAAATACAAATTTGTGCATTACACACTGCAAGATGCATTCAGTAAACTTGATGCTCATTATATTTTACTATTTCACGGTTTTTCACTTTAATTTTATTTATTAATACTGTAAGAAAATAGAAGGGGGTAAAATAGCTTCTACACATGTGACATTTAGTTTGGCAATATGTAGTAAAAGGTTATATTTTAAAGATTTTGTTTCCATTAGTCAGTATCAAAGCCCCTGTGCATGTATCCTGAGGATGGCATAAACTTTTATGAGCATGGATTCTAGTACCTCGTACTTCAATAAAAGCTGGATAGAGTCACGCACAACCTTATCCCCAGGGGCTCTATAGGTGTCTTAAAATTCATCTAGCATTGCCAATTTGTTTCCCTGCACGCCGTACCTAAATCTAGGTCGAAAATTGATTATAATTTAAGGTTGAATAAATAAAGTGTGAGGCTTTAACAACTGCCTAATTGCAGTACATAAATTTGAAATTTGATGCTAGATAGTAGCGCTTCCCAATGCTTATGTTTTAGGAATGTTACTAATATTGAAGTATAGATTTAATGTATCGCAAACATATAGAAATATAGAATAGAAAGTTCTTACATGCTTGGACAGTGCAGGGTGTACATTGCTATCATTGTTTTTGTTTCTTTTGTTATCATTATTTTTTGTTTCTTTCAATGTGTTTTGTCTTATTTCAATGCCTTTAATTAAGATTTTCTTTTATCTCTCACTTTTCTTCTTCATTGTTTATACAATGCGTCCCAGAATGATTTATACCCAACTTTGAAAGCCTAATCTTGATAACAGTTACATGTAGAAACATAAATTTGAGGTTGCCTATCTAAGAACATTTTAATATTATGCTCTCAAGTAGGTTATACATTTTTCTGGTACATACTGTATACAAGTGTATCATTGGTTGTGGTTGTCTTTTCTATCTTTGGGATTGTATCGTTTTTGCTCCAAGTCTCGGCTTTAGGTTCAAAACATAGGCTACAATACCTGATAAGTCTTTAACTTGTTCCTTTGAAATTGTCCTTCCCCAGTGAAGAAAATAATCTGAAACACTTGTTCTCTAACCTACCAACCTATCTCCTTTCCCTCTTTCTTCCCATTTATCCGTCTTTTATTTTCTCACTGCCTCTCTTCCAGATAGTAATGGACTATCTCTATTCCTTTTACACTCTCTCTTTATCTCTGTCTCTACATCACTCTGTCTCCCCTTCTCTATATCTCCCTGCCCCACTCTCATAGAACCTCTCTATTCCCCTTCTCTCTCTTTTGCTTATCTCTTTTATAATACATATGTAATCCTTCTTTCTTTTCTTATTCGTGCTCCAAACTACATTCTCCTTGTCTGAATTTTCCCTCTTTCCCTCTTTATCCCCCTCTCTTTCATCTCATTCGGTCTCTCCCCTTCCCCTTCTCTAACTGTAACTGTTTTATCTCTCATATGTACACTAGTATAAATGCACCTGAATCTCGCTCTCCTCAATAAGTGTCCTGTAACACATGGCCTGCTGCAGAGAGCAGTGCCAAAAGGGCATAACTCATTAAGTTAACTCCCTTCTGTCCCTCAGCAGACAATATATGCAATCTATTACAGCCCTAGGATACAAAACACCTGGCTGGTTTTACTTGTTATTGGTTTGTCTTTAAGACCTTTTATTTCCCTGACCTAGTTTACATTTACATTCTATTTCAATAATACTAGGTTTTCTGACATGTACTGTATTCGTGAAAATATTTGCGGTGCATTAATTTTTCGCGTATTTCGCGCAAAGAGCAGCAGGCGCGAATTAAAAAACCCGCGAATATATAGGCATGATTTCCTATGCATGTATTGAATGGGCTCAATTGCCAGCTTACAAACATGCAGCTCAAATTTAAGAACCCGTGAATATGTTTTGAGGCCGCTCAGCGCGAAAAATTAATCACGCGAAATACAGTATCCATCATTATGCTTCGCAAATAAAAACCAGTAATCTGACTTTGTCTGTTTACATCTGCTTTTATACCACATATTCATATATGTGAGAGTAGAACATCCTAATTAAAAAGGGTTTCAAATCTAATATCTGAACTTCTAATTAGATATGATTAATGATAACACTAGGTTTTATTAGCAAGTACCTCCAACAAAAAAGTCATTCATGCCTTTATTTTATTTACACATTTCAAGTACTCAAAAGTACTTTTTACAAATCTTTTACAAGGGGAGAACTGAAGAAATGATTGTTCTAAATAAGTGCATGGCCTGCAAGAAAAAACATTAATCTATGTAAAATTATTGGATATGCATGTACACCCTACAAATACTCTAACCCAAATATTTTTCCTTTAAATATCATTGGATAATTTGGATGTTTCTATAACCTGACACCTTAATCCTAAAATCTAAATCCTAACCCTAATCCTAGTCAGTTACGCATGTGGGTAGCAGTCATTGCAATCATACAGTGTATATCATAGTGCATTAAAAAAAAATGTAATTGAGCAATATAACAAGAATGCATGACAGAAAAAATATAAAGATATTAATAAATAATTGGTTGCATATTTTACATTCTTTTCCATTTTCATTAAATGTTTTGTATTTCTGTGTTTAAAAAACACAATCATTTTGTTATATCGTCGGCTTGGAGCCATAAGGGCGTTATTGCATCTTATAGATGTTCCGTTGAGAGCCATAAGGGCGCTATTACTGTACAAAGTCAATGGTACTAGCGCCCTTCTGGCTCCAAACGGAACATCCTTGATCTGCAATAGCGCCCTTCTGGCTCCAAGCCGACGATATGTTTATGTCTATATATGTCACGATTATGTCATGTTATGTTGGTTTGAGTAAATGAAATGAATGAAATGAAGATATTTATAAATAGTTGTCAAGTTGTTGCCATGTGTTATAGTTCTTTGTTGTATTTACATATATGCATGTGGAGTACCCCTGAAGCATCATTCCAAATGCTACAATATACAAATATATGTTTACATTCACTTATTTCAGATGTATAAGCCATTTCTCATGCTGAATTCCAACTCATAAGTGATGTGTCAGATGCCCCAACGACCAATTTTGCTCTAAACAAATTTTGATCAAAATAAATTCCAAATTTTAAACCTTAAAGAACTCGCACCATGCCTTACCTTAAAATGAATCTGAACCTCAATTGCAAACCAAGCCCTAATCCTATATGGATAGATTAATGTATATGTTTACTGAATTCTTAACTTTGACACTGGATCCAACACTATATCTAACGCTAAAACTAATCTAAAACTCAACACAACCCAAGCCCCTATATATCTTTGATAAAATAAAGTTTGAAGCAAAATTGGTTGGAGCAACTGTCAGATCACTACTTGTCTAACTCGATCGTTTATTGACGTGTCAACCATTATGCTTTATATCCTCACCATGCTTACCAACCTACATAGGAGATTGGGGTCAAGAGCTTGTGTTGGGTAAGAAATATACCTCTATAACATTTGTGACCTGCCGACTCAAAACCACAAATAAGTTGGCAGAATTCATCTTTTTCATGTTTATATTCTGAAGAAGGAGATTCTGAGCTTTCCAATGATATCAAACAGTTGTAGTTTCATTAAGTATTCTATCACCAAGTTGAATATTATTTTAGAGCAAGAGGTATCAATGATTAAAAAAAAGTACCTGCATCTTCTGCAATTTGCTCCATTGTTCTTTATGTGACATACTGGTTGTTTTGAGCTGATGGGTCACATTTTATTTTATCTGCTGAGATGCAGAAGGGTGTTATCTTGTATCATTTCACATTGGCCTACAGTTAATGATCTTCTGGCTTTTATATGAAAGTGTGGTTGGTTTTTTTAATGCCATTTTTACAACCTATCATACATTTGTTATCCACTTCAGTCAGGATTCTCAAAAAAAAAAATCCTTGTGTAGAATGCAGGGAGGGGCTCATTTTGTTAGGCATGGGACTTGCATTAAACATACACTACAATATGTACATGTATATTAGATTTACCTGCCAAAATTATATTTAATCGGACTTGCCAAAATAAATATTTAATTGGTGGAGTTTCAGAAGAGAGAGCTGGGGTGTGTGTGGGCAGTTTGTGGCTCTTTGGGAGTTGAAACCGGCCTTCCAGTTTCTGGCGGTTTGATGAGACAGCTGAAAGGCGCAGTATTGATGAAGTTTATTTAATAGTTTCACATCTACTTTAGACTATCTAGATCATACTTCATAAGAATGTAGTCTAGGCCAAGGTCCAATTTTTTATCAATAAAAGTGAGTTACTAAAGACTTACAAAAATGGTACCTAAAAGTTGCCTTTTAACAAGGAGCTTGGGGGTAATAATAACATCATGCAGGGCCCGCTGGGAGAACAGTTGTCAGAACTGAAGTGGCTACCCTGGGTAAATAAAACGATATTATTATTATTATTATTATAGCGATAGTTGATAAAATGCCACTGAATTCATTGCTTTCGATCAACAGCCTAATTTGGATCATATCAAAATAAAGAAATTACATCAAAACAAAAGGGTATAATCTAGTATTTGGTATTAAACCAGGTTGATTAAACTAATAAGGACTTTGTAATTAATCCATTATACATTGCTCTATTTGCCTCCCGTGATATAGTCATTAGCTGTTATGAAACGCCAAACTATGCCTTCTACTATGGTGAACCGACAGTCCTTGAACGACGAAGAACTGGTGAGTTTAATCAAAATAATCATTTAAGATTTATCTATCTTATTTATTTATTTATTTTAGACTAATATGATTGCTTAGGGTCTATACTACCACTACCTGTTTAAACAAAGGTATGAAGTTGATGCAAAATGAAATTTACTGATAGAGTTCTCAATTTAAATAAAACTTTGAATGACAAAAGAGGAGAGGCAATCACATTATCTGTTTCTCTGTTTGTTGAACCCCCTCCCTTTCTTTGTTTAACAAGTTAAACCTTGATTTTCAACTTTGTTATATAAATTTGATTTGGTAGCACACACTGAATATCCTTTTTTACCATATACAAGACAGCATTAAAGGCTTTTTTCAAGCCTGAAAAGGGATAGATGTTCTCGTATTACTGATATGATATAGTTCAGAAAAGCAACTCTTATCTTTAATTTCATTTTAATTAAGTAATGTGAAGATTTATCTGCAGCTGCATATGTTAAGTGGTACTTGGTAGAGATAAGAAGTACATACATATATGGGTTACAACCTTTAATGACATTTCTTTGAATGCTACAAAAGAAGCCATATCTTTGGAAACACCTTTTTAGTCCTGATGAACGTCCTTGTTACATCTTGATTATTTCAATAACCTTCCCACTACATTTTTTTGATTAATATTATTTGTATCTTGTTTTCTTATTTTGTTACATATTTTATATTGTAATTATATAATGGGTAAATAACTTTAAATGACTATTTGTTGAATACTTCAGAAAAGCCACACCTGCAACGAAACCTTTCTATCCCTGACGTACGTCCTTGTTACGTCTTGATTATCTTGATAAACTTCCCACAACATTTATTCTAATTCTGCAAAGTTCACGTTAATTAATATTTATTTGTATCTAGTTTTATTATTTTGTTACGTCTTAATATCTAATGACTAAATACCTTTCAATGATCATTTGTTGAATACTTCATAGAGAAAAGCCACATCTACATTTTGTAAAAGAGGGCCTTTCTATCCCTGAGGTATTTCCTTGTTACATCTTGCTTATATTAATAAACTTCCCACTACATTTGTTTGAATTCTACAAAGTTACGTTTCATTTGTATCTGTTGTTTTCCTTTTGTTACGACTTGATTCATCAAATAATAACTTTCAATGACCTTTTATTGAACATTATAGAAAAGCCACGTCTACAAGAAGACCTTACAAGCCCTGATTTATCCAATATCCAGCACCACGCCCCATAACTTCGAGATCTGGACAGCTACCACACCCACATACTGCTACGAATGTGAGGGCCTACTCTGGGGTATCGCCCGGCAGGGGGTACGCTGCTCAGAGTGCGGGGTCAAATGTCACGAGAAGTGCAAAGACCTACTCAATGCAGACTGCTTACAGCGTGAGTATATAACTGGGTAGTTTTTTTTTATCATGGGATTATATCTTTGCTGTAAACAAGGAAGAGTATTTATCAATTCAAGTAGGCACTGTTTTTTACCTACAATATAACAGAAAGAAATATTGAGCTAAAATTTTTGACCTGGCGGTTTCAAATTCCCAAAGTTCTTTTTCAGATTATACTTATATAACTTAATTGTATATATTCTTGACGCGCTGGATAATCGTGCCAAAATTGATTTTATTGGCCAACTTTGTCAATTTGGGGATGCTGAATAAAAAAAACTTTGGTTCCATTTTTTCCAACCACGTCTTGGGCCATCATTAAAACTGCTAATGAGTTGCCAGAATTCTTGTGCTGGTTTTGTGTGAATTTTGAGACTTCCAAAGAGCATTTTAAAGATAAGATACGAAAGAATTTTTTTTTACACTGGTCTGCAACCTTCTGAATATTCCATAATTAAAGTCAGATATTTGGCACATTTCTTTGACAAGATCTTGACAGAATAACTCGTAAAATTTGGGAACAGGCAATATCTATCTGAGACAGATTTACATGCAGTTACCATTAATAGCTTTAACATTCAGCTCATTGGTGGAATATCAGAAACTGAACTGAAGAACGTATGGCTTTCATTCAGGTCTTCGAAATATAGAATTAAATGATGGAAAGTGAGCCCTGAAAATTGCCCCTCCCCAACTTATTTTATCCCTGCACCTCTTATTTTTTTAATGATTATTGATTATCTTATCCTTTTTGGCAGAGACAATCCTATATCCTTTTACCCATTATCATTTGAACGATCTTTTTCAATCCTCCCAATAAATGTAGTTTGTTTTTCCTTTTTTAACATCCAAATTTGAACCCAATATCCAAAACAGCTTTGTTTGTTTTTGTCAGTTCTTCAATTGAATAACAGATGGATATGAACCAATTATAAAATTAATGGGACTTTTCTGAAAGAAATCCATAGATGAATATATTTCTGGGTACTTTTTTTATTTTATCAAGTTATGATAGGAGTAAAGAAATTATTAAGAAATATAACTCATGGAAAACCATTTCATTGTTTAAAAGATAAGAATTTAGACCTCTTGTGTGGTATTAAATTTTTTTTTTCAAAATCAAGTTTGTCTTCCATTTAATTCTAAAATAGTGTTCAGCGTTACCTAAACTTCATGAGTGTCTTGTTTGTCCCTTCCTATACGAGTTAATCTTTAGAGGAAAAAAAAAACATTAAAGCATTTTAGCTATTCATGATATGCTATGTCCATTAATCAAATTTGATCATTCTAAATTAACTAACCAAGCTAATATTAAAAAAGAAATTTTACTGTAACTCCCAGCTAATATTGTAGGAAATGTTCATAGATTGTTTTTTTAATGTTCCTATAGAGTTTGCATTATTGTATGTTATTGTTTGTTTGTGTGTTGTGATATGTGTTTTGTTTTAAAAAATATCATTTTAAAATCACAAAGATGTTGCAAATTTTTCCAGTATTCAAAATTCAAATATGTTCTTTCTAAGTATCATGGTTTGTATTATCTGCATACTTTCTCAAGTAATTGACAAAATTCTAAATCGATAAACAAAATCAATTACCCTTTTAAAATCAATGTCATGAATGGTGATCTGTGTTTTGCAGACCTACAATTTTTTTATGGAAGACTCACAAAAAGTTGTGGATTCAAAGGGTTAAGGACAATTTCTTAACCATATAAAAAAAAAGTCAAAATTGGGAAAGTTTGAAACAGCATCTAAGTGATTCTCGAGAATTAATAACACCCCCACCATCTTTGTCTTGTGTCTGCAATTTTACAGTTTTCATGACTAAGAAGAGCAGTAAGTTGATACTCTTAAACTGTTTGACTTTTTACTCACGATATCTCTTGAGTCTTGTAATAGTTTATCTCTGCTTACGCCTCAACTGTCTCTATCTCCTCTCTGAATAGTGTGTAACCCTTGATCCCTTTATCCTAAAGCGACCAATCATGTTTGATGTCTCTGACCTTCCTTATCATTAGCGATGTTTGATTTACACCCTATTTAATTTTATTCGTAGCTATATCTATAATTTGATTTAAAACCAAATAGCTCTCTATTTTACCCTCCAATTTTATCATCATGATTTCTATTATCCTGAAATTTCACTTGATTTATCCCTACATCTTTTGTTAAACAGTGGCAAGCTTTCTATCTTAGGCACAATATTCAGTTAGGTTTTGGGTATTTTGGAATATAAATTGATCTTATATTAAATTGAAGGCTCTAATTCCCATAGCTTGATCAAAGTATATGAATATATATTTAGCTTGTACTGTATTCTTTAAAAGAAGCAATTTTAATGACAATTTGGAACCTATGATGATGAAAATTTGATTTCTAACAAACGATGAATGATTGAAATTTCCTGTGTTATTTGTGTGCCTTGATTACACAGATAGAGCTAGGTGTGCCTCCGCTATGATGATGGAAGGTAGACAACAAACCTGATTGGTTAAAAAGCTTTCCTATGCCCCTCCTCTTTTCCATAACACACACCTCTTTTGCACCCAGGCCACACCTCCTCTCCCAAATGAAAAATCCTTAACAATGCTGTAGAAATTTTTATGCCTTTTTCCTCTCTGAAAACCCCTTTTTTCATCCCTCTTGTTTATGAGTTTTAATGTCTTTAATCAAGTATAAACCAATTATGTTATGATTTAACCCATTAATAACACTAATGACATTTACAATTTACAAGAAATAATATATGAATGTATGAAATTGAAATATATAATGATTATGCTATTTCTTTACAGTCATAAATGCCATGAAGCCTCCTGAAATTTTGCTTGAAGATTTGAATATAATTATCTCTCTGAAAAATATCTTTAGTTTATATCATTCCATGGATTTAGATGTAGAATTTGTTCTATAGAGAAGAAAATGCCACTCAAGCTTTGGTTGTTAAAGAGTTTGTTTTCTACCCCAACCTTCTCTTTATTAGATGTGTTGCTTTTTCAGGGAATATCTATTAACTTTAATATTCTGTACCACAATTTCTTTGCTTTCCACTTAAAATTTCCCTATGATTTCCTCTCAAATCCTGTGCTTTTGTTTGATGCTTTTTGAAAGTGGATAGTATTCTCTGTGTCTCTCTTTTACTTAAGTGATAATAAAAATATGCACTCTTTCTTCAAAGTTGTATCATTCTTTGCTGTTTAAAGTTTTATTTTCAAGTTTTGATTGTATCTTAAAAGTGTAAGTTAAAACTTGTATTTGTTGCTTCTTCTTTACAATGTATTTTTCAAATGTGTTTCTTATGCTTAATTTTGGTCAATGTTATGCATGGACACTTTAATTGAAACCCCAATATCTTAAGTTGTTTATAATTTCTGTTGGATCATTATGATTGTTATTGTTTTATTTTTGTTTATGTTTTATAATATTTGATAGATTTTTAAATTAAAATTCACTTTAAGCATTACAATAATATGAAAATGTATTTTTAGTTGAAACCTTGATAATTGATTAGAAAATTAATAAATCTAAATAATCATTTTACCATGCCTGGATTCACAACTGTTGATGGTATAGGTATTAGAATGGCAATAATCATTTAGTCTTTCCATTAAAAAAATAAATATATATATCCTAATCCTAACCTGAGGATTAGGGTTATGATGTCGGAGGGGGGGGGGGGGGGGGGGGGTGTCATCAAACGGAAACACCATTAATCATCACCCTATTTTATTTTTTAATCGTCTATTCTATGAGCATGTGAGATGGAAGAAGAGTCGCAGCCATGTTGGTTTGTACGTGCAATTCACCACCTGGTTATGATACCCGCTGTACTCCTCGGTAAGGGGTCGGCCGATAACGACCCTGAAGGTCATCATCCTGAAGATCACTTTGACATTGTCATGGTCGTTAATGATGAGGAAGACTGGGAGGAGATTGAGGAGGAGGAGGTTGCCATGGAGACGATGCAAGTTGAATTTGCATCTACAGAAAATATTCTAGACGATGGTAAAATAAGTATTCTGGTGGTGGGATTGAAATTAAAATTTTGCTTCTTGGCTCTAGCCTCATTGGATTGCCTTGCTGATCTCTCCATTGTAGAAAAGGTCAAACTTCTTGCAACCAAGAACTCTTTAAAAAGTCATCTATTTCTAAAGGTTTGGTCTTACAAATCATCTTTTCTTTCTAATAGAGCAGATGATATGATTTGACGGTGGGAAAATAAAGATTCTGGTGGTGGGATTGAATTTAAAATCTTGCTTCTTGGCTCTAGTCTCCATGACCACCTTTGCTGAAATCTTCATTGTAGACAAACTTCTCTTTTAATAGATTCTTTTGTTTCTAAAATGTTGGTGTTCAAATGATCTTTTCATTCTGTTAGAGCAGAGGATATTGCTTTTATGATGGTAAAGTAAAGATTCTGGTGGTGGGATTGAATTTAAAATCTTGCTTCTTGGGTCTAGGCTACATGGATTGCCTGGCTGAACTCTCCATTGTAGAAAAGGTCAAACTATAAAGTCTTTTATTCCTTCAGGCACAATCTTTTGAATTGTATTTCAAATAGTTTCTTCTTTCCAATAGCTTTCTATTGTTATAGGTCTTTAGAAATGGTCTACTTCTCATGTTTTGGGGCTTTTTCATCTTCTTCTTCTTTTTCGTCACCTATACCAACTCTCTCTGGGAGCCTGCAAAAAAATTGTTCTTTCTAGACAGAATAGTTGAGGGACTTCATTTGAAAAAAGAAAAATCAGAATGCCTAACATTTCCATAATTTAAAGATGCTTTTCAACCAATCTATCCTTTCTTCCATTTTCCACATCATTTTCATATGTAATATGTTTTTTCAAAAGATGTATAACTGTAGTCCTGCCCTGAATTTAAAAAAAAAAAAGAAGAAAAAAACATATTCACCTTGCATTTTATATTATTACAGAAAGGGTGTTCATGTACTATGTCTTTAATTAGTCTTGCAAAGAAATCTCTTTGAAGCTGTATAAGATAAAAAGAAAACAGTTTTGTTTTTATAGAGGTAATGAATTTAGGGCATTGAAGTATGCACAATTTGACGTCAGATATACTAAAGCTTCTGTATCAAAACATTTTGCTTTTATGATTTAAAACTTTTTTTAATATAGAACTATCACTATTAGAATCATATTATTATGAAAAGAGATTCATGTTCTCAAGCTTTAACAAATTTGGAAACCATATACATTTAGTTAAGGTCCTTTTTTTTAGTTTTTTTTTTTTAATTGCCCAAATATAAAAAATATAAAGGATAAATTTCTTATTATCTTGAAAAGAAGCTGTAAAATCAATTAGTTAGCATTACTTTCATTACTCATTATCGTAAGCATGTTCATCATCTTCTAATTTTTTTCAGCATCTTTAGCATCATCATCATCATCATCATCATCATCATCATGACTATTACTGTTGTCATAAATTTGTAACTACCACCACCACTAACATCATCACCATTATCATTACTATCACCATTATCATTACCATCATCATAAACCTCATAATTATCCTTACAGCTATCATTGTATCATCACATAATGATCATCATTATCATTACCATCATCATAATGATCATCATTATCATTACCATCATCATAATCATCATAATTATCCTTATAGATGTCATTGTATCATCATCATCATTATGGATATCGATATTTGTTTTAGGCAGTCTCATTTCTATATTTTTCCCTTCTAAAAAATCATGCTCTGTTGTTTATTTTATTTCATCTTTAATTTATCTTTTTAAAATTTCATCTTTTCACTCATTCATCATTCATCATCATGCAGTCAATAAGGTACATTTAGTCCTATTTTTAATTGGGATAAGGGAAAGTTGCTTTGCTTTTATTAAAACAAGTAGTTTCAAAATGAGTTGCCAATGATGTTCTGGATTGCTGTTCCAATCGCTGTGTTGATCTTTCTCATGATTCTCTATTCTGGATCCTAAAATCCTGAAAAAATTTATTATTGAACTTTTGGACATTGATAAGTGAACAATAAACATTTTTAATTACCTGCCCCCCCCCCCCCCCGCCCCATCTCAAATTTCCTACCCCTTGAACAACTCTTCAATATGAATTATATGCATACTGATGACACTCAAATTGAAATCATTGTAGACTGGTTTGGGAAATTCAGGTTTATGTATTATATGTGAAATACATGTGTGGTATCTTTCATGGTTCAACTTTGATGAAATTTACAACTCTGGAGCATTTCAAGACAATCTTCACCAATTTTCATGCTACTGAGGAAAATTCTCCTTTTTCACTAGTCATTTTTTCTACTATTTCCTGCATGGTTCTATTTTGCTGGCTCTGTCTGGTTAACAAGGGAATCCTGTTGATCTTGTCTATTTTGTACATCAGGGGACCATTTCTCAAAAACTGTCATAAGTCTAAGTTCAACCCCCAAAATAATGGGATTTTTACAAACTAAGCTATGCGACAAGTTTGAGAAACAAGCCCCAGAATACATGTACTTGAGGGGTATTTTAGGTTCTGTCTTTCTTGCCCTGACCCCCTCACCATGTGATGACTTGCATGTTGAGTGACAGAAGGGTGTTAAATAGTGTCCAAGTTGAGAGGTTCGTCGGCTTCTGGATTGGTTCTCCCTTTATTTGGGCTTGTGTGGAAGTGTGTTGGAATTCCACCGTTTATACAGATTGTGCTTTTTTTTTTTTAATGAACATTGGAATGTTTCACCTCATGGTATGCCTAACAAGATATCTACTTTGATAACAAGAAAATGCAGACGAAATCATAGTATTTTATCTTTCAAAGAATTCATATTGCCCATTATTTCTATTCTAACAGATATTATATTTTTAAAATTCATTGAGAAAAGTGCTGCTTTTTCATGATGCATCAGCTTTGCATGAACTTACCATAGTCCTCCAAAAAAAGGGAACATTGCTAAAAGTGGTTTTAGTTAGAATCACTAAAAAACCTTTTACAAAGCTTGTTTGTAACTAAGATGTATCTCAATTAGTGTTGGTATATATTAGCAAAATTTATGCATATAGGCCACACACACTGTAAATATGACAAAAGTCGTCTATGGTCATTCTCTGCATCTATGTTTCAGCAGTGAATTAAAATGGGTTAGTATGATATTTCTAATTGCAATAAATAATGAAAAGAGAGCGTGGAAATATGACTTTTAAACAATTTCAGATGTATATGAAAGCACTAGTATGTAACAACAATAACATCAATGTATCTATCTTAGCTTATGGTCCAGCTTATGTCCTCTATTTTACTCCTATTATGGTTACCATTGGGCAAACTTGTAATTGTGAGTGTCTGACACTATAATAAATGTTCTCTATGCTGAATGTTTATGATGTTATTGGATAAACCACCCATAGAGATAAAGGTAACACAGATAATTTTCTCTTATTATCTTGGTGATATTTTGGATAACTTCCCAAATGTTGTGATAATTTGTTATCAGAATTGTTTTCTCTGTATTGTGTTGATGTTGCTTAAATCACCATTGAGCAGATCTCTCATGTAGAGAGGGTGATATTAAGAATTTTTCGTAGTACTTGATGTTGATTATATATTTTAGGTGTTATTGCACTCACAAATGACAAGATCAAAGGTAATCTAAACTTTTGTAAATTTCACAATTATTACTATTTTGATTCTTTTTTATATTTTTTTCTGTTTAGTGCATGAGAACATTACTATGCAATTTGTGCATTTATGTGCACTATACATAATCATTTTAGTGTATGCTTTATGTGCATTGTGTCTTTGTTATTATTGGACAAACAGGGGCGGCGGAAAAAAGCTCCAAGCACGGTGCCGAGGACAAGACCCAGAACATCATTATGGCCATGAAAGATAGAATGAAAATAAGGGAAAGGAACAAACCAGAAATATTTGAGATGATTCGGTAAGTAACATTTCAAAATGGGTCAAAGATTTTAGGCAATTAGATGCACTGACATGAATCTTGTAGGCTCTTATTTTTTTTCATTCCGTCAACCTGAAAAGAAAAGCATAATACACGTCAAAATATCAATACTACGGCAAATCGAGTATGAGAAAAAGGCGCAATGCACTGGAAATTATCGCTATCAGATTATTAAGAAAAAATTCAGTGAGTGGTTAAGGGGGTTTCACGGGACACGCAAACAATTGGTGAAAGATAGAATGTCAAAGTCCAACAGTCGTTTCTTAGGCGGTAAAAGCTTTCTCTGATTTTGTTGAAATTTTTACAACTTCTGTTTCATCTAAAACTACCCGACTTCTACCCCAAAGTGATGTGGCTTATTGTATTCAGATTCTACAAAGAGATGTAATGCTTGCGTCATACATGCTCATGACCATTGTAAATGTCAGATTTTTTTAGAAGGCTTATTGTGGAGCAGGATGGTGTGGGTTGGAGATGCATTAATTGCAAGAGAATATTGATGATATACTTTCTTGAGAGTGAGCTACTTGAATAATAGTTTCATTTTGTGGGAAGAAGCAGGGTAGGAATGACAATAAAGCCTGTTAAATGCTGTAAGTTGTTATGGTTTTATGTTGATAATGTTGATTCTAATATAGGGCTTCCCTATTAAATATTTTATCCCCCACCAACTCTTTCTGAGAAAGCTTAGGGTGGAACAGGATGTTGTTGGTAGGAGATGTAAATAAAATGATCCACTTTCTTGAGAGTGAGCTACTAGAACAATTTGGGGGAAAGGGCATGGTCTATGTAATGACATAAGAAGCCTATTAAGCCCAGCTCTTACGTTTCCGTTTTGCAGCTGTGTTTAGCCAAAAGCAGCCCAACGCAGCCCAAAACAGTGAAATTATCCAGTAGCACTCACACTAATGTTAATGGAGCTAGATGTACCTCGTACATTTCTTAAAAAATGACTGTCTATTGTTGCTTGCCTTTAACCTTGCTCTAACTCGCTTTTGCTTGTAGCAGTAGGCCTACCATATTCAATACAAAGTTTGCCGGCAATGTTGCGTGAGGCCTCGTTCACCACTCGTTCGTTGCTTGCTAGCCGCTCGCTCTAGCATTTAAATATATGCACTGATATTCAGACATTATTAATCACAAATAACTATTAGTATATCCAAACCCTAACCTGAACTCTAAACTTAACATAAAACCCCATTCCTAGCCCTATTAAATTTGTATTTTAGATGATATAAAAACCTGGATCAAATGGTGATGGGTCAATATTCCAGCTACTGCTTAATAGTTTCCTGATTACAAGCAGTCACAAACAAGTATGGGGGCTAAAAGATTAGCATTTCCCCCTGGCATTTCCACCAATAGCATGCGGGGGAGGGGGGGGGGGGGGGGGGGGGGGGTCAATTAGAAAAGTAGGGCTTCATTTTCGTAATGTTATCAAGCAAGTGCATGTTTTCACAGGTGATGGGAAATGGGGGATGAAATGACGTTTCCCTACTTCCATCTAAGGCATGAATTAGAATAATTAATGTTAGAGAATTATACAACATTATACCTGGAAACAAACATAGTCCGTCTCTTATAATCCTGCTTAAAAGTCGCACTGCATTATCGCAACTGTGCTTCCTTTACATTTGTCACTTACGTACTGAAGAGCAAGTACTGATCATTTTCTGCTCTTGTTATGGCTGGCAGGGAGGTCTTCAACACACCGCCGCAGGCCCATTCCGGACACATGAAAGCGGTCAAACAATCGGTGCTGGACGGCACGTCCAAGTGGTCAGCCAAACTTGCCATCACTGTGGTCAGCGCTCAGGGTCTCATAGCCAAGGATAAGACTGGGACGAGCGACCCCTACGTCACTGTTCAGGTGGGCAAGGTTAAGAAACGGACGCGCACCGTCCAGCAGAACCTCAACCCAGAGTGGAACGAGAAATTCTTCTTTGAGTGCCACAACTCTTCAGATAGGATTAAAGTCAGAGTGTGGTGAGTATATAGGCCTATTGAAGTAGGATGGGGGGAGGGGGTTGGATGTCCAGACACTTAACAACAATGGAGCCTTGTTTATTCGTGTGAGGATTATGCCCACAGGTTTTTTTAATAGTGCTTATCATCATCAATTTTTTTTAATCTCTAATATTTTCTAACATTTTGTGTTAAAAAACTACAAAATTATTGCTGTTAAACCATTTTCAATGGCTTGTTAAAATCTGTATGGACACCCGACCTTTCCGGATACCTAACAACTGGGTATAATACATGTACTAATAAAGCAAATTAGATTGGTGTTTGTCAATTTTATTGCATGGTAGCTTTGGAAAAGTGAAATGAAAAAAAAATAAAGATTTAGGGAAAGAGCAAACTAAGGATTATCAATACCTCTTCGTTTGATTCATCATTAAAGAAACAACTTTGAATTAAAACAAAATAACTCATTTTGCTACTTGGAAATTGTATAAACATTTGAAAGACCAATCTGAATGTCTCAAATTTTAATATCATTCGGAAGTAGTTTTGATTAGTAAAAATGTGAGCTGTTTAAAAACAATATATCATGATTGAACCTTCTCATAGCCATTTTAGTTTCTCTTGTAACAGGAATATGTAATTGATATCTCTGTTGACAGCCTTTTTAAAGCATTTATTTTTCAAGGGGGATTAAAGTTTTAGTGTAGATATAAAAATATTGACATACAGTCTGTGTCAATAAAAACAGTTAAAGCGGGAAATTTTTTTATTCAATTTCCATTTGAAAAAGAAAAGAAACTTTCTTCTGCAATTTTTTCCATCTCATTTGGTGGTGTGGATCTTGAAATTTGATTAGTTTTCTACAATCAAGTAGCAAATTAATTTGATTGGCTTCCTTCTTCTTCGAGCATTGGTCATGAAATTAGGCTAGCACATAGATCTTGAGATAATTTTTATGCATGACATTATGTCAAAAACATGTGTTGATATGGCAACAGATCATTGCCACAGAACAGTGGTGGGGAAAAACTGATATGGTACAGATCTAACCATTTCCTCATTTTTCAAACGATGCCCACTAATGGGATGAGGATATATATTTTCAGTGATATTTCTAGTTTTCTCAATCAAGGGATTGACCTCGATAGGTCACGTTGACCTCTGTTTAAGTCCCCCATTTTGATTATATTCATTCTGTATTTAGCTACACCTTGAACATTTTGACCCGTATTTACAAAGGTGTCCGAAAGTTAAGCTTAGCTTAAATCTGTGGTTTAACTATGAGAAGAAAAAATGTGACACAATCTGTCAATGTTGTTATGTTCCTCACACATTTACTGGGTTCTGGAATTGTACTTAAATAGTATAGGAAAGCTTTTGTACTTTCCAGGCACTTTTTAAGTCTTTCATTACCAAAGTTCTCGAACATCTACTGTTCCAGATTGTGGCACATTTTGCTAGCCAAAGTTAAACCACAGATTTATTCTATGTTATGTTTCTTTTCATTCAACTCGTGGAAATAATCTTGATTTACCCTTCTTGATGACAGGGATGAAGATGATGACCTGAAGTCCAAACTCATGCAGAAGTTAACAAGAGAGTCAGATGATTTTCTTGGTCAGACGATCATCGAAGTGAGAACATTAAGCGGAGAAATGGACGTCTGGTATAATCTAGGTAGGTAATGGCATAGTATTGTGAAATTGTTTTTTAAAGGTTCATTTAACTACTAGATGTCTATAATATAGAGATAATAGTTAGAATATGAAATACACTTTAAATTGCTATGTATAAGATGAGGACATGAAACATACCTTGAAACATACCTTGATGGCCACATCTTACTCTCTTCACGATGAGGGTGTACAGATGGGTGTGGCAGGGTTAAGGAGGCTCTTAGAGCCCATTAAAAAACCCAATGGATGGATAAGAACAATGGTCTAGAATTCAGTGAATTGCCAACCTAATTAAATGATGTTTATGAGGTTTCAGATATTTGAACCAGCATATTTCATTTAAAACTGAAAATATACTTTCTCTTTATCCAATATTCGTATGATATATGCCACCTTAATAAACTATATTTGCAACACATACCTCTGTTTCACATCAACCCTAATCTGCCGGGGGGGGGGGGGGGGG